>JBBGZY010000157.1:780000-1980000 GCA_037952925.1 Lithobates clamitans
AAGCATTGGATCCACACAACAGCCACCAACATTTTGGGTAATTTTTGGAAGAGTTTAGCTTTGGCATCCTTTTTGCAACTGCTGTACTTTAAGGGCCAGAGTGAAGAGTCATTTCTTTGGAATGTTGTGTTCTTCGGATGAACAGAAAAAAGGCAGATTATAAAGTATGGAGGCACTGATGCCTGTGGTGTTTCTTGTAGTTTAAAGAACATTTATATATTTTTCCATAGGTTTTGTCTGGTTTTTATAAATAAGATTTTTTTTTTTTTCTTTTTAACAAAGTGTAAGTTACTGGTTTGTAAAGATGCCTTATTTTAAACCTTTTGTGTAGCATCCTGAAAGTATTGTCAGTATTTTGATGAATATGCACACTGTGGGTCATGTTGGCTAAGAGGCCTCAAAGAGTAGTATTGTTTTACCCCGTTATCAACTTTGAGCTTCTTTTTTTTTTTATTTCTTAAGCACAGTATAAATGGAAAGAAGAAAGTGATTGAGGGACAAGTTTTAGAAATAAGGCCACCAATTTTCTACCATTGTCTACTTTTGGAATATTGTAAATTCGACTGTTGGCTATAACTGTTTTCAGGTCTTCCTTTCAGTAAATACAAAGTTGCTTTGTGGATATTTATGCCCCTTGGTGTATCAGAGGAAGCCTCTATGCTGCTCTGCTGAGACAGAACCGATATTGATATATTAATACAGATCTGGATGTGGCCTTGACTCACCCGAACGGCCATTACCAGAGTGTGGCTATCCTGTTTAATTATTCATAAACAGATAGGTTAATTTTTCCTGTCACCTCTTTATATCAGATGACCGTTCGGATGGCCGTGTAAAAGTCAGGGTCACTAAGATACGGAGGGGCAGCTCTGAGCATACCGAGAGGAGGTTGAAGGAAATGAGCAGCGAAAACCCACAGATGAAACTCATTGAAAATGTTGTAAAAGACCTGCTTGAAAAGGAAGGCTTGAAGGCACAAGGTAGGCTTGTGTTGCTCTCGTCAGTCTGCCTCACTTTCGGTTGTGTGTGCACAAGGTAGAATTGGTCAGGCAAAGTGTAATACAGGGCTATTTCGGGGTGCTTCTCTATTAACACTTGCTGTTTTTGATTCTCTCTGTAATACATGAATTCTGGTCTGTTTCTCTAATTGTCTGGCTTTTCTACTTCTTGGCTAGCTTTTCTGTAGGGGTATTCTTTTTCCCTAAATTTCAGTCTGAGACACGTTTTTATAGAAATCTATGCATGCCCTGGACCTTTCTTGAATCTTTTGACATCTTCCTTCATGATTTGACTTCTTATAAGCAGTTGCATTTTAAAGTTGAAACAGATTATTTAAGTTTTATTTTAATGCTGTGTGAGTGTGTCTTTTACCAGTTCTTAGTCCTGTTAAATCGGTCCTAACTCAAATCTTTTCGTAAATATTCACAGCCAAATTATACTGCATGTGACCTGCCATGTTCACCAAAGGGTAAAAACCGTCATTATTTGTAAAGTGCAGACACCTTGTGATGCCTACATTACCTGGTTTGTCATCAAAGCAGTTACTCCTTTTAATAAAAAAAAAAAAGTTTGCATCACCATGACAGTTGGGTAAAAAATATGAACAATTAAACAATCACGTGTTCTTGGTGTCAGAGTGGGCAATACCAGCACTGAGTGTCTGCTGAACAAGTAAATTGCAACAATAAACTATCGTTCCCCATATCCACTATAAAAGGAGGTGAGTTCAATGTGTAGATGCAGAGTAACGAGGTTCGTCGCATTAGCATCTGTGTAGATGCAGAGTAACGAGGTTCATCGCATTAGCATCTAAGCAGCAGCAATTGCGCCCCTTTATAGTGGGGAAAATTATTCTTTGATTCCCTGCAAATTTTGTAAGTTTGCCCACTTACAAAGAAATGAAGGGCCTATAATTTTTATCATGGGTTTTTTTTTTTTTTTATTGAGACTGAAAATCAACCATGAATCCAGAAAAAACACATGATACAAATGTTATAAATTGAGTTGCAGTTCAGTGAGTAAAATAAGTGCCGTATTTATGGACGTATAACATGCACTTTTTCACCCTGAAAATCGTGTGTCGTTCAGTTCTGGCTGCCTTGAGGGGACAGGGAGGGGGCGGGACAAGCGCCGACAGATTACATACAGTGAGAATCTCCTGTTTACTCGGCGGCCTCTGTAATAGGAAGTCACGTCTCCGGGACTGGCATTGGACGACTGTTCTGTCTATCATCAGAGGCAGGACTGTATTAAAGAGGACCCCGAGTAAACAGGAGCTTCTCCTGTATGTAATCTGTTGGCGCTCGTCATGCTCCCCTCCGAGGCTGCAGCTGGGCATAGATCAGGCTGCACTGATGGCAATGGGGGAGGAGGCTGCATTCATGGCAATGGGGGAGGAGGCTGCAGATGAGCAATGACCCTTATTTTTCTTCAAAGTTCTTTCTTTAAAATATAAGTTTTCCCCTAAAACTTCCCTCTTAAAGTGAAGGTACGTGTTATACGCCAATAAATATTTCATCCCCAAGAAAAAAATAACTTGGTAGTTGGTGGAGAAACCCTTGTTGGCAAGCATACAGAGGTAAGCTGTTTCTTGTAGTTGGTTACCAGGTTTGCACACATTTTGGGATTTTTGGTCCACTCCTTTTTACAGATCTTCTCTAAATTCTTAAGGTTTCTTGGCTGTCAAAGTTTCAGCTCCCTCCATAAATTTTCTATAGGATTAAGGTCTGGAGGCTGGCTAGGCCACTCCATGACCTTAATGTGCCTCTTCTTGAACCACTCCTTTGTTGCCTTGGAGGTATGTTTTGGGTCCTTGTCATGCTGGAAGACCATCCAAGACCCATCTTCTGGCTCATGACCCGTGTTCTGGCTGAGGGAAAAAGGTTCTCATCCAAGGTTTTACAATACATGGCCCCGTCCATTAGCCCCTGGAATGCGGCAAAGTCGGCTTGTACCTTTATCAGAGAAACCGTTAATGCCAAAGAGCTCAATTTTGATCTCATCTGACCACAGCACTTTCTCCCAATCTTTCTTTGAATCATTTAGTTGTTCATTGGCCTTCTTGAGGAGGGGGACCTTGCGGGCGCTGCAGGATTTCAATCCATGGCAATGTATTGTATTACCAATAGTTTGGTGACTGTGATCCCAACTGACTTGAGATCATTCACAAGCTCCTTCTGTGTAGTTCTGGGCGGATCCCTCACTTTTCTCATGATCATCCTTACCCCATGAGGCGAAATCTTGCATGGAGCTCCAGACTGAGGGCAATTGATAGTTATTTAGTATTTCTTCCATTCGTGAATAATCCCTCCAATAGTTGTCTCCTTCTCACCAAGCTTCTTGCTGATGGTCTTGTAGCCCATATCAGACTGTAGGTCTACGATCTTGTCTCTGACGTCTTTTGACAGCTCTTTGGTCTTGCCCATGATCCTGAGATTTTAATGTAAAATTCTGTGGACAGGTGTCTTTTATACACATGATCGGTTGTCGTTAGGAGCACCTTCTTAAATTGACAGGACTAATCTGGCTGTAGTATGTTCTCATGTGGTGCACAGTCTGTGGAAGCCAGAATAATTGTTGGTTGGTAGGGGATCAAATACTTATCTTACTCTCTGAACTGCAACTCCATGTATAACTTTTGTATTCTGTCGCTATCATTTAAAATACACCTATGATAACAATTATAGACCCTTCATTTCTTTGTAAGTGGGCAAACTTACAAAATCTGCAGGGGATCAAATAACAATTTTCCCCACTGTATATGCAGTGTGAGTGGCTGTGCTCAATAGGCTGGAGACTGATCAGGCCGAAGGGTGCCTAGTAACAGCAATACAACTTAGGGCATACCTGAGACAATCACACCGACGGTACCATGTTTTAAAAAAAACAAAAATGTTATGTGCTAGGGATGAAGGGAATAGACTAAAGGGGGGATAGATTGAAGGAAAGGGGGATAGGGGAGATGGCGAATCTTGAGACATTAAAGTGGTTGTTCTTCCTGTTTTAAAAAGAAAACCTGTAAATACTGTAGCTGCTGACTTTAAATAAGAGGACCCTCGCCTGTCCAGGTGTCCAGCGCTATGCTCACTGGTACTGGTTCTTTACTGGTCTTTGGGTCCCTGACACTGTGGGCAGCCAGCTGTGGTTCTTTGCGGCTTCACAGATGGCTGCCCACTGTGCATGTGTGAGCTGCGCTACACTTTGGGAATGGTCCCGCAGCCTTCTGGGATCTGTGACGTGAGAACATTGCAGAAGGGGGGGAGTGCAAGAACATCAGTGGATCACCATGGCAATGCAACCGGGAGTGGGTACCTGCTCTCCCAAAAAGTGCCAACAACAGAAGTGGAGGAGGGCATTGAGCAGAATTTCCCCTTCAGGGTGAAGTTCTGCTTTAAGTCTGTTCCTTTGTACCTGGGTAGGACCCTGGAGTGTAAAATATTTGAATGGGTAATATAGTACACATATATGCTTTAACTGCTTTGCTTTTGTTCTTTTTAAGTTTAAGGCCCCTTTCACACGGACGGATAGAATGGTGCTTTTAGCTGCGGATTTTCTAATTTACTACCGCAGCTAAAAGCACACAATGCTTTCCTATGGCCCCATTCACACACTGCGTTTAGCTGCGAATTAGGTACATGCGGTTCTGTGCGGATAGAAAAAATAGAATTGCCTGCGTCCAGGAGCGATTTAGCGCAGCTATCCGCACATAACCGCAGGTAATTGCAATGCACTGTGTCAGCTGCGGATAACAGTGCCGAGCTGCTCATCGGGAAAGGAAAAATCATTTTTCCTTTCCCGATGAGCGACAAGCACGGGGATCCGGCTTGGATCCCCGCCAATACCCAGCACTGTTTGGTATGAATCTTGAGGGGGAACTCCACGCCAATTTTAAATAAAAAACCGGCGTGGGTTCCCCCCAGGGGCATACCAGGCCCTTAGGCCTGGTACGGATTTTAAGAGTAACCCCTACACCGAAAAAACGGCGTGGGCCCCCCCAAAAATCCATACCAGACCCATATCTGAGCACGCAGCTTGGTAGGTCAGGAAAGGGGGTGGGGACGGGCGAGTGGGCCCCCCCTCCTGAGCCGTACCAGGCCGCATGCCCTCAACATGGGGGGGTGGGTGCTTTGGGGGAGGGGGGCCCTGCGGCCCCCCACCCCAAAGCACCTTGTCCCCATGTTGATGAGGACAAGGGCCTCTTCCCGACAACCCTGGCAGTTGGTTGTTGGGGTCTGCGGGCAGGGGGCTTATCGGAATCCGGGAGCCCCCTTTAATAAGGGGGCCCCCAGATCCCTGCCCCCCCACCTTATGTGAATGAGTATGGGGTACATGGTACCCCTACCCATTCACCTGGGGGAAGAAGTGTCAATAAAAAAACACACTACACAGGTTTTTAAATCCGTACCAGACCTAAGGGCCTGGTATGCCCCTGGGGGGAACCCACGATGGTCTTTTATTTAAAATTTGGCGTGGAGTTCCCCCTCAAGATTCATACCAAACAGTGCGAGTCGGTACCCTGTCGGGTTGCCACGGAGATGGCAAACCGCAGCTAAACGCAACCGCAGCTAATCGCACTGTGCAAATGCAGCTGATCGCAGTGCCTGGAGTCTAACTTTCACAGGAAAAAAAACATGCTTTTAACTGTGACAGAATAGCCGTCCGTGTGAAAGGCGCCTAAGGGTCCTTTCACACGGGATGGATCCGTGATGATTCGCCCTGTGAACATCCGCTTGCTCAGCGGGGATCGCTCCGTGGATCCCCGCTGAGCAGGTAGATGACAGGTCTGTCGCTGCACAGTGTGCAGCGACGGACCTGTCAGAGTGCCGCTCTCCCCTATGGGGGATCGGGTGACGACGGACCGTAGAGTCCGTCGTCACCCGATCCGAAAACGGATGGAAAAGTAGGTTTTTCCTCCGTTACACTTTTTCGTATCGGAGCGGGTCGGATGTCAGCGGACATGTCACCGCTGACATCCGACGCTCCATAGAGGTCTATGGCGGGTCCGTTCAGGTCCGCCTAAAAAACTGACAGGCGGACCTGAACGGATCGCTCATGTGAAAGAGGCCTTAATTTGACTTTTCAGTGTTTACATGTTTTTATAATTGTATTGTACAGGCAGGTTTTTATTTTAGCTCCTCCCTTTACTTGGCTATATGTATTTTACTTTTGTCTCTGAGCTCCCATCAATAGCAAGCAACCTGTGAAATAAAATCCTAACCATGTAGAAATATATATATATATATATATATATATATATATATATATATATATATATATATATATATATATATATATATATATATATATATATATATATATATATATAGCATTTTTTTTTTTTTTCAAGCATTCCCCAGACTGGGTAAATTTTAAAGTGATTCTAAATGCTCAATTTTATATCCCACGCCGGCGCATCTGGCTACCCCCCCTACACACACAGCGTGTCTCGGCCACGCCACCCACTCCCTCACTGGCTGTGATTGACAGCAGCGGCAGCCAATGGCCATGTCTAATGCCAATGAGGAGAGAGCTGAGCGATCCTCTGCTCTTGTGCACATCGCTGGATTGAAATTGGGCTCAGGCACGAATAAAGGGGACTAGGGAGCTGGATACAGAAGGTGTTTTCGCCTTAGATTGCATAGAATGGCTTTCTGCCTTTAGAACCATTTTAAATTATGAGAGAGGAGCAGTAAGGAATCTCCCAGAGAAAACCGATGAGAAAGCATTTGCCCATCCTTCGAAATGTTGGCATCTGCTATGATGTATTGTGCTAGATACCAGTACTTCCTAGAGCCACTATCACAAAGTTTATAACCACACAGAGGTACAACCCATTGTAGCACTGCTGAGCAGGAAGATGAACTTGCATATTTAATGAGCAATTTCTCTTTTTAGAAATACCTAGGACTTCTGGGTATGCAGTACGTGAATGTCAGACTTTTTAGTGCCTACTCCACTGTCCATGGGTATGGCAGAGCATGTGACTCATCTGTTTTCATGTGATGATGGTAATCAGTCCTGCGATGTCACATGGGGGTGGAGAGAGTCCTCAGCACTGTGTAAGCCAGGGGTCTTCAAACTATGGCCCTCCAGTTGTTCAGGAAATACAATTCCCATCATGCCTAGTCATGTCTGTGAATGTCAGTTTTACAAATCTTTTATTTGGTCAAAGGGAGAGGTCCATGGACCCATGACACATTACAAACATATTGTCAACATGTACTAAACAACTGAGAGTGTTACACAAGTAAGACAGCAATTTGTCAGGCACCAGAAGAATTACATTGTTCAGTATGGTAAAACCATGTAACCATCCCTTATTTTAACTTTATAACAGGTGGACTTTGCCACTGTGAATACACAGAGCAAACACAGGAAAGAATAAAGGAAATTATTATAGAAAGCTGAGAGAATAGAAAATAGAGTAGATAGAGAGTGAAGCGATGACCAGGTTGCGGGGGGAGATGGGAAGGGAAAAAAAAGGGGGAGGGGAAATGCAAAATCGCGAACTATGACGTCCAAGTTCCAACTGGATGTGTATATGATACTGAGGGGGGAATCTCAGATCCTCAGGGGTTTAAGTTCGATCTGCTATTATTTTATTCTATTCTGCAGCCGTGTTTTCAAGTAGGGTCTGACCTTCATCCGAATAGACAAATGTGTTCCAGAGTGACCACATCTTGGAATACCGCTCTTATTGGTTTCGTGCTGTTAGAATAAGGTCTTCAAATTTATTGATTTCCCTTACCTTACTGAGCCACATCCCAACAGTCGGAGATTGTGGGGATTTCCACATAAGCGGGATGCATGATTTGGCGGCGTCAAGAAGGTGACAGATAATTGATTGAATGTCAGTTTTACAATGCATCATGGGATGTGTAGTTCTGCAACACCTGGAGGGATGTCGTTTGAGGATCCCTGGTGTAAGCCCTAGCAGATTGAATGGCACAGTGGTGATGGGATAGAGTGGGGAGAAGGGGAGGTTAAAGTGATACTAAAGCTTTGTTTTTTGATTTTTTATTTGATTAAAATAACAAGTGTTTCTATACTTGCTCTGTGCAATGCTTTTGCACAGAACAGCCCCGATCCTTTTCTTCTGGGGTCCCCCACCAGCGATCCATTCAGCGGGGGGGCCCCCACGGAAAGCCACTTTCCATTGGGGCACCTGTGTGTGCTTGCTCCTGAGCCTTGCTGCTGCATCCATTGACAGACAGCGGGACTTTGCCCCCTGTTCCGTGACGCACAGCATTTCATTGACTGCAGCGGGAGCCAATCTGCCCAATGAGGAGTGAGACAGCAGCAGAGCCGCTGCGTTCGTGTTCATCGCTGGATCGGGCTCAGGTAACAATAAGGGTGGGGGCTGGGGGGGAGCTGCAGCACAGGTTTTTTACCTTAATGCATAGAAGGGGAAAAACCTTAAAGCTTTAGAACCACTTTAATTGACCTTTTTTTACCTTGCCTGACATTGCTACAAAATTACTTTAAGCAAATTCATTAAATGAGCCTGATCCAAAATGTATCTATGGTAGCATCAGTGCTGAAGTGCAAGCCCAGAAGAGTACCGTTTTTTAGCCTTGAAATTAATTCCCTGTATCTCTATGGCATGCCATCAGATCCTGGCCTAGATATCTCTCTAAACAGAGATCGCATATATGTGTGTGTGTGTGTGTGTGTGTGTGTGTGTGTATATATAAATGAAAAATACATTAAATAATTTTTGTGATGTATTACTTCAAATTTACCATTATTTCTCTGTCAGGCAAAATAGAGATAAAAATCCTAACTGGGGGTTTTGGAGAAGATGATGATGGACACTGGCTTTCAGAGGAAGATACAAAGAACCTAAAAGAGATCTTTTTCAACTTACTGGTATGTGTACTACTTTTATAGTTCGCAAAAAGATGTCCTTATGTATAAAACCCGCTAACCGTTTTTATGATCCATAGGTTGCATTCGGTGCCCAGGAATGCCTTTAACCACTTGCCGACCACCGCATGTACATATACGTTCCTACTTTGGGGGCGGATATCGTCGTTATGGCAGCAGCTAGCTGCCATAACCCCGGTATCCCTGTTTTCAGCCGGCTACAAGATAAAAGTGGTCCCTGCGGTGGATTCGCAGCGAGATCACTTTTCTCAGTGGCGGCAGAGGGGCCCCTCCCGCCGCGATCCGGTGCCTTCTGCCGGATCACGTCCTTTCCTTAGCTGTGCATGGAGACAAGTGAGGGGAAGATGGCGCCCACCTGTCTCCATGACACTGCAGGGCGGAAGCGACATCAAAACGTCACTTCTGCCCATATGTCTTAAAGGCACATTTTTTTTTTTCAATGTCATTTTTTAAATGACTTTTTTTTTTTTTTATTGCATTCCAGTCCAAATATGAGATCTGAGGACTTTTTGACCCCAGATCTCATATTTAAGAGGACCTGTCATGCTTTTTTCTATTACAAGGGATGTTTACATTCCTTGTAATAGGAATACAAGTGACGCAATTTTTTTTTTTAAACAGTGTAAAAATAAAAAGAAATGTTTTTAAAACGCCCCCGTCCCGACGAGCTCGCGTGCAGAAGTGAACACATACGCGCGTAGAGCCCACATATGAAGACTATGGTCAAACCACACATGTGAGGTATCGCCGCGATCGTTAGAGCGAGAGCAATAATTCTAGCCCTAGACCACCTCTGTAACGCAAAACATGCAACCTGTAGAATTTTTTAAAGTCGCCTATGGAGATTTTTGAGGGTAAAAGTTTGACGCCATTCCACGAGCGGGCGCAATTTTGAAGCGTGACATATTGGGTATCAATTTACTCTGCATAACATTATCTTTCACAATATAAAGAAAATTTGAGCTAACTTTACTGTTGTCTTATTTTTTTATTCAAAAAATTAATTTTTTTACTATATATATATATATATATATATATATATATATATATATATATATATATATATATATATATATATATATATATATATATATATAAAATGTTTGGGGGTTCTAAGTAATTTTCTAGCAAAAAAAAAACTCTTTTAAACATGTAAACACCTAAATTCCAAAACAAGACTGGAAGTCCACCCTAACACTTAAATTCTCCCCCGCAATCATCAACCACACAGGCGTGTTCAGGGCACGTATACCATATAGCTGTGTACAGGAACATGGGGCGGACTGTCAGTGTAGCTCAGTGTTTCTCAACTCCAGTCCTCAAGGCGCCCCAACAGGTCATGTTTTCAGGCTTTCCATTATTTTGCACAGGTGATTTGATCAATTTAACTGCCTTAGTAATTACCACAGCCGTTTCATCTGAGGGAAATCCTGAAAACATGACCTGTTGGGGCGCCTTGAGGACTGGTGTTGAGAAACACTGGTGTAGCTGTAAGTGCTCTGGGGTCTCGGCTCACAGTCTACAGCAGGGATATGCAATTAGCGGACCTCCAGCTGTTGCAGAACTAAAAGTCCCATGAGGCATAGCAAGACTGACAGCCACAAGCATGACACCCAGAGGCAGAGGCATGATGGGACTTGTAGTTTTGCAACAGCTGGAGGTCTGCTAATTGCATATTCCTGGTCTACAGTGATCATATTACAGGCAACACTAAGGCTGTTTCCACTAGTGCATCTTGTCGCATGACAAGTCATAGCCCATTGATTTCAGTGACACCGTTCCCATCTTTGCGACTTTGAAAATCAGCAACTTTGAAAGGGTACCTGCAATGCTTTGATGCGACTTTGAGCCAGAGAGTGTAAAGCTGGATCAAAGCTGCACTTAGTCGCATCAAAGTCACACTCCAAAGTCGCACTTTAACCTTAGGCTACATTTCCACTTGCCAAAGCTGTGCGATTAAGAGTGTGACTTTGATTGCACCTTTGGTCCAACTTTACACTCTAGGGATCAAAAGTTGTATCAAAGTAGTGCAGGAACCTTTTCAAAGTCGCTGATTTTCAAAGTCGCATAAATGGGAACGTTTGCCTTTGAAATCTATGGGCTGTTACTTGTCATGCGACACTTGTGTCCAAAGTCGCATGACAAGTCACACCAGTGGAAACAAAGCCTTAAACTCATTACTCACATGTAGCTCCCTCCGCTGGGCATGTCACACCATACACACAGTGCCATGCAGAAAACCACGTGGTTGTACACTAGAAAATCTGCAGCATGTTACATTGTAATCTAACAAAACGAACATACTTCCAAAGCCTGCTCTGAACAGTAGGCATGCATACTTCCAAGGCCTGCTCTGAACAGTAGGCATGCCTGTGTAGAAGAGAAGGACAGAGTTTTCAGGAAGTGAGAGGCCCCCATGCAGAATTCAGAAATAAGGAGGTAAGGTTGTCCCTGAAGAACAGGAAGAAGCTGATTGTCTGGCTTTGATTAGACTTTCTGAGCTTGGCAATTGGCTATATAGAAAATAAATAATGTCAAAGATAAAGATATTTTACATATAAATAATAGAAACATTTTCATTTTTGACTGGACTTCCGCTTTAAGTCCTGGGCAACTGCTCTAGAGTAAGTCCATGTGGATGTCATTTTTCTATTTGCAAGCATAATGTTTTGTCAAAATACTATAGAATAATACAATATAACAAGACTTTAAAGCTGTTTGTAGCAAAATGCTCCAGCTATTGACCCCCTTGCTGTGTACTTGCACTTGGTCTCCTCCTGGCACTACTCCACTCCATTTTTTTTTTTTTATCATTAAACTTGAGCTTCAATGACCAGATTTTACCTGCAACACACCCTGCTGTTGGATGAATCATATAATAGTTATTTGTAGTGGAAACATTTTATTTTCATGTTCAGTCATGGCTCTGATGGGTATCTGAAGCACTGTTTTTACAACTATTGGTTTTATTATTGTTCCAGAAATGATATGTAGTGTAGGCTTGCCCACTACATCAATATGGATGAAAAAACTTGTGTGTTTATATCATGTATTTGGTGGTTATGATTCCTTAAATAAAACCTGTGGTAACACTGCAAATTTAACACTTGTGTCACATAGCAGACACTTTTAGATGCCCACCTACCGTTTAAAAATTAAACACGTTTCCTGATATAGCACCCTGGGACCCCCAAAATCTTTTCTTCTATTCTATAATATAAAAAGCAAACTTCTTCTTCTATGATCACTAGTACTGGCTCGTTCCTCACGCCTCTTGTACTGTTTTTTTTGTTTTTTTTGTTTGCTAATTGCTGTGATGGATGGCATCACTAATTTACTAGGCACAAGAAGTGGGTGGCTAAAGCTAGCGGCCAGAAAAGATGGGTTGCTTTTTCCATAATGGCGCACATCAGGTAGGGGGAGCAGCTGGGTGATTTAATGGAGGTCAAAGCTGGTGAACAGATGCCTTTTATCACACCAGATGTTTACATTACAGGTCAGTTTACATTACCTATAGGCCACAGTCTCACTTTAGGCAATAATTTATTCAAGCGGGACATTTCTGAAAATACCCCTAACACTCTCGCTCATGGTGGCAGGTGTATAATGCCCCACGCCCCTTTAAATGGCTTTAAGTATCCAGATGTTTCAGTAATTAGTGTTGCTTAACAGGGATGAGCTCAAGGTTCAGGTTCAACACAATTTCAGACCAAATGTCATGTATATTAGTGCTATTACTGCAGCTATTCTATATAACAGGAGTCAGGAGTAGTTGTCAGGAGTAGTTGAGGCACATCACACAGAACAGCCATGACATTATGATCACAGATTGGTAAAATGAAGAACATTAATCATTTCCGAGCCATGGCATCTGAAAGTGGGTGGGATACATAAGGCAGCAAGTGAACATATTGTCCCTGAAGTTGATGGGTTGAAAGCAGGAAGAATGGGCAAGAATTTGACAAGGGCCAAATTGTAATGGCTGGATGACTGGGTCTTCTAAACTGCAGCTCTTGTTACTAATCTGCAGTGGTCAGAAACTACCAAACATGGTCCAAGGGAGGAAATTCGACGAGCCAGAGACTGGGTCAGGGGCAGCCAAGGCTCATTGATGCACTGTGGGGAGTGAAGGCTGGCCTATGTAATCCAATTTAATCCAATGCAAGAGCTACTGCAGCTCAAATTGCAATAAAAAAAAAAAAGTTAAAGGAGTTGTAAAGTCAGAAGTTTTTTTATTTTAATGCATTAAGGTAAAGAGCCTTCTGTGTGCAACAGCCCTTTTAATACTTACCTGAGCCCCATCTCTGTCCAACGATGTCCTCGAGTTTCTCGGCCATCCGAGACTCCCCCTCCTGATTGGTTGAGACACAGCAGCGGCGCCATTGGCACCCGCTGCTGTCAAACTCTCTGTCAGCCAATCAGGAGAGAGAGGGGGCCGGGCTGCAGCTCCGTGACTGAATGGACACGGAGCTGTGGCTCAGCTTGGGTGCCCACATAGCAAGCTGCTTGCTGTGGGGGCACGCAACAGGAGGGAGGGGCCAAGAGCACAGAAGAGGGACCTGAAAAGAGGAGGGTTTAGGCTGCTCTGTGCAAATCCACTGCACAGAGCAGGTAAGTATAACATGTTTGTAAAGTCTCTTTTTTTTTTTTCCCCAATAAAAATAACAATCACTTTAATGCTGGTCTTGGGTAATCTTCTGATCAAAAGTTTTCAGCAGCAAAATTAAAAAGAAAAAAAGTCCACAGACAGAATTACCATATAGGCGAGAATAGATGGCAACTGACTGCCAACAATTTTGTAAAAATCTGCAAAATGTTGTTCCCTATTCTGACATTAAACAAATCTGACCTATATTGTTATTTTATTGCTTTGTAGCCACACACAAAAAAAAAATATATATATATATATATATATATATATATATATATATATATATATATATATATATATATATATATATATATATATATATATATATATATATATATATATATATATATATATATATATATATAAATTTTATTTTTTTTTAACTGACAATTTTTATAATTTTTTTACAAAAATATACAAATCTGCAGGATTGGGTACAGAAAATAGAGTTCGTAATATCACAGTTCAATTTGACAGACAATCAGCTGACCGTTGAACGATAAAGCCGTTCGGTACCAACATTTAGTGATTAAACAGGATGAGTTTACTGGATTATTATACATCTCAGACAGTATATCCATTAATACCCTTTGCATAAGTGTATAAACATATAGAAGAGAGAAAAGGAAAAGAGTAGAGAAAAAGGGAGAGGGAAAAAGGACAGCCACCCACCTCCAGAGCCCAGGACAGCCCGAGAAGGAACGGGCCAGACATACGCAAATGACACAAAGCGTTAGATTGCAGGAGTCTCCAACAGGACCCAGGGTTCCCAAATATGGTTATGTTTATCAAGAGTATCATTTAAAGAGGCCATAAGATATTCCATTCTTTTAACATCTCTGATCCTGGAGTGCAGCTCAGACAGTGAGTGGGTTTCCCTCTTTTTCCACTTTAGAGCCACCAAATATCGTGCTGCAGTGAGCACATGGGCTAAGAGTTTTTTTTGATATTTTAGAGAAGGTGGCAGGTGGGAGACCTAGAAGAAAGATCTTTGGATCGAGGGGCACCCCAGTATCAAAGATGGACTGAAGTAAGGATTGTACCATACACCAATAGGGGATGATTAGAGGGCAGGTCCAATAGACATGAAATAACATCCCCCTATCTTTATAACATCGCCAACAACGGGAATCTGCCGTGGGGTATATGGAGTGGAGCAGATCAGGGGTCTGATACCAGTGAAATAAAATCTTATATTGATTCTCTTTATAAAGAGTGCATATGGAGCTTTTAGTAGCCTGGGTCCATATGGATTGCCAGGTCTTTAAGGATAGGTCTGTGCCCAAGGCCTGCTCCCACTTAACCATATATGAATGTCGCGGCCCATCCGGTGAGAAATCTGTGACCAGGATCTGATAGGTGCGGGAGATCATGCCCTTAGGGGACGAACCCTCTAAACATAGCTTTTCGAAGTTTGTTAGGGGAGAGAATCTCTTAAAGCGGAGTTCCACACAAAAATGGATCTTCCGCTTTTCGGAACCCTCCCCCCCCTCCGGTGTCACATTTGGCACCTTTAGGGGGGAGGGGGGTGCAGATACCTGTCTAAGACAGGTATTTGCATCCACTTCCGGCATAGACTCCCACGGGAGTCTATGCCTCTTCCTGTCCCTCCGCGCTGTCTCCTGGGAAACGCACAGGTCCCAGGAGATAGCGGGGACCAGTTACAATGCGTAGCGTGACTCGCGCATGCGCAGTAGGGAACCGGGAAGTGAAGCCGCAACGCTTCACTTCCCGATTCCCTCACCTAGGATGGCGGCGGCAGCTGCCGAGAATCGAGCGGGTTATCGGCGTCGGCTGCCGACATCGCTGGACCCTGGGACAGGTAAGTGGCCATGTATTAAAAGTCAGCAGCTGCAGTATTTGTAGCTGCTGGCTTTTAATATTTTTTTTTTTTATGTTGATGTAGGTGGACTCCCTCTAAGTTCGACACTAGTGATTGTGCGTAGTGGCGTAGTTGTAAGTAACTGAAAAATGCCTGTTTAGGAATATCAAAGGTGATTTGCAGTTCTTGGAAGGATCTTAGCAATCTGGTTTTAGGATCAATTAACTGGCCATAACGAAATAGGGCCTTATCCATCCAGAAATGAGACATCTGTGAGGTTAAGCTGTCAGGAATGTTGGGTGTGAATAGAAATGAGGTGACTGGGGAAGAAGTGGTAGAGAACGGGTACGTCGATTTGGCACGTCGCCATAGTGTGCGTAAAAGGGCCATTGGTCCTAACAGTTGTACGCTGCCAGGTGGTATATCAGAACTCCAAAGCATGGAGTTTGGGTGGATGGGGGCTAACCATAACTTCTCAATCTGTGTCCACCTATTATAGGCATGTAGAGTACACCCGGAGGCTACAGGTATTAACTAGGCTGCTAGGTAATACTTAGCTATGTTGGGGAACGCCAGTCTGCCTTGATTACGAGGAGCGTATAAAACCGATCTAGCAATGCGATGTCTTTTATAGTTCCAGAAAAAATTTATCAGGTCGCCCTGGAGTTGTTTTAGGTGTGAGGATGGGATGAGAATAGGGAATGTCTCAAAAAGATACAAAAGTCTGGGTAATATCGTCATCTTCAGGGTTGCAAGTCTACCAAAAAGGGACAATTTCAAAGATTTTCACTTGGTTAGGGAGGCTCTGATAGAGGTAAACAGTTGGGGAAAGTTAGCTTTATATAGAATGTCGTATGTGGGTGTGATATGTACCCCGAGGTATTTTAAGGAAGAGGACTGCCAAGAATAAGGAAATGTTTGCGAAAGTGTTGATAGTGTTTGAGGGGATAGATTGAGAGGGAGGACCTCCGTTTTTGAACTGTTAATTTTATAACCCAAGAGGGTGCTATATCTATCCAACTCAGCCTGTAAGTTCGGAAGGGATATATGAGGTTGGGTGAGAGTAAGAAGGACATCATCCGCAAATAAGGAAATCTTAAAATCTCTATTACGGACTGGAATACCATGAATACTTGGGTTATTTCTGATATGGGCTGCTAGAGGTTCAATGCATAGGGCATACAGAAGAGGGGAAAGTGGGCAACCTTGGCGAGTCCCGTTAGAAATCAGAAAGGTAGGGGAGGTGGCGAATTGAGTGCGGACCTGGGCCGTAGGGGCCGAATATAGGTGGGTGATAGCTCGGAGGAATGGGGCTTCAATACCAGCCCGATTGAGAGTTGCAAACAGGAAAGGCCAGCCCAGCCTGTCAAAGGCTTTTTCGGCATCCAGACTGAGCAGTATTGCCTCCAATTTGTTCCTGTTCGCAACCTCAACCAAGTCGATAACCCTCCGGGTGTTATCTCCAGCCTGCCGAAAAGGGATAAATCCTACTTGGTCACTATGGACCAGGGACGGCATGAAGTTGTTTAATCTGTTTGCCAGCAGTTTCGTAAAAAATTTTAAGTCTGTATTGAGGAGTGCTATTGGTCTGTAATTGGACGAGAGAATGTGGTCTTTTCCTGGTTTTGGGATTAGTGTCAGGTAGGAATTTTGCATACCTCTGGGGATGGGTGTATCAGAGAGAAATTAATTAAAGAGGTTTGTCATATGGGGGAGTAAATGTAGTAAGAACGTCTTGTAGTAAAGGTACGGTAGTCCATCAGGTCCAGGGGCTTTATTATTTGGCAACAGTTTAATCGTTTCTGTTACTTCCTCCTCTGTAATGGAGGCATTAAGAGTCTCCAGAGCAGAGGAGGTGAGCTTGGGGGTATCCGTGTCTGCTAAATAGGTATGGATGGCCTGGGACAGGTCAGGAGGGGATGGGTTGTGCGGAACACTTGGGTCATTATACAGGGTGGAGTAGAAATCATGAAAAAGCTGTGCTATTTTGTTAGGGTGAGATTGAAGGACACCGTTTTTGTCTCTAAGATGTGTAGTGGTAGTTGTTGCTGCCCTGTCGCGAAGCTGTTTCGCCAAGAACGTATGTGGTTTATTGGCCTTGTCGTAATAAGTCTGTCTAAGCCTAATGAGCGCCTTTTCTATCTTACCCAAGTCAATATCTCTCAATCCCGCCCTAACACTAACGAGTTCTCTAAGGATCGCTAGGGACGGGGATGAGAGCAGACGCGCTTCTAAATGCTTAAGTTTATCTAACTATATGACTTTTTTAAAATCTTAGCTATTTAGTTTTCAAGGTTGGTGCACCAGTAGTTTTGTAGTAATTTTGGAATCCCTGAATCATTAACTTTACATACAGTATGTAAGGTTGCATTGAAAGGCTTATTTTTTAGGACCCAGAACAATGCCAATCTGGTACTTTGGGCATGAACATAATGAAGGTTGCTGAGCTCCACTTTACACAAATTTTCTATATCTGTATGCAGGCTTCAGTCTACACAAAATGCCTTTGTGGTTGTTACATAATTTGCTATAGTATTTGTATGCTTCAAAGCAACATCTTAAGTGCTTCTTTTGGTTTCAGATTCATGGAACAGAAGATGCACACAAAGAGCAAAAGAGACAACAGCAGCTAGAAGATAATTACCGCTTTGTCTGGAACCAAAACCAGGATGACACAAAGAGCAACAGTGCTTCTACGGACTCTGACGATGTGGATTTCTAACATGAACTATTAGGGAATTCACCAGCACAGACCGGATTGCCTGACTTTGCCCTGTGGACTCGAGCTTTGCAACAAAACTTTTAGGATAATGTGTTGCTTCTGGAACAATGGGAAGGATTGCAAGCCTTTAGAAGAATATGCAGAGGCCTCAGTCTAGCCTGCAATAGTTTAAAGCCAGTGTTAGAGGATCTGCTGGCTGTGCCAAGCACAACCAGCAGAATAAAAGCAATGTTTCCTTCTTCCCTTTTTTTTATTTTATTTTTCTCTGTCTTGAAAAATGTGGTTTGCAAACTTCATAACTGTGACCACAGCCTCCTCACCCACCAATATGAGCAAATACTACTTTTGTTTTTATTTTTCGATCAGAATGTCACAAGTGCTATACTGCCATTCATGTTAACTGTACATAAAGCTGTACATTCCCATTCAAAGTACTTGCCTACATGTGTGTTCCAATGATGGTCCTCATGGTACCCAGAAATGCAGAATTCGCTTTTATTAGGAAAGATATTGTGCAGATAATAAAACTGCTAAAAAAATAAATGACAGAAAGAATGTAAATGTTGCTGTTGTATAGCCCAATAGCTCAGGAATTATATCTTTGCTTTTTAAGTATTGAGAATTGTTATATGAACTAACCATGCTCCAAACCTGGCAAAAAGTGAATGCTACATTAACTGGGGGGCACACTATCCTGTTTCATCTTGTATGCTATTAGAAAAAGAATTTTCACCTCACTTCTGTCTTTTCTGACCAAGATGGGCTACTTTAGAAATGTGTGCTTTACACCTCCTCATAAGGCTTCATTCACATTGCCGTAAAAAAAAAAAAAAAAAAAAAAAAAAAAACTACCACACTGAGTGTTTGTTTTTCATCAATGGAACTCGAGCGCACGTGTGCTGTTTTCAATAGAGACATTCACACAAGTGCGTAAACGTGCACTACGTTCAGATCTGTGACACAAATGCCAAATATCTGCCTCTGGGCACATACCGATACATGTATGCCGGTATTGGGGGAAAAAATACTACAATTTCACACAAGTATTTACTGATCATTGTGCAAGAACTTTTTTTTTTCGTGCTAGAACAAATAATGCGTAACAAGTTCAGTAAAAGTTTTACAGCATGTGAATGCAGCCTTAACCCATAGAAGTCTTTGCTGTATCTTTACTTTGGGAAAACAGAGGGGGGGTGTACTAATATCGGTTTAATATTGAGAAAGTATAGTTGAATTTCAGTGCGCAGATATTTTATGCTATCGTAGTAGTATTTCTCCTAAAATATTTTTGGCCCACCTTTTTTACATGCTTGCTCTTTTAATTTAATGCATTAAAGTAGTTGTATAGGTTTTAAAAAAATAAAATACGGTAAATAACAAACATCTCTATACTTGCCTGCTCTGTGCAAAGGAATTGCACAGAGCGGCACAGAACCTCCTGTTCTCGGGTCCCCCACCTGTGCTCCTGGCTCCTCCTCTGTCCAGTGCCTCCACAGGAAGCTGCTTCCCATGGGGGCACTTTTGTATGCTCACTCCCAAGCCCCACTGCTGTGTCTGCTCCCTCATTACTTTGCTTGACAGCAGCAGAAGCCAATGGCTCCCGGGGGCCCCCAGGAAAGCCAGCGAGACCTGGAAGTGAGGGGAGAGAAGAGCTGCAGACGTGCAAAGCGCTGGATCGAATGAAGGGCTCAGGTAAGTAAAAGGGGGCTGAGGGGGGGATACTGATGCCTAAACATTTTTTACTTTATTGCAAGGAATGCATTAAAGTAAAGAAATGTTTAGGCTTTAGAAAATCCTTAAATGTAGAAATGTATAGATCCAGTTAACAATGCTTGTGATAAGATATCTGCCTACTGGCAATGCAATGTTTTCAAAAAGTTAGCCCACTTTAGACTTGTATTGTGAAAAGTAAAGATGAGCTAAGGATCGGGCTGAACTCTGGCCCGAACCCAAAGGAAACTGATGATAGCAGGCTGTCGGCCCAATCAGTCATGTGGCCATATTACTGTAGGTCAATGATTACCCCAGCATCCCCGCTCCCTTGTTACATGTGACTGCGGGGCAGGGAAATCCACAGCTGCTGCTGATAGGGCCAGTGGCCTACTATCATGGGAAAGTTCAGCCTGAACCTTAGCTCATCTTTGATGAAAAGGAACAGTAAAACATAACCACCATGTAGCACTGCAAAGTAGGAAAAGCAGCCTGCATATGTAGTGAGAAAATATGACTGCCCCATGTATATGTATAATTATAAAGTACATTGCCTTGTAAAAAGGAATTTGTGTTTAAAACTTTTTAAATGCAGATGCAAAAATTATGACAATCTGCTTTCAATTAGCAAATTGTACCCAATGTGTAAATTGTTTAAAATCTCATGTCTATATATTTACAAGCACATGTTTACAATGTGGAAGCTATTTCTGCTGTCGGCTCTCTGCTTAATAATGCTGCACAGAAATCGTACAGGATTCCTTTTTCTCAGCATAAGGAGATATGGCTAAATTATCTAATCTTAGATGTAGCAAACTTCCTGTCTGCATTGCTTGCTATACAAATACTCTTTACAGGGGAAATTTATGAGTAAAGAAGAGTCAAAGGTTAAACTGTTCACTCAAAACATGTACTTACATTAAATGCACCAAAGCTTCACTTCAAGTAATAGATCTTAAAACTGGCCTAGAACAATTTTAAGCCCAATTAAAACTCAGAATTTTAGAAATGTTCCCAACCTGCTTTCCTTGCGATGCGATTGACTCAATATACTCCTGACAGACTTAAAGCATAACTAAACTCCAGCACAAAAAATCTAATATATTGCAGCTTACAGTCCTTAGATGTGGTGGCTGCATTAATTTTCTCTGTTTCAAGTCCAGAACGTTTTCAGCAAATACAGAAAATGCCTATTATCTTGCCAAAAGTGCAGTGTCCTTGTCCGTTCCTGGGCTGCTCAGAAGAATATTTTCCTTCCTGGCTATCTTCTGTGAACTACTAACTGTACATGGGGGGGATATACACATGTTTGTAGTCCATATATTGTGAGCAGCCTTGGGTGACAACCATGGCTTCCTCCATAGATCAGTGGAGTGACATAGCCACCCAGGGACAGGAAGTGTGTTATTTGCAGGATCACCAGGTGAATATAATGTAAAAGAAGCTGGATAAAGGAAAACAAATGCAGCCATCGTACCCAGGACTAGTAAGCTACAAAATTATTACATTTTTTGCTTAGATACAGATTAGACATTAAGGGGGAGATTTACTAAAACTGGTGTACACAGAATCTGGTGCAGCTGTGCATAGTAATCAGTCAGCTTCTAGGTCTTATTGGCAAAGCTTAATTGAACAAGCTGAAGTTAGAAGCCGATTGGTTGCTATGAACAACTGCACCAGTTTTAACAAATCTCCCCCTGTGTGCACCAGTTTTAGCAAATCTCCCCCTAAGTCTAAGACCACCCTGTGGTTGGTTGCAGCCGGTAACAAAAAAATGTATTTCTGTAAGCATTTCAAAAGCAATGTTTTTGGTAATTTCTTTGACATTTTCATACTTGTTACCCAGCTTTCCTAAGCCTAATGCTATTCTCCTTTAAAGAAGGAATGTGCTAATGAGCTGTATCAGTCTGTCTTTTATTCCTTACTTGTTTACTGAAAGAGGAAGATAGAGGCCTGCTTGGAAATGACTGATTGTGTATGCAGTATTGAAATTTTTCCAACTTTTGTACATCTGTCATGGGTCTGTCAAGGTACAAGAGTATTGGATGTGTTCTGTATTCTAAGGCTTCATTCACACCAGGCGGATCTGCTGCCACGGAGTCCGCCAGAGTCTGCTCCGTTGATCTCCGCAGAGTTGGCAGATGACGGGTCCCTTTCTGCTCACTGAGCGGGGAGGGGCTTGTCGAGCGCCGCTGCTTGCTATGGAGATTGGACGAAAAACAGACAGCATGTCCGTTTTCATCAGATCTCACCCGATTCGATCCGCCAGGGATGGATGTGAATGTAAGGCCATCCGTCTGATTTTAGCAGATCGGACCGGTCGGATGTCAGCGGACATGTCACCGCTGACATCTGTCGCTACATAGACTAACATGGAGCGCCCGTTCAGGTCCGCCGACAAAACTGACAGTGTGCCTAAGATTGTACACACAGGTGTTTTAAAAAAGGGGAGGCTTAATGCTTCCCTTGATGCTGAACATGTATACCAAGCAAAAGTAATTAAGTGTTACATTGAATAGTATGCAGAAAGCAAAGTTTAGGACAATGCCTTAATGTGTTTGCATTGCTCCCCTGGTCAGATAGTCCTTCACTAGCACAGTTATCAATACTGCATAGAGATCAATAAACTTCTTGTCGGTTTTCTTCTTTCCTAGGGTTTCTCATAGAACAAGAAGGGTGATCACTGTTGGGTCCATGAACAGGGTTGTTCTGCTTGGCAAGTTGTTCATGGGAATAAGAAATGAGGAAGCAGAAAAGCCATGCCGGTGGGCACTGCCTGGCTTGTGGGGGTTCGAACAGTAACCTGCTTAATCAAGGCAGTGGCCAGTTAAGTGGGCTCAGGGAATCCCCTTGAATACATGCTTATGGCGTGAATTTGGGCAGAATCACCTGGGTTGGGCTACTAACTCATGTCTGTTTTTTTGTATCTGTCAGCTAACCCTCCTCAGGGTTCAGGTTCTGAAACAAATTGGAAGTTGCAGATACTGATCAGCCATTCACAAACCTCAAGGCACATTTTTTCATCTCCTTTTTTTTTCTGCAAATATAATTACTGAATTGTGCTAGTTATGGTTTAAAAATATGAAACCTTCCTCTTTGTATGTTGAACATAATTTTCATCCTCATTATTTTTCCTTTGACTTGTTGATGCAAAGAGAATGATTACAGTTCCAGAGTCCTGCTGAAAATGTGCAGTTTTGCAATATGACAACTTTTTGTAATTTTTTTTTTTTTTAATGTGAAGGAGTGCGTGAAAATTTTTTATATTGTCATGTCAAGTTTTCTTTCATTTCTGAGGTCTTGAATAATTTATGTTAATTGTATGTCCCTTACAGAAATATTTATTAAAATATGCTTTACTTCTTATTTTTCGTGTGTTTTTAGAAAAATGTTTATATGTTATATTACCAAATGTGCCTCTTGACTAATCATTCGATTACGATTATCCTGTCAGCGTTTCGATTCCGCGATGCATCAATTCAAGCAGTCAGAAGAACTATTTTTTTGTTTTATTTGATCTGCTCTTGGAGAGAGAAAAAGGATACTCCCTGCATGTAGCATGGGCTTTTTTTATGAGGGGGGGGGGCTATTTTGTTGAGGGTGGAGAGGTGGGGGGGTACTATTTGTTGAGGGTGGAGAAGTGGTGGTCGGGCAATCCTGGTTGTCAGGAGACTTCAAGTATGGCTTTTCCTCCATATCCTGCTATGGAGCAGTGGCTGGGAAATGCAGGAAGGGATTGGGGAGGGAGGGGAGTATTCGGGGTTTGGGAACCCAACAGCAGCCAGTCACTGTCTTGTATTACAACACGCAGCAACCCCACTCTTCCCCCTTCAAAAAGTTCTGCAGAAGCTGGGAACATCCAAGGAAGTTGCTAAAAGTGGGTGGAGGGGAAGCCTGGCCTAGGGCCAGACACGCTGCCATCGGGGGATACACACACCTCACCTGCCAGAGCGAAGTCACCCAGCAGCTGCCCGAGGGGGAGGGGCGTAGCACAACTCCAGGAAGGGACTTCATCCGCTCAGACTGAAGTGAGGGTGGAGGGGCAGGGCCAGTAGAGGGATACTGCAGCTGTACCAGGATTAGAAAACTTCATACACTTTGTATGGGCCGCAGCAATAACCATAATACATCGATAAGGTCCGCCCCAGTGCAGCTCTTCTCCCCCTCTCCCAGGAGAAGCAGGGTGTGCCCGAATGACATCTACGCAATCACCATGCAGCCATTCTCTGCATCGTTGCAGAATCGTTCACGGTTGCATCGCGATGCATTGATGCACTGATTATAATCAACACCTCTATTTTACACACACATGGACTTTATTGACATCCCAATCTTAGTCCGTAGGATTCAGTATTGAGTTGGCCCACCCTTTGCAGCTATAACCGCTTCAACTCTTCTGGGAAGGCTGTCCACAAGGATTAGGGGTGTCTATGGAAATATTTGACCATTCTTCCAGAAGCGCATTTGTGAGGTCAGGCACGAATGTGGATGAGAAGGTCTGGCTCCCCGTCTCCGCTCTAATTCATCCCAAAGGTGTGTTATCGGGTCTACCTTGCCAGACACCACCAGCCACATGATTTTTGACTCCAATTTTAAGATCCATAAGGCACATCCAGATATATGGCTGATGGATACAACCACCTCTAACCCTCTAACCCTCTAACCCTTGCCGCAGCAATAACCACAATACATCGCTTAGGTCCACCCCAGTGCAGCTCTTCTCCCTCTCTCCCAGGAGAAGCAGGGTGTGCCCGAATGACATCATTTGCGAATGTATAACTTTTGATACACACTCTCTATCAACCGGACCTGCATTAAGGGGAAAGTATTATTCTACCCTTCCTCTATAGCTACGGTCTATATACAGTTATACCACTGAGTTATACAATAAGACCATCCCACAATATACGGACCCCTGGCTGATGTCATTCACGTTCTCTGTTGCTTGTGCTCTGTTCTGACGGACAAAGCTTTCTTTTAATTTGTGCGTTATAGTCTTTGTCTTTATGTGTGGAGCATCAACATTTGGGATATATGCTACAGATCTGGAACCTGCAAGCCCTATGTCCCTGAAGAAGATCTGCATTTTGTTTTTCGAAATGCGTTTGAAGTTCTGTCTGTCTGACAAAGCTCTGGGCTTTTCCTTGCAGCTGGTTTCCATTTCTGCTCCTAATATTTGTTTGTTGCGTATATCCCCTTGTTCATGCTGATATATATTCTCAATGTGTGATAAATGTTGAATATTTTTTTTTACCATCAAACTGTTTGTGGCCCGGTTTAAAGTCCCAATCTGAGAAACTCATGTTTTGACTCTGTTATTGGGTTGAGGTCAGGACTCTGTGCAGGCCAGTCAAGTTGCTCCATCCCAAACTCACTCATCCAAGCCTTTATGGACCTTGCTTTTTGCACTGGTTCAAATTATTTGATGGAGGGGGGATTATGGTGTGGGGTTGTTTTTGAGGGGTTGGGCTTGGCCCCTTCATTCCAGTGAAGGGACCTCTTAAAGCCTCAGCATACCAAGACAATTTTATGCTCCCAACTTTGTGGGAACAGTTTGGGGATGGCCCCTTCCTGTTCCAATATGACTGTGACCCAGTGCAAAAAGCAAGGTCCATAAAGACATGGATGAGCAAGTTTAGGGTGGAGGAACTTGATTGGCCTACAGAGTCCTGACCGCAGCACGATAGAACACCTTTGAAATTAGAACAGAGACTGTGAGCCAGGCCTTCTCGTCCAACATCACTGCCTGACCTCACAAACGTGCTTCTGGGTGAATGATCAAACATTCCCATAGACACACTCCTAAACCTTGTGGACAGCCTTCCCAGAAGAGATGAAGCTAGTATAGCTGCAAAGGGTGGGCGACCTCAATATCAAATCCTATGGACTAAGGGATGCCATTAAAGTGCATGTAAAGGCAAGTGTCCCAATACTTTTGGTAATATTGTGTGTGTGTGTGTGTGTGTATGTGTGTGTGTGTGTGTGTGTGTGTGTGTGTGTGTATATATGTATATATATATATATATAATGTGTGTGTGTGTATATGTATATGTATGTATATTATGCAATATCTCAAAAAAGTGAGTACACCCCTCACATTTTTGTAAATATGTTAGCATATCTTTTCATGTGACAACACTGAAGAAATGACACTTTGCTACAATGTAAAGTAGGGAGTGTACAACAGTATAAATTTGCTGTCCCCTCAAAATAACTCCACCCACACAGCCATTAATGTCTAAACCGCTGGCAACAAAAGTGAGTACACCCCTAAGTAAAAATGTCCAAATTGGGCCCAATTAGCCATTATCCCCTCCCCAGTGTCATGTGACTTGATTAGTGTTACAAGGTCTCAGATGTGTTAAATTTGGTGTTATCGCTCTCACTCTCTCATACTGGTCACTAGAAGTTCAACATGGCACCTCATGGCAAAGACCTCTCTGAAGATCTAAAAAAAAAAAAAAAAGAATTGTTGCTCTACATAAAGATGGCCTAGGCCAGTGATATGCAATTAGTGGACCTCCAGCTGTTGCAGAGCTACAAGTTTCATAAGGCATAGCAAGACTCTGACAGCCACAAGCATGACACCCAAAGGCAGAAGCAGGATGGGATTTATAGTTTTGCAACAGCTGGAAGGATGTGCGATTTATCGGAAGATCCGTGTATGTTTATATATACAGCACTAAATTACAGATTTCCTGGCCCTACCTCATGTCAGCACACAATGGGTTAATGCCTCCTCTGGAACTCACAGGACCACCTTTTCCTATGTAAATCAAGTAGTGTTTTTTTGTTTTTTTTGGGGGGGGGGGGGGGGGTCATGCTTTAGGCCACTTGTTGATTGCAGATGGTAAGTACTTTGGGAAGCCTATCCCACACCCACATAACTGTCCCTGAGCCACCCCCATCAAATCATTCTTTGCAGCTATTACCTTTTGTACCACCACCCCTCCCTTTAGAATGTAAGCTCTACGAGCAGGGCCCTCCTGTACCTTTTTGTATTAAACTGTACTGTAATTGTGTTGTCCCCCTTATACATTGTAAAGCGCTGCATAAACTGTTGGCGCTATATAAATCTCGTATAATAATACTTTGGTTGCTGCAAGTATATCCCCCACCACACCCCACCGCACCTCCAGGTTCAGCCTCTCCTCGAGTTGTAAGACCCAGAATGTTGGATGTAAAACTTCCTGAAACTGGGTGCCCTGTGTGTCGGGCCGCAGGCAATGTTGCTTAAACAGCACGAATATCCTACAGGTGTGGTGTTGGTAAGCTGTGCAATGTCACCATTTGCCTCTCCAAATGTGGATAAAGCCCTCAAGCGTCTGGTGTGCAAGTGTCTGCCTTTCAATGCCTTTAGGGATCATATGGATTGAAAAGTGAACTTAAGGCGGTTCACGCTGGATGCAATCCAATGCGTATTTATTCTGAGTCAAAAATGCATGAACAGTGTTTATCATGGATTCCAATGGCCTACTTCACACCCGTGCAGCGCATTCCAGTACAGTCAACTAAAGTAGAACATGTTGCATTTTTTTCTGTATGGAACGCATCTGTAACATTGCAAAAAAACATTGAAAAAGCACCAGAACACTTCAAAACCGCGCATGCAGAAAGACCTCTTCAACTCAGTTGAAGAGTTGTGGTGAACTGGCCCTCAGACTTGTAGAGAATGTACACTGTGGCAGGGTTTTAGCCTGTCGACCAGCAACAGCATTAACTGCAATGTTTACGGTATTAAGAAATGGCCTTTAATTCAAGTGGAACCTGCAGGAGTGGGCAAGGTTCTTGAGGACTTGAACCTGGCTGCTGACTTTTGGCGGAGGCTTCAATAGACCTAGTATGAGGACTGGCGCATTCAGTCACAGCCATGAGAGCTTTGTTATTTGCTCCACTGGAGGGTGGATGAAGCTTCCACACAAGCCCTTTGTAACATTTCCCATAATGGGAGGTTGTTTGGAAAAATACCGGATGAAGCGAGTAACAGGAGAAAAGCGCAGTCTAATTTCTAATGTCTTTTCGCTCAAGTTGGTCGAATTCAGAAGGGCTCCGAGGCGAAATCTTATAGACCAGACTGCAAATTTACCAGATCACAGGAAAAGAGGCTCAACGTTCCTTGTTACATGGAATCAAATCCAGAGCAGGCTGCTAGACATCTGGAAAGTCTTTTAAAAGTGTGCCCAACCAGTCTCCTCCAGTGGGAGCCAGGATAGTCTCCTTTTTAGAGGTTTTGGATGACAAACATCAAAGACAGTTTGGTGGGAGTACATATTTGTACATGATATAAATGGATACTAGTATTTATAGGTAAAGTTAATCCAGGGAATATACAATTGCCTCTCAGGGGATCAGGAAGGAATTGTTTTCCCTGCTGAAGTAAATTGGATCATGCTTTACTGGGGTTTTTTTTTGCCTTCCTCAGGATAAACTTGTGGGTATAGGATTGTAAGTTTTTGTTTTGTTTTTTTTCTTGGTTGAACTAGATGGACTTTTTTTTTCAGCCTAACTATGTAACTATATGGTGTACAATAGAGAATCCGACCACCAAATCCTTTCGTTCATGACCAACAGATCTCAAGAAAGAATTATTTCAAGATTATGTATAAGAATTATACTGCTACAAGTCCATAGTGCTGGTACCACCAGAAAACAGAATCTGGGGGTTTCTCCCCATTCTTTCTAGTACCCAAGGCATCAGAAGCTTTCCCTACAGTCTGGGTTTGAAGAAATCGAATGAGTACATACTCACCATAAGGTTCAAGATGGAGTCTGTGCAGGCAGTCATGATGATACTTTAGCATGAAGACTGGTTAGGGTCAACTGACTTGGCTGACATATACATCCATGTACCAATCAGTTCGTAACACCAGAGACATCTGAGATTTGCAGTGACCCGTACAGTTCAGGTGTTTGCCATTTTTAGAATCGGCACAGCACCAAGAATCTTTTAGAACATTTTGTTGACGGTGGTGGTAAATCGTCTTTGGGGATAAGGCTCTACAACTACTTGGACGATTTTTCAAGGGGTATGAATACTTTTTCAAGGCACTGTACAATTTTGCAAACTGGTTCTGACTAGCATTCCAAAGTTTCTCTTCTCCCTCAGTTTTTTCCTATTGGTATCAGTCAGCTTATGTGACCCCATTGCTGATGGAGAGGGGCAGTAGGGGGGGGGTCAAACAAGAATGCTATGCAGGCGACTGGCATCCTCCTTTTTAACTGAAACATATAAAAGGAAAGAGCGCACGACTGCCCTAGTGTAATACCGTTTTAATGATGAAAATGAAGATATAAAAGTAGAGGTATTGCACTCACAGACATAGGATTAAATAGCATGTACAGCTGGGTGGATGCCTCCTTTCCTGGTCTGTATCACTGGGTGGACTGCCAAAAAGGAGTGGTGATGGTGAGGGGTGTAGATCTAATCTTCCTTCCTTGTCTTATCAGGCTGTGTTACTGCTAGACACATGCACGGTCCAGCCAGAGCTGCATGATGTCACTCGCGGCCGGAAAGGGGAATCGAGGTGAGTGCAATGTCTTCCTCTATCTCACAAAACAAACGGTTGCCGTGACTACATGTTTCGGAGGCGCGACCTCTTTCTTCAGGTCACGCCCTCACTACCTCTAACCCACCTATATACGTGAATACCCCCGCCACCTCCCCCGGGACAATGCCGTTGAACAGACCAGGAGCACGGAGTTCACAATAGGAAGTATATACAGAGAGGGAGGGGGCTGAATTTTTGGCAACAGATACCTAACCTGAATTTTACACAAATATATATGCATTGACTACAATAAATTTTAATAAAAACTAAAAATAGATACAATAATATCCTATACTATTTAAAATATGTAAAACAAGTAAAATACAGATATAAAATGTTATACATTTACACTTTCATTATTGTCATTTAACATTAGAACTTGCTGTGCGAACTTTGATAATTGTCATTTATTCAGTTAAACTAAACTATTAAGGGTAAAAATCCCACACCATTTCAAATATAAACATGGAGGTAATCTGGATGGGTTGGAACTATTTGGCATAGAGTCCATATCTATGTCCATCCCGGAAGGCGAGAGATTTGCACGTCTATGTAAACGGGAATCTTTTAGGATTTTTACCCTTAATAGTATGTCACCAGAAGGGTTAAACGAGGAACTTGAGATATGTACCGTTGTATGAGATAGTGTACATTTAATTATAACTTTTAAATATCTTATGTAACTAGATGGGTGACTTTCAACTATACTTATATACAGTCCTATTGTAAACTCATTGTTCTTAATGTAAACTTATTTATTTCATGTTGTAAATAGTTTGCACATATACATACAGTATATACAGTATTTTTCTGCTCATATTTTCAACTACCCCCCCCCCTTCCTTTTTCTTTGTGTCCTCATGTGTAACAAATCCCATAGTATTCATTATATTTTAAATATATTTTCTTAAAAACACTTTATATACAAATATATAAAAATAATTTACATCCACTAAATACTAGAAATTATGCTATAATAACTTTATTTTAATATAATTAAGAAACGCCAAACACCCATATCCAGTAATGATTATATGAGATTATGGATAAGTTTAACTGAATAAATGACAATTATCAAAGTTCTCACAGCAAGTTCTGTTAAATGACAATAATGAAAGTGTAAATATATAACATAGTTTATATTTGTATTTTACATTTTTTTTTTCAATAATTTTTATTCAAGTTTTGTCAGTTTACAAAGATATAGATCACGTTTACATATAGCAGTAGTTATCGTAAACCGAAAAATAAACAATAGAGGCTAACAGATTCATATAACTTTGCAACCCTAATACAATTTCCTGAATTATGAGGAATAAGTGCAAGGCAGGAGAGACTATATTCCTCCACTAGTCACCCCATTTGGGAACTAACTGTGACACTGTGGAGGTACAGCCTCTACATGCCTATGTGTCGTCGGCAACATTAACTGATTTATTTCTGTTAGCATTCATGCAACAAGAGCGTATAGGTCATAACAAGTAAGAAGTAACTAATATTTATATTATACAGGATCAATTCAGAGGCCATATGGAAAAGGAAGGATATGAATCTTAAAAAAAAAAACAAAAAACAAAAAAAAAAACAGAATAGTGATAGTAGGTGAGATTTAGTCAGTTACGATGAATGTCGTACCAGGTTATCCAACGTTGCCAATGCGGAAGAAATTTGTCATAATGTCCACTAATGGATTCAAACATCTTCTCATAAGTGTAATGTAAGGATAGTGTATTCAAAGCATCTTCTACCTCTGGAGTGTTTAGAGATCTCCATTTTCTTAATATCACTAACTTGGCTGCTAGGAATAAGTGAATAGTAAATTGTCTATATATTGGTGGAATATCTTCTATGCCTATATTTAGGATAGTTAAAGAAGAGGAGATGTGTATATATAGATCTGTTTGACGTAGAATTTTGAAGATGTGGGACCAATATGAGGTCAGGTGTTCACATCCCCATAGGATGTGATAGATAGTGCCCGGTTGCCCACAATTTCTCCAACAGGTGGGAGGTGTAGAGCGGTCAAATTTAGCTAATCAGTAGGGTGTTAAATACCAACGCTGTGTAATTTTATGTGAGAGTTCCCATAGGTTGGTGCATTTGGTTGCCGAATGGATGTGTTGTAGAGCTTTGTGCCATTGTTGTGGAGAAAAGGAATCATTAAGGTCCCTTTCCCATGCTAGCATGGAATTCCTTTTGGTAAATATGTTTTTATCATGGAGATAGTTATAAACTAATGAGATACCTCCTTTACGAGGTATTTTGGTAGTAAGGTAGACATGAATCTGCCAGAATAAGTTGTATTTGATGTTATTTTTTTTAAGATAAGAAGCAATTCTGAAACGCTGAAATTGTTCTGAGATGGGTAGGTCATATGTCGATTGTAAGTCAGCAAACGATCTTACGTAAGTGCCAGAGTATAGTTCCCATTGCATTCCCTTCGCTATCCATTTAGTCAAGGGCAGGTCTGGGATCAATAGAGTCAAGGTTGACATAGAGATTGACAGAGATATAGTGGGAGATGATCTAGATTTGGTATTTATCAGGGTCTTCCATGAATTTAGTGTTGCTAGAATCGGGAAAGGGAGGTCAGAAGGTTTGGATTTAAGATGCTGGTAAGCTAAAATATAGTCATAAAGGTTACCTCCTGGTATTGTAGTTTGTTCAATACTGCACCAAAGTGGCGTTTGGTGTTTGGGAAACCACCCTCTAAGTTGTGTTAGGATTGCAGCTAGATGGTAGTCAGCAAATATCGGTAAACCAAACCCGTCTGCTGTTTTTGTTTTGCGGAGTTTGGATAGAGTGCTTCTGGCTTTTTTACCTGCCCATAGATATCTAGAAAGTATGGATTGTAAGTTATGAAAGTGTTGTTGGGGGACTGGTATGGGAACTGTGCGATATATGTAGAGTATTTGCGGCAGAATTTGCATTTTAAAGGCGGCTAGTCTGCCTGACCATGACAGTGTGTGTTTACTTAAGGTCTGGAGACCTGCGCTTAATGTACGTACCAACGGGAGGTAATTAGCATGGAATAGTTGTGTAGGTTGGGATGTGAGTTTAATTCCCAAGTAAGTAATTTCTTATGAATCCCATACATATGGATATCTTTTTTGCAGAGTTGCTCTATCATTCACTGCCACACCAAGATCTAATATATAAGATTTGGTTTTGTTTACCTTCTAGTATGATACTGTACCATAATCATGTAATAGTTGAGAAACATGTTGTAGGGAAGACAACAGATTAATTAACATAAGGATCGCGTCATCTGCGAAGAGACTTATGACATGTTTGCGATTATTAATGGAGAAGCCTTGTATGTTGGGATTTTGTCTTATGCTGGTTGCCAGGGGTTCCATTAATAAGTTGCAAATGAGGGGGGATAGTGGGCATCCCTGGCGGGTGCCATTTGTGATCTTAAAAGGTTTAGATAGCGTACCTGAAGTGTATACCCAGGCTGATGGAGATGTATATAGAGATAGTATTGCAGAGAGTATGTGGCCTGTGAATCCAAATTTTTCCAGTGTGGCTGTGAGATGTGTCCAATGTACTCTATCGAACGCCTTCTCCGCGTCTAGAGCAAGAAGCAGAGAAGGGTCCCGTGTTTCCTAGCAACATGGATCACATCAATCAATCTTCTGGTAGCATCAGATGTTTGTCTGCCCTTGGTAAATCCAGATTGATCTGGGTCAATTATAGTAGGAAGGATGTCAACTAGTCTCATTGCTATCATTTTAGCATAAAGCTTTAGATCGGTATTCAATAAGGATATCGGTCTAAAATTTTGGGGAACATCCGGTATCTTCCCTGGTTTAGGCAACGTAACTATTAATGCTTCTAACATCTCAGGTGGAAAAGAGGATGAGGCAGCAGCGGCTTTGAATATCTTAAGGAGGTATGACCCTAAAGAGTGTTTAAAAGTCTTGTAATATTCCCCTGTCAGACCATCTGGCCCTGGTGACTTATTGGTGGGAAGAGTGTCAATAACTTTCATTAACTCAGATAATGAGAAAGGGGAATTTAAAGCTTGAATTTTGGAAGTGGAGAGTTTAGGTAAATTGATATCTTTTAAGAAATCGTTTATAGCTGATTGTGACGGCTGGTCAATATGACTATCCTGATTAAGGTTATAAAGGGACAAATAGTATTCGCTAAATGCATTGGCAATACTTTGGGGATCAAATACTTTTTGTTTGGAGGTAGGGCTAATGATGTGAGGTATTTTAGTTTTGAAGCGTTGGCCTTGTAGTTTGCGAGCTAGTTCTTTTCCAGCTTTGTTACTGGTCGAATAGAATGACATTTTAAGTCGTCTTTCCCTTTGTTCAAAGGAATGAAGTAATTCTAATCTGAGATCGTGTCGCAGAGCCGTCAGCTTTGCACTAACTTGGCGTGTGGGTTTTTTTTATCTAGATCTTCAAGGAGTTTGATTTCTGTGAGAAGGGTATCAAGCCGCTGCTGTCTCTGTTTTTTGAGCTTTGTGGCTAATTGAATGAATATGCCTCTAATGTACGCCTTGTTGGCGTTCCAAAGTACAAATGGATAATTTGTGGAAGAGGAGTTGATCTGGAAGTAATCAGACAAGTGGTTTTCTAACAACTTCTTAGTGGATGTTGTTTGTATTACTTGAGGGTTAGCAGGCCATATAAAGGCCCAGTTAGTAGGATATTTATCTCCTAGAGTCAGAAGGATGGAAGCGTGGTCTGACCAAGTTATGTTGTTAATTTTAATTTGAGTCACTTTTTGAAGCAACCACTTGTCCATTAGGACCAGATCGATCCTCGAGTAAATGCAATGTCTGAGAAAAAAATGTGAAGTCTCGTTCGTTAGCATGGGTACAGCGCCAGGTGTTGAACAGATCATGAGATCTTAGAAAAAAATTTAGAGAGGGAGATTTTTGGAATGAGACGAGGTAGAGTCCATGCGCGGGTCAGGGGTAACATTAAAGTCTCCACATAGTATAGGGGAACCTTGTTGGATTCTTTTCAGCTTTTTTATCAATCTATTCAGGAAGTTAATTTGTTTGGTATTGGGAACATACACGTTCACTAGAGTATAACGGGTGGAGTTGATGTCACATACAATAATAAGGTAACATCCCGCTGGGTCAGATGTTTCAGAGTGAAGTTGAAATGATACAGAGTCTTTATTAGCCACCATGACGCCCCTCTTTTTCGCATTCATACCGGAGAAGAAGTAGTGTTGGAAGTTTCTATGAGAGCATCTTGGTGGGGCTGCATGATGAAAGTGTGTCTCTTGGGCGCATAGAATATCACAATGGGAAGAGTCGGCTTCTTTCCAAAGGGATGCTCTCTTGGCTGGGTGGTTTAAGCCATGCACGTTGATGGAGAGTAGTTTAACTGGCATGAGACAATTTGGAAGATATGCTGTATGTCGAGGGTAGATAGTACTCATGCTTATGGTGAGAGAAGGCTTGCCGTGTAGAGATGGAGAACTTTTGTTCTAGGGTGGCGTTTCTTCTAGAGTATTCCTCAGAGTGGGCAGGTGCGTTTCAGAATTTGTAGGTTCCTTTCCATAAGAGCGTAGTTGGGTATGGCTCTCTGAATGGTCGTTGATCCATAAAAACTATGAAAAAAATATAACAAAACAAATTAAAGGAAGAAAAAAGAATGGTTACAAGGTAAAAGGAGAATCCACAGGGGGATTCTTGATCCATAAACACTGTTCAATAAGAGTGAGGGGTATTGGAAATATTTCCAAGCGTGCCTTCACCGGGGGGGTGTAGACATAAGGATTGAATAAATCGGTTAGGAGCGATCTTTTAGTTGAGCAGGTTTTTATCAGTCTTCTTTCGTGTCACCACCTGCCAGTCTGCCTGCATGTATGAGGGAGTATCGATTTGTATAGGAGACGGAGGTGCTTCTGACAGTATTCCCCATTGCCTGAGGATATTCAGACCCTCTTCCATGGTGGAGACAGTGGTAGTCGTGCCATTATTATATGTGATGTAGAGCATGGCAGGATATTTCCACTTGTGTAATATGTGGTGGTTGCGTAGCGCTTTAGTAATGGTGGCTAAATTACGGCGTTTCTGGAGGGTATGCCTAGATAGGTCAGAGAGTAGTTGTAGAGAGGCGTACTGAGGAAAGAGGCTAATATGGTTTCTTTGGCTCTATAAAAATGTAGCCGCAGTAGAACATCCCTGGATACGTCGTCAGGTAAAAATGACAGTTTCGGTATTCTATGCACCCTATCCACTGTGAGCTCCAATGCAGACATTGCGGGTAATGCAGTGAATAATTCTTGGACATATTGTGGTAGTTGTAGCGCAGGGATGGATTCAGGAATGCCTCTTATTTTGAGATTATTCCTCCTTGATCTATCTTCGAGGTCAGATAATTTATCTTTGATCCAGGAAAGTTCATCTGAGTGAGTGGTATGAGCATCCACCATTTTTTTTGAAAGAGGATGCATGTGAATCCAGAGCGTTTTCAATCTGGTTCACCCTTTCTCCCAGTAAATGGACTTCTGCCTGACATTGTTGTACTGTGTGCAGCATGTCATGCTATAGAGATGACCTCAGGGACATTAGCATCTCTTTAAGCACTGTATCTGACACAGGCTGCGTTGATGTGGGGAATCCCGCTATGGGGTCTGGGGCTGCTGAGGCCTGGGATTGTGAGGTAGTGTGGGCGCTCACCTCCATATCTTGCTGCAGCCGGTTTCCATGTGGGGAAGACGTCCTTTGCCTTGACTTAGCAGGGCTCCTGGTTGTGGGGGTGGATGCCGCCGAGGATGATCCGCTATGTGGATTCCCCGGATCGATGCCACTGCGTCTGGGCGGAGAGTGCGTGGATGCGGCCTGTCCCGTCCTGTGCTCCGGCCGGGCGCCATTTTGGCAGCTTATGGAGCTGCGGCGGAGGTTCTTTTCTTCTCCTCGGCATCCCTGGTGGTATAGTATGCTCTATTGAATCGGATGCGGTTGGATGGCACTCCTTAAGGCTCCGATGGAAGCGGATTCCCCCGGTGGTGTGGCGGAGCTCGGAAGCTAAGCGGCCATCTTCGGGCTCGTACGCCACGCCCCTCTTGTTTTACATATTTTAAATAGTATAGGATATTATTGTATCTTTTTTTTAGTTTTTTAAAAATGTATTGTCAATGCATATATATTTGTGTAAAATTCAGTTTAGGTATCTGTTGCCAATAATCCAGCCCCCTCCCTCTCTGTATATACTTCCTATTGTGAACTCTGTGCTCCTGGTCTGTTGAACAGCATTGGCTGTCCCGGGGGAGGGGCGGGGGTATTCACGTATATAGGCAGGTTAGAGGTAGTGAGGACATGACCTGAAGAAGGAGGCTGCGCCTCCGAAACAAGTAGTCATGGCAACCGTTTGTTTTGTGAGATAGAGGAACAGATTGCATTCACCTCGGTTCCCCTTTCCAGCCGCGAGTGACGTTATGCAGCGCTGGCTGGACCGTGCATGTGTCTATGAAATAAATGGCTTAATATTGTATAAAAAGCCTTCAATAATGATGTTTTCTCGTGAGACGAATTTTGGAATTATTTCTGCTTGAGTCAGCTTAAATCAAACTGTGTGTTTTATTGTACACACATAAAACTTGGAAAATACTTACAAAAATAGTACATTCATATTCAGAATTAGTGTTGTTTCATATATGCAAAAAATGTTCAAATATAGTTCATTTGTTTCAAAGATCTGAAAAAAGTTCTTAAAGTCATTAGACCATGTGCTTCCCTTTTGTCATGGCCTATTAAAAATGGCTGATTAACTTCTTGTGTCCTGGAAGGAATTCTGTGTGCATAGGAGAGCTGTGTCTTGAATAGGTATATGTGGCTTGGAAGCAGGAGATGTAAGCAAAGAGACAGAAGGCTGTTTATCCTTTGAATATATGAACTCAGTCTTTCAAATTCGCGCCCAAACACAAATCCCTCCCATACACTCCCCTTTCTCCTCCTTCCTAAGAGTGGGGGTTAACAGAGAGCAACATCTGTTTTTACTTTACCAAACCTTCTAAACATGAAACCAGATATATGTGTGAGAGAGACTATAAGACCTCTTAGAACATAAATGCATAAATCAAACAGAGTATCGGTTACATAGGAAGATTTTCAACCCATACATATATTATTTACAAAATCCATCAAATTCTGACAGGGTCTTGACCTGCATTTTCAGTCAATGAGTCATCATCTGGATATCACTAGCTCAAAGTCCTATCATTCACACAAATATGGAAAATGCATATTCTTTTTAATAAAGCCAATTAAAATTTAGATATTAAGAATATAACATTCCCCTCTGAAATATGAATAACAATCATATTTTCAAGGTTTAAATTCATACATAGCATACATGTCCCATTCATACTGACTTTGACCCAATAACTCCAAATGTATTTCCATCACCAACCGAGTCTGCAAAACCCATCTTTCTCCTAAGCTTATTTTGCAATAAATCATCTCCTTTCTTGATTTCATTTCTAATTCGATAATATAATTTTTTCATTCTAAACATCAAACATAACTGGAATATAATGAATAACATAATAATAATAAAAAGAATAACTATAGGATGTGATAAAATATTTCCTGCTGCTGAGGTTATTGAAGTTTTTCCCCAAATTGATACACTATTACTGAATTTTTTCCACCAATTACTTCCTGAAAATTCTGACCATTGATGAGATATCTCTTGCAAATTACCTTGTTCATGTTTAAACAATATTTCTGCATTCTGAAATTCCTTAGCCAAAGCTATCAATAAACCTTTATCCTTCTGAATTACATTTGCCCATTCTTCCCAAGGAAATTCATCTATCTGAGATATATTACATTGTGTGGGAAGAGCACTTATATTTTTCATAAGCATATTTGTTAAATTTGTTCTAAACCCATTAATACTTATTGCTACAATGTCTCCTTCTATACAATACAAGCCTTGATTTAGATTTTCTGTATTTGTACAAGAAGAGAAAAAAGTTTTAACCCTTTCTGTATCTGACATGATCTGAAAACAAACCTTCTTATCTACACGAGTAACTAATTCAGAAATTGTTTCAATTTTTTCTATTCTTGCTGAACATAATGTATGATTATGATAACAAGAATGAAAAATACTTTTATCTTGATTAGGTAAACAGATAACTTTAGACTGAAATTGTAAACATGATGACAAATCGAATTGTCCTAATTCAGAATTTTCATTGTTAAATGCAAAATCTGTATACTGTAATTTATAATACAATAATTGTGTATTGCTGACGGGTAATCCCAAGACAGTGATTGGAACCAAAATGTGTTCTTGTCCTGCTATTGGAATCATAGAAGAACTATAACAAACATCCTGTTTACATCCTATCCATTTATTTACCCATAAATCTGTATGATTTATAGCATATACATATTCTCTGGGTAAATTCTGTAAAATGCCAAGAGGGGTTATTCCACTCTGAAATGCTTGTGCAATTATTTTAAAATTAGTGGAATATTCAGTCTGGATCTCTAAACATGCTCTGGCAATATGAGAATGTTATTCACTTAACATTAAATCAAGAGTAATATTTTGAAGATGTAAAATAGATGGACCCAATATATTAGCTGTTTTAATAACCATATTTTCTAAAATTTCATTTAAATTCCTCTGTATTTTAATCCAGTTACTACCCACTAAACCAGCTGTCTCAAGATCAGACTTTAAAGTATTAATGTCCATACTATTAGTAATACTCCCAATTGTGCCAATCCCTCCTAAAATACCTTCAACAATACCACGCTTATTTCTGTTATGATTTCTATTATTAATTCCAAACCATCTTTCAATACCCAATTCCATATTAACCAAATGTCCTTGACATTGTAGAAACCTTGTAGACATTTTCCATTCTGAAACATTAAAGTTCCACAATATAATGACAAACTTTCCCTCTCTCAAAAGAGTTCTGGGTTGGAAATGGTTAATCTGAAATGGATTTGCTGAGACACTTTTCTTACCAACACATGGAGTTTTCCTAGGAGACCTTACAACAACACTTGCCTTCGCACATTTCATTGGATAATTTACTATTGATATGCAACATTCATATATACCAGTATCATTCAAAGATACTCTCATTTGTTGATAAACAAATGTATTATTGATCCAATTCACACTACCATAAACTCCTTTATGAATTATCATAGTAGAACTGTGAAGAAAACTTCCCAAAAATTCATCGTTCCTTTTCCAAATTACCAATGAATCTTGAGGTACATATATTTTTGTTTTACATATCAAATGCAAACTATTATTATCTTCAAAAATGTTCAAAGATTGTGGGAAAATATAAATTTCCGGAATAATCATGTTGACCACAGAAATACAAATTTTAACCCTTATTTGTGTTAATTGTCTTGTTACTTTAAAATCCCATGTTCTTACAACATCCCCTTTTTCATCTCCAATTATATTTAAATGTTCTGGATCTAATATTTTTAGGAAACTTTGAAAAAGGTAATAAAAATGATCTGGGGGGTAAAATACTTTCCCAGATCTTGACATAGTATTAGTAACATCTCCAGACCAAATTGTTGAGTCATTACCCTTTAAGTATATAGCCCAGAAACTCCTCAACAATATATTGCATTCAAAACTTCCAGTTTTGTTGTTTAGTCTATAAGATCCCTGCATTTTAACAAAATTTGTTTTAGATTCTATTTTAACGTTGATTTCGATATTATTGCTATGAATGAAATACAATTGCAGACAGCAATCATATCCCTGACCTACACAAACATATCCATACAAATCTTCAGCTGTATCAATATCAACGTATCTAAAATCATGATTCTTGTCAAATGCATTAATATCAATAACTCTCTCATTTTTGTCCTTTCTATTGATATTAGTGTTTTTATCATTTTGTTCCTCTGAATTGACATCAATGTCTACATCTCTTTTGTCTCTGAATAATGTAATGTCTTTGTAGTGTAATTCTTCAATCCTGTTAACCTCTGCATAGCTGGAACAGTTGGTGATATATTTTACCACAGATAAAATTGTCACGAGAGAAAAGATGAATCCTGTGATGATGATGAATTTTCTCTCTCTAAAACCTTTTTTTTTTGTTGAACTGTCATCTTTCTTCTTTTTTGGAATCCATGATTCCTCCAGGTTAATGAAATATAATTAATTCCTAGGAAAAATAAAAGCAGCATCATTTATCTTAGAATATTACATTTGTTATACCCACATTTTTATTTATCCATGCTTTTTCACTAAATTGAGAAGTCCTTGAACTAATACCATTGTCCCTTGAACATCCAAGAAGTCAAATGGACCTTCCCAATTACTTTGCCATGGTCCACTTCTCCTGAAACTTTAGTTCTGCCTGTGACGTGTATCTCACCATCTCTGGGTGTGACCTTACACATGGCAACTCTTTGATCACCATATTTCTTTCTGTATAAACTTGTGCTAACAACAAACCGTTTATTTTGAATAAAAGATAATTTTGGTTTTAATAATAAAATAACAAAATGTTACAAGAATCAGATATGTGTGTGTGTGGATATAACAGCAATTCTCATACTGTGTATGTGTCTTGTGTATACTGGAGTGAATGTCTGTTGCAACGTCTGCTGGAATGCATGTCTGCCAAAAAACTCTGTTATAGGCATTCAACTCCTAAAAAAACAAACCCCCTCCTTTTCTTATTCAGAAAGGTTCTTTTTTGTCTTGTAGTCCCACAGATGCAGACTCTCAATGAGTAGTCCCCCCCTCCTTTTTAAAAAAGTGGGTGTCACATCATTCTCAAATTCCTAAGGGTGGGGCTATGAGCTCTGTGAGTAACCATTTAACTTATACAATCTACAAGTTTCTTTAAACTTCTAAAACAAATACTACATATCAGTATATATACAAATTGTCTCTTAATAATCTCCTAAACAAGGAATATTGTGAAATAAGAAATTATGATCTTTTAACGCAAACTTAAAAATGTGTGGAAGGACCATTTTTCATACAAGTAACTGCATGTAACACAATTCTGTTCAAATTGTCCTGTATCATCTATAACCAAAACACTGTTATGCAAAAGGAGCACAAAAATACCAAAAAGAAATATCATTTTCTGAATGACATTCAATACCTTTAAATAACATCCTAATATCCCTTCTCAAATCACAAGCATTGCAGTAAAATACACTTCAGAGGGACACTAACAATCCTTGCTGTGTATTGCCAACCAAACGTTCATTGTGAAACAAGTGACAAAATAATTCTTCCTGTCATTAAATCAAATGAAGAATACTTTGTAACTGAAAAAACTGTACCTGCAAACTGTGAATGATATGATACATGAAATCTCTGTCCTATTCCCAAGATTTTACACATTACCTGCATGATTTTACCTATAAAATGGAATCCTCTGCCACTACTGAGATTTGCTAGTATACCCCAAACTAGAAAAACACGATTAATCAACATCCTAGCAATAATTAAAATATCTTTGTACACAGATTAGACAATATTTAATTACTCTGTCTATTGTCTCTTCCAATTTTATCCCAATAGAATTTCTCTTTAAGAATTTCAAGCAATTTTTGCTTACCAAAGTGATCTAAACTGTCATAGTTAAATTTAGTGAATTCCACCTGTAGGTGTCGTGGTACATTAAAATATAGAAAATCCATCTAAGTCATGATATTAGATCCAGTTATCATTAACCAAAATTTAGATCTTATATCAACCAATGAGGACTCAAAAAAATTGATTAATCTTTTAATCCTCTGAAAACGAAGGAAAATCTTATATTTGTTTTTTCCACAACATAATTTTGACCATATTCAGGTTAAAATCACTAATTCTCCATACAAATCTGCATCCTTTGCTAATTGAGTACAAAGCTGTTAATTACCCCCTTTTCAGGTGAACTAAACCTCTCAATGTTCCATCTGAACAAAAAATAAAAAAATAAAATCATAATAATCATAACTGGGAAAAATTAATAAAAAATTAATAATCCAAAGGATTATCCTTGAAAATACTAAAAATATATCAAATAAAAACCAAATCTCTGAACCTCAAATCATAACCTTATTATCCATAGCAAAGAATCAATAACCAGAAAATCCTTACCATCCATGCAGTTCATTTAAGGACTGCTAACATTGTTTTTCACAGTGTTATATGATACATAATGATACCTTTCCTGTCTTAATGAACTATTTGCAGTTTGCAATCTTTGCATTTGGGTCTTAAAAGGGAAATTAGTTTGATTATTATGGCCTCTATACCTCAAATTACTACACCAGCGCACAGAATACACTTCATAGTGCTTTGGCACCGTTTTCGGATAATACAACCTCTTTTGTATATCGTTATTATTAGCCATCACACAAAATCTAGCTATGTGACCCTCTCTTTTGCAAACTAAACATTTAAGAGTTTTTTTTTTTGCATATACCTTTCTTTGAGTATATGACGATGAAAATTTAAATTTCTGTTGAATATTACTATTATTCAAATCAACAGACTTCACGCTTTCATTGTCTGAGGAAATATTAACCTCCTCAGATGACTCCACTGAGTCAAATCCAGAATCAGCATCATTATCCCTCGCCTCTGACTTTGTCACGTGTTCATAAGCTAAACACTGAGCATGTGCAGAAGACTGAGCTTGCAATAATTGCGTTTTAAGCAAACTTATAACATTGTCTTGTTCAATTTCTTTCTGAGTTAAAAAAGCAATACAACTTTCTTTTTCTTTAACCGATTCCAATAATGCATTCATTTTATGTTCTAATGCATCTTTTTCAATCATTAATTGTTCAATATGTAAATTCTCCTGTGTTTGTGCAATTTCTGTTATACTTTGCCTTTGTTTTCCTGGCATATCAAAAACCATTGCATTGAAGACTGTAATTAATTTCATCACATTACTTTATTTCTTCTTAGATTTAGCTAATGAAAATCTATTCTTCTCAATTTCTTTATTTGCCTGTAGGCATTGATTATACATTGATTGCCATAACTTAGTGTCTGAAATATAACTGGCTAAACCTTCAAATTCTAAATTACTTTCGTCAGCTATAACATTTATAAATTCCATATTTTGGTACTCACCGAATACAAAACTTTTCCGTTTTCTGCTGGACTCTAATTAAACCGTCTGTCAAGACTTCTGACCCAAAATACTCTGGTCTTCACGCAATCAAACATCAAAAACATCAATCTGGCGTTTCTTCTAGGTTCTTTCAATAATTGCAAAATTTTTTCCTGTTCATCACATTTCCCCTCTGATCAACGGAAGAAGAACGTGGCACAAAAACTTCTGACGATTGAAACTGGCTGGCGTCCGCCAATGAAATAAATGGCTTAATATTGTATAAAAAGCCTTCAATAATGATGTTTTCTCGTGAGACGAATTTTGGAATTATTTCTGCTTGAGTCAGCTTAAATCAAACTGTGTGTTTTATTGTACACACATAAAACTTGGAAAATACTTACAAAAATAGTACATTCATATTCAGAATTAGTGTTGTTTCATATATGCAAAAAATGTTCAAATATAGTTCATTTGTTTCAAAGATCTGAAAAAAGTTCTTAAAGTCATTAGACCATGTGCTTCCCTTTTGTCATGGCCTATTAAAAATGGCTGATTAACTTCTTGTGTCCTGGAAGGAATTCTGTGTGCATAGGAGAGCTGTGTCTTGAATAGGTATATGTGGCTTGGAAGCAGGAGATGTAAGCCAAGAGACAGAAGGCTGTTTATCCTTTGAATATATGAACTCAGTCTTTCAAATTCGCGCCCAAACACAAATCCCTCCCATACACTCCCCTTTCTCCTCCTTCCTAAGAGTGGGGGTTAACAGAGAGCAACATCTGTTTTTACTTTACCAAACCTTCTAAACATGAAACCAGATATATGTGTGAGAGAGACTATAAGACCTCTTAAAACATAAATGCATAAATCAAACAGAGTATCGGTTACATAGGAAGATTTTCAACCCATACATATATTATTTACAAAATCCATCAAATTCTGACAGGGTCTTGACCTGCATTTTCAGTCAATGAGTCATCATCTGGATATCACTAGCTCAAAGTCCTATCATTCACACAAATATGGAAAATGCATATTCTTTTTAATAAAGCCAATTAAAATTTAGATATTAAGAATATAACAGTCTAGCAGTAACACAGCCGGATGAGATGAGGAAGGAAGATTAGATCTTCACCCGTCACCATCACCACTCCTTTTTGGCAGTCCACCCAGTGATACAGACCAGGAAAGGAGGCATCCACCCAGCTGTACATGCGATTTATATCCTATGTCTGTGAGTGCAATACCTCTACTTTTATATCTTCATTTTGTTTTCCAATATTTTTATTCAAGATTTTACGCAAAATAAAGTTTTACATGTTCTGTTTGAGGTATAAGAACCAACAACAAGACATTTATACAAAATAACCGTACAAAAATAAAAAGAACAAAATGAAAGAGATAGGGAGGTTACACGACAGATAATTCCATATGATTGTTAATTCTTTATGGCGTTTCATGTATAGCCTGAGGAGTCTCAGGAGGAGAATTCTCACTCCCAAGCTCCCCACCCTAGTGCAACTTGTATATGATCCTCCCATAACAGCTTTAGGGCTTCGATCAACCCTATACTCTTTAATGCTTATTATATTTGATAGAGTTACAAGAAGGAAAAGGATAGAGCAGTAGGAAGTAGAGGATAGAGAGAAGAAAAGGGTGGGGAGGTGCACTCCTGTCTTAGGGTGAGGGAGTTTTAAGTATTCCCTCGCATTATGTATTCGAGATATATTTTAACCAAGGGTCCCATATTCTTTCAAACAAATGCATTTTGTCATTTAATATAGCGGACAAACGTTCATTAACCATAATCCATGACAGTTTGGATTTGATGAGATAAAAGGGAATCATTGGAGACTTCCATGATTTCGCTATCGCTATTCTTGCTGCAACAAACACAAAATTTATGAGTTTTCGCATATATTTCGATGTGCCATCTACTGGGTGTCCCAGCAGCGCTTGCAAGGGCGACTTCATTAAGTTCACTTGGGTTAATGAATATATAAAATTGTATGTACGGATCCAAAATCTACGTACTTTTGGGCAGGACCACCATGTGTGTATCATGGTGCCTTCGTTGTTGCATCCTCTAAAGCACTGCGGGGAGGCCCCCGGGACAAAAGCTGCCACTTTCACTGGAACCATATACCATCTCACCAGGACCTTGTAGTTTGCCTCTATTAAGGAGGTATTAATGTATGACTTAGAAGCCTGGAGAGATATTTTGTGCCATTCTTCAACTGTTAGGTTGATACCTGTATCTTGTTCCCATTTTTCCATATAAAACAATTTCTGAGAGGATGATGATAAAATACCATATATCAATGATATGTGGCCCGAGTGCTTATCTATGGTTCTGCAGAAATTTTCCATTTGAGTGAATTTAGTTAGATCCGAACTACGGTTTAATGTAGTTAAAAAATGCGCTATCTGGGAATAGCGGTATATTTCTGTATTCGGTAGTTGGTACTTTTCCTGCAGAACCTGTTTAGATATAACCCCTCTGTGGTCGCATAAATCTGCAATCCGTAACAGTCCCTTGTTAGTCCACCATTTAAACTCGTGGGGGCAGAGACCCGGGGCGAAGACAGGATTATTTAATAATGGGGCCAATGGAGTATGAGGAGATTTAAACTTATAAGTAGTTGCTAGTCTATCCCACAGATCGAATGACAAGGACAGTGTCGGACACATTATTGTCGGTCTGTCCTTCGGTTTCATCCACATTAGGTGGCATATCTCCTTATTGGGAAATAAAGCTTTTTCCATTTTCATCCAAAGTGGGTTTGATTGTCGGGTATGGAATCGTGTTAGCTGTGCTAATTGTGCTGCATGGTAATATTTTATCAGGTCTGGTACCCCCAATCCCCCTTGCAATTTGGGGGTGTATAATGTTCGTCTATTCACCCTGGATCTCTTGTTTCCCCAGATAAATTCCAGGAGTTTATTTTGGAACCTCGCTAGGTCTGCTCTGTCTATTGCTATGGGGAGGGTTCTGAACAGGTATAACACCTTTGGAAGAATAGTCATTTTTAATGAGTACAGTCGACCGAACCAGGATGGGGGATTATTTGACCATCTTTTGAGATCCTCCAATAGTTTTTTAAATAAGGGGGGGTAATTATGTTTATATAATGTGGCTAGCGATGGGGTAAGAAAGATACCTAAATATGGAAGAGCTGTATCTTTCCACTGGAATGTGTATGAGTTTCGTAAAGCACGAATTATGTGTGTTGGTAATCGTACATTAAGGGCTTGGGATTTCGAATGATTTACTTTTAGGCCTGAGATTGACGTGAAGTGTGTTAGTAATATGTGCACGGTAGGTAGTGTGGTGATCGGAGAGGAGAGGAGCAGCAGCAGGTCATCTGCAAATAACGCACACTTATGTTCCCTGTCACCACTCCTCACTCCCAGTATGTCTGGGTGGGCTCGTATCTTTATAGCTAATGGTTCCACTGCTAGAATGAACAACAAGGGGGACAACGGACATCCCTGCCTGGTTCCTCTGTGTATGTCTATTTGCTGAGACCGGAAACCCTTGACAATTAGGTGTGCTGTGGGAGTATGGTAAACGTTTTCTAATGTCTTCAAGAAATTAGGACCAAACCCATAGCGTTTCAATATGAAAAATAGATAGTCCCATGAAATGGAGTCAAAGGCCTTGTGTAAGTCCAGAGAGACCAAAAGTGCTCCTCTCTGGCCTCCCCCGTCCCACCCTGAGTTCAGAGCAGATATTATATTAATGATTCTTCTAGTTTGATCTGAGGCCTGACGATTGGGTACGAATCCCACCTGGTCTGGGTGAATATATTTGGATATAAATGAATTCATTCGAGTGGCCAAAACTTTAGTCATTATCTTTAAGTCCAAATTAATTAGCGATATTGGGCGGTAATTTGCACAGTCTCCATGATCTTTATTTGGTTTGGGTATTATATGAATATAGGCAGTATTTTCATGTGATGGGAGTGGGTTTCCTTTTCTAATTTCATTGAAGAAAGAGCATAAATGGGGAACTAATATTTCAGTGTATTTTCTGTAATAATGTCCAGAAAAACCATCGGGGCCCGGTGCTTTGGAGGGGTTTATGTGTTTAATAGCTGCGGCCACTTCTCCTGCTGTGAATTCCGCCTCCATTAGTTCTGTGTGATCCCGTTCCAATGTGGGTAATGTAATTTTATATCTTCATTTTAATCATAAAAACAGTATTACACTAGGGCAGTCGTGCGCTCTCTTTCCTTTTATATGTTTCAAATTTTGTCCGCCTCACCCATAGCAAGAGAACTCTGATACAGACTGTTTTTATTTGAAGTAGTGTCTGTGGGGTCAGATTCTTGGTGATTGTGTTTGTTTCCATATCAACTGAGGATGCCAGAAGCTAGAAGGTTGTAATGGCGCACAATGAAATCCTGTGGTTTTGTGTAACTCAAAGGCAGGCTTCATCCATACGCCGGCTTGTATACAGTTTTTGGGCAATTTTTAGGCATTTTGCCAAGGCACCCCTGAAGGAACCTTAAGGCACCCTGGTTGAAAAAGGCTGCTTTGTTATAGATCTAGTCTGAGAGAAAAAAAAAAAAAAAAAAGCCATTCTGTACTTTGCAACCATAAAGCAGGCCATACATGGTCGAATTTCGAACAAATTTTCTTTTCAAAATCAGAATGTTCCTTTTTTTGTGATCCAATGATGCCACCATTGATTTTCGAAATTCGGCCGACCAAGCCTTCAATTTCACCGCATGTTGCTACAGAAAATAATTTTCGTGGCCAGGAATTTTCTTTTCTCTCCGTAAATTTTCTTTTCTTATTACATTTCTCGCACGATTCTCCTATCATTGATTAGAAAATCGTTTGTTTTTCTAAAAATTTCCAACATGGCCGATTCCTCAAATTTGATTGCTGCACGAAAATCAGCCGTTGTTACAGCCCACTAATGGGGCGAAATTCATACGAAAATTCTTTCATATGATTTTCGAAAGAAAATTCTTACGAAATTCGAACCGTGTATGGCCGGCACTAGCGTGTTTACTGTTTTTACATCTTCAATGCTTAGGTCCTACTCAGGACTCTTTTTTTAGGAGTACCTTGTTTCATGAGAGCAGCCTAACCAGAGCTAGTGAGCTCTATAAACTGCATTGGTTTCTTACAATATAGGATTTTAATAACAATAGTTCCACACAGTAACACGTTTATGATTGCTTTCTTTGATATACCATATTTACATCCAAAACCTGAGATTCAAGTCCTTTGTAAACAATTCTAAAAAAAACACTATTTAAATTCTACTGACAGAAATGAATTCAGTAGAATATATTGAAGCTGTTATTTAGGGTTGAAAATGTTTTTATTTTTATCATCAGTAAGAACATTTATATTACATCGCCCATAGCTTGACTACTATTAGCAAATAGTACATTATAAAGGGTGTCAAATGTTGTCCGCTACAGGGGACATGCAGAACCAAAGGTCTGAAGCTGTTATTTAAAAGGACCTAAAGCCCAGTAGATAATAAACACACTATAACAATAAAAGCTTATCTGCTTTTTTGTTAAATATCTTTGGGCATAAAACATAAATCCGGTTTCTATATTTACATTGCTTTTGTTTCTCACAGTTAAATGAGCTATTAAAGCTTCTTTCCATGTGTCCTACTGTCCTTACTTTTTCTGTATTACTAATGTCTCGATGAAGGGTCACTCTTTTGTAATCAAAGAAAAGGAATATTTTTTTTAATGGAGGGAGAGGTATTCAACTCCCATAAAAGCATAGTTGCCAACATTTTCAAAACATTTCCAGGGAAGCCTTTTTTTGTTGTGCATCCAGCAAGCCAGTAGAAGCTGAGAATGAACTGGGCACTTTAACCCCTTTCCTGCCTAGGCCAGATTTCCAGCCTTCAGAGCTGTCACACTTAGAATGACAATTGAGTGATCATGCAACACTACCCATATGAAATTTTTATCATTTTTTTTGAGACAGATAGAGATTTCTTTTGGTAGTATTGATTAACCACTGGGTTTTTTCTAATCAAACGAAATAAGACTGAAAATTTTGGTTACACAGTTTTGCAAATAAGTAATTTTGCTTCTTCACTGATGTGTGCTGATGAGGCTTCACTGATGGGGCTTCACTGATGAGGCGGCATCGATGAGGCTGCGCTGATAGGTGGCACTGATTTTCAGTGTAAACAATGTACTGTGCACTGTCAGCCTTGCCACTTTATCGGCTCTCCTTTCCTCACACAGACAGCCTGTGAGGAAAGGACTGCTGATAAACAGCAAGTCTGTTTACGTGTGACCAGTTGTGATTGGACACAGCTGATCACATGGTAAAGGACTGCTGTGATTGGCCCTTTACCGTGATCTGTAGTCAGCTGTGGTATGGCATGGCACCACCACCTCAACAAAAGCCGGCTTAAAAATTGAAGGAGCTGGGTGGAAAATTATCAGCCAAACAGTGATTGCATCCAATCAGATCCAGTTATTGTCTGGGTATTCAGATAGCCACGGCTGATTGCCACCAGAGGAGATTCCCCCATCTCTTTTGTGTGGATGGGGGAGTCGAGTGATTTCCCTCTTTCGGGGCTGAACGACATATATGGCTTGCCTAAGTCTGTAAAACAATTACACTGTGGTACTGCAATATCTGTTGTGATGTTTGTCAGCAATTTAAAGGGGGGCCCAACATTGGCCACCAATGTGGTGTGGAATTTACACTGACAATCAATGTAAGGGGAGATTTCTACACTGACCACCAATGTAAGGGTGAATTTACACTGACCACCAATGTAAGGGTGAATTTACACTGACCACCAATAAAAAGGAGGAATTCTACACTGACCACCAATATAAGGGAGGATTTACACCCTGGCCACCAATATAAGGGGGATTTCTACACTGACAACCAATGTAAGGGGGGACCCTACATTGGCCACCAATGTTGTGGGGATTTTACACTGACAACCAATTTAAAGGGAGATTTCTACACTGACCACCAATGTAAGGGTGAATTTACACTGACCACAAATGTAAGGGGGACTTTACACTGACCACCAATATAAGGGGAGATTTCTAAACTGACCACCAATATAAGAGGAGATTTCTACACTGACCATCAACGTAAGGGGGAATTTACATTGACCACCAATATAAGGGGGATTTCTACACTGACAACCAATGTAAGGGGGGACCCTACACTGACCACCAATGTAACTGAGACATTTACACTGACCAGCGATGTAACGGGGTATTTGCAGTGACAACCCCCCCCCCGCTCTTCTCTGCATTCTAATTTCCCCTCTCAGTACACATTTGCCTCCTAAATCCCCCTGCTAACCTCTGCAGCCCAACCCCCCACTCTACTAATCTCTGCACCCCAAAACCCCTCTGCTAACCTCTGCACTCGAAACCCCTCTCTATTCAACTCTGTTCCCAAACTCCTCTTCTTCTAATGTCTGTACCCCAAACCCCTCCTCCACTAATCTCTGCACCCCAAACCCCTCCTCCACTAATCTCTGCACCCCAAACCCCACCCCTACTAACTTCTGCACCCCAATTCCCACCTCTGCTAACCTGTGCACTCCGAACACCTCTCTGTTCAACTCTGCACCCCAAACTCCTCCTCTGCTAACCTCTGTACCTAAAACTCCTCCTCTTCTAATCTCTGCACCCCAAACCCCCTCTCTGTTTACCTCTACATGCCCCCTTTGTTCACCTTTGCACACTAACCCCCCCTGCTTACCTTTGTACCCTAAATGGGAATCCCTTTAATGTGTACCTCTGCACCCCATCCGTTCACCTTTGCATCCCAAACAATAACCCCATTCCCTCTACTCACCTCTGTTGCAATGCTGCACCACTCTTCAAGTGCAGTATCTGGGGGCAGACTCAATGGGAGTAGAAGCAGGCTTGGTTTTCAAGCCTGCTCCTGGTTGTTTACATCCCCTAGGTGGGCAGTATCCAGAGGAGGGGGCAGTGATTTACCTATGATTCTGTTTAGATTTTGACCTGATTTACATATAAATGGTGGCTATAAATGGAAGTGACAGATTCAGCGCTGCAGGTTGTGATCCCAGGACAAAACCCAGGACACTGCCTGCAGGGGACAGATGAATATAAAATGGGACTGTCCTGGCAAATCTGGGACTGTTGGCAAGTATGTAAATCACTGACAGAGCGAAGTGCCAGGCCAATCCTAGTGCAGCATTATTTTATTTAAAATAGGAAAAGTGTTAATAGTAAAAGATGCACTCACATAGTGCTCAGTAGGTGGGGGCTTGCCATGTCCAGCATGGAAACAGCATCGCAGGAGAATCCCTGGGATGTTTAACCACAAGTGCTGTCTATCAGCAGTGAACTGAAGCCTTGAGGGTCCTCAGGAGGACGCCAGCTGGGTTACTCGACAAGGAGATGATCTACCGCTGTGTTAGGCCAATCAAAACGCGTTTCGGAAGCAGGACATGCATGCAAATACAACATAATTATAATGAAGAATTTATTTAATAATAATGATGATTGATGATATAAATAATATTAAAAAAAAGAAATGGAGAAAAAAAAAGAGAGAAAAAAATAAAAATATGAATATAAATATATATATATATATATATATAAACATGAAGAAAAGGAAAATTTGATGAAATGAAAAAATAGTTGATTATTAGAAATACAAAATATATATTCAATAGTGGCAGTAATAAAATCAATGCTCAAATGTATGTTGTAATAATGATGATAAAGTATGAAATAGACATCCTGTAAACCAACAAACAGAAAAAAAAATATATGTATGTATATATATATATGTCCCGGGTGTCAGCATATATGAAATAGCAGAGGCTATAGGAAAAGGACCGGATAAATCAAATTCTAACAAACAGTTTGAAAAAATGATGTGACATTGTGTAATTTTGCTTGGCTTGTCTAATACAATGCACCACAATGAACAAAAACTAAATCTGACCATGTTACGGTATTAATTCTTAGCGTAGCCACAGGCTAGTTCTTGATTGGTTGTCTTAGATGCACCTCACTGCTCTGCAAACAAAGCTTCTGATTAAATCTAATGTTTACCTACACTTCTGTGATAGCAGTCCTGATCCTCGTAATTACAGCTTGTGCCCCACATATCGCATGACCGACCTAGTTCCCATTTTATCATACAATATGCCTAAAGCCTCGTACACATGGTTTGATTGTTGGCAGGGGATTGTCTGTTGACAGACTGTTGTCCTAAAATCTTGTCCAATTTTCCGCCAACAAATGTTGGATGACAGGCTAGTAACTTTTCAGCGGACAACGGTTTGACGTCTGATTTTCATATGGTCAGTACACAAATCCTTAGCACAAAAGTCGAAAGTACAAAAATGCATGATCGGAACCAAGGAACGAGCCGGAAGCGGTCGGTCTTGTAAGCAGCGCACTTTCTCTTCTTCTTTAATGGGATAATAATGAAGCTGCCTTGCTGGTGATACTGATGGAGTTATGGCAAACGTATTTTAACCACTTCAATACCGCGCTAGTCATATGACGTCCGCAGATGGGATTTCTCATCCTGGGTGGGTGTCATATGATGTCCTCGGTTTCTCGCTGCTCCTACAGGCCCCAGGGGGCCCCCAGCACGGTGATCGGTGATGAAATGTGTCCCTCGGACACAGCCCATCCCAGATCCGTGTAAAGAGCCGATAAAACATGGCTTTTTACCACGTAATCGGCTGTGTCCAATCACAGCCGGTCACATGTACTGCCCACGTGAACGGCGCTCGTGCACGCCCCTAGGGCGCGCACAGAGCGGCGATCGGGGACAAGGCTTGTCACCCTGACACAGCCCAGGAGATTGCGGTAACATCTCGTTATCGCTCACAGTGTACACCAACCACACTGATTGCTAGACATGTGCACACTGAAATATTTCGTTTCAGAATTTCGTTTTCGTCCGAAAAAAAAAAATTTAGTTACTCGTTTTATTTATTTCGTTTCGTTAAAAAATGCATTAGTCCGAAAATCCGAAATAATTAAGGTCAAATCTGTCATTGAAGGCTTATGGTGTCTGTCGAATGTTCTAAGAAGATTCGACGGAGCAGCTAAACTGTACGACGCCGCAATCGTACATTTCCGGTCGAATGTTCTGCCTACAAGCTATAGTAGAATTCTGATGTTGTATGACACTAGTAATAATTATATTTATTAATTATTATTACTAGTCAACCCACATTAGAATTCTTCTATAGCCTATGGGCAGAGCATTTGACCATAAATGTCCACTCGCGGTGACTGCTTCGTCGAATCTTCATGTCAAATCTTTTCTCTCTATGTCGATTAATCTTGGACTAATAGAGTTAGGTTAGGCACATTCGACCTTTTTTGCTATTGTAACTGTAATGTTGAATCTTTTCTCTCTATGTAGAATAATCTTGGACTAATAGAGCTAAGGTTAGGCACATTTGACCACAGGTTCGATGGACACAGATCGCTATTGTCAGCATCATGTGGAATCACCTATCTATATCGAACTGTTGTTGCAACAAAAACGAAAATAAAGCATTTGTATATGTCGGATCTTTTGGTTTTCGGATTCTGTACGTTCGTTATCGTTTGTTAAAATGATAACGAAAATACCCAAAATTCGGATGAAAATGCATTCGGACGAAAACGAATGCACATGTCTACTGATTGCCCCCCCCTTATAAAGAGGACCTGTCACCACCCATCAAAGTACCTGTCATCACTATGACAGACCTAGCCAGGACAGAGGCTTTTGGAGGGGACTGAATGCTAGCCTCTTGCCTACTGATCATGGGCCCTGGCATTTGGGGGAACGGTGCTATTTGTGAGCTGTATGCCTGGGGACCCTTGAAGTGGTGTTACTTTGGATTCAGGTCCATATCCCCCAAGAAACACAGACTCTGGGAACCCTGTATATGCCATATTAGAAATAGTGACTGATTCATACTGTTGGGACACGTACTGTTAGATGCTAATGTCATCAACTCCAGCCACCTGTCTGTTGTCTTCTATAATGTAAATAAGTCTAGTCTGGCTTGCCACAGCTTCTAAGAGTATTTCACCTATTGTTGTTTGTGCTAATTAACCCTGCAATTGTATGAAGGAGTTATGTGTTGATGTTTATGATAATGTATAATCTACTGTGTGAAGCTCGGTGACAACAAGTCTGACCTGTAGTGAAATACTGACCTGTAGTGACAGTACCTGTCACAGTTCATCTGAGTACCTGTCACAACCCATCTGAGTACCCGAGTACCTGTCACAGCCCATCTGAGTACCTGAGTACCTGTCACAGTATATCTAAGTACCTGAGTACCTGTCACAGCCCATCTGAGTACCCAAGTACCTGAGTACCTGTCACAGCCCATCTGAGTACCTGAGTACCTGTCACAGCCCATCTGAGTACCCGAGTACCTGTCAGAGCCCATCTGAGTACCCAAGTACCTGAGTACCCGAGTACCTGTCACAGCCCATGTGAGTACCCGAGTACCTGTGTACCTGTCACAGTATTACCTGAGTACCCGAGTACCTGAGTACCTATCACAGCCCATCTGAGTACCTGAGTACCTGTCACAGTTCATCTGAGTACCCGAGTACCTGAGTACCTGTCACAGACCATCTAAGTACCTGTTACCACCCTTCAGAGTACCCAAGTACCAGTCACCAGCCCATCAGAGTACCCGAGTACCTATTTGTAGCCCATCAGATTACCCGAGTACTTGTCACCAGCCATAAGAGTACCCGAGTACCTGTCACCAGGCCATCAGAGTACCCGAGGACCAGTCACCTGCCCATCAGAGTAACCGAGTACCTGTCACCATGCCATCAGAGTAACCGAGTACCTGTCACCAGCCCATCAGAGTAACCGAGTACCTGTCTCCAGCCCATGCCTCATAGAATATACGTTGGGGTGTTTGCTTTCCAAAATGGGGTCATTTTGTGGGTAATTCCACTGTCCTGGTGCTCAAGGACCTTTAAAAGTGTGATGGGTTGGAATGAAATGAGATGTGTAGTTTATGCTCATAGCATGCCTGAAGGTACTACTTCAATGCTGGGCCTCTGTATGTGGACTGGCTGTGTAAAAGTCTCACACATGTGGTATCGCCATACTCAGGAGTAGCAGAATGTGTTTTTGGGGTGTCATTTTTGCTATATACAGGCTATGTGTTAGAAATATCTTATAAATTGACAACTTTTTTTAAAAAAAGACTTTCATTTTCTTTCCACGTTTTCTGAAGACTTGTGTAAAAAAAATTAACCATTCAAAACAAAGAATATATGTAGGGGTGTTTGTTTTCCAAAATGGGGTAATTTTGTGGGTAATTCCACTGTCCTGGTGCTCAAGGACCTTCAAAAGTGTAATATGTCGTTAGGAAATTAGAGGAGTAATGCTCCAAAAATGCCTGACGGTGCTCCCTGCATGTTGGGCTTCTGTATGTGGCCAGGCTGTGTAGAAGTATCACATATGTGGTATCGCCATACTCAAGAGGAGTAGCAGAATGTGTTTTGGGGTGTCATTTTTGCTATATACATGCTTTGAGTTAGAAATATCTTATAAACGGACCACTTTGTGTAAAAAAAAAAAATACATTTTAATTTTCTTTCCACATTTTCCGAAGACTTGTGGAAAAAATGAACCATTGAAAAGACTCATTATGCTTCATAGAATAGACGTTGAGGTGTTTGCTTTCCAAAATGGGGTCAGTTTGTGGGTAATTCCATTGTCCTGTTGCTCCAGGGCCTTCACAAATGTAATAGGTCGTTAGATCGAAATTAGAGGTGTAATTTATGCTCCTAGAACCCCTGATGGTGCTCCCTGCATGTTGGACTTCTCTGTGTGGCCAGGCTGTGTAAAAGTCACACATATGTGGAATCGCCATACTCGGGAGGAGAAGCAGAATGTATTTTGGGGTGTAATTGGAAGTATGCATATGCTGTGTGTGGGAAATAACTTGTTATTATGACAATTTTGTGAAAAAAAAAATTCTTAATTTTCCCAAGAATTGTGGGAAAAAATTACAACTTCAGAAAACTCACCATGCCTCTTACTAAATACCTTTGACTGTCTACTTTTCAAAAAGGGGTCATTTGGGGGGTATTTGTACTTTCCTGACATTTCAGGGCCTCAAGAAATGAGATAGGCCGTCAGTGCATCAGGTGTGACCAGGTGTGATCAATTTTCAATGATTTGCACCATAGCTTTGTAGACTCTATAACTTTCACAGAGACTAAATAATATCTACTAATTTGACTTATTTTTACCAAAGAGATGTAGCAGTATACATTTTGGCCCAAATTTATGAAGAAAAATGACTTATTTGCAAAATTGTATCATAGAAACAAAAAAAGTGTTTTTTTCAAAATTTTCGCTCTTTTTTCACTTATGTCGCAAAAATTAAAAAACCCAGTAATGATTATATACCACCAAAAGAAAGCTCTATTTGTATGAAAAGAATGATAAAAATTTTGTTTGGGTACAGTGTTGCATGACTGAGTAATCGGCATTCACAGTGTGAGAGCACTGAAAGCTAAAAATTGGTCTGGGAAGGAAGGGTGTATAAATGTCCTGTATTGAAGTGGTTAAAAGGCATTTGTTTTCTAGTGATATCAAGAATATTCTTATAATGCTTGTTGTTTGTTTTTTTTGGGCAAGTTACCACAACACCATTATCCCGTTGTTTTTAAGATCAAAGATACAACTATGTTGGTGTCCCTTGTTAATTTTAAATTGTATTTCTTTTAATGTAACTGCCTACTCCCAAACTGTCATTTGAAGTAAAACACGTAGCCAAGTATTATTCGACACAATTTTTTTTATTGTGCTGAAAAAAATAATCCAAATGAAATTAGACATGCTAAAAAAACAAGCAGATTCTTACAAGCTACCATGTAAAAATCCAAATAATTATTAAGGACAGCTGCTAACATTGATCACGTCCCATATGCTTGTGCCAACCCAGTAAATAAACAAATAAAATGCTGCGCTATCTAAAGATAGTCATATAACCATCATATACAATATTGACATAGTTATCTCCAACAAAATAGTATTATAAAATATTGCAATCCTATGCGTTGTCTTACATATGATAGGCATTGTATAGAGAATTATGTATTTATATGTAGTATGAGCCTTTGTACATCTTGGAATGATTTAGCATGCAATGATTTATAGCTAGTTGAATATTGCATCTATAAGCAGAAGATGTGGTTAGCATGTAGTTGGTTTTAACTATATTGGTTTTAATGGAAGTATTGGAGGGTACTGAAGCAGGACATACATCTAAAAGATAGTTTGCCAGACAAATCAAGAATTATCTATAAGCGTGCCCCGAACTTGAGAGACAAACTGGTACATAACATCGTTGAGCCACCCATATGCAAACCAATGATGTTTTGGGATGTTAAAGGCTTCCATGGATGTGGTAGGTGCTATAGTTGCATTAGGGTGCCAAATAATATTAGGAAGGTGAAGAGTTTTGTTAATCCAAAAACTCAGCACCTACACACTATAATGCCCCATGCACATGATCAGAAATTCCGTCAGAAAAAACTTGGATGGTTTTTCCGACTGAATTCCTCTCAAGCTTGCCTTGCATACACACGGTCACACAAAAGTTCTCTGAACTTTCGACTGTCAAGAACACGGTGACGTACAACACTACGACGAGCCGAGAAAATTAAGTTCAATGCTTCCAAGCATGCGTCGAATTGTTTCCGAGCATGCATGATTTTTTGCGCGTCCAAATTGCATACAGACGAACGCATTTTTGGATAGGAACTTTTTTCGACCGAAAAATAGAGAACCTGCTCTCAATCTTTTGCTGGCTGGAATTCTGCCAGTAAAAGTCAGATGGAGCATACACACGGTCGGAATTTCTGACCAAAAGCTCACATCCAACTTTTGCTGGCAGAATTTCTGATCATATGCATGGGGCATTAGGGACTTCATTTAATGTGATACCATTGGGGGGTTTTATGTTGTAAAATGCCCATGTAACTTACTGTATGTAGGAAAAACGAAAAGGGCGTTGAAAGTTCAGATGGAAGAACATGTTAGAAATATCCAAAAGGGTTTTGAAAAACATCACTTATCAGTACATTTTAGGGATGTCCTTAATAAAAATACAGTAGGGATGTAATTTTGGGGCATAGAAGCCCCCAAAAGACACTGGAGAGGGTCCATCTACATAAGAGAGATCAGTAAAAAAGAATCCTGGTGGATATATCAGTTGGGGTCCTTGGCGCCGTGGGGGCTTAATAAAGAGTTTCATCTCAAGTGTTTCCTTAGTAATAGTTAATGGCTCAACCTTGTACTTGTCTTGGTTCATACCAATTATGGTTTGCAATTGGGTTGGTACTGACCAAGGCAGGTAATTATATAGTACATTGGACGGATATTCACAATGTCCACTTTATATGTTTATAAGTTTTAGGTAGATGTATTTGGAGTTTTGTTGCTTATTTTAGCTGGTGTGATCATGATCTGTTATTGGGTCGCTATACAGCCTATTTGTATGGGAAGGCGGATAGTTGAGATATGACCCATAGGGGGTGTTAGATATGTTGGTAGTCCCCAATTATATATACCGTATTTATCGGCGTATAACACGCGCCGGTGTATAACACGCACCCCAAGTTTAGGAGAGAATTTTAAGGAAAAAAACTTTTAGGAGGGAAGTTTAAGGAAAAGAAACTTACATTAAAATGCCCATCAATGCAGCCTCATCAGTGTTCATCTGCAGCCTTGTTAGTGTCATTGCAGCCTTTTCAGTGTCAGTGCAGCCTTGTCAGTGCAGCTTTGCCCCAGTGCAGCCTTGTCAGTGCAGCTTTGCCTCAGTGCAGCCTTGTCAGTGCAGCTTTGCCCCAGTGCAGCCTTGTCAGTGCAGCTTTGCCCCAGTGCAGACTTGTCGGTGCAGCTTTGCCCCAGTGCAGCTTTGCCCCAGTGCAGCCTTGTCAGTGCAGCTTTGCCCCAGTGCAGTCTTGTCAGTGCAGCTTTGCCCCAGTGCAGTCTTGTCAGTAAAGCTTTGCCCCAGTGCAGCTTTGCCCCAGTGGTCAGTGCAGCCTTGCCCCCAGTGTCCATGCCTGCCGCCGCCGCCGCCGACATACACATAGCTGCATGTAGTTGTAGTTTTAAATATGGCGCTGCGGAGTTCGGAGGGACTCGGCGCCGGCGGAACTGAACGAACGCCGCCGAGATACACATAGTCGAGTGTATTCGGCTCTTTCCGGTGCCGCTCACAGTCCCGCCCAGTCCCGCCCTATGATGGACATAACACAGATCCAATGACGGGACTGGGCGTGACTGTGAGCGGCGCCGGAAAGAGCCGAATACACTCGACTATGTGTATCTCGGCTCTGTGATTTCGGCGGCGCTCGTTCAGCTCCGCCGAGTCCCTCCAAACTCCGCGGCGCCATATTTAAAACTACTCGCTATGTGAATGTCAGCGGCGATCGCCGACGATAGCTCACAATTAGCGGGGATCGGCCTATAACACGCACCCACTATTTTCCCCTGATTTTAAGGGGAAAAAAGTGCATGCTATACGCCAATAAATACGGTATTTATATATATATATATATATATATATTTTTTTTAATAAATTCTTTATTTATAGAAACATAGGATATCAACATTCAGCATACATTGGTACAAAAGGTATAGCAGTTTTGCTCATGTTATAGAAACATCTTGACTGGTCTGACCATGCAAATCAACAGTAATGTAATACTATTTTAGATATCCAAACTCTCGTTTTAAGAGGCTCATCATGCCTCATGTGAGAATAAATGTATTTTTAGACAATTGCTGTATAGAAAAGCACGACCTATGGGTCGTCATTGCCATTAAAAATTTTTTAAAAAAGCTAGACCAATTGGGAATAGGGAAAAGTAAGGAAGAGAAATGAAAGGGAAAGAGAGAGAGAAAAAAGAAAGGGGGGAGGAAGAGGGGGGGAGCAATACTAGAGGGGGGGATGAAGGATGGGGGGGTGGAGGGATAGGTATAGGGAGAGAAGTGATGAGAAGGGGGGGGCCCCCTTCCTCCAGCCCTGCCAACGGTGTTTACAGTGGTCCTCACGCATAGACCCATATCTAAAATTTTATGCCACCAGCCTTGCAAACTCCTCGGAGTAGAGAAATTTGAGCCAATAGTACCACTTCTTGAGGAACTGCTCTCTGAGTCCCCTCTCGGTTGCCACAAGATCCTCCATGTTGTGTACCTCAGCTATCTTCTTCAACCACATTGCTACTCCCGGGGGCTCTGTCAGCTTCCAGAGCAGGGGAATACAACTTTTCGCTACCGTGATCAGTAGGGGCAGGATTGACTTCCTGTATGACTTGCTCGGTATTTCATGGTGGTGTATTAAGAAGAACTCTGGACTCCTGGGCAGCTGTCGATTCGTGAACTTCTGTGTGATGTGATGGACCTCATTCCAGAAAGGTGTCAAGAGTCTACAGGACCAGAAGATGTGGAGAAGAGTGCCTGCCTCCTCCCCACACCTCCAGCATAGTTTCGAACTCTGCGGGAACATCCAGTGCAACCTAACTGGGGTATAGTACCATTGTGACAGCACTTTAAACCCCGCGTCCTGTTGATTGGCACATATTGATGTTTTATACGTGAAGAGAATAATTCTTTCCACTTGTCTCTCGGACAACACTACACCCAGGTCTCGCTCCCACTTGGTTATATAGGGAGGTCTGTACCCCTGGGGGGGCGAGATCAGAAGTTGGTACAATAACGAGATGGCATGACGTACTGGCTCTTGTTCTGAGCAAAGAGTCTCAAAAGAAGTCAAGGGTCTTAAGAAAGGCGCCGGAGCGGGCTGAGATTTAATAAAGTGAGCTAATTGGAGCTTCTGCCAGAAGGAGAGGCTCACCAAAAGAGGGTCATTCATGATATTTTCCCTTGACAACCACTTGCCATTCTCAGAGAAGTGGCAAAGTTGACTTCTGTCCCTCCCCTTCAGCTCTTGAAGTCCGGGATCACACAATTCCGGGCTAAAGTCAGGATTCCCAATTACCGGAGTAAGTGGCGTGGGGGTGGGCACTATCTGATGCTCACCAAAGATTTTTTGGGCCATTCGCCGCGTCTCTACTACCGTGGGATGCTTAGTTACACTTTCAGGAAGGTTTTTCTGGCACCAGGGCAGTCCATCCAAATCTATCCCTGACAGGAGCCGTTCTATTTGGATCCATTGTTTTAATGTCCCGTGGCAACACCAATCAACGATTCTCATCAAATGGCATGCCTTGTGGTATAGGTTCACATCTGGGAAGGCCATTCCCCCTAGCATTTTTGGGAAGCGTAAAATCGACTGGGCCAGTCGCGGAGGCTTCCCGGCCCAGATGAACATGACCAATGCTCGATTAGCTGCTCTCAGAAAGGCACTTGGGATCCTAATAGGGAGGGTCTGAAGATGGTACAATATTTGGGGGATAATGTTCATCTTTATTATGCTACACCGTCCAAACCAGGAAAACATGCCCGTCTGCCACTTCTGTAAATCTTTTTTGATATCTGTCAACAGGGGGGGAAAATTTAGGGAGAAGATCTCCTCTATCTTGCTAGCCAGGCGGATACCCAAGTATTTAATGGAGGAACTTGCCCATTTAAAGGGAAAATCCGCTCGTAGCAGGTTGTTCAGGGAGACCTGCATGGTTATATTTAATGCTTCCGATTTCTGGAAATTGATTTTAAAAAAAGACAGCGTACCATACTTCTGCAATTCCGACAGCAGGTTTGGTATAAAAACCAATGGATTGGATATGAAAAAAAGCAGGTCATCAGCAAAAGCTGCTATCTTAGGGGCCAGGGAATCACTTAGATGTATTCCCGATATGTCATGGTTGTCTCTCACCGTACGGAGGAAAGGTTCCAGGGACAAGATAAATATTAATGGGGATGAGGGGCAGCCCTGCCGTGTCCCATTGGTTATACCAAAGGGGGAGGAAAGTTGGCCATTTATTTTGACTTGGGCTGAAGGTCTGGAATAGAGGGCATGTATCCAGTTCATCATCCGCTGGCCTAAGCCTACATGACGAAGGGTCTCAATCAGAAAAGGCCAGTGCACCCTATCAAACGCCTTTTCGGCGTCGGTTGAGAGGAGCAACATCAGGGTTACCCGTGTTTTGGCGGCATGAATAAGGTTGATTGCCTTCGTGGTGTTGTCCCTCGCCTCCCTTAAGGGTACAAAGCCCACCTGGTCTGAGTGTATGAGCGAGGGAATCCACTCCGACAACGTCATGGAGAGGACCTTTTGTAAAGATCTTTAGGTCCACGTTGAGGAGCGATATTGGCCTGTAATTTTGACATAGCAAGGGGTCCTTATCTTCCTTTGGTATCACGGAGATGAAAGCTCGTAGGCAATCTTCTGGTGGGATTGTCCCTTCTCCGGCATCATTATAAGCTGCCAGAAAGTGTGGCATCAATAGATCGCCAAAGGTCTTATAATATGTTAACGAGTACCCATCGGGGCCCGGTGCCTTGCCAGTTTGCATTCGTGCTATAGCTATCATCACTTCTTCTCTTGATAGCGGTTCTTCCATAGCCTTCAGAGCCTCCTCGGGTATTCGAGGGAGGCCTGACTTTTGAATATACTCCCGTATAGCTTTCCTTTCTAGGGATTTCTCCCTTTCTGAGGATCGACGTGGAAGGTTAAACAATGAGGTATAGTACTTACAAAATTGATTCACAATTTCTTCAATAGTATGTACCTTAGCGCCACCCTCCCCCCTAAGCTCCGGGATAAAGGTTTGCGCCCTTTGGGTTCTCAAGGCCCGTGCCAACAATTTACCACATTTGTTACTGTGCTCATAGAAGGTACGTTTGCACTTTGTTATAACTTCTTTGGCCCTAGTTAACGCCAGGGATCTTAGTTGGTTTCTCAGGGTGGTAAGGTCCTGTGGTGCCTGGGTGACTAGAGATCGTTAATGAGTGGATTCCAAGGCTCTTATCTTCTCTAGAAGGTCAAGGGTTTGCTGAGCCCTGGCCCTCTTAAGACGAGTACCAATTTTTATTAATATTCCCCTGATGGTACATTTGTGGGCTTCCCAAACCATCATGGGAGCGCTGTCCAGAACCACATTGGAGGAGAAAAAGTTCCTTAATTCCCTAATCACCTCATCTACAACCTCGGGAGCCTGAATCAAGGTGTCATTAAGCTTCCATTGCCACTGTCTGGGCGCCAGGGGCAGGATATCAATGTCCACGAAAACCGGGGCATGATCCGAAAAAGTGATGAACCCTATAGAGGCTGATCTCACCCTGAAAAGAAGAAACTGGGGCACCAAGAAAAGATCAATTCTAGTGTACGAATCATGAGGGTGTGAATAGAACGTATAATCCCTCTGGGTTGGGTTCAGAATCCACACATCTACTAGATGGAAAGCGTATAGATTTTTCTTTAATCGTTTAAGCGCTGCATACGAGATCTGGGAAGTGTTTCTGGATGTATCTAAGGACGGGTCCATAGGAAAATTTAGGTCACCTCCAAGGAGCACTGCCCCCTCTGCAAAATCCTGCAATTTAGTCAAAGTAGACTCAAGGAAGCCAATCTGCCCAGTGTTGGGGAGTTACAGGTTCCCCAGGGTAACCAAAGAGCTACCCAGGTTTTCTTTCACAAACAGAGCCCTCCTGTCAGGGTTCTTACCGTGGCAGGCGGGGCGCCCGCGGTGGTGTGCGTCAGGGTGCGTCGGCGCGCGTTGGCGCGCGCAATTCTGCGGACCTCGCCGTGCGGGCTCCTCGCGGCGCCGGTGTGTGTGTCCGGGATCGTTCCACTGTGCACGCCGGCGTGCGGGGGCGCGCGCGCGGGCGTTGGCGGGCGCGCGTGCCTGTGTGGGCCGGGGCGCGCGCGTGCACGTCGTTTGGCGCCAAAAGCCCTATTTAAGCCAGTGAGTTCTGGTGACCAGTGCTGCCTAATCAACAGCTAGTCGTCCCAGTGCCTTACCTTGTTCCTTGTCTGTTCCTGTGATACCTTCTGACCCGGCCTTGATTCCGACCTCTCTCTGAACTCTGCCTGAACCTGACCTCTGCCTGTTTGACCATCCGCTTGCCTGCTCCATTGTACCTTTGCCGCCCGCCTGTTACCGAACCCGGCCTGTCTCCTGACCATCCGTCTGCCTGCTCCTTTGGGTCTGTCTGTCTGTCTGCAGCCGTCCAGCCTGCTGACCATACTAGCCTGCTCCACCTTGTGTCTGTGCTCCAGCCAGCTCCAGCCTTCTCTCCGGTTAACCCTGCAATATCTGGACTACTATATCTGGACTGCAATACAGGCCCTCATACCACTCCGTACTCTCGTGCCTCCTGTTTACTCTATCAGGGGCCGACAGTCGGAGGGTAAGGGAGCCTACCCTCTGCCCAACTGGACTCGCCGGTCTGGTAAGTAGGAGCCTGATAGTATTAGGCAGCCATGACCGAGTCCGGGCAGGGGGCTTCCCCCATGGACGAACTTTGCCGTCATCTGGCGGGTCTAACCCAGGCGGTGAAGAGCCTGCAAGAGGGATACTCCAGTCTGGAGGAGCGAGTACAGGCCTTGTCCGCACCTTCCGGTCCGCAAGGGTCCACATCAGCCACCTCAGCACCCTCCGTGGTCATGTTACCTCCAGAGCCAAAAGTACCAGTACCTGAAAGATTTCTGGGAGACCGAAGTAGGTATCGTGCTTTCCGGAATGCCTGTAATCTCTACTTCGCCCTGCAGCCACGCACGTTCTCCCTTGAGGCCACTAAGGTGGGTTTTGTTATCTCCTTACTTTCCGGTCAGCCACAAACATGGGCCCACCGACTTTTGGAGCAGAAATCAGTTGCCTTGGATAGTCTGGATGCCTTCTTTGATGCTATGTCCCAACTATACGAAGACCCCCAGCTTACCGCCACTGCAGAAGCCACCTTACAGGCCCTACGCCAGGGTCGTCAAGCAGCAGAAGATTATGCCGTCGAGTTCAGACGTTGGAGCTCTGACACGGCATGGAATGACGCCGCGTTGCGCCATCAGTTCAGGATGGGGTTGTCAGATCCCCTCAAGGATGAGTTGGCACGGGTAGGGGTACCACAAACCCTGGAAGAGCTTATCAACTTGTCCATCCAAATAGACCGCAGGTTGCGAGAGCGACGCACTGAAAGGACCACCAGTACCTTTCGTCCCACCTGGATGATGCCACAAGTACCCAGTCCTCCCAGCAGATCTCCCACTCCTACACCTGCCTCGGCCTATGATGCGCCAGAACCCATGCAACTCGGTCTATTCCGCCCTTCCTTGACCCCAGGGGAAAAAGCACGCAGACGTACACACAACCTCTGCCTCTACTGTGGAGAACCCGGGCACTACGCCAGTGGTTGCCCCAACAAGATGCGTAAGTGTCGTTCTGCTGATCGTACCTGTGCTACTATTGTACCTACTATTGGCACACACCTAACCATCTCTATCACTTTACAGCTTCCCGGAAAGGCCATCCAAGTCCCAGCTATCATTGATTCCGGAGCCTGCAGCTGCTTTATCGACCGGACCTTCGCCTCCCAACATGACATCCCTCTCCAATCCAAAACTCAAAGCCTAGCTGTACATCTTGCAGACGGTTCTGCTCTCCGCTCCGGTCCGGTCACTCAAGAAACCGTCCCCTTAAAAGCCATCATGGGCCAACGACACCGTGAACATCTTTGTTTGGACGCCATCTCTTCCCCTCTTTTTCCAGTCATTCTTGGAATACCATGGCTGCAGGCGCACAACCCTCGAATTGACTGGGCTTCTGGTAGTGTCGAGTTCCTCTCTGGATACTGCCTTCAACACTGTCTGCAAGGGACAGGCCATGAGGCTACCCAACTCCTCTGTCTACATCCAGATGTAGATCTGCTCCAAGCTATTCCTGAGCCTTACCAAGATTTTGCGGATGTGTTTAACAAAAAGGGGGCAGAATTACTACCACCACACAGGCCCTACGACTGCCCAATTGAACTGCTTCCTGGAACCGAGGTACCTTTTGGCCGGATCTTCCCACTAACCGAGCAGGAGTTGGGCACCCTGAAACAGTATTTAGACGAAAATCTGAAGAAGAAATTTATCCGCCCGTCCACCTCCCCAGCTGGTGCGGGCTTATTCTTTGTTGAAAAGAAAGACCATTCTTTGCGGCCATGTATTGACTACCGTGAATTAAACAAAATAACTATTAAAAACCGTTACCCACTTCCTCTGGTACCTGAGCTATTCCAAAGACTGGGCACCGCCCGAATCTTTACTAAATTGGATCTTCGGGGTGCTTACAATTTAGTCCGCATCCGAGAGGGGGACGAGTGGAAGACTGCGTTCCGCACTCGTTTCGGGCATTTCGAGTACCAGGTTATGCCCTTCGGCCTCTGTAATGCCCCAGCTACGTTCCAGCACTTTGTGAACGACATCTTTAGAGAATTCCTGGACCTCTACGTCATTGTCTACCTGGACGACATACTCATCTTCTCCTCTTCTTTGGCTGATCACCGCAGGCACGTCAGGAATGTTCTTGCCCGGCTCAGGCAACATGGCTTATACGCTAAACTTGACAAGTGTGAGTTCGAACGTCAGAGTATCCAGTTTTTGGGACTCATCATTTCTGTAGAAGGAATTAAGATGGATCCACAAAAAGTGTCGGCCATCCTGGACTGGCCTGCCCCTACTGACAAGAAAGGGGTCCAACGTTTTGTAGGATTCTCTAACTTCTACAGGAAATTCATTAAAGACTTCTCTAAAATCATTTCACCTATAACGGAACTTACTAAACAGGGGACACGATTCTGTTGGTCACCCCGAGCACAGGCAGCTTTTGAGAAATTAAAGGGACTATTTACTTCTGCTTCTATCCTCAAACACCCGGACCCTGCGCTACCGTTTGTATTGGAGGTGGATGCTTCGGAGATCGCAGTAGGGGCGGTACTTTCTCAACGCCAGGGCCCCAAGGCCCTCCTGTTTCCTGTAGCCTTCTTTTCCCGTAAGCTCTCATCCTCGGAGAGAAATTATGACGTGGGAGATCGGGAACTGTTGGCCATCAAAGCGGCTTTGGAAGAATGGCGCTATCTACTAGAGGGTGCGGTACATCCGGTTCTTATCTTTACCGACCACAAGAACTTAGAATACTTAAGAGCAGCCAAGCGACTCAGACCACGACAGGCTAGATGGGCACTTTTTTTTTCCCGCTTCTCCTTTCACATCACGTACAGGCCCGGATCCAAGAATGGAAAACCTGATGCCCTATCACGGATGTTCCATGACTCCAAGGAAAGAACTTCTCCTGATACTATTCTGCCTGCAGGTAGTTTCTTACTTCTCCAGGGAGATTTAATCTCCAGGATTAAACAGGCCTCCTCTGAAATTCCTCTACCTACTGGAACCAGTTTAAATGATGGGTTGCTCTGGCATGAAGGCAAGATTTTCGTTCCTGAAAGATGTAGGGTACTGGTACTGGAACTATGTCATGACCACAAGCTGGCGGGTCACTTCGGAGCCCGGAAAACCTCAGAATTGGTGCTACGCACCTTTTGGTGGCCATGTCTTCTGGAGGACTGTAAGAGGTACGTGGGTTCTTGCCGCACCTGTGCCCGGAATAAATGTAACCGCTCAAAGGCCTGGGGTTTATTGAGACCCTTACCGATTCCTGACAGGCCTTGGAGAATGCTATCGATGGATTTCATTGTGGAGTTACCCCCCTCTGAAGGTTTCTCAACCATCTTTGTGGTGATTGATAGGCTATCCAAGATGGCACACTTCATCCCTATGAAGGGTACTCCCACAGCCGCAGAAACGGCGAAGATATTCGTCAAGGAAGTAGTAAGGTTACATGGGGTGCCCGCGAATATCGTATCCGACCGAGGTGTTCAATTTACCTCCCGGTTTTGGAGAGCACTGTGTGCCGCTTTGGAAATTGAATTGGCGTTCTCCTCGGCCTACCACCCTCAGACGAACGGCCAGACGGAAAGAACTAACCAGACGCTGGAGCAATACCTCCGTTGTTTCTCTGTGTTTACTCAAGACGACTGGGTGTCCTTGCTACCACTCGCCGAATTCTCATATAACAACTCCTTACACTCTGCCATCAACCAGACTCCTTTCTTTGCGAATTATGGATTCAATCCTTCTTTCCTCCCCAGTTCTTTCCCGGAATGTTCTCTACCCGCAGTAACGGAAACAATGGAGTTCTTCTCTAGTAACTGTAAGATCCTGCAGGAAACCATGGCCCAATCCCAGGCTTCCTTCAAGAGGATGTTCGATAAGAAAAGGCGAGGAGAACTCGTCCTTGAACCTGGCAACCAAGTATGGCTCTCTACAACTAATCTAAAGTTGGCTTGTCCCTCCAAGAAGTTGGGACCTAAGTTTCTGGGCCCGTTTCGGGTGAAGAGAAAGGTGAATGATGTTGCCTTTGAACTTAGTCTGCCAGAGTCCCTTAGAATCCACCCGGTCTTCCACGTTTCTTTACTGAAACCAGTTATCCACGATCCTTTTCCTGACCGTAAGGCCAAGCCACCGGAGGCTGTTTTGGTCAACAATGAGGAGGAGTTCGAGGTCGAGGCAATCTTGGATTGCAGGAAAAGGCAGAATCAGCTCCAGTACCTCATTAAATGGAAGGGGTATGGCCCCGAGGATAATTCTTGGGAACCCGAAGGTAACCTGCATGCCAACGAATTGCTACAAACTTTCAAGAACTCCCATGCTCCCAGGCTGGCCCAGCTGGGCATCCGGAGGCTGCCCTTGAGGAGGGGGCACTGTCAGGGTTCTTACCGTGGCAGGCGGGGTGCCCGCGGTGGTGTGCGTCAGGGTGCGTCGGCGCGCGTTGGCGCGCGCGTTTCTGCGGACCTCGCCGTGCGGGCTCCTCGCGGCGCCGGTGTGTGTCCGGGATCGTTCCACTGTGCACGCCGGCGTGCGGGGGCGCGCGCGCGGGCGTTGGCGGGCGCGCGTGCCTGTGTGGGCCGGGGCGCGCGCGTGCACGTCGTTTGGCGCCAAAAGCCCTATTTAAGCCAGTGAGTTCTGGTGACCAGTGCTGCCTAATCAACAGCTAGTCGTCCCAGTGCCTTACCTTGTTCCTTGTCTGTTCCTGTGATACCTTCTGACCCGGCCTTGATTCCGACCTCTCTCTGAACTCTGCCTGAACCTGACCTCTGCCTGTTTGACCATGCGCTTGCCTGCTCCATTGTACCTTTGCCGCCCGCCTGTTACCGAACCCGGCCTGTCTCCTGACCATCCGTCTGCCTGCTCCTTTGGGTCTGTCTGTCTGTCTGCAGCCGTCCAGCCTGCTGACCATACTAGCCTGCTCCACCTTGTGTCTGTGCTCCAGCCAGCTCCAGCCTTCTCTCCGGTTAACCCTGCAATATCTGGACTACTATATCTGGACTGCAATACAGGCCCTCATACCACTCCGTACTCTCGTGCCTCCTGTTTACTCTATCAGGGGCCGACAGTCGGAGGGTAAGGGAGCCTACCCTCTGCCCAACTGGACTCGCCGGTCTGGTAAGTAGGAGCCTGATACCTCCCCTCACCATCGCTCCACTGGTCGTGCAGCATCCACGGCGTCATGGATCGTATCAGCACGCTAACCCCTTTAGACTTGGAGTCGGAGGAGCACCCATGATAAGCAACCGGAAAGCAGCGGTCATGGAGTCGCGGTATCCTATCAGATCGAAAATGGGTCTCCTGGAGGAAGCAAATGTGGGCTTTGGCATGTCTCAGGTTTGATAGCACCATGGAACGCTTCTCCGGGGTGTTAAGTCCCTTCACATTAATGGACATGAGCCTGATAGATTCCGTCGGGCTCATGGCTAAAGCCAGGCTGGAGGGAGGGGGTGGAGTGGAGAGGAAAAAAAAAAGGGGGGGGGAGGGGGGGAAAGGTTAGACAAGGGGTGATAGACGAAAGGGAGAGGGCAAAAAGTGGAAAAGGATATAGAAGGGGTGATAGAAAGGGGACACGGATTATAAGGTGAAAGGTGAGATAATGGGTCACTGGTTTACCAGGAAACCCGTATAGCTAAAACGCCTATGGCGTTTGAGAGGCTAAGTCTCAGTACACCCTTAGAGCTCCCACGCAGAGCCCCAGAGAGGTGTATTCCTATTTGGGGTAGTGACTAAACACAGCGGGGTCTGGAGCTCCCTATCCAGACCCAAACCTGAAATATAAAAGTACAAACAACCTAAACCAAAAACAATGAGAACTGTAATGATATTTAATAATTGCTAACTGGGATATTCGTGGCGGGTCCACTTCCCCCGCCCGACCCCCATCTCGCGGACAGATAATCAAGTTCAGGGGGAGAATTCAAAAGAGACCCCCAGGATCTGTTCAAGAAATGGGCGCACAGCAGGCGGGAGCAGGCTTCCATTAGAGCAACTGTGTTGCAAATTACTACTGCAACAGGCAAACAGAAAAAAAAAAAAAAAGGGAAGAAGAACCTTCGGGTAGATCAGCTTTTTAGGGAAACCAGAAAAGCAGTTAAAACAATAACATTGTTTTAGCTCTTTTATCCTACCACCAAATTAGCGATGCCCTCATAGTGTACAGCCCAGCACCAGCCGCCCCCCTAAGACGTGCCCCATCCCTCTGGGCGGGTTCCCATTGGGGGGGCCTCGTTAACGCCGGTAGAGGGAACGCAAAGACCACCCTGAGTACAGGGTAATCTTCCGCACCCCACCAACAGCGCTCTGGGAGCCAAAGCACCGGGCTGCACAGCCATATCAAGATAACATGTATTAGGTTCAATCCAGGACGATCCCCTCAACCCCCCCGCCCCCATCCACCCCCCACCCCCAGCACCCCTAAGGACACAATGTGCTAACAACATGCTGCAAACATATTCCCCAGTTCCCCGACTAGATTGTATCTCCTCCCAATTGCTGGATCACAGTCCGTGGGTGGGTTGCCTTGCATCGCGTGCTATAGGCTCCGGTTTAGTTAAAAAAGTTCAGAATGCACGCTAGACATATATAGGTAGGCAGTTCTAGATGATATCCACCTAGTCTCTTTCGAGGTCCACCCATCCCAGAATGTCAAATATGATAAAACCCCCTGGAAGGAGGCACCCTTTAGCAAGTCCTGGAACGAATGGGGTAAAACCCTTCCTAATGAGGCAATGTGTCTGTGTCCAGAGATAGGGGCAGTCCAAAGTGCTGTGTACTCTGTATTAACAATAAGCAACATGAAGGGCAACGGGGGGGGGAGTGGAGAGGGAAAATCCCATGGTCCCGAATAAGACTCAAGGCGGATCAGTCAGGCGGGGGGGACCGGGGCCGGACACATTGAGCTTTCTGGAGGGTATAAAACAGTCCCTTACCACATTCAACCCGAGTAGTCTGTCACTTACGTGTGTTCAACTTTAGGACTCCCGGCTCTGGATCTCCCCTTCCCAGAGGAGTGGGCTCTCTCTGCCTGCGCCTGGAGGATCGGCGGGGGAGACCAGTCGGGACACTCTGCGGGGCCAGACGGAACTCTCTGCTTGGTAGGGGGCCAAGCCAATCCCTCAACTGAAACGGTTCCATACCTAGGAAAGCAAACAAATCCGGGAGCTCGGCATGGCGCCGCAAAGTAAATGAAGCGCTCCCTTTCCGAATGGTCAGCTGAATAGGAAATCCCCATCTGTATGTTAGGTCCGCTCGATTCAGTCTCTCCAGCAAGGGCTTTAGCATCGCTCTCCGCAAGAGGGTCGCTCGGGACACATCTCGGTATATTGAGATTTGTGCCCCATCAAAATCCATAGGACCCTTAAGCCTAGCCACCCGTAATATCTGGTCTTTGTGGGTATATCTGTGTAGGCGACAGAGAACATCACGGGGCCGGTCAACATCTGCATGCCTGGGACCGAGCGCTCTGTGCACCCTGTCGAATTCCAGGGAAGCCGGGAGGTCTCCATCTAAGATTATCTGTATGATTGCTCGTACCGTTTCAGTTAGATTTTCCTGGCCCGTCGCTTCAGGTATTCCCCGGAGCCGTATGTTTTGGCGCCTGCTCCGGTTCTCTAAATCCTCGGCATGCAACTGCACTTCTGCTAGTTGGTCCCGTTGCTTCTGTTGCGTTCTTTCTAACTGTGCCATTCTTGTCTCCAGTGCCCCCACCGAGGCTTCCTCTCTGGTCAGCCGCTCATCCAATTCCTGCACCTCCGTGCGGATCTCTTGGAGGTCACGGCGGTGTTGTTCCTCCACCCGTAACACCAGCGCCTCCATGTCCGCCTTGGTGGGAAGAGCTTCCATGTCCGCCTTGGTGGGGAGCGCTCTCAACAGCGCTCGTATGTCGGCATCGTCACCCAGTAGCTGCATGGAAAGACCGACTCCCGACTGACTGCCGGGCGATGGGTTTAAAAGAGCTGGTATTCCCGTTAAGGGCTGGGAGCTCGTTCTCTGGGAGGACGCCATACCTCCTGGGGAAGAAGATAGCATTCGGGCCTCGCCACGTGGAATCACGCTGTGGGCCTCCGAATCTGTCCTGAGCTTTGCCTTGAGGTATCGGTCAATCTGGGCCGCCGGGGACGTCTTAGCAGATCCCTTATATTTGCCTTTCCTTCGATAGCTCAAGACCGGGTAGCCAGAGGTTGATAAAATAGCATAACAGCCGTAGTTGTTGGGTCTGGAGTCGGAAGCTCAGGCACACTACGACTTCACTCCGCCATGTCCAGTATATATATTTTTTTGTGGTGTCGGACTGGGATAATAGGGGGTGGATAGGTAGGTTGGTGGTCTCTAATCGCATTCCTTTATGGTTGCCGTATTGGGATTAAAGAGAGTATAAATATACCTTGTTATGATGTTTATATAGTTTTTAGGCCCTGATGTGAAAGGGAATTTTTAGTATAACAGCACATGGGTGCACATATATATTTGTGTGCGTTAACGCATGCAGATTATTATGTGCTATTTTTTATCATTTAAAGTATTTTATTGTTTAGGTTATAACCAGATTGGCCCTTGATGGTATAGAGCAGGGATATGCAATTAGCGGACCTCCAGCTGTTGCAGAACTACAAGTCCCATGAGGCACAGCAAGACTCTGAGAGCCACAAGCATGACACCCAGAGGCATGATGGGACTTGTAGTTTTGCAACAGCTGGAGGTCCGCTAATTGCATATCCCTGGTATAGAGTTTAGGCACAGGCATATGTGGATATGCGTGCCACTGCACATGTAATCTTTGTTATATAACCTTATATGAGTTGTCTTATATATGATAAGGATTGTATAGAGAATTATGTATTTATATGCAGTATGAGCCTTTGCACATCTTGGAATGATTTAGCATGCAATGATTTATAGTTAGTTGAATATTGCATCTATAAGCAGAAGATGTGGTTAGTATGTAAATGGTTTTAATGATATTGTATGCGGTAGTATCGCTATGTAGATGTGTCCTCTCCTTACACACCGTCCTGAATGCAGTTTGTAGAGGGACAAATAAAGTGTAATAGTTTAATAGGTAGGCAGATGAGCGATGGTAAGTCAGTAGTAGTTAATTGCACCATTTGTTTCATATACTTGTGATTGTAATATGCCGCTTTGTGATATGATAAGCTGTCACAATATATGGCATGCATTATGGGTAGTATTGAGCGCTCTGACCCACCAGAAAATGGACGCGATCATAAATAAATAATAGAGTGTCCGCGGTCTTCAATAAAATGGCCAGGATGACGCTATATAATGATTGACAGCTTAACCGACCAATAGAATTCTCCCTGAGGAAGATATGTCATCTCCCGGTATTGACGCGTGTTGGGGAGGGGACAGGATGGTGTGTGAGATGGCGGAGTGGTCTCAGCATAGGAGAGGACACATCAGTACAGCATTTTTATGATATCTGGCTTGTATAGAATGGTGCACTATAGCACCTATGAAATGTGAGTGCCCCACTATAGGGAAGACTGTTATCTTTTAAAAAATTTTAAAACGGTATTACACTATCTAGTTTCCTCTGTTTCCTATATGGATATATGTGCAAGCAACCAGCCAAGGATCTGAATTCTGACAATAAACCTAGAGGTGGTTTAAAAGCGTGTTTTGACCAAGCTTAGGTGCAAGGCCACACGCTCTAAGGTGAGCGCATACACCAAAGGGGGAGCACAAGAGTGGACACAAGCACCTGTTGTGTTTTTTTCATCTGTAATGAGAATCAAAAGAAAGGATTAAAAAGGAATGGACTCTTATGTTGCGTTCCTTTTAAGGCCCCTTTCACACGGGACGGATCCGTGTTGATCCGCCCCGTGTTTATCCGCTGCTCAGCGGGGATCGCTCCGCTTTCCCCAGCTGAGCAGGCAGATGACAGGGCGGGACCCGCACACTGTGCAGGGACCGCCCTGTCAGATCTCCGCTCTCCCCTATGGGGGATCGGAGGAACACGGACCGTCTGTCCGTGTTCATCCGATCCGCTCTGCAGACGGATAGAAAAATAGGATTTTCTTCCGTCCGCAGAATCGGACGAGAGCGGAGCCGGACAACATCGGGTGTTAGCGGATGTACATCCGCTGACACCCGCTATCCCATAGGGATGCATGTATGTCCGTATTTCATCCGAAAACGGATGGATGAAATACGGACATACGGTCCGCATGTGTGAAAGGGGCCTAAGGCACATTAATGCATGAATATTTTTGCACAAGAGCACTTTAAGCACGATATATATTTGTTATTTTATATTTGTTAATTAATGTGGATGCACTTTGTATAGCGTTGTGTACAGACACAAAGGTTGTCACTGGAATTATCACATAGGATTGGAGTTTTTTAAGCGCATAGGATTGCAATATATGTATAATATTTAATCGCATAGGATTGCAATATTTTATGATACTATTTTGTTGGAGATAACTATGTCAATATTGTATGTGATGGTTATATGACTATATTTGGATAGCGCAGCATTTTTTTAGTTTATTTACTAAATTAGACATGCTATCTGCCATCCAAATACAAAGAACTTAAACAAAAAGTGCATTTCATGCATACAAAAATATAGAAAATATAAAAAATAAAATCGTTATTCCAAAAAAAATTAAAAAATAGAAATTAGTAAGTGGTGAAGGGGTTAAAATCCCTAGTCCAGCGGGGTTTGTCGGGGCTCTTGTGGCTGGTATTGCCACTGACCGCCATGCTGCTGTGGTGGATGGGTGGCTGTGGTGTGTGGGTTGGCTGTGGGGGTGCTGGAGGTGGGGCCACAAAATCAGAAATGTGGGTGCTTTCTGAAATTTGGCCCTTCACCCCCTTGTTGAGCAGCTGCAGGATGAGTTCCTCACACCTGCTCCTTTGCTCACCGGCCATCTGCCTTAATTTATTGGCCATCACACACCCAAATGCCTCAGCCTCATCTGGGTCTGTCCGGATGGCAGTAGTGGCCTGGCTGAAGAAGGCAGCTGTGGCCTCCTCCAGATTCCTGCTCTTCCTGGCCATTTTAGCAGGAGGCCGTGGAGGAGGGATCTCGGACTCTGTCTGGCTGATGGCCGCTGGCTTCTCCAGACTGACTCTTTCCTGTGTATGAAAATGGGACATAATTAGAATCTTTTTTAGGGTTTGGTCATCAATCACACACAATTTTTATCTCCTCACTGTTGCAAATTGAATGTGGAGAAATAGAAAAGACCCCAACATTTTTCATTCTTGTTCAGATTTGGTTACTACTGTCTATTGATATGGAAACCACTTTGTTAAGGCAGAAATATTGTCACAATAACGTCTAGTTATCATCATTGTATTTTTGGATACAAATATGTTCAACAATGCTATACCTGGGTCAAGCTGGTCTCCTCCACATCTTCATCCTGTGTATCAGGACCTGTGCAGACCTCAGGAGCTGTGGCCTCAGCAGACGTCAAAGAGAGTGTAGACAGTGATGGCCTGGGTTCTGTCTGGTCTGTCAAAAACCACAGGCTGTGTAATACCACAGCCTGGGGACATATAGGTCACCCACTGCTGCTCAAGATCTCTCAGAGTCCAAGACCTTGAACTCCTCAGGTTGGCTATCTTTTGCTTTACGTAGCTGGTGTCTGCCCTGAGGTACACAAGTTTGACCAACTCCACTAGTTTCTTTAACCACTTCAGCCCCGGAAGGTTTTACCCCCTTCCTGACCAGAGCACTTTTTACAATTCGGCACTGCGTCGCTTTAACTGTTAATTGCGCGGTCATGCAATGGTGTACCCAAACGAAATTTGCGTCCTTTTCTTCCCACAAATAGAGCTTTCTTTTGATGGTATTTGATCACCTCTGCCGTTTTTATTTTTTGCGCTATAAACGGAAAAAGACCGAAAATTTTGAAAAAAAATGATATTTTCTACTTTTTGTTATAAAAAAAATCCAATAAATTCAATTTTAGTCATACATTTAGGCCAAAATGTATTCGGCCACATGTCTTTGGTAAAAAAAATGTCAATAAGCGTATATTTATTGGTTTGCGCAAAAGTTATAGCGTCTACAAACTAGGGTACATTTTCTGGAATTTACACAGCTTTTATTTTATGACTGCCTATGTCATTTCATGAGGTGCTAAAATGGCAGGGCAGTACAAAACCCCCACAAATGACCCCATTTTGGAAAGTAGACACCCCAAGGAAATTGCTGAGAGGCATGTTGAACCCATTGAATATTTTTTTTTTTGTCCCAAGTGATTGAATAATGACAAAAAAAAAAAAAAAAAATTACAAAAAGTTGTCACTAAATGATATATTTCTCACACAGGCCATGCGCATATGTGGAATTGCACCCCAAAATACATTTAGCTGCTTCTCCTGAGTACGGGGATACCACATGTGTCGGACTTTTTGGGAGCCTAGCCGTGTACGGGGCCCCGAAAACCAAGCACCGCCTTCAGGATTTCAAAGGGCATAAATTTTTGATTTCACACCTCACTACCTATCACAGTTTTGAAGGCCATAAAATGCCAAGATGGCACAAAACCCCCCCAAATGACCCCATTTTGGAAAGTAGACACCCCAAGCTATTTGCTGAGAGGCATGTCGAGTCCATGGAATATTTTATTTTTTGACACAAGTTGCGGGAATGTGACAATTTTTTTTTTTTTTGCACAAAGTTGTCACTAAATGATATATTGCTCACACAGGCCATGGGCATATGTGGAATTGCACCCCAAAATACATTTAGCTGCTTCTCCTAAGTACGGGGATACCACATGTGTGGGACTTTTTGGGAGCCTAGCCGCGTACGGGGCCCCGAAAACCAAGCACCACCTTCAGGATTTCAAAGGGCATAAATTTTTGATTTCACACCTCACTACCTATCACAGTTTTGAAGGCCATAAAATGCCAAGATGGCACAAAACCCCCCCAAATGACCCCATTTTGGAAAGTAGACACCCCAAGCTATTTGCTGAGAGGCATGTTGAGTCCATGGAATATTTTATATTTTGACACAAGTTGCGGGAAAGTGACCATTTTTTTTTTGCACAAAGTTGTCACTAAATGATATATTGCTCAAACATGCCATGGGCAAATGTGGAATTACACCCCAAAATACATTCTGCTGCTTCTCCTGAGTACGGGGATACCACATGTGTGGGACTTTTTGGGAGCCTAACCGCGTACGAGGCCCTGAAAACCAAGCACCGCCTTCAGGATTTCTAAGGGCATAAATTTTTGATTTCACTCCTCACTATCTATCACGGTTTTGAAGGCCATAAAATGCCAAGATGGCACAAAACCCCCCCAAATGACCCCATTTTGGAAAGTAGACACCCCAAGCTATTTGCTGAGAGGCATGTTGAGTCCATGAAATATTTTATTTTTTAACACAAGTTGCGGGAATGTGACAATTTTTTTTTTTTTTGCACAAAATTGTCACTAAATGATATATTGCTCACACAGGCCATGGGCATATGTGGAATTGCACCCCAAAATACATTTAGCTGCTTCTCCTGAGTACGGGGATACCACATGTGTGGGACTTTTTGGGAGCCTAGCCGCGTACGGGGCCCCGAAAACCAAGCACCGCCTTCAGGATTTCTAAGGGCATAAATTCTTGATTTCACTCCTTACTACCTATCACAGTTTTGAAGGCCATAAAATCCCAAGATGGCACAAAACCCCCCCAAATGACCCCATTTTGGAAAGTAGACACCCCAAGCTATTTGCTGAGAGGCATGTTGAGTCCATGGAATATTTTATATTTTGACACAAGTTGCGGGAAAGTGACAATTTTTTTTTTTTTTTTTTTTTTTTTTTGCACAAAGTTGTCACTAAATGATATATTGCTCAAACATGCCATGGGCATATGTGGAATTACACCCCAAAATACATTCTGCTACTTCTCCTGAGTATGGGGATACCACATGAGTAGCACTTTTTGGGAGCCTAGCTTCATACGGGCCCCAAAATCCAATCACCGCCTTCAGGATTTCTAAGAGCGTTAATTTTTGATTTTACTCCTCACTACCCATCACAGTTTTGAAGGCCATAAAATGCCAAGATAGCACAAAACCCCCCAAAATGACCCCATTTTGGAAAGTAGACACCCCAAGCTATTTGCTGAGAGGCATGGTGAGTATTTTGCAGCTCTCATTTGTTTTTGAAAATGAAGAAAGACAATAAAAACATATTTTTTTTTTCTTTTTTCAATTTTCAAAACTTTGTGACAAAAAGTGAGGTCTGCAAAATACTCACTATACCTCTCAGCAAATAGCTTGGGGTGTCTACTTTCCAAAATGGGGTCATTTGGGGGGGGGTTTGTGCCACCTGGGCATTCCATGGCCTCCGAAACTGTGATAGGCAGTGAAGAGTGAAATCAAAAATTTACGCCCTTAGAAAGCCTGAAGGCGGTGCTTGGTTTTCGGGGTCCCGTGCGCGGCTAGGCTCCCAAAAAGTCTCACACATGTGGTATCCCCGTACTCAGGAGAAGCAGCAGAATGTATTTTGGGGTGTAATTTCACATATTCCCATGGCATGTTTGAGCAATATATCATTTAATGACAACTTTGTGCAAAAAAAAAAAAAAAAAATTGTCTTTTTCCCGCAACTTGTGTCACAATATAAAATATTCCATGGACTCGACATGCCTCTCAGCAAATAGCTTGGGGTGTCTACTTTCCAAAATGGGGTCATTTGGGGGGGTTTTGAACTGTCCTGGCATTTTATGCACAATATTTAGAAGCTTATGTCACACATTACCCACTCTTCTAAGCACTTGAAGACAAAGCCCTTTCTGACACTTGTTGTTTACATAAAAAAATAATTTTTTTTGCAAGAAAATTACTTTGAACCCCCAAACATTATATATTTTTTTAAAGCAAATGCCCTACAGATTAAAATGGTGGGTGTTTCATTTTTTTTTTTCACACAGTATTTGCGCAGCGATTTTTCAAACGCATTTTTTGGGGAAAAAACACACTTTTTAAAATTTTAATGCACTAAAACACACTATATTGCCCAAATGTTTGATGAAATAAAAAAGATGATCTTAGGCCGAGTACATGGATACCAAACATGACAGGCTTTTAAATTGCGCACAAACGTGCAGTGGCGAAAAACTAAATACATTTTAAAAAACCCTTAAAAGCCTTTACAGGTTACCACTTTAGATTTACAGAGGAGGTCTACTGCTAAAATTACTGCCCTCGATCTGACCTTCGCGGTGATACCTCACATGCATGGGGCAATTGCTGTTTACATTTGACGCCAGACCGACGCTTGCGTTCGCCTTTGCGCGAGAGCAGGGGGGGACAGGGGTGCTTTTTTTTTTTTTTTTTTTTTTTTATTAATTTTTTGATTTTTTATCTTATTTTTAAACTGTTCCTTTCATTTTTATTTTTTTTAATCTTTTTTATTGTTATCTCAGGGAATGTAAATATCCCCTATGATAGCAATAGGTAGTGACAGGTACTCTTTTTTGAAAAAATTGGGGTCTATTAGACCCTAGATCTCTCCTCTGCCCTCAAAGTATCTGACCACACCAAGATCGGTGTGATAAAATGCTTTCCCAATTTCCCAATGGCGCTGTTTACATCCGGCGAAATCTAAGTCATGAAATGCTCGTAGCTTCCGGTTTCTTAGGCCATAGAGATGATTGGAGCCATTCTGGTCTCTGATCAGCTCTATGGTCAGCTGGCCGAATCACCGGCTGCATTCTCAGGTTCCCTGTTGGGACAGGAGAGCCAGAGAAAAACATGGAAGACGGTGGGGGGGGGGGGAATCCCTCCCACTGCTTGTAAAAGCAGTCTAGAGGCTAATTAGCCGCTAGGATTGCTTTTACATGAAAGCCGACCGCTGGCTGAAAAGAATGATACCAAGATGATACCTAAACCTGCAGGCATCATTCTGGTATAACCACTCAAAGTCCAGCAACATACCAGTACGTTGCTGGTCCTTGTATTGTAAACTTTTTTTTCATGCAGCCTGTGGGCTGAACGAAAAAAAGATATTGATCGGTGGGTATGCCCACCATTAGAATACCTCCCTTCATCCGCCCACTTCTAATGATGGGCATACATGCACCATTTATATATGCCGAAGCATGGGGGCATCCTCCCGCAAAAGGCAGGAGCAAATTGCTCCTCCACCCACTACTGCCCCCACGCTTCGGCATATATGCAGAAGTATGGAACTGTGGTGGTGAAATCACCTCCGACAGCGCTGGAGTCACGGCTTTATATATCGTGGGAGCAAACGCTGTTGCTGTCAAGATAAATATATCCGCGCTGCAACTGAATGGCGTACCTGCTAAGCAAAAAAACAAAGTAACATTACAGTATAACAGTAATACTTACCATACCTGCAAAGCAAATACAAAAAAAACATAGTAAAAAATAAAACATTTAACGCAACCTGTGCCTACCTAAAATATATATATGCCGAAGCATGGGGGCATCCTCCCGCAAAAGGCAGAAGCAAATTGCTCCTCCACCCACTACTGCCCCCACGCTTCGGCATATATGCTGAAGTATGGAACTGTGGTGGTGAAATCACCTCCGACAGCGCTGGAGTCACGGCTTTATATATCGTGGGAGCAAACGCTGTTGCTGTCAAGATAAATAAATCCGCGCTGCAACTGAATGGCGTACCTGCTAAGCAAATGATGGTTAACAAAAAAACAAAGTAACATTACAGTATAACAGTATACCTTACCATACCTGCAAAGCAAATACAAAAAAAACATAGTAAAAAATAAAACATTTAACGCAACCTGTGCCTACCTAAAATATATATATGCCGAAGCATGGGGGCATCCTCCCGCAAAAGGCAGGAGCAAATTGCTCCTCCACCCACTACTGCCCCCACGCTTCGGCATATATGCTGAAGTATGGAACTGTGGTGGTGAAATCACCTCCGACAGCGCTGGAGTCACGGCTTTATATATCGTGGGAGCAAACGCTGTTGCTGTCAAGATAAATAAATCCGCGCTGCAACTGAATGGCGTACCTGCTAAGCAAATGATGGTTAACAAAAAAACAAAGTAACATTACAGTATAACAGTATACCTTACCATACCTGCAAAGCAAATACAAAAAAAACATAGTAAAAAATAAAACATTTAACGCAACCTGTGCCTACCTAAAATATATATATGCCGAAGCATGGGGGCATCCTCCCGCAAAAGGCAGGAGCAAATTGCTCCTCCACCCACTACTGCCCCCACGCTTCGGCATATATGCTGAAGTATGGAACTGTGGTGGTGAAATCACCTCCGACAGCGCTGGAGTCACGGCTTTATATATCGTGGGAGCAAACGCTGTTGCTGTCAAGATAAATAAATCCGCTCTGCAGCTGAATGGCGTACCTGAAAACAAAAAAGTGGTTAACAATAAAAAAGTATAAAAAAATTGCATACCTATAAAGCAAACATGATAAAAACATAACAATAAAACATTGCAGTATAGAATACAATAAAAAAGAGCAGAACAATAGAGAGAGAATAGAGAGAGAGAACAATAAAACGACAACTATTTTTGGTTTTTTTATTTTATATTTTTTTTGTATTTTTGTTTTTTTATTTTTTTTGTATTTTTTTTTTTTTTTTAACACTTTTTTTAGTAACTTTAACTTTTAACTGTAACTGTACCAGGTTTGGGTCTCTCAAAATGCGATGGCATCTTGGGAGACCCTGTGTTAGTGTGCCTAGTCTGTGCCGTGCTGAACCCTACGCTAATACTCCACTAGTGTATGGTAGCGTTCAAAACATTCACCAATGCATAGACCAGGATTGTCAGGACAGGAGGGACAACAATACCGGGTGTCACGCCTAAATCCGCGCTTGCTGCAGACACGACATCTTTTTTGGGGGGCTCGTTGGGTAGGGGTACTCTGGAGGACATAAGGAAAATGCCTCCCATGCAGCCGGCTTACTGCATTTGGATTGGGAAGGTGAGGTGGAGCACCATCTGGAAACAGAAGGGCTCTGACGATCTCTTCCTGGAATTTAAGGAAGGATCCAGTCCGTCCTGAAGCTCTGTATAGCACATGAGCATTCAGCAAAGCCAATTGAAATAAGTAAACAGACACTTTTTTGTACCAGCGTCTGGCCTTACGGGCAACTAAGTACGGCGCCAACAACTGGTCGTTGAGGTCCACCCCTCCCATATTAAGGTTGTATTCGTGGACACAGAGGGGTTTCTCCACAACACCAGTCGCCGTAGTAATTTGGGTCGTCGTGTCTGCATGAAGGGAGGTAAGAACGAAAACATTCTTATTGTCCCTCCACTTCATAGCGAGCAAATTATTATACTGCAAGCAGGCTCTCTCCCCCAGCCTAAGACGGGACTCTACAAGCCGCTGGGGAAAGCCCCGGCGATTAGGTCGCACGGTGCCACATGCTCCAATCTGATGATCAAACAAGTGACTAAAAAGTGGCACGCTCGTATAATAATTGTCCACGTACAAGTGGTACCCCTTTCCGAATAAGGGTGACACCAAGTCCCACACTATCTTGCCAGTGCTTCCTATGTAGTCAGGGCAGTTTATCGGCTCTACGTGACTATCTTTTCCCTCGTAAACCATAAATCTACATGTATAGCCTGTGGCCCTGTCACAGAGCTTATACATCTTGACCCCGTATCTGGCACGCTTGCTGGGAAGGTACTGTTTGAATGACAAGCGGCCAGAAAACTTAATCAGGGACTCATCAACGCAGACAACTTGATGGGGGGTAAACAAGTCTGCAAAACGTTGGTTGAAGTGGTTTACGAGGGGCCGAATTTTGTAGAGCCGATCGTATGCAGGGTCTCCACGAGCACGACAGAGTTCATTGTCGTTGAAGTGCATGAACCGCAAAATCTGCTCGTATCGTGCCCTGGCCATGGAGGCAGAGAACACGGGCATATGGTGAATTGGGTCAGTGGACCAATATGACCGCAACTCACTCTTTTTGGTTATGCCCATGAGGAGGGAAAGGCCCAGAAAGATCTTAAATTCGGAGACCGTAATCTCTGGCAAGGGTGGACTGGGGAATAGTGGCGATGTGTTGACCAGCGTACAAATTGCTTTGGTCCACAATAGATCTATAGAGATCTTCGGTGAAAAACAGCGAATAAAAATCCAGTGGCGTAAAGTCAACTGTTTCCACCTGAATTCCGGGTTGGCCAGTGAAAGGGGGAAGTACGGGTGCTGCAGAAGTGGAAGGTTCCCAATTCGGATTGGCGAATGCAGCAGGAAGGGCACTATGGGCACGACGGGCCTGTGTTCGTCTTCTTCTTGGTGGCAGCGGGACACTACTTGTGCTTGCCACCTCGCCAGCTTGAACTGCACTTATGGGACTCGCCACGTCACCACGTGATACTGCAGTGCTGGATGTACGACCAGGGTGTACTAGGCCGCTGGTGCTTGCCAGTTCACCAGAAGGAGTAGCGGCACTAGTACTTCTCTGCTCCATACGAGAGCCCTGCGGTTCTTGCACTTCAAGGACAGAAGAAGTTCGGGGTCTGGTACGCCTGACCCTAGCAGGGACCACAACTCCGTCGTCAGAGCTATCTGTCATGGAGCCGCTGTCCTCTACAGGTTCGTATTCTGAGCCTGAACTTGACAGATGAGTGACTTCCTCTTCACTATCTGTCATACTCAGAATCCTGTAGGCCTCTTCACTAGTGTACCTTGGATTTGCCATTTTGGCCTCTAAATTTAGGGGTACACTAGTGAGACTCACAGGCAAAAAAGCTCCTGACTGTTAGCGACTGATTCAAAGCGCTACCAAAAAACTGTTAGCGATCGCAGGGATCAGGCCTGACTCTGCGACCGCTGCAGTTATGTGTGCTTAGTGTTTTGTAAGTGTCAGTTATCGATCGATACTGCACTTGGGTGGGCTGGGCTGGGCTGGGCGCAGGGGCAAAACGCAGGTGCTAGCAGGTATCTGGGCTGATCCCGCTAACACTGTGTTTCAGGGAACCCTAAACTGCTGGGGAGTATAGATCTGATCGGATCAGATATCGATCCGTTCAGATACTATAGCACTAAGGGAGGTGTATGCTGCGTGCGTGGGTTTTAGCGGTACTAGCGCTAACCTGACGCTGCCTGGGGCGACGCAGACCTTATCAGATCCTAAAAACTTAACTTCTATCACCGCCGGGCAATTAGGGGGTTAAACCTTTATAAGGTAATAAACGGCGGGTGCCCTAAAACTATAATAAACTATAATAAACTGTAATAAACTATAATAAACTACAAAAAACAAACTATCTAACCAGCGTCACCCGTAACACTTATACGGTGATCGCTGGTGAAAGGGTTAACTAGGGGGCAATCAGGGGGTTAAAACCTTTAGCAGGTAGTATATGGGGGTCCCTGTCGCTATAAAACACTGACAGCAAACCTATATACTCACCTCCCTAACTAGCGTCACCTGTGTCACTAATACAGCGATCAGAAAAACGATCGCTTAGCAACACTGGTGACGGGGGGTAATCAAGGGGTTAACTTTTATTAGGGGGGGGTTAGGGGGTACCCTGGACCTAAGGGGGGGGTACCCTAGACCTAAAGGGGGCTAACCTAACTGCCCTAACACTTATAACTGACAAACTGACACCAATGCAAAAAAAAAAAAAACACTGCTATTGGTGTCAGAGTGACAGGGGGTACAGGGGGGTGATCGGGGGGTGATCGGGGGGTGACAGGGGGGTGAAAAGTGTGCCTTTGTGTTCTACTGTTAGTGTAGTGTTGGTGCACTTACTTGGATGTCTTCTCTCCTCTGCGCCGGACGAAAAGACCGGCTCGAGGAGAGATGACATCACTTCCTTTCCCTCTGTTTACATTACAGAGGGAAAGGAAGCGTTTTCATTCGCCGGGAGCGATCGGGAGGGGGTGGCCATCAATGGATGGCCTCCCCCTCACCTCCCATCGCCCGCGAACGAGAGCCGACCGTCTATGGCACCGGGGGGGGGTCCGATCGGACCCCCCACCCGCGGGAGGCAGATCACGTATGGGTATGTGATTTTGCCTGCCCGTGCCATTCTGCCGCAGTATATATGCGGTAGGCGGTCGGCAAGTGGTTAAAGCTGCCTTCCTCAATATTTTATTGGAGTAGTCTCTACTCTTCACCTTCCAGAGACAGGGGAGCTCCTGGTACAGGTCAATGAATTGGGGGAGAAATTCTGCCAAAGTAAATTTGTCATGATGATATGATGCCTGCAAGACAGAACACAAGACAAACCATAATGTCTGGCTTAACCCATAAGCTGGTCCCAATATAGGCCTCAATCTAAGCAGTATAGGCCACTACTCGCCTATGCCCCAATTTCCAATTGTTCCTTCGATCTCTGCTTCTTTCATGCCTTGGCAATCATTCATCCTCCACTCCAAGATCGTTCCTATTGCCGTTCCATTGACCGTCCGTTCTGGCTTTATACACACTGCGCATACGTCAAACTCCGCTCTGTGTGTCATGACGCTGGGGCGTGACCATCCCTCTTCTGCATGCGACACATGGAGGAAGATTCGGGGGGGGACAACATGGCGGATTCAGAGGATTACAGCCAGCCCCGCGGTGGTGGAGCTCATAGGAGACACAAAGCAACCCCCATGAGCAAGGGTGAGATGGTGCGCATCCTAGAGAAGCACGATTATGACTGCAAGCTGCATGATTACGAAAGACCCAACAGCCGAAAGGACATCATTTTGGAGAAGGTCATTGCCATTTTGCAGTGCGAATTTTCCAGTGGAACGATCAAAGGACCAAATCCGAAAATGATGGTCTGATCTCAAACACCGTGAACAAGACCAAATGGAGTACATACATCAGATCATAAAAAAAGTGAGCAATATTTGGATCTAAACTATATGTATATGTGTAAATTAGCTGTCTGTATATGTTCTTTCTCTAAGTAGCTCTAGAGAATTCTATATACGTTTTTCTAAACTCTTTGTATGACTTGGGATTCCAAAGATGAAGGTAAATATAAAGCATATATGAACATTCTTATTTGATCATGTTTTTGGCCATTCCTTTTTTTTTTGGAACTTATTGTTTTTTCTTCTTTCAACAGGGAGGCACAAAAAAGGAGGCTCCAGCCAAGCCACCACAAGGGACGAAGGGAGGCTACCCTCGCTCAGGCCTCAACAGGGGAGGCAACAAGGCCATCTTCCCCCCAAAAATGTAATTTCCAACTTCACACACACTAATTTAGCCACCAACAGGTGTATTTCTAGGTGGGACAAAGGCCATGGGCTTAGTGCAGAACTTAAGGGGTAAAGAACACTTTCGGGTTGCTGCCTGGCTCATCAGTGCCCATTAATGCAGCCTTGCCAGTGTAGACATGGGTAGAGGAGAGGCTCCGGGGCTCCCAGTCACACAGAGTCACGCCTGCTAGATTGGTCATCATATATCCCGTATCCCATAGGAGACAAGAGGGGTGGGGGGCAACTGCAGGATTTTTTCAATGTTGGCACTTGTCAAGTGTTTGCCCTCTGGAAAATGCTATCACCTTCCCTTTTCTATGCATTTTTCACAGAAAAAAAAGTGCAGCATGGTGGAGTCCAGGTGCAAGGTTGGTCAACTAATGTAGCAAAATGGATGCTAGAAACAGATGTGACTTGGGGTGGCTTAATGAATGGTGTATTCTTTCTTTTTAGAGGAAAGTGAGTGCGGTCAGCTCACCCAGGATGTTTCTTTGGAGCCATGGGATCTGACTCCTGGACCCAGCACAGACATTGCCATTGTGGACGTCAAATCCCCTGATGCGAGTCACAGTGAGGGCCAAAGCAAACCAGAAGAGGAAGAAAGTATTCGGGAGCCTCTTGTTTGTGCAAGTACCATATATACTCGAGTATAAGTCGAATTTTTCAGCACATTTTTTTGTGCTGAAAGTGCCCCCCTCGACTTATACTCGAGTCAAGCACTTTTCTGCAGCAAAAAATATCATTTTCCGAACCGATTTTGGGGCCCCGTATCTCAGGGCCACTTGATGCTGGAAACCCCAAATTTGGTATGCAAACCCAGTAGACCTGGTACCACAACATATCCAAAGCTGAAGTTCCTAGCACTAAGTGGCCCCGAGATACGGGGCCTCAAAATCGGTTCGGAAAATGTCATTCTCTGCTGCAGAAGTGCTTGACATTTTCTGGACCGACTTTGGGGCCCCATATCTCAGGGCCACTTGGTGCTAGGAACCCCAAATTTGGTGTGCAAACCCAATGGAACTGGTATCATATCATATCCAAAGCTGGGGTTCCTAGCACCAAGTGGCCCTGAGATACTGGGCCCCAAAACTGGTTTGGAAAATGTCATTCTCTGCTGCAGAAAAGTGCTTGACATTTTCTGAACTGATTTTTGGGGCCCTGTATCTCTGGGCCACTTGGTGCTAGAAACCCCAGCTTTGGGAATTTTATGGTGCTAGTTCCACTGGGTTTGCACACTAAATTTGGGGTTCTTAGCACTAAGTGGCCCCGAGATACGGGGCCCCAAATTCGGTCAACTGTGTCTATCTGCAGCAATGTCATTTCGGGACCCTTTGGGTTCAGAGACCCCAAATTTTGGATGCAGCTAGGGGGCATCCAGGAACCCTTAACTACCGAGTTTGAAGTTCAGGGGACCTATGGCTGCAAATGGGCATAGTGAGGCATGCAAATGGGCACAGTGATGCTGCAAATGGGCATTGTTGACCCTCTTTTCCACTTAAAGTAGCTGTGCATTTCTCACCCTCGTCTTATACTCGGGTCAATAAGTTTTTCCCATTTTTTTTGTGGTAAATTAGGGCCTCGACTTATACTCGGAACGACTTATACTCGAGTATATACGGTAAGTATTCTTGTAATCTTGCTTCAAATGTATATACATGTCGAGTGTTTAGATGTCCAAACCAAACACCCACTTCATACATTAGCAAAGTATGTAGTGCCTTAACATTAGCATGGAGAAGGAAGAGGTGGAAGGAGCTGGCAGTGTTGCTAGGTATCCAAGTTTGTGAGACCCAGGCACCAGGGCCAAGATTACAGAGTAGTTGCAGTGTGTACATTCCTAGTAGTGTAGGTGTCTGAAGGGCAAGCAGGTTGCTAGCAACAATAGACTGGGTAGGTATTTCCTGAATTTGACTAGTAACTTGACCATAACTCACTATGTAGGGCCTCAGCCACTTGACCATCGTTCCCTTAATACTTTTTACTCTTCTTACTAGGTCATGATCTTCCACGATGTACTATTGGCAGAATGAGTGCAGATATGTTGCATTGTTTGAAGGAACTGGAGCGAATCAAGGAGGCTTGCCACTGCTTTACAGAGAAGAATCAGAGATTTTGTGGACATGCTTGCCAAATTTTAATTTCATCTTGCATGGTCTGAAGTTTACTGTTCACTTGTTGGCTCCTGTTAGCCCTTACTAATTACCATGCTTTTATAACTTTTAAATGTGAAAGTTTAGGGACAGAACTCAGTGTTTCTACACTCCACTCCTCCAGGGTCACCACTAGGTCCTGTTTTCTAGCTTTTCCTCAGTCTAAAAATGACCGTGCTAATTACTAACAGTGAAAATGATAACATCACATGTGCCAAATTCAAGAAATCAAGAAAACATGACCTGGGTTTGCATTTTGAGGAGGAGAGTTGGGAAACACTGCCCTAACTAATGTCAATTGTAATGTTTATATGTTTTTTTAAATTTTGTGCCCCCAAATTGAGCCTTAACATTCCTATTTCCCCCATGATCCCATGCCTAAAATGTGTGTAGTTCCATACATCTATTTTTCAAAAACCTCAAAACACACAGTGTGTCAACATGTGCTATCTCCCATCTCAGGGTATCAATGGACGCGTTTTGCGTGTGCAACCCCTTCCTCATAACTAAAGTAGCTCAGAGGAAGGGGTTGCATCACCGAAACGTGTCCATTGATACCCCATGATGGGAGATAGCACATGTTGACACACTGTGTGTTTTGGGGGTTTAGAAAAATAGCTGTTTGTAACTACACACATTTTAGGCATGGCATCATAAGGGGCATTTAATCGTTAGGCCTCTACGTGTACGTGGCTTCAAATTGTGGCTTTTGAGGGGTGAGATCACCCCATCTGAGAGAGGCAATATCCACACAGTCTTGGGATACTAATGTCTCATTTGGCCTTCACTTTACCAAATTCGAACTTTGTAAGTTACTGAGTTTGGGATGTGTATCTAATGTTTTAGAACATGCTTGTTTAGCCATAAAAAATAAATAATGCAAAACATACATGTTATACAACAAGATGTTTGTTTTAAAACCTTAAAACGCACATGTGAATGTGCTTTGAGTAAAATGTTTTTAACTAAACAATGTGTGGCTTATTATTTCATTGCTCAATACCAGTGTATTTCGTAAGTTGTTTTAGTTACATTGACAATGTGCTCTTAAATGTGGACAACGCCTGCAATTTTTAGGCCTCTAAAAAGGAGTTGTAAACGCATAATGTTTTAGAACTTCATGCATTAGATCCATTAAGAACAAAAACATTGTGTGTGTATAGCAGACCCACAGCACACCATAATAGTTAGCTGAAGAAGATATTTTCACCTCATGTAGCAATTAAGGTACATTTGCACCATTGGAGCAAGTGGACAAAATAAAGCCCATTTGGAAACATATTAGACATATAAGAAACACAGACATCAGTAGTTCAAATAAAATAGGAGTTTATGATCTCCAAAAAATATTACAAATGATCAGCTACAATTTGCTGCCAAGTAGGGATGGGCTGGCTGTTCGAGTCGAACATGAGTTTGACTCGAACATCAGCTGTTCGATCATTCAACTAAGATCGAACATTATGGGCCGTTCGCGCCAAATTCGAGCGGCGCGTCACGGCCCATAATGCACTGCGTCATCGCAGTGCATTGCTGGCTGATAATTGGCCAAACTTGCACTATGACCCGCATGCTTTGGTCAATCACAGCGCCATCAGCGAAGAGAGCCATAATTGGTGCCTTTGGCCAATTATGGCTCAGGGGGTTAAGTCCACGCCCCACACTATATAAGGCCGCCTGCACGTCGGCCATGTGTAGTGTGTTGGTGACGTTGTTAAGAGAGAGACAGAGAAAGACAGAGAGAGGCAGAGAGAGTGTGATTTCATTTTTTCAGTGTATATATATACAGTCAGTCTAGTTTATAAATATATCCACTGTATACAGTTTAGCTAGATCTCACTACAGACCATTCCTGCTGTACTGTTTCTAATATACTTTAGGCAGGCAGTTGTTTCAGTTAGCTGCAGTGTATTTTATATATACAGTGGGGACGGAAAGTATTCAGACCCCCTTAATTGTTTCACTCTTTGTTATATTGCAGCCATTTGCTAAAATCATTTAAGTTCATTTTTTTCCTCATTAATGTACACACAGCACCCCATATTGACAGAAAAACACAGAATTGTTGACATTTTTGCAGATTTATTAAAAAAGAAAAACTGAAATATCACATGGTCCTAAGTATTCAGACCCTTTGCTCAGTATTTAGTAGAAGCACCCTTTTGATCTAATACAGCCATGAGTCTTTTTGGGAAAGATGCAACACGTTTTTCACACCTGGATTGGAGGATCCTTTGCCATTGCTCTTTGTAGATCCTCTCCAGTTCTGTCAGGTTGGATGGTAAACGTTGGTGGACAGCCATTTTTAGGTCTCTTCAGAGATGCTCAATTGGGTTTAAGTCAGAATTCTCGCTGGGCCATTCAAGAACAGTCACAGAGTTGTTGGGAAGCCACTCCTTCATTATTTTAGCTGTGTGCTTAGGGTCATTGTCTTGTTGGAGGATAAACCTTCGGCCCAGTCTGAGGTCCTGAGCACTCTGGAGAAGGTTTTCATCCAGGATATCCCTGTACTTGGCCGCATTCATCTTTCCCTCGATTGCAACCAGTCGTCCTGTCCCTGCAGCTGAAAAACACCCCCACAGCATGATGCTGCCACCACCATGCTTCACTGTTGGGACTTTCTCCACACATACCGCTTAGAATTAAGGCCAAAAAGTTCTATCTTGGTCTCATCAGACCAGAGAATCTTATTTCTCACCATCTTGGAGTCCTTCAGGTTTTTTTTAGCAAACTCCATGCGGGCTTTCATGTGTCTTGCACTGAGGAGAGACTTCAGTCGGGCCACTCTGCCATAAAACCGCGACTGGTGGAGGGCTGCAGTGATGGTTGACTTTCTACAACTTTCTCCCATCTCCCGACTGAATCTCTGGAGCTCAGTCACAGTGATCTTTGGTAGACATGTGCATTCGTTTTCGTCCAAATGCATTTTCGTCCGAATTTCAGGTATTTTCGTTATCGTTTTAACAAACGATAATGAAAGCTCAGAGTCCGAAAACCGAAAGATCCGACATAAACAAATGCTTTATTTTCATTTTCGTTGCGACAACAGTTCGATATAGATAGGAGATTCGACATGACGCTGACAATAACAATCTGTGTCTATCGAACCTGTGGTCGAATGTGCCTAACCTTAACTCTATAGTCCATCCATACTAGTCCAAGATTATTCGAAAAGATTCGACATAGAGAGAAAAGATCGCTGCTAGAATTGGGTGGGGGAGGTAAAATAAAAATAATGATGATGATGAATGTTATTGGCCGATTGTAACCAAAGAGGAGGGGCAGTAAAATAGCTAGAACCACGCACGTACAGCCAACTTACTTTCACTTACGATTTGCTAGCAGAGAGAGACACACATGCTGAATCTTTTCAGAAGACAGTCAATCTTAGCTGGTCCGTTTGTCACTTTGTCAGAGAACCTGAATTATTTATCAATTGAGCATAAGCACAGCAGCAGAATAATAGTGAAGCAAGCTACAGTTCAACTTAACTTTTTCACAATAATCTGCTGCTATTGTGTTAGTGTTGTGAACGTGATAGATAGATACTAGTGTTGCTAGTGTTGTGATAGCCTCAGAGGCTGCCCGTGTTGTGGGGGGGGATTTATTATTATAGATTCTATATTATAGATTGAGATTCTATATAGATTCTATATACCCTATCTTGTTACCTGTCTGATCAGTGATCACTAAAACCAGTCCATTTTCTGAACTGTACAGCAACAGCAAGTCAGCAATGTACCGTTCTAACGGAAAAGTGAAGGCAGGTAGAGGTAGTGGTCGTGGTTGCAGTCGTGGTGGACGCCTTGCTAAAAAAAGTGGCAAGGTCTCTGCTACTAGTGCCTCTGACACTTCTGCCACCACAAACATGCTGTCCACAACAGTGGGTGTCACCACCAGTGCCACCAGCAAAGCTAGTTCCACCACCACTAGTTCTAATATTAGTTTTCCTGCCAGACCACCAACATCTGCTGCCGCTTCCACTGCCAGTGCAGTGCCTGCTTCTACTTCTACAGGTGTCATGGCTTCTTATTTTTATGGAATAGGCAAGAAACCTAGTAAAGTGGTGTTGCCTTTACACTCACCACCACCAATCACACTGCCAGTGACACTGCCCAGCTCCCCAAAGAAGCAATTGAGGGAGACAGCAGCAGAGACAGAGTGTGAGACTTTTTTTTCATTGGCCCAAGAAGAGAATGATTTTGAATGTGATGCTCCTCCTTCTCCAACCACTGCAGACGTTTTATACACTCTTAGCCCACAGGACTTACAGTTTGACCTAGAGAAAGTGCAAGAGGGATATTCTGTGAGGAGTAGGACAGGTAGCAGTCCACTTTTTTCATCTGCTGCTAACTCCCCTTCTCCCTTTGTTATTATGGAGGAAGAATCCTGTGATGATATCACCGACCTCCCAGTCCCCAGCACCTCTGCCATTAGCAGCACTAGTTCTAGTTCACCAAGTGTAACTGTAGTGGCAACAGCTTCCACCACTGGTGTGCTACCTGCTGCATCTATATCAGCCCTAAATAGAGATCAACAGGGTCAAGGGGCTAGCATCCCGCCGCAGCAACGCTTGGAAATACTTTCAAACATTGGAAGGTGGGTTCTTTGCAAAGTGTAAATTGTGTGGGAAGCAAGTGGGTAGAGGTAAAAAGTTAGGTCATTTAACCAATGCTGGTCTGAACCTACTGTTGTAATATGTTGGCCAATGTATGTATAATATTGTATTGGAGTGCCATGTTGAGCAGAAATTCAGTTGAATTGTCCAAGTCAACTGAATTTTAACATAGCAAGGGGACAACTGAAGACCCTTTGATGAGTTAATCTTATGCAAGTCTATTTGAACATCTCAAAGGGTGTTCAAGTAGTATCTGTTAATCTAATCTAATTACACACATCTAAGGGGACTTGTTGATGTTGATATGCGGGAATGCAAATTGGGGTGGTTTATGACTGCAGCTGTTCACGGCTGGCAGTTGTTGTCTATCTGGAAGACTAAAGTATATAAAAGACCTGAATGGAGACGGCCAATCAAATTACTCAGCCATTCAATATCTAGGGAATATACCACTGCATTCAGTCTATAGTTTTTTAGTTAGGCTTGTCTGTGTATGGCTGGGAACACACAGACCTAGGAACATGGGGCTCTGAATTATATCTACTCCGTCGGATTTTTTGTCATCTGTGGACTTTGGACTTTGTTCTGTGTTGGAAGTCAATAAAGTGCATCTCTCTGGAAGAAATGGGTTGCTGCGGAAGAGTACTTAATAATTAATTATCATACCCACGATACCACTATATCCACCCAATATTATTTATATCACTACACCTACACCTTAAAAATTACCACCACTCTACTTTACTGTGGGCAGAGGCAGAAAAAGAACATGGTAGCGCAGGAAGCAGCATAAAGGACTCTGACTGTACTGGTGGTACCTCCTCAACCACACCACTTACTCAGAGCACAGGAGGCAATAGAGGGAGTTCAATTAAGACAAACTGTCCACGTGCAGTAGTTCCACTGCAGACCCAATCAGGCTTCTCACTCTCCCAAGGACATCATCAGCCTACCCTAGATAGTTTTGTTGGCTTTAGTTCCAAGGGCATGTCAAAACAGCAGGCCAACAAGATCACCCACCTCATTGGCCAATTCATTGCTGTTGGAGGAGCCTCTTTTAGCATGATTGAAGGGGAGGAGTTTAAACAGCTCATGCATGCCCTTGCTCCACGATACGTTGTTCCCGCACGAACAACTTTCAGCAGAAAGATTATTCCAGCACTATACCATTCGTGCGTTGCATTATTGAAGGAAAAAATGGCCAAAGCCAAGGGTCAGACAATTAATTTGACCACTGATTTGTGGACAGCTCCCAGCGGTCAACACTCTTTCCTGTCTTTGACTGCACACTGGTGGCAGGCCACTGTGCCTGTTGGTGGTGACACTAGTGTAAGAGTTCAAACTTCATCAGGAAGCAGGTCTGCAGCGCAAGACTAGCAGGGTTATCAAGCTTTCCTGCTCCACACAGAAGTCCTTGATGATAAACATATCCCCATACATCGCCTGAAAACAAGATGTCAGCACCCGGTGGAACTGTACCCTGGAAATGCTGGAACGCATTTTGGAGCAAAAGCCATCCACAATCTATCATCCCGCCACAGCATTGGGATTGATTCCACACTGGGACGTGATGACTGGTGTTAAATTGGGCAGCTCGTTTATGTTTTAAAACCCTTTCGGAATGTGACGGAAAATATGAGTCAGAGCAATGCCAGCCTAGGACAGGTCATACCTTTGTTTACCTATCTCATAGATAAGATGGGATTGTTCCTAGAAAACAGTGAGCCTGTTTGTGGCAGCCCACTTCATGCCGATGTAGCGTCTTTCATCAGAAAGCTACAAGATAACTTAAAAGATCGGCTAAATGACCGTGTCCGCAAAACCCCTGAACTCCTACTGGCTTCCCTGTGTGATCCCAGGATCAAAGGTAAACTGGCACTCAGAGACAACAGCTTCTCCTACTGGAAAGAAAAACTGATTGAAAGGGTCCGTAATTTGCAGCAACAGAGATGTATGGCGGATGAGGCTGGTTTGGAAGATTCACCTGCCATGTCTGCAATTCCAAGGCCTGGCACCATCACTCAAAAACAACCGAGTGGAGCATGTGCATGTTGGGTAGAGGCACTTGACAATCTGGTGGATGCAGGTCAAGCAGCAGGTAATCGTGAGGAGAGCAGTGCCTCTGAAATGGTCAGGGCCTACCTATATGAAGCACCTTTGCTTCCTACAGAGGACCCTTTGACCTATTGGGAATTGGGATGGTAAGAAAAGTTTTTGTGTCCTGGTCTTTGCCTGGTTGCCCAGCAACTACTATCCTGTCCTCCAACCACTGTGCAAAGTGAGAGAGTTTTCTCTATTACTGGGAATATCCTTAATCCACACCGTGCACAACACCCCATTTGATGGAATAAATAACTTTCCTCAAATTTACCCTCCCCAAGCTGAGTTACCCTACCCTTAACTTGTGAGACCTGAATCATTGTTACCATGTGAAGATAGATGGGACTCAGAGGAACCATCCAAATGTTGAGGAAAATTTTTTTTTTAATTTTATTACCACTTGACACAATAGCAGTTGTCTACTTGTCTTTGGTGTGACCCCAAGATTTAAATAGAATTATATTGTTTTAAGCAATCCACATTTTTCCCTTTATTCCTTCCATCACCCTTTTTTGTAATGAATGTTGTGTAGAGTGACTAGAGTGTGCGTGATTGCATTAATGAATGTTGTGTGAATGGACAGTAGCAAGGGTTGAAGCCTTGACGTGGCGCTACTGCTCACGTGTTGCTGTCTTTGTAAATACAAATAGCAACGTGTGCTAATTTAACCATTTTTGTATGATGGTCTTGAAAAAAGAAACAATGATTAAAGATGACCTCAATAGCATGACAGTTCCTCTTGATGGAGAGACTGTCAACTCAAGGATCAGAATGTGTTACCAACACAACATAGCACAAAGAAGCATACAGTTGGAAACGTGATTCTATGCAAGATAGATTAGTTGGTCACTGGCACTGCTGAGCTGCATCCAGATGCCCAGGACCCCTCCCATTTGCCATCTCTGACCCTGGGGACACCAGGGCCCTCTCTGATCCTCCGCCTGTTTCATGACCATTTGCAATTGTCCGAAGTCACCAGTGTGAGTAATCTAACCTGCTGCCATGTTACTCAAGCCCTGGAAATGATGACTGCCCTTTGAACTGTTGCCCATTGTGATTGTGTTAGCCTGTGAACCTCTGTCCTGTTAACTGATGCCCTCATGATTGCAAGCCTGCAACCTATGTCCTGTGAACTGTTGAGGACTGTATGGTGGTTATGGTTAACCCCTGCTGTAACTATCTGCTGTGTATTCTGGTGGGGGGGAAAGCTGAACGGCGTGACTGGACACAATACATGGGATTACCCTTTGCACTTTGAAATAGTGTAGAGAGAAATCTCTTACATTTTCTAAGTTCAGCCTGATGGTTAAATGTAGAAAAACTATAATTATAAGGCTTCTAGTAAGTTAGTAACAATAAATGGACTAGTTAATTTATGTAAACATCACATGAATCTAACAAGGAAAGCAAAACTCAAGAAAACAATTATTTCTGAACAAAATTGTTTTTATTTTTAACATAAACAATACATAAAATAAAAAAATATATAAAAATATATTAAAAGAAGGAGGGGAGACACAGGGAAGAAGGAAAAGTGCTGCTCACCCCTGATGATAGAAGCCAAAAAAAAAAAAAAAAAGAGACAAATTCCCCACTTGGGGTTTTTAGGCAGCAAAATGAAAAGGTAAAAGGCCAATTCATAAAAATGTATCTTTATTGTACAAAAAACTTAACACACTGGTTAAAAAGAATGAGCTCCCATAGGGTGTATAAAAGTGCATAACACTCAACACATACACTGTCTACAATGTTTATGACAACATGACATGTGCGTTAACTAGGCAATAAAATAGTGGACCTGACGCGTTTCGACCTGTTCGAGGTCTTCTTCAAAGGTCAATTTGCTAAAATTTTCCCACTTTCCTTTCCCCTCCCCCCCCCTCCTCCCCTCCCCCCTTTCTCCCATCTCCTTTCTGATAGCTCAGGAACACATATGATTATCTATGTATATATTACTGTGTGCACATTTTTCTATTTGCAGTGTATATGCAATTTTGTTCCCCTTTATTGTTTCTTTTTCTGCTCTAGAATATGTCCTTTACCCCATGTTACCTCCATATACCTTGATATGTGAATTTGCCCTGTATATATGGATGTCTCATATAAAAATCATTTCTGCCAAGATTGTATGTATCAATATAGGATAATATGATAATATGTTTACATTTATATTTACTTTTTTTGTAAGTTGTTATTCTTGTACAATTATGTAAATGTTGTCCCTTTGATTAACCTGCTCCCCTTTTTCCCCCGAGTAATGGCCATCGTGGCTGCCTGCGCCGCCCCGGCACCGGGGTTGGCTCCCCGGGATGTGTCTTCCCGGCAAGGTAAGGCGGGGAGGCGGGACCCTTTTCACTTGGTTCCCCCTCCCGCCGTTCCCCACTGGACACCCGGAATGCACCCGGGTGCCAGATCGGGGATTCCCCCTTGCCGGCGGCGTTCAGGGCCATCCCCGGACGTCTCCGCTCACTGCGCATGCGCGGGGCCCCGCGCGCGCCACGTGATGCGGATACGTCACGCACTTGCGACGGCGATGACGTCAGTGGACGGGGCGTTTGCTCGCCCTGAACGCCGAGGAGGTCACACGAGGCCGCTTTGCGGCCGCCATGCCCCCATGCTGGGTCCCCCCGGAGCGGTCCCATTGGGGGAACACTGACACCTGCTACCAATCTACCCATACTGGAGCCCCGCCCTAACATTTAAGGGCTTATATACACTCCCTCATCCCCTCTTCATCACTCTGCACACTTCCTGTCCAGCTGATGGTCTTTGCTACGGCTTCACATCGTGAGTACACTTTTTGGTCACATCATTGCACTCTTGCTGCCCTATTATTTAATCCTTGGTCTATCACAACGACCTTATACATATATACATCTAATACGCAAATGTATACAATATTTTTTATTTATTTTACAATTTCAGACTTGCCAAATGGTAACCTGGACAGGCGCTTTCAGCCAGTCCTAGGCAGTGACCTATCCCGGGTCAGGTCACACCTAAGAGCAAGTAATATTGGGCAACACAGTGTGATCTTTGCACTACTTTTTACCTTGCTTATAAGGTAACTCACTTGCTTTACTTTACACATATCTTTTCCCTCACTAGTGGGCACTGTTCACTTGGTTGTCATATTCACTTTTTGTAATGGTTTTTGTGGTTCACTTTTTCCTTGTGTGCGTTTACTTTTTACACTCCCTTGTTCACACCAGTGGATTCTTGTCCCAGGCCTCCACACTCTTTTCACTTTTCTCCTTCACCTGCCATCAATTACATTCTTTTAGGGTTGAGGTATTAATCTTATTGTTTCACTACCTCCTTCTTGATTTAGATATATACATTTTCTTACTTCTTTACTTTAGTATGCACTCCGCCATATTTCTTTTATCCAAATAGGTTTATTTAAACTACATTTATATATATGCATGTCGTGTCTGTGCGGACTTTTGCACGCACAGACACATACACCCAGTACGCACGGGCCTTGGCCCACGTAGTGGGAGGCTGTAGGCAGTCTTGGTTTTTACAACCAAGCTGACAATAATATATACATATTCTTTGTACCTATTGGACCCTATGTTGGAGTGCACACCAATATATATAAGCACACAGTTTTCACTTCTATTAACTCCTTTGTCCCTGGGTTGTTATTGCAGGTGCCTTCCCCATCTGACCGACCGGGTGGCCTGTGCACATAGGGGGTGCTTCACAGTGTGACCTCTTGTAAGTCACATCCCTTTGGGACTTCCTCCTCCCCTGGTGGCAGGGGCTGTGGCGGTGATGCCACGAGACCTCTGGGGGAAGACGAGCAGACAATCTTCTGATTTTAAAGGGATCCACCCAACAACAAGCTCCTGGGTCTAGAACACTCATTACTGGGTAAATATGCTGTATTGATATGTTATGTATTTGCTTCCAATGATCACTGACTTTTTCTGACACATGCATTTTTTGATATAATTTTAGCAAATTGACCTTTGAAGAAGACCTCGAACAGGTCGAAACGCGTCAGGTCCACTATTTTATTGCCTAGTTAACGCACATGTCATGTTGTCATAAACATTGTAGACAGTGTATGTGTTGAGTGTTATGCACTTTTATACACCCTATGGGAGCTCATTCTTTTTAACCAGTGTGTTAAGTTTTTTGTACAATAAAGATACATTTTTATGAATTGGCCTTTTACCTTTTCATTTTGCTGCCTAAAAACCCCAAGTGGGGAATTTGTCTCTTTTTTTTTTTTTTTTTTGGATATAAAAATATATTCTCCCCCAACCTGGTGACCAGTTGCTGTAGGGACATATTAATGGCAGCCATCTGGTCACCAAGGTACCGAGTAGCCTCAAGTTGCCTCCTAAGGCTACGTTGGTACCTCTCCAGAGCCACATAGTGACGGAGCTGCCAGCGATTGTGGAGGGCCAAAGAGTGACATAGCCTCCTGGTTAAGGCATATTGTCTCTCTTGGACCTCCACAATGCGCCGCAGATAATCATTCACATGTGGCTCTGGAGGGGGGATGTGTACTGGTCCTGGAGCAGGTGCAGAATCCACACCAGGACACACTGGGGAGGAGGCACCAATGGGTGTGTCCAGGTGGGGAGATAGTGATGAATGTGATGAAGGGTGGAGGAGAATATGCCCTGTTGAAACCGCTGATGAGGAAGGACAGTCAGCCCAACCAGACGCTGGCAGGTCCAGGCCTTCGTCCACCGGGTGGAGGTGAAGGATGAAGACCTCACCTGTGAAGAAAAGAAAATACATTAGATAGATAGATAATACAATACATATGGCTTCTTTGCCCTAACATTATATAAAGGCAATTATCTCCCAGCCCTTGTAGACAATCATGTAACATCTTGAGGTGTTTTCACTTCCATACCAGTTTTCCATTTTTGATATTCAGTGAGATGCACCTAATCAATTTTGTGTGTAGGAGATAGTGGTGTCTGTGTCAATTCGCTGCGTCATACCAAGTTTGCTGAGCTGTGCAGGAAGGTATAGTACTTTACTGTACTCTGATTGGGGCGGAGCTGAGTGTCCTCCCCGGCCAGAGTACAAAGGGATTCCCCTTTACACATTGAGCAGTGTAAAGGGGAATCTCCCAAAGATTTTATCCGCTTGGTCGCACGGCCGGCTGAAGAAAATCTTAAGGTGTTATGGACGCCTAAGTGCTGACTGACCACTAACTAATCTACCTTATCCAGACTGACTGACTGTCGCAAATATGGAAGATCAGTTGCACTTGCAGAAAAACATATCAACTATACCAGCTTTTAACATTACACTCACCAAAGAGAAGCCATTCAAGCTATTGCATTTGGGATGACCTAATAAAAAGTTATTTATTAAAATAGAGCAGGCTACTTTTTAAAGTTGATAATTTTGTTAGGCCACTGATTGAATAAGCCCCACTTTTGTTCTAGGCTAGGTAGGTTACTCACTTCTGGTCTAGGCTAGGACATATAACAGGTATAACATCACGAGAAAAGTGTTAATGCATGCATTAGGGGCATGCTAGAGATTGAACATGTCCAGGGACTGCCAGCCAATAGCTGGAGATTCTTGTCTGACACACCCCCTCCAGCCTGCTGTGTTATTCACAATGATTAACAGTGATTGGTTTAGACTGGGAATCTGAACTGCAGCAAGAAGGTGGCGTGATCAGGGACATTGAGGAAATAACAAGCACAGGTCATGCTAACTGGAATCAGCTGCAGAGGGGGACTAATAATTCCAGCTAAACCGAAGCCTTGCAGAATAAATCACAACCATTTCTAGACAAGGTATGCCATCAGCATTTCATATTTAAAATACTATATTTGCCTGGAAAATACAAAAAAAGTTTTACTTACTCCCTGGATCTGCCGCGTCTGGCTGTTCTGCCGCATCCCCAGCAGCCTCTACAGGGCAGGTCTCCTCCACCTCCTTCTCAGCCTCAGTAGCTGTTGATTAATGATAGAAAAGAACATTACAATCTGCACTGTACAACAATCTCACACATTAGTACAAGAACATTGAAACATGTATGATCACTCAGCAGATACCAGCAAGATTATACTACTTACATGTGGGCGTTGCTGCCTCAGCCTCCTCCTCCTGAGTATCCCCCTCTGACTGGATGACACCTATTTAAAGGAGAAATGATGAATGTTACAATGATCAAACTTCAAATTACTATAAATAAATATACTGTAGTGTATATATATAAAATTAATTCTCCATTAGCATGGCAATACAGGGCAGGTCACTAACGTTTATCTACAAGGCAGGGACATGCATTCACCATTTAGAAAAAATTAGTAAAAAAAAAAAAAATACGAGGCACTTACCTGTCCTGGTTCCAGCAGCGCTGGAGAGTGCTAGGTGCACTGCCACTGATCAGGCGCCTCAGTTCAGAGCGGCGACGTTCTGTCAGATTACGTAAGTTACGCAAGCGCTTGCGTTACCTGACAGAGAGTCGCAGAGGCTCTACCTGTCACTGCTTGAGCGAGAAGCAATGACACTGGAATCGACAATGGAAGGCTGGACAAATGGAAAAGGACCCACTGTATTAGTGTCACTACTACAGTACTTACTGCACGTTGCTGACGTGGAGGACTCCTGCTCCTCCGCCCTCTGTGGCGCTGGGCCTGGATACGATCTTTAAATAAAGTCAAAGACATCATGGTAAATGACGCGTCGCATGCTTGATAAAAAAAATGTCCTGCGCACATTGCACAATGCAATGCTGACACCAACCTTGATGAGCCAGGAGCTGGGTGATCTCATCCTCCCCTACACCTGCTAGGAGCTCCTTCTCATGAGGGAGGAGAGGCACCTGCTTCCCTCTGCGCCCCAACTGCCTGCGCTTACGCGCTATGGAACTGCAAAACAAAAAGAGAAGAGAGACGGGTTCCACAATTAAACTACAATTGTAATCTGAAAATGACATCAACACATGAAACACATGTAGAATGAACCCATAGAATGAAACAATGCAAATGGAATTTTTGGATTTTTCATGTAGCACAAAATTTGCACATTTATTTATTAACCACATTTATTGTAAGAAAAACGTATGCTTTTTTGGTGCACAATAAAATATAAAAAACGGGATTGGGATAGTGCCGAGTAAATATAGATGTCCACTATCCAGTCCACCTTTCTAATTATTATTACGCGCTTGTGTGAACTTTGTATGGTGTAAAATTTCCTTTCTTGTTTCTTTTGCAAAGCATTAACCCACTTGCGGATGTGGACCCCCCCATTGTAACTAAACATATGGCGGGTCTGCAAGCTGGTTAAGTTCAGCCAACGTAACACTTTTTTTTTTTTTAAATATATTTAACTCTTTTTATTTTTCAGTAACAAAAAATGTAAAACCCAGCAGTGATCTAATGCCACCAATAAAAGCTCTATATGTGGCGGGAGAAGAGCATAAATTTCATTTGGGTAGTACATCGCAGGAGCGTGCAGTTGTCAGTTAAAGCTGCAACGCGCTAAATAGCAGAATATGGCCTGGTCAGAAAGGGGGCGTAACCTACAGGTGGTCAAGTGGAACTTAAAAGCACTTACTGCTCAGTTTAGTGATAACTAAGAACAAATAACGGCCATGGAAATATTCCTCTTACAATGATCGTGGCGATAATATATTTAATATGTGCAACTGCAAACTATGCTTTCATGTGTAGGCTAGGCACACCTATGCGCAAATTTGGTTTTTCACAGGTGGGAGGATAAATTGAAAATTATTTATTCCTTTTTAAAAAAAAAATTTCACTTAACTTTACTGACATCACATATGATAGCAATAATATATGTTTATGTGTGTGTGTGTGTGTGTGTGTGTCTGTGTATGTGTGTGTGGGGGGGGGACACTTGTTTTGGGGCATAATATGTTATTTAATTTTTAACCACTTGACGACCGGCTCACGCCGATATATATCGGCAGAATGGCACGGCTGCGCAAAGTAACGTGACATCGGGACCCGCGGACTCGATGTCTGCCGGGTGTCGGCGATCGTGTCACGAAACTGAAGAACGGGGAGATGCTTATGTACACAGCATCTCCCTGTTCTGCCTAGTGACAGGACAGCGATCTTCTGCTCCCTGTCATCGGGAGCAGTGATCAGTGTTGTGTTACTGGTAGCCCATCCCCCCACAGTTAGAATCACTCCCTAGGACACACTTAAAGCCTTCAGCGCCCCCTAGTGGTTAACCCCTTCCCTGCCAGTGTCATTTTTTACACAGTAAAATCAGTGCATTTTTTGAGCTTTGATCATTGTATAAAATACAATGGTCCCAAAATGGCATCAAAAGTGTCAGATGTGTCCGCCATAATGTCGCAGTCACAATAGAAATCGCAGATCGCCGCCATTACTAGTAAAAAAAATTATTAATAAAAATGCCATAAAACTATCCCTATTTTGTAGAGGCTATAACTTTTGCGCAAACCAATCAATAAACGCTTTTTGCAATTTTTGTTACCAAAAATATGTAAAAGAATACGTATCAGCCTAAACTGAGGAAAAAATTAGTTTTTTAGATATGTTTTGGGGATACTTATATAGCAAAAAGTAAATATGTGGAAAAAAAGGACGTCAATTTTGTTTGGGAGCAACGTCACATGACCGCGCAATTGTCAGTTAAAGTGACGGAGTGCCGAATCGCAAAAAGTGGCACGGTCATTTGGCAGCCAAATCCTCCGGGGCTGAAGTGGTCGTGGGCGTGGGCGTGGCCTAATCTGTGCTTCCCAAACATCACCTACTGTACCAGCGCTGAAGGATAACTGTGACGTTTTTTACTACCTCGCTTGATTTACATTGTAAAATTGTGAGTACCTTTCTATTTTGTTTAATAAAACTTTTAAAAAACAATTTTACGCTATGGGCACTCCCTCTCTTTTTACATATGATACACCACGATCCTGAGCCCGCCAGCGAACGCCGTACAGTGGCGCAAAACTGTAACTGCCTGATACCCCTGCAGGGGTGAAGTGATCTGGTGAGTGGCTGCACTTTCAGAGCAAGGATATAAAAATTGAAGGGTTATTATTACAACATCACAAGATATTGCACAAGATATATGTTAAGAATTTGACAACAAGTGTATTACACATAAGGACTTCCTTTGAACTTCACCAGCACGTTTGCACTTTATTAGGAGGGATCCTAATATTGTTTATTTCCTCCACCAGGAGCAGATCTCCCACACCTCTCCCTTTCCTCTCCCTGTCATTCCCTTCCCTTCACCCCCCCCCCTTCTCTCCTTCCCCCCCCCCACCCCACCCCCCCTCCCCTTTGCACTTTATGTTTTTTGGAATACTTACCAGCAACACTATATATGGAATTTGATATCTGCTTTACTTTTTTATATATTTAAAGTTTATGTATCGCAACGAAAAACATACAAACGTTGAATCTTTGGCTTATGGTGTCGGTCGAAAGTTAGAAGATTCGACGGAGCAGCTAAACAAACTGTACGATGCTGCAATCATACATTTCCGGTCAAATGCATCCGCCCATAGGCTATAGAAAAATACTAATGTTGGTTGACTAGTAAAATAATTAATAAATATAATTATTAATTTATTACTAGTCATACAACATTAGAATTCTACTACAGCTAGCTTGTAGGCGGAAAATCGACCGGAAATGTACGATTGCGGCGTCGTACAGTTTAGCTGCTCCGTCAAATCTTCTTTGAACATTCGACAGACACCATAAGCCTTCAATGACAGATTCGACCTTAATTAATTCCGATTTTCGGACGAATGCAAGTTTTTAACGAAAAACGAAATAAAGAAAAACAAATTTCGGGAGTAACTAAATAAATTTATTTTTCGGACGAAAATGAAATTCTGAAACGAAATCTTTCAGTGTGCACATGTCTAATCTTTGGGTTCTTCTTTACCTCTCTCACCAAGGCTCTTCTCCCCCGATAGCTCAGTTTGGCTGGATGGCAAACTCTAGGAAGGGTTCTGGTCGTCCCAAACGTCTTCCATTTAAGGATTATGGAGGCCACTGTGCTCTTAGGAACCTTAAGTGCAGTAGAAATTTTTTTGTAACCTTGGCCAGATCTGTGCCTTGCCACAATTCTGTCTCTGAGCTCTTCAGGCAGTTCCTTTGACCTCATGATTCTCATTTGCTCTGACATGCACTGTGAGCTGTAAGGTCTTCTATAGACAGGTGTGTGGCTTTCCTAATCAAATCCAATCAGTATAATCAAACACAGCTGGACTCGAAGGTGTAGCACCATCTCAATGATGATCAAAGAAATGGACAGCACCTCAGTTAACCACTTCAGCCCCGGAAGGATTTACCCCCTTCCTGACCAGAGCACTTTTTACAATTCGGCACTGCGTCGCTTTAACTGCTAATTGCGCGGTCATGCAATGCTCTACCCAAACGAAATTTGCGTCCTTTTCTTCCCACAAATAGAGCTTTCTTTTGATGATATTTGATCACCTCTGCCGTTTTTATTTTTTGCGCTATAAACGGAAAAAGACTGAAAATTTTGAAAAAAAATGATATTTTCTACTTTTTGTTATAAAAAAAATCCAATAAACTAAATTTTAGTCATACATTTAGGCCAAAATGTATTCGGCCACATGTCTTTGGTAAAAAAAATGTCAATAAGCGTATATTTATTGGTTTGCGCAAAAGTTATAGCGTCTAACAACTAGGGTACATTTTCTGGAATTTACACAGCTTTTAGTTTCTGACTGCCTATGTCATTTCTTGAGGTGCTAAAATGGCAGGGCAGTACAAAACCCCCCCAAATGACCCCATTTTGGAAAGTAGACACCCCAAGGAAATTGCTGAGAGGCATGTTGAGCCCATTGAATATTTATTTTTTTGTCCCAAGTGATTGAATAATGACAAAAAAAAGAAAAAAAAAAAAATTACAAAAAGTTGTCACTAAATGATATATTGCTCACACAGGCCATGGGCATATGTGGAATTGCACCCCAAAATACATTCAGCTGCTTCTCCTGAGTACGGGGATACCACATGTGTGGCACTTTTTGGGAGCCTAGCCGCGTACGGGGCCCCGAAAACCCAGCACCACCTTCAGGATTTCTAAGGGCATACATTTTTGATTTTACTCCTCACTACCTATCACAGTTTTGAAGGCCATAAAATGCCAAGATGGCACAAACCCCCCTCAAATGACCCCATTTTGGAAAGTAGACACCCCAAGCTATTTGCTGAGAGGCATGGTGAGTATTTTGCAGCTCTCATTTGTTTTTGAAAATGAAGAAAGACCAGAAAAAAAATTTTTTTTTTCTTTTTTCAATTTTCAAAACTTTGTGACAAAAAGTGAGGTCTGCAAAATACTCACTATACCTCTCAGCAAATAGCTTGGGGTGTCTACTTTCCAAAATGGGGTAATTTGGGGGGGGTTTGTGCCACCTGGGCATTCCATGGCCTCCGAAACTGTGATAGGTAGTGAGGAGTGAAATCAAAAATTTACGGCCTTAGAAAGCCTGAAAGCGGTGCTTGGTTTTCGGGGTCCCGTGCGCGGCTAGGCTCCCAAAAAGTCCCACACATGTGGTATCCCCGTACTCAGGAGAAGCAACAGAATTTTTTTTGGGTGTAATTTCACATATTCCCATGGCATGTTTGAGCAATATAACATTTAGTGACAACTATGTGCAAAAAAAAAAAAAAAAAATTGTCTCTTTCCCGCAACTTGTGTCACAATATAAAATATTCCTCGGACTCGACATGCCTCTCGACATGCCTCTCAGCAATCATTTTTATTGTTATCTCAGGGAATGTAAATATCCCCTATGATAGCAATAGGTAGTGACAGGTACTCTTTTTTGAAAAAATTGGGGTCTATTAGACCCTAGATCTCTCCTCTGCCCTCAAAGCATCTGACCACACCAAGATCGGTGTGATAAAATGCTTCCCCAGTTTCCCAATGGCGCTATTTACATCCGGCGAAATCTAAGTCATAAAATGCTCGTAGCTTCCGGTTTCTTAGGCCATAGAGATGTTTGGAGCCACTCTGGTCTCTGATCAGCTCTATGGTCAGCTGGCTGAATCACCGGCTGCATTCTCAGGTTCCCTGTTGAGACAGGAGAGCCAGAGAAAAACACGGAAGACGGTGGGGGCATTCCCTCCCACTGCTTGTAAAAGCAGTCTGGAGGCTAATTAGCCGCTAGGATTGCTTTTACATGAAAGCCGACCGCTGGCTAAAAAGAATGATACCAAGATGATACCTAAACCTGCAGGCATCATTCTGGTATAACCACTCAAAGTCGTGAATGGCGTACATTAAGACAAAAAAATGGTTAACAATAAAGCACAGTAAACGGTAAAGTATAAATAATTACATACCTGAAAAGCAAACATGATAAAACATAATAACAATAAAACATTGCAGAATAGAATACAGTAAAAAAGAGCAGAACAATAGAGAGAGAATAGAGAGAGAGAGAGAACAATAAAACGACAACTATTTTTTTTTATTTTTGTTTGTGTTTTTTTTTTTTTTACACTTTTTTTTTGTAACTATAACTTTTATAACTGTAACTGGTTCCAGGTTCGAGTCTCTCAAAATGCGATGGCATCTTGTGAGACCCTGTGAAAGTGTGCCTAGTCTGTGCAATGCTGTACGCTACGCTAATACTCAACTAGTGCATGGTAGCGTTCAAAACATTCACCAAGTGTTACTGCAGTGCTGGTTTGACTACGACCGGGGTGTACTACGCCGCTGGTGCTTGCCAGTTCACCAAAACGCTACAAAAAAAAGTGTCAGTGATCGATCGATACTGCACTTGGGTGGGCTGGACTGGGCTGGGCCGGGCGGAGGGGCAAAACGCAGGTGCTAGCAGGTATCTGGGCTGATCCCATTAACACTGCGTTTTTGGGAACCCTAAACTGCTGGGGACGCTAGTATAGATCTGATCGGATCAGATATTGATGCGTTCAGATACTATACCACTAAGGGAGGTGTACGGTGCGTGCGTGGGTGTTCGCGGTACTGGCGCTAATCTGACGCTGCCTAGGGTGACGCATATCACCGCCGGGCGATCAGGGGGCTAAACCTTTATTCGGTAATAAACGGCGGGTGCCCTGACACTATAAAAAATAAACGAACTAACCAGCGTCACCCGTAACGGTTATACGGTGATCAGTGGTGAAAGGGTTAACTAGGGGGCCATCAAGGGGTTAAAACATTTATTATTATATAGTATATGGGGGTCCCTGTCGCTATAAAACACTGACTGCGAACCTAAATATTTACGTCCCTAACTAGCGTCACCAGCGACACTAATACAGCGATCAGAAAAATGATCGCTTAGCGACACTGGCGACAGGGGGTAATCAAGGGGTTAAAACTTTATTAGGGGGGTAAGGGGGGTACCCTAGACCTACAGGGGGCTAAACCTTTATTCGGTAATAAACGGCGGGTGCCCTGACACTATAAAAAATAAACGAACTAACCAGCGTCACCCGTAACGGTTATACGGTGATCAGTGGTGAAAGGGTTAACTAGGGGGCAATCAAGGGGTTAAAACATTTATTAGGTAGTATATGGGGGTCCCTGTCGCTATAAAACACTGACAGCGAACCTAAATATTTACGTTCCTAACTACCGTCACCAGCGACACTAATACAGCGATCAGAAAAATGATCGCTTAGCGACACTGGTGAGGGGGGGTGATCAAGGGGTTAAAACTTTATTAGGGGGGGTAAGGGGGGTACCCTAGACCTACAGGGGGCTAATACTAACTGTCCCACCACTGCTAACTGTCACAAACTGACACTATGCAGTAATCAGGAAAAAAAAAAAAAAACCTGCTTGGTGTCAGTTTGTGACAGGGGGGGGGGGGTGATTGGGGGGGGATCGGGGGGCGATAGGGGGGGGAACGGGGGTGTAATGTATGCCTGGCATGTTCTACTGTGTGTGTGTGTGTGTTTGGTGCACTTACATGTCATCTCTCCTCGGCGCTGGAACGGAAACTGCCAGACCGAGGAGAGATGACATCACATCCTCTGCCTCTGTGTACTATACAGAGGCAGGGGATGTTTCTCATTGGCTGGGAGCGATCGCGAGGGGGGGGCCACGATCGGATGGCCTCCCCCTCGTCTGTCATCGCTCCCAACCAAATGCCGACCGCAGCTGGCACCGGGGGGGGGGGGTCCGATCGGACCCCCCACCCGCGGGAAGGCAATCACGTTTCAGGTACGTGATTTTGCCTGCCCGTGCCGCTCTGCTCACGTATATAGGCGTGAAGCGGTCGGCAAGTGGTTAAATATATGAGTGTCACAGCAAAGGGTCTGAATACTTAGGACCATGTAATATTTCAGTTTTTCTTTTTTAATAAATCTGCAAAAATGTCAACAATTCTGTGTTTTTCTGTCAATATGGGGTGCTGTGTGTCCATTAATGAGGAAAAAAATGAACTTAAATGATTTTAGCAAATGGCTGCAATATAACAAAGAGTGAAAAATTTAGGGGGGTCTGAATACTTTCCGCCCCCACTGTATATACAGTCAGTCTAGTATATATATATATATATATATATATATATATACTGTATACTAAAAATATATAGGAGTCAACGCCTAGTTCATGGGTGAGATGAAAAACACAGAAATTAAATAGCCAATTAAGGCAAACAGCTGCTACCTTATGGCCTACCAAGGCTCAGACAGATAGTAAAAAACAAACACATGAAATGTAGCGCTGCCATGTGTGTGTTTTATACACTGTATACAGTTTAGCTAGATCTCACAGCAGACCGTTCCTGGTGTACTGTTGCTAATATACTTCAGGCAGGCAGGCAATACAGTTAGCAGCAGTGTATTTAGTATATATATATACATCCCGGCTCTCAGGCGCACACCTGTGCGCAGGCGCCAATATTATATTCAGAGAACAGCCACGGGCACATCAGTAAATGCGCATGCACGTGCGCGTTCGCGTGTTTTGCGTGCACATGCCTGTCATCAGAACTGGCACCAGACGGCCTATTTAACCACTTGACAACTGGGCACTTAAACCCCCTTAATAACCAGACCAATTTTCAGCTTTTGGTGCTCTCACATTTTGAATGACAATTACTCAGCCATGCAACACTGTATCTGTATGAAATTTTTGTCCTTTTTTTCACACAAATGGAGCTTTCTTTTGGTGGTATTTAATCACCGCTGGGTTCTTTATTTTTTGCGCCGTAAAAGAAAAAAGACCGAAAAATCTGTAAAAAAATGCATTTTTCTTCATTTCTGTTATAATATTTTGCAAATTAGTAATTTTTCTTCATATATTTTGGCCAAAATTTATACCGCTACATATCTTTGGTAAAATTAACCCAAATCGGTGGATATTATTTGGTCTTTGTGAAAGTTATAGAGTCCAAAAGCTATGGTGCGAATATCTGAAAATTGATCACACCTGAAGTACTGACGGCCTATCTAATTTCTTGAGACCCTAACATTCCAGAAAAGTACAAATACCCCCCAAATGATACCTTTTTGGAAAGAAGACATTCCAAGGTATTTAGAAAGATGCATGGTGAGATTTTTGAAGTTGTCATTTTTTCCCACAATTCTTTGCAAAATCAAGGTTTTTTTTTTACTTTTTTTTTTCCCCACAAAATTGTCATATTAGCAGGTTATTTCTCACACACCACATATGCATACCACAAATTACACCCCAAAACACATTCTGCTATTACTCCCGAGTACGGCGATACCACATGTGTGAGACTTTTACACAGCGTGGCCACATACAGAGGCCCAACATGCAGGGGAGCACCTTCAGGCGTTCTGTAGCTCCCAGGCCAATTCTGACATTTCTCTCCTACATGTAAAAATCATCATTTATTTGCTAGAAAATTACATAGAACCCCAAAACATTATATATGTTTTTTTAGCAAAGACCCTAGAGAATACAATGGCGGTTGTTGCAACTTTTTATCTCGCACGGTATTTGCGCAGCAATTTTTTTAACGCGTTTTTTTGGGGAAAAAAACTGTTTTGTGCTTTACAAAAACCAAAACAGTAAAGTTAGCCTAATGTTTTTGCATAATGTGAAAGATGAAGTTATACTGAGTAAATAGATACCCAACATGTCACCTTTCAAAATTGCACGCGCTTGTGGAATGGCGCCAAACTTTGCTACTCAAAAATCCCCATAGGCGACGCTTTAAAATTTTTTACTGGTTACATGTTTTGAGTTACAGAGGAGGTCTAGGGCCAAAATTATTACTCTCGCTCTACCGATCGCAGCGATACCTCACATGTGTGGTTTGAACACGGTTTTCATATGTGGGCGGGACTTACGTATGCGTTCGCTTCTGCATGCGAGCACGCAGGGACAGGGGCGCTTTAAAATTTTTTTATTTTTTTTTTATTGTTCATTTTACTTTATTTATTTTAGTTTGATGCTTTTTTCCAAAAAAAAAAGTTTTTGACCACTTTTATTCCTATTACAAGGAATATAAACATCCTTGTAATAGGAATATGGCATGACAGGTCCTCTTTACAGTGAGATATGGGGTCAATAAGACTTCACATCTCACCTCTAGGCTGGGAAGCCTGAAATAAAAAAAAAAAAAAAAAAACGATCCTGGCTTCGATCGTAGCGGTCAGTCGGTAGAAGCGCGGGAGGGGGGGACATCCCCTCTCGCCTCCCGTAAGAACGATCAAGCAGTGGAACAGCTGCTATGATCATTCTCATGGTGTAGGGAATCGCCGGCTGAAAAAGCCGATATCTGAATGATGCCTGTAGCTGCAACCATCATTCAGATATCTCCGCACAAAGTCAAGGACGTTGTATGACGGCCGGTGGGCGGGAAGTGGTTAAAACGCATTTTTTTTTTAACACAAAGTTGTCTATTTATACAATATTTCTACCACATAACATGTACATACCAAAAATGACACCCCAAAATAGATTCCCCTGCTCCTCCTGAGTACAGCGATACCACATGTGTGAGACTTCCACAGCCTGGCCACATACAGAGGCCGAGTACAGCTGAGCATGGCTCGGTATGGCGGGGTATTGCGGAGTATGGCGGGGTATTGCGGAGCATGGCAGAGTATGGCGGAGTATGGCGGGGTATGGCGGGGTATTGCGGAGTATGGCGGGGTATTGCAGGGTATGGCAGAGTATGGCAGAGTATGGCGGGGTATGGCGGGGTATGGCGGGGTATTGCGGAGTATGGCGGGGTATGGCGGGGCATGGCAGAGTATGGCGGGGGCATGGCAGAGTATGGCGGGGGCATGGCAGAGTATGGCGGGGGCATGGCAGGGTATGGCGGGGGCATTGCAGAGTATGGCGGGGGCATTGCAGAGTATGGCGGGGGCATTGCAGAGTATTGTGGGGGCATTGCAGAGTATGGCGGGGGCATTGCAGAGTATTGTGGGGGTATTGCAGAGTACTGCACAGCATTGCAGAGTATTGTGGGGGTATTGCAGAGTATTGTGGGGGTATTGCAGAGTATTGTTGGGGTATTGCAGAGTACTGCACAGCATTGCAGAGTATTGTGGGGGTATTGCAGAGTATTGCACAGCATTGCAGAGTATTGTGGGGGTATTGCAGAGTATTGTGGGGGTGTTGCAGAGTATTGTGGGGGTGTTGCAGAGTATTGTGGGGGTGTTGCAGAGTATTGTGGGGGTGTTGCAGAGTATTGTGGGGGTGTTGCAGAGTATTGCACAGCATTGCAGAGTATTGTGGGGGTATTGCAGAGTATTGTGGGGGTGTTGCAGAGTATTGTGGGGGTATTGCAGAGTATTGTGGGGGTGTTGCAGAGTATTGCTCAGCATTGCAGTATAGTGGGGATGGCTGAGCATGGATGGATGGATGGATGCCTGGATGTCTCTGTGCAGCGCTGTGGGCACTACACATACAGCCCACAGCGCTGCAGACATCCATCCATCCCCCTCCCCGCTCACTGTGTACCGATCGGTACACAGGCGGGGAGGAGAGGGGGAGGAGAGGGACCGGCGTCATCAGATGACGCCGGTCTGTTTACATGTGATCGCGCAGTCATTTGACGGCGCGATCACATGGTAAACGGCCGCGATCAGCGGCCATTTACCGGGATCCGTGATGCGCCGGGTCCTCCGGACCCGGCGGTCACGGATGTGTTCGGGTGCGCGCCCCAGGGGGCGCGCGAGAGGGGAATTCTGGGAGGACGTCATAGTACGCCCTCCCAGAGTTATCCAACCGCCCTGCAGCCGTCATTCGGCTATGGGCCGGTTGGTAAGTGGTTAAACACAGACTCAGTACTGGCTGGTTGCTGCTTGGTCTACAGCGTGTACCCGAATTCTTGTTACCTGTGTTGACTCCTGATTACCGTTCCGGCTTGCTACCTGACTACTCTCCTGTTTGCTGTTTGTACCTGATCTGCCTAGCTCCAGGGAGCTTGGAGCACCCGTGTGGGTGCTCTAAGCTCCCTGGAGGACTTAATTACATTATCAATTCAGGTCTATCGTCGTCTGCGAGAGCGCAGGCGGGAGAAGTCAGCAGCTCCATCCTAACCTGTATGGATGATGCCTAAGTTTCCAGTTCCTGTTCGGCTGACAGCTGTCAAATTGGCCTCTCCTGCACCCGAGACTGTAACACCTACATGACTAGGCCTGATTCGCCCGTCACTGTCCCCTGAGGAACGGACATGACGTCTTCAAGGCAACTTTTGCCTCTACTGTGGCGGGGCGGGTCACTATGTACAAACTTGTCCTGCTAAGAGATGTAGATTCCCCTCTGTTTCTCCAGCAAGTCAGGCGGTCTCGCCAGCAACCTCTGCTCAATTGGCACTTCCTGTTACCTTCCAGCTCCCAGGGAGAAGCGTGTCAACAACCGCAATGTGGACTCTGGGGCGTGCAGTTGCTTCATTGACCTGGCATTTTCTGCCCAACAAGGTATCCCTCTTCAATCCAAAGAGCAGGGACTTACCGTATTCTTGGCTGACGGCTCTCGTATAAAGTCTGGACTGGTGACCCAGAAAACCCCTCCACTGTTGACTACGACCCCTACCGGGCATAAAGAACTTTTGCGTCTAGACGCCATCTCTTCACCTCTGTACCCTGTCATTTTGGGTCTACCATGGCTACAGGCCCATAATCCGGTGGTTGATTGGAAATCAGGCAGTATCAAGTACCAATCATCTTACTGCCAGAAGCACTGTCTGTCCAACCCCGCTGTTGCACCCACCACTCTGTTGTGTATGGACGTTGATGGTGAGTAGGGATGAGCTTCGAGTTCGAGTCGAACTCATGTTCTACTCGAACATTGGCTGTTCGCAAGTTCGCCGAACAGCGAACAATTTGGGGTGTTCGCGGCAAATTCGAATGCCGCGGAACACCCTTTAAAAGTCTATGGGAGAAATCAAAAGTGCTAATTTTAAAGGCTTATATGCAAGTTATTGTCATAAAAAGTGTTTGGGGACCCGGGTCCTGCCCCAGGGGACATGGATCAATGCAAAAAAAAGTTTTAAAAACGGACGTTTTTTCAGGAACAGTGATTTTATTAATGCTTAAAGTCAAACAATAAAAGTGTAATATCCCTTTAAATTTCGTACCTGGGGGGTGTCTATAGTATGCCTGTAAAGGGGCGCATGTTTCCTGTGTTTAGAACAGTCTGACAGCAAAATGACATTTGGAAGGAAAAAACTCATTTAAAACTACCCGCGGCTATTGCATTGCCGACAATACACATAGAAGTTCATTGATAAAAACGGCATGGGAATTCCCCACAGGGCAACCCCGAACCAAAAAAAAAAATGATGTGGGGGTCCCCCTAAATTCCACACAAGGCCCTTCAGGTCTGGTATGGATATTAAGGGGAACCCCAGCCAAAATTTTAAAAAAAAATTGACGTGGGGTTCCCCCTAAATTCCATACCAGACCCTTCAGGTCTGGTATGGATTTTAAGGGGAACCCCGCGCCAAAAAAAAAAAAAAAAACGGCGTGGGGTCCCCCTAAAAATCCATACCAGACCCTTATCCGAGCACGCAACCTGGCAGGCCGCAGGAAAAGAGGGGGGGACGAGAGTGCGGCCCCCCCCTCCTGAACCGTACCAGGCCACATGCCCTCAACATTGGGAGGGTGCTTTGGGGTAGCCCCCCAAAACACCTTGTCCCCATGTTGATGAAGACAAGGGCCTCATCCCCACAACCCTGGCCGGTGGTTGTGGGGGTCTGCGGGCGGGGGGCTTATCGGAATCTGGAAGCCCCCTTTAACAAGGGGACCCCCAGATCCCGGCCCCCCCCCTGTGTGAAATGGAAAGGGGGTACTTACCCCTACCATTTCACTAAAAAACTCAAAAATGTTAAAAATGACAAGAGACAGTTTTTGACAATTCCTTTATTTAAATGCTTCTTCTTTCTTCCTTCATCTTCTTCTTCTTCTGGTTCTTCTGGCTCTTCTGGTTCTTCCTCCGGCGTTCTCGTCCAGCATCTTCTCCGCGGCGTCTTCTATCTTCTTCTCCTCGGGCCGCTCCGCACCCATGGCATGGGGGGGGAGGCTCCCGCTCTTCTCTTCATCTTCTTCTCTTCTTCATCTTCTTCTTCATCTTCTTCTTCTTCTTCTCTTCTTCCTTCTTCTCTTCTTCATGTCTTCTCCGGGCCGCTCCGCAGCCATGCTGTGGCATGGAGGGAGGCTCCCGCTGTGTGACGGCGTCTCTTCGTCTGACGGTTCTTAAATAACGGGGGGCGGGGCCATCCGGTGACCCCGCCCCCCTCTGACGCACGGTGACTTGAGGGACTTCCCTGTGACGTCACAGGGAATGCCACAGGGAAGTCCCGTCATGTCACCGTGCGTCAGAGGGGGGCGGGGTCACCGGGTGGCCCCGCCCCCCATTATTTAAGAACCGTCAGACGAAGAGACGCCGTCACACAGCGGGAGCCTCCCTCCATGCCACAGCATGGCTGCGGAGCGGCCCGGAGAAGACATGAAGAAGAGAAGAAGGAAGAAGAGAAGATGAAGAAGAGAAGAAGATGAAGAGAAGAGCGGGAGCCTCCCCCCCCATGCCATGGGTGCGGAGCGGCCCGAGGAGAAGAAGATAGAAGACGCCGCGGAGAAGATGCTGGACGAGAACGCCGGAGGAAGAACCAGAAGAGCCAGAAGAACCAGAAGAAGAAGAAGATGAAGGAAGAAAGAAGAAGCATTTAAATAAAGGAATTGTCAAAAACTGTCTCTTGTCATTTTTAACATTTTTGACAGTTTTTTAGTGAAATGGTAGGGGTAAGTACCCCCTTACCATTTCACACAGGGGGGGGCCGGGATCTGGGGGTCCCCTTGTTAAAGGGGGCTTCCAGATTCCGATAAGCCCCCCGCCCGCAGACCCCCACAACCACCGGCCAGGGTTGTGGGGATGAGGCCCTTGTCTTCATCAACATGGGGACAAGGTGTTTTGGGGGGCTACCCCAAAGCACCCTCCCAATGTTGAGGGCATGTGGCCTGGTATGGTTCAGGAGGGGGGGGGGGGCGCACTCTCGTCCCCCCCTCTTTTCCTGCGGCCTGCCAGGTTGCGTGCTCGGATAAGGGTCTGGTATGGATTTTTAGGGGGACCCCACGCCGTTTTTTTTTTTTTTTGGCGCGGGGTTCCCCTTAAAATCCATACCAGACCTGAAGGGTCTGGTATGGAATTTAGGGGGAACCCCACGTCAATTTTTTTTTTAAATTTTGGCTGGGGTTCCCCTTAATATCCATACCAGACCTGAAGGGCCTTGTATGGAATTTAGGGGGACTCCCACATCATTTTTTTTTTTTTAATTTTGGTTCGGGGTTGCCCTGTGGGGAATTCCCATGCCGTTTTTATCAATGAACTTCTATGTGTATTGTCGGCAATGCAATAGCCGCGGTAGTTTTAAATGTGTTTTTTCCTTCAAAATGTCACTTTGCTGTCAGACTGTTCTAAACACGGGAAACATGCGCCCCTTTACAGGCATACTATAGACACCCCCCAGGCATGAAATTTAAAGGGATATTACACTTTTATTGTTTGACTTTAAGCATTATTAAAATCACTGCTCCTGAAAAAACGGCCGTTTTTAAAACTTTTTTTTGCATTGATTCATGTCCCCTGGGGGAGGACCCGGGTCCCCAAACACTTTTATTGACAATAACTTGCATATTAGCCTTTAAAATTAGCACTTTTGATTATTCATGTTCGTGTCCCATAGACTTTAACGGCGTTCGCGTGTTCGAACGAATTTTTTTCCTGTTCGCATGTTCTGGTGCGAACCGAACAGGGGGGTGTTCGGCTCATCCCTAATGGTGAGCCCCTCCTTCATGTGAATCCTGATGTGCACTTTAATTCGCTAAAGATAGTTATATTGTAAGTATCACTTGCTTTACTACGTGACATATATATATATGCCATGCTGTTACCTACTGTGTTTTCACATTTGTACATTTGTTCATTTTCTCATCTTTTTGAAATCTTTGTTATTTCATTATCAGACAAAAAACAGCTTGTTTCTAATCAGACCCTAAAGAAGGAATTTATTACTCATACCTGTATTCCGAAACATGTTGGGACTTCTATGCACACACACTCCATTTGAACTCTTACCGTGTGATCAACTGTGTGTTTTGGCATATAGCTGTTATGTAACTATGCAGTCTGACTAATTTGTTTTTAGGTTTACATACCCTATGTACTTCATTACTGTTTTGTATTTAATAAATTTTGTATATTTTTATACGCTTGTTACTCCCTTTTCTGGTTAACTTCCTTTGCCCATAAAATCCCCCGGGGCACGCCCTTTTGCAATTTTCTTTTGTAATACATTTAAAGCAGCAACATTAAACACTTCTCACACACCTTGTCTGAAAACTTGTTACCTCTGTGCAGCCAAATAGACTTCTGACTCTATCGAGTGTAAAATTTGAGTTGTTACTGTATTAATAACTATATTTCAATAATTCATATTGATGAGAAAAGTTCCAAGAAAAAACTGTTAAGTTCTTGTGTAAAAACTCCAAAATTTATTTAATAATAAAATAGCAAAATGTTACAAAAACAATGTCAAAATGTAGAATATAAAAATGGAATCAATAAGTTTCTTATTCTTGAAATTAAGTTTAAATCAGATATGTCTGTGTGTAAAAGTAGCTTCAATGTCTTGAGATGTGTGTGTGAATGTGTCCTTGTGGAGAGCTGGAAAGCATCTGAGTCTTCCCCCCACAGCCTGTCTGTACTCTTACAATTAACCCCCACCTTTTTCCACAGAGGCTGGCTAGTTTTTCCTTATAGTCCCACAGAAAAGACCGGGAACTTTGAATTTCACTCCCTCCAACATTCCTAAGGGTGGGGCTATGAACTATGTGAGAGTAGCTAAAATAAGAATCATTTACCAGTAACTTACAATATAGACATTTCCTTTAAACATATAAAATCCTACATATCAGTATATATATATTTAAAATGCAGTGTTCTTATTAATATCCTAATCAAGAAATATAGTAATGTAAAGAAACAGCTTATATTGTTAACATACTGGAACTTTGTGTCTTTAGAAAAGACTGTAACCTTTTCTCTTACGATGGGGGTAAGTGAATGGTCGACATACTCTAAATTATATCCATATGTGAGATGAAGTTCTCCCAAGAAATGCATATGAAGCCTATATCAGCATAAACTTTTATGAGTATAAAAACTTATATAACTTCACCTTTTCCATAAATAGAAGATTAATAATTTATATAAATGTATACATGTCCATTGTTCTCAGAGACCCAAACATTCATAAATATTGTTTTCTAACATCGAGACACCTGTTACCATGTTCCCTTTGCAAATAGACCCATACAGGAAGAATATTTGCATCAAGGTACAGTGCCTTGCAAAAGTATTCTCCCCCTTAGCATGTTTGGTGTTTTGTTGCCTCACAACCTGGAATTAACATGGATTGTTTGAGGATTTGCATCATTTAATTTACAGAACATGCCCACAACTTTGAAGATTTTTTTTTTTATTGTGAAATAACAAATAGGACAAAATAACAGAAAAAGTCAATGTGCATAACTATTCATCCCTCCTAAAATCAATACTTTGTAGAGCCACCTTTTGCAGCTATCACAGCTCCAAGTCGCTTTGGATAAGTCTCCATGAGCTTGCCACATCTTACCACTGGGATTTTTGCCCATTCCTCCTTGCAAAACTGCTCCAGCTCCTTCAAGTTGGATGGTTTGCGTTTGTTAACAGCAATCTTTAAGTCTGACCACAGATTTTCTATTGGATTGAGGTCTGGGCTTTGACTAGGCCATTCAACACATTTACATGTTTCCCCTTAAACCACTCAAGTGTTGCTTTAGCAGTGTGTTTGGGGTCATTGTCCTGCTGGAAGGTGAACCTCAGTCCTAGCCTCAAATCACACACAGAGTGATACAGGTTTTGCTCAAGAATAACCCTGTATTTAGCACCATCCATCTTTCCCTCAACTCCGACCAGTTTCCCAGTCCTGACTACTGAAAAACATCCCCACAGCATGATGCTTCCACCACCATGTTTCACTGTGGGAGTGGTGTTCTTTGGGTGATGTGATGTGTTGGGTTTGCGCCAGACATAGCGTTTTCTTAGATGGACAAAAAGTTTAATTTTAGTCTCTTCAGACCAGAGCACCTTCCTCCATACTTTTTGAGAGTCTCCCACATGCCTTTTCGCAAACTCAAAACGTGCCATTTTGTTTTTTGCTGAAAGTAATGGTTTTCTTCTGGCCACTCTGCCTCAAAACCCAACTCTATGGAGCCTACAGCTTATTGTCATCCTATGTACAGATACTCCTGTCTCTGCTGTGGAACTCTGCAGCTCCTCCAGGGTTACCTTAGGTCTCTGTGCTGCTTTTCTGATTAATGCCCTCCTTTGCCGGTCCGTGAGTTTTGGTGTGCGTCCATCTCTTGACAGGTTTGCTGTATGCCATGTTCTTTCCACTTGGCTATGATAGATTTGATGGTGCTCCTAGGGATCATCAAAGATTTGGATATTTATTTATAACCTAACCCTGATTTGTACTTATCAACAACATTGTCCCTTACTTGTTTTGAGAGTTCCTTGGTCTTCATGGCAGTGTTTTGTTAGTGGTGCCTCTTGCTTATGTGTTGCAGCCTCTGGGGCCTTTCAAAAAGGTGTGTATTGGGGATGAGCCGAACACCCCCCTGTTCGGTTCGCACCAGAACATGCGAACAGGCAAAAAATTTGTTCGAACACGCGAACACCGTTAAAGTCTATGGGACTCGAACATGAATAATGAAAAGTGATAATTTTAAAGGCTTATAAATATGCTTAAAGTCTTAAATTTTGGCGCGGGGTTCCCCTTAAAATCCATACCAGACTTGAAGGGTCAGGGTTCCCCTGTGGGGAATTCCCATGCCCTTTTTATCAATGAACTTTTATGTGTATTGTCAGACCGACAATTCATTAATAGCCGCGAGTAGTTTTAAATTACTTTTTTTCCTTTGAAATGTCATTTTGCTGTCAGACTGTTCTAAACACGAGAAACATGCGCCCCTTTACAGGCATACTTTAGACACCCCCCAGGTACGAAATTTAAAGGAATATTACACTTTTAATGTTTTACTTTAAGTATTATTAAAATCACTGCTCCTGAAAAAACATCCGTTTTTAAAACTTTTTTTTGCATTGATCCATGTCCCCTGGGGCAGGACCCAGGTCCCCAAACACTTTTTATGACAATAACTTGCATATAAGCCTTTAAAATTAGCACTTTTGATTTCTCCCATAGACTTTTAAAGGGTGTTCCGTGGCTTTCGAATTTGCCGCAAACACCCCAAATTGTTCGCTGTTCGGCGAACTGGCGAATAGCCGATGTTCGACTCGAACTCAAAGCTCATCCCTGGTGTGTATATGTAATGACAGATCACGTGAGACTTAGATTGCACACAGGTGGACATCATTTCACTAATTATGTGACTTCTGAAGGTAATTGGTTGCACCAGAGCTTTTTATGGGCTTCATAACAAAGGGGATGAATACATACGCACATGCCAACCGCCACGAGGGTGTGACGCACTGCGGGCATGTATTTATCCATCTTTGACTGACACTGTGAGGAGATGTGCAACCCTTGGTGGGCAGCTTTGGCCGCTCTGGAGAGAACGCCTCCTATTCACCGTCATGTCAGCGTGACGGTGGGCAGGACGTGGGCCATACAGGGAGCATTTAGAACGCTCACTTTGCAGTCCACTGCCTTGTGCTGCTTATTATGCACACACTTTCATTTTGGTTCCGTATCCCAGCCTTGTTTATTTAGGATTAGGGATGAACTGAACAGCCCCCAGTTTGGTTCGCAGCAGAAAATGCGAACAGGCAAAAATTTGTTTGAACACGCGAACACCACTAAAGTCTATAGAACACGAACGTGAAAAATAAAAAATGCTAATTTTAAAGGCTTATATGCATGTTATTGCCATAAAAAAGTGTTTGGGGACCCGGGTCCTGCCCCAGGGGACATGTATCAATGAAAAAAAACGTTTTAAAAAAGTCCGTTTTTTTGGGAGCAGTGATTTTAATAATGCTTAAAGTGAAACAATAACAAAAACTGTCTCTTGTCATTTTTAACATTTTTGACAGTTTTTTAGTGAAATGGTAGGGGTAAGTACCCCCTTACCATTTCACACAGGGGGGGGCCGGGATCTGGGGGTCCCCTTGTTAAAGGGGGCTTCCAGATTCCGATAAGCCCCCCGCCCGCAGACCCCCACAACCACCGGCCAGGGTTGTGGGGATGAGGCCCTTGTCTTCATCAACATGGGGACAAGGTGTTTTGGGGGGCTACCCCAAAGCACCCTCCCAATGTTGAGGGCATGTGGCCTGGTATGGTTCAGGAGGGGGGGGGGCGCACTCTCGTCCCCCCCTCTTTTCCTGCGGCCTGCCAGGTTGCGTGCTCGGATAAGGGTCTGGTATGGATTTTTAGGGGGACCCCACGCCGTTTTTTTTTTTTTTTGGCGCGGGGTTCCCCTTAAAATCCATACCAGACCTGAAGGGTCTGGTATGGAATTTAGGGGGAACCCCACGTCAATTTTTTTTTTAAATTTTGGCTGGGGTTCCCCTTAATATCAATACCAGACCTGAAGGGCCTTGTATGGAATTTAGGGGGACTCCCACATCATTTTTTTTTTTTTAATTTTGGTTCGGGGTTGCCCTGTGGGGAATTCCCATGCCGTTTTTATCAATGAACTTCTATGTGTATTGTCGGCAATGCAATAGCCGCGGTAGTTTTAAATGTGTTTTTTCCTTCAAAATGTCACTTTGCTGTCAGACTGTTCTAAACACGGGAAACATGCGCCCCTTTACAGGCATACTATAGACACCCCCCAGGCATGAAATTTAAAGGGATATTACACTTTTATTGTTTGACTTTAAGCATTATTAAAATCACTGCTCCTGAAAAAACGGCCGTTTTTAAAACTTTTTTTTGCATTGATTCATGTCCCCTGGGGGAGGACCCGGGTCCCCAAACACTTTTATTGACAATAACTTGCATATTAGCCTTTAAAATTAGCACTTTTGATTATTCATGTTCGTGTCCCATAGACTTTAACGGCGTTCGCGTGTTCGAACGAATTTTTTTCCTGTTCGCATGTTCTGGTGCGAACCGAACAGGGGGGTGTTCGGCTCATCCCTAATGGTGAGCCCCTCCTTCATGTGAATCCTGATGTGCACTTTAATTCGCTAAAGATAGTTATATTGTAAGTATCACTTGCTTTACTACGTGACATATATATATATGCCATGCTGTTACCTACTGTGTTTTCACATTTGTACATTTGTTCATTTTCTCATCTTTTTGAAATCTTTGTTATTTCATTATCAGACAAAAAACAGCTTGTTTCTAATCAGACCCTAAAGAAGGAATTTATTACTCATACCTGTATTCCGAAACATGTTGGGACTTCTATGCACACACACTCCATTTGAACTCTTACCGTGTGATCAACTGTGTGTTTTGGCATATAGCTGTTATGTAACTATGCAGTCTGACTAATTTGTTTTTAGGTTTACATACCCTATGTACTTCATTACTGTTTTGTATTTAATAAATTTTGTATATTTTTATACGCTTGTTACTCCCTTTTCTGGTTAACTTCCTTTGCCCATAAAATCCCCCGGGGCACGCCCTTTTGCAATTTTCTTTTGTAATACATTTAAAGCAGCAACATTAAACACTTCTCACACACCTTGTCTGAAAACTTGTTACCTCTGTGCAGCCAAATAGACTTCTGACTCTATCGAGTGTAAAATTTGAGTTGTTACTGTATTAATAACTATATTTCAATAATTCATATTGATGAGAAAAGTTCCAAGAAAAAACTGTTAAGTTCTTGTGTAAAAACTCCAAAATTTATTTAATAATAAAATAGCAAAATGTTACAAAAACAATGTCAAAATGTAGAATATAAAAATGGAATCAATAAGTTTCTTATTCTTGAAATTAAGTTTAAATCAGATATGTCTGTGTGTAAAAGTAGCTTCAATGTCTTGAGATGTGTGTGTGAATGTGTCCTTGTGGAGAGCTGGAAAGCATCTGAGTCTTCCCCCCACAGCCTGTCTGTACTCTTACAATTAACCCCCACCTTTTTCCACAGAGGCTGGCTAGTTTTTCCTTATAGTCCCACAGAAAAGACCGGGAACTTTGAATTTCACTCCCTCCAACATTCCTAAGGGTGGGGCTATGAACTATGTGAGAGTAGCTAAAATAAGAATCATTTACCAGTAACTTACAATATAGACATTTCCTTTAAACATATAAAATCCTACATATCAGTATATATATATTTAAAATGCAGTGTTCTTATTAATATCCTAATCAAGAAATATAGTAATGTAAAGAAACAGCTTATATTGTTAACATACTGGAACTTTGTGTCTTTAGAAAAGACTGTAACCTTTTCTCTTACGATGGGGGTAAGTGAATGGTCGACATACTCTAAATTATATCCATATGTGAGATGAAGTTCTCCCAAGAAATGCATATGAAGCCTATATCAGCATAAACTTTTATGAGTATAAAAACTTATATAACTTCACCTTTTCCATAAATAGAAGATTAATAATTTATATAAATGTATACATGTCCATTGTTCTCAGAGACCCAAACATTCATAAATATTGTTTTCTAACATCGAGACACCTGTTACCATGTTCCCTTTGCAAATAGACCCATACAGGAAGAATATTTGCATCAAGGTACAGTGCCTTGCAAAAGTATTCTCCCCCTTAGCATGTTTGGTGTTTTGTTGCCTCACAACCTGGAATTAACATGGATTGTTTGAGGATTTGCATCATTTAATTTACAGAACATGCCCACAACTTTGAAGATTTTTTTTTTTATTGTGAAATAACAAATAGGACAAAATAACAGAAAAAGTCAATGTGCATAACTATTCATCCCTCCTAAAATCAATACTTTGTAGAGCCACCTTTTGCAGCTATCACAGCTCCAAGTCGCTTTGGATAAGTCTCCATGAGCTTGCCACATCTTACCACTGGGATTTTTGCCCATTCCTCCTTGCAAAACTGCTCCAGCTCCTTCAAGTTGGATGGTTTGCGTTTGTTAACAGCAATCTTTAAGTCTGACCACAGATTTTCTATTGGATTGAGGTCTGGGCTTTGACTAGGCCATTCAACACATTTACATGTTTCCCCTTAAACCACTCAAGTGTTGCTTTAGCAGTGTGTTTGGGGTCATTGTCCTGCTGGAAGGTGAACCTCAGTCCTAGCCTCAAATCACACACAGAGTGATACAGGTTTTGCTCAAGAATAACCCTGTATTTAGCACCATCCATCTTTCCCTCAACTCCGACCAGTTTCCCAGTCCTGACTACTGAAAAACATCCCCACAGCATGATGCTTCCACCACCATGTTTCACTGTGGGAGTGGTGTTCTTTGGGTGATGTGATGTGTTGGGTTTGCGCCAGACATAGCGTTTTCTTAGATGGACAAAAAGTTTAATTTTAGTCTCTTCAGACCAGAGCACCTTCCTCCATACTTTTTGAGAGTCTCCCACATGCCTTTTCGCAAACTCAAAACGTGCCATTTTGTTTTTTGCTGAAAGTAATGGTTTTCTTCTGGCCACTCTGCCTCAAAACCCAACTCTATGGAGCCTACAGCTTATTGTCATCCTATGTACAGATACTCCTGTCTCTGCTGTGGAACTCTGCAGCTCCTCCAGGGTTACCTTAGGTCTCTGTGCTGCTTTTCTGATTAATGCCCTCCTTTGCCGGTCCGTGAGTTTTGGTGTGCGTCCATCTCTTGACAGGTTTGCTGTATGCCATGTTCTTTCCACTTGGCTATGATAGATTTGATGGTGCTCCTAGGGATCATCAAAGATTTGGATATTTATTTATAACCTAACCCTGATTTGTACTTATCAACAACATTGTCCCTTACTTGTTTTGAGAGTTCCTTGGTCTTCATGGCAGTGTTTTGTTAGTGGTGCCTCTTGCTTATGTGTTGCAGCCTCTGGGGCCTTTCAAAAAGGTGTGTATTGGGGATGAGCCGAACACCCCCCTGTTCGGTTCGCACCAGAACATGCGAACAGGCAAAAAATTTGTTCGAACACGCGAACACCGTTAAAGTCTATGGGACTCGAACATGAATAATGAAAAGTGATAATTTTAAAGGCTTATAAATATGCTTAAAGTCTTAAATTTTGGCGCGGGGTTCCCCTTAAAATCCATACCAGACTTGAAGGGTCAGGGTTCCCCTGTGGGGAATTCCCATGCCCTTTTTATCAATGAACTTTTATGTGTATTGTCAGACCGACAATTCATTAATAGCCGCGAGTAGTTTTAAATTACTTTTTTTCCTTTGAAATGTCATTTTGCTGTCAGACTGTTCTAAACACGAGAAACATGCGCCCCTTTACAGGCATACTTTAGACACCCCCCAGGTACGAAATTTAAAGGAATATTACACTTTTAATGTTTTACTTTAAGTATTATTAAAATCACTGCTCCTGAAAAAACATCCGTTTTTAAAACTTTTTTTGCATTGATCCATGTCCCCTGGGGCAGGACCCAGGTCCCCAAACACTTTTTATGACAATAACTTGCATATAAGCCTTTAAAATTAGCACTTTTGATTTCTCCCATAGACTTTTAAAGGGTGTTCCGTGGCTTTCGAATTTGCCGCAAACACCCCAAATTGTTCGCTGTTCGGCGAACTGGCGAATAGCCGATGTTCGACTCGAACTCAAAGCTCATCCCTGGTGTGTATATGTAATGACAGATCACGTGAGACTTAGATTGCACACAGGTGGACATCATTTCACTAATTATGTGACTTCTGAAGGTAATTGGTTGCACCAGAGCTTTTTATGGGCTTCATAACAAAGGGGATGAATACATACGCACATGCCAACCGCCACGAGGGTGTGACGCACTGCGGGCATGTATTTATCCATCTTTGACTGACACTGTGAGGAGATGTGCAACCCTTGGTGGGCAGCTTTGGCCGCTCTGGAGAGAACGCCTCCTATTCACCGTCATGTCAGCGTGACGGTGGGCAGGACGTGGGCCATACAGGGAGCATTTAGAACGCTCACTTTGCAGTCCACTGCCTTGTGCTGCTTATTATGCACACACTTTCATTTTGGTTCCGTATCCCAGCCTTGTTTATTTAGGATTAGGGATGAACTGAACAGCCCCCAGTTTGGTTCGCAGCAGAAAATGCGAACAGGCAAAAATTTGTTTGAACACGCGAACACCACTAAAGTCTATAGAACACGAACGTGAAAAATAAAAAATGCTAATTTTAAAGGCTTATATGCATGTTATTGCCATAAAAAAGTGTTTGGGGACCCGGGTCCTGCCCCAGGGGACATGTATCAATGAAAAAAAACGTTTTAAAAAAGTCCGTTTTTTTGGGAGCAGTGATTTTAATAATGCTTAAAGTGAAACAATAAAAATGGAATATTCCTTTAAATATTGTGCCTGGGGGGTGTCTGTAGTATGCTTGTAAATTGGCACAGTTTTACCCTGCTTAGAACAATAATACAGCAAAATTACATTTCTAAAGGATAAAAAGTCATTTAAAACTGCTTGCGGCTGTAATGTATTGTTGGGTCCTGGCAATATAGATGAAAATCATTGAAAAAGACAGCATGGGTCCCCCCCCAGTCCATTACCAGGCCCTTTGGGTCTGGTATGGATATTAAGGAGAACCCCACATGCAAATAAAAAAAAATGGTGTGGGGGTCCCCCAGGCCCTATATACTCTGAACAGCAGTATATAAACTATACGGCAGGGGCGTAACTATAGGGGGCGCAAGAGTCGCGACTGCGACGGGGCCCTGTGCTCCTGTGCTGCAGGGGGCCCGCGCGGCCCCCCTTTACATATGGCCGGCGGCAGCAAAGGCTGGGCGGCTAGGAGTACCAGTGCACCGTGCGCACGGGTGGCTTGAGGTGGGGGGTGACTATCAGCTCCATGCTCGAGTACACACAGGCTGCTCTTTAGTTGTGACCTGCTGTGTCCTCGGCTGGCTCTTTGGGGCCCCCCTCTCCTGCTCCATCCAGCGCTGCTCAGTCCGGTGTCTGTCCCGCCCCCTGATTCCAGCTCACACTGCATGGCATGCTTCTCCCGGGCAAATAAACTTTAAGCACAGAGATGCAGTGCAGCCCTGTAAAAGTCGGCTCCCCGGAGGACACCGCAGGCTTGTCTGCCAGCCCCCCTTCTCCCCCGTCATACTCAGATGATGACAGACAAGTCTTTATGGGAGATACACTGATCGCCCGTCCAGCGCGCTGGAGGGATCCCAGGCCACCACGGATGAGTGCCCGGCCTGCAGCCCCTTCTCACCTGGGGACAAGGACCCTACCACCCCTAAGGACAGGAACTCCATCTCCCATGGGGACAGGGACCCCTTCTCTGCTGGGGACAGGGACCCCATATCCCAAAGGGACAGGGGCCCCTTCTCACCTGGGGACAGGGACCCCATTTCCCATGGAGACAGGGACCCCATTTCCCATGGAGACAGGGAACCCTTCTCACCTGGGAACAGGGACCCTGTCTCCCCTGGAGACAGGGATCACATCACCTCTGGGGACAGGGACCCCATCACCCCTAAGGACAAGAACCCCCTCTCTCCTGGGCACAGGAACCCCCTCTCTCCTGGGCACAGGGACCCCATCTCCCATGGGGAAAGGGACCCCATCCCCCATGGGGACAGGGATCCCATCTCCCATGGGGACAGGGCCCTCTTCTCACCTGGGGACAGGGCCCTCTTCTCACCTGGGTACAGGGCCCTCTTCTCACCTGGGGACAGGGGCCACTTTTCACCTGGGGACAGGGACCCCATCTCCCAAGGGGACAGGGATCCCTTCTCACCTGGGGACAGGGACCCTATTTCCTATGGAGACAGGGAACCCTTCTCACCTGGGGACAGGGGCCCTATCTCCTCTGGAGACAGGGATCCCATCACCTCTGAGGACAGGGACCCCATCACCCCTAAGGACAAGGACCTCACCTCCCATGGGGACAGGGACCCCTTATCTCCTGGGCACAGGGACCTCTTCTCTCCTGGGGACAGGGCCCTCTTGTCACCTGGGTACAGGGCCCCTCTTGTCACCTGGGGATAGGGATGCCATATCCCCTGGGGACAGGGACCCCATCTCCCCTAAGGACAAGGACCCCATCTCCCATGGTTACAGGGACCCCTTCTCACCTGGGGACAGGGACCCCTTCTCATCTGGGGACAGGGACCCCATCTCACCTGGGTGCAGGGACCCCATCTGCCCTGGGAAAAAGAACACTATCTCTCCTGGGGACTGGGACCCCATCTTGCCCAGGGACAGGAACCCCATCTCCCCTGGCTGGAGGATAGGGGGGTACCAGCATGCGGTCACTGGAGATGGGGGCAGGTACAGCACCAGCAAGGTGTGTGCTCCAGCCCCTGTGTGCTCTTTTCTGAACCCCCTTGTGGGCTCTGCCAGGTTCCCACATCCCCTCTCCTGCTGGTTGCTGCTGGGAGTTTGTCAGGACAGAGAGTGGGAAATGGGCCAGTAAATATGTAATTTACCGCCCCTTCTTTTTCTAAATTGAGAGTCAGTGATCTGTACTGATCACTGACTGTTCATTCATAACTGTGACATATAGTAAACTGTGTTACTATGCTTCAGTTTATGAATGGACAGGAAGCTCTGTACAGAGCTATTCCTGTCCATTCATTCTATGTAGCTGAGGCTGCAGAGAAGGAGATTGGGGGCTTTGTTCTCAGTCTTACTCTTTGTCTCAAGGGTGGAACATCAGAGGTCTGTTTAGACCTCTAATATCTCACCAAAGCCCCCAACCTGGCGCCTAAAAAATGGTAAAAAAAAACAAAACTACTGATACCAGTGGCAGAACTACAGGGCTCACAAAGGTCGTACCTGTGACCGGGCCTTGGAGTTCCACCACCGGACTCGAAGGGAAGGGCCCCAGCCGGGGTTCAAAGGGGCCCTTCATGGTTTCTTGCACCGGGGCCCTGAAGGTTCTAGTTACGCCACTGCTATACGGCCTGCCCTATATAAGAAAAATTGGGCCTTTGATGGTGGTGATGCCACAACACTGTAAGCCCTCACAGTTACTCTTGATGAGTGCCCGAACAGGCCCTGCTGTGAAATATTATATCAAGAATTGTAATTACATGCCCCTGTTAAACAGGGGTATAAAAATTGGGCCTTGGGTGGTTGTGGTGGTGCCACAACACTGTAACCCCTCACAGATACTCTTGTTGGGCACAGGAATGGGCCCTGCTGTGAAATATTAGATCAAAAATTGTAATTACATGCCCCTGTTAAACAGGGGCAGAAAAACTGGGACTTAGGCGGTGGTGGTGGTGCCCTAAACTAAAAATATTGCTGGAAGCTAGCATCAGCAAGATTGAGGAGGAATAGGATAGTCACTCAGCATAGGCAGCCTTCAAGTGATCCCACATCCATAGAACATTAAATCAGTTATATCAGCATCAGGTGCTTGCTGCTGATCCAAGACTGATTCATTTTTATGAATGTGAGCCTATCAACGGAGTCTGTGGACAGGCGCACTCTATGATCTGTTACAAAGCAGCAGCAGCACTGAATGTGCATTCAGAAAGAATGCTGGATGTAGGACAGGCCAGTAGCTCAATTGCATATTGAGCAAATTCTGGCCAGTGGTCCATCCTGAAGACCCAGTAACCAGTGGATGCTCTGTTGAAAAAGTCTTTAAGTCTGCTCTTGCCCCTAGATGTTTCCCTGCACCATGTAATGCAGACGCTGGTGATGGTTGTTTGAACAGATCAGACCTTGGTGCTGAGGACTGAAAAATTGTCTAAAGGCATCGGTCAGCCGGCCACCTTCTCCACCGCTCTTCCTCTGACTGAATGAAGCCTCAGCAACACGTTGTCCAGCACCAGGAAATTGTAACCTCCCAGGGTTTGGAAATGCATTGCACAAACCTTTCTTCGAGGCCTCCTGAAGATGTTTCATCCTCTGGTCCCTCTGCGAAGGCAGGATGAGTACCTTACCCTTGTAACGTGGATCAAGAAGGGTTGCCAGCCAGTAATGATCCCTCTCCTTGATACCACGAATCCTAGGGTCCTTTCGCAGGCTTTGCAGAATTAGGAAGGCCATGCAGCGTAATTTTGCAGACGCATTCGTTTCTGAGTCCTCCGGGTCACTAAGGATCACATGATCTGTAACAACCTCCTCCCAGCCACGTACAACTCCTTGGGTTCCTGGGGACTGAAAACCATCCCTTGAAGACTGCTGCTAAGTGTTATCCTCCATGTCCATGCTGACACAATCCTCCTCCTCTTCTTCCTGTGTAATTGGTGGGCACGCAGGAATGCTATCTGGATAAAGGAGGCCTTGAGAGGTAAGGAAGTCCTCCTCTTCCTCCCGCTGTTCTGCGTCAAGTGCCTTGTCCATTATTCCACGAAGCATGTGCTCCAACAGGAAGACAAGAGGGTCATTGATGCATGCATTGTCACTGCTCACCATTCTTGTGGCCTTCTCAAATGCTGACAGGGCAGTGCATGCATCCTTGATCAGTAGACACTGGCGTGGCGAAAAGAAACCAAGTTCCCCTGACCCTGTCCTAGTGCCATACTCACACAGTTACTCATTGATGGCCCTCTGCTGCATGTGCAGCCGCTGCAGCATTGCCAACGCCAACGTTGAGTTCCACCTGGAGGGCATGTCACAAATGAGGCGATTGGTGGGCAGGTTGCATTCTCTTTGAATGCCAGCCCAACGAGCATTGGCATTGTATGACCGGCGGAAATGACCACAGACTTTTCTGGCCTGCCTCAGGAGATCTTGTAAGCCTGGTAACTTGCTTTAAAAACCGCTGCACCACCAAATTCAGGACGTGTGCCAAACATTGAACATGGGTCAAGTGTCCCTGTCGGAGGGTGGAGAGAAGGTTCGTCCCATTGTCGCATACAACCATTTCTGGCTGAAGCTGGCGTGGTGTCAACCACCTCTGAGCCTGCCCCTGCAGAGTTGACAGAATCTCTGCCCCAGTGTGGCTCTTGTTCCCTAAGCAGACCAACTCAAGTGCCGCATGGCATCTTTTTGCCTGACTGCTTGCGTAGCCCCTTGAACGCTTACGCAGTTCAGAGGACAAATCTGCAGAAAAGGCAAGAGGAAGAAGAAGAGGAGGGGGTGGAGGAGAGAGCTGTGGCAGATTCACCACTAGCATTTTGGAGGCGTGGTGGCAAAACAAGCTCCAACAATACTGAACCCTGTCCTGCATCCTTCCCAGCTGCCAGGAGTTACCCAGTGCGCCGTGAAGGAAAGGTAACATCCCTGCCCATGCCTGCTGGACCATGAGTCAGCAGTAATATGCACCTTACTGCTGACTGCCCTGTCCAACGAGGCCAAAACATTGCCTTCCACATGCCGGTAGGCAGCAGGAATGGCCTTCCATGAAAAGAAATGCCGTTTTGGAACCTGCCACTGAGGTACAGCACATTCCAGGGGGCAGAGTCTACCAGCTGAAAAGGCAACAGTTGCAGTGCTAGCAATTTGCCCAAGCTAGCATTCAGACGCCGAGCATGTGGATGGCTGGGACCAAATTTCTTTTTACAGTTCAACAACTGGGGTAGGGAAATTTGCCTGCTAAAATCAGATGGTGGTGTACTGCTAGCAGATTGGCTGCAAGTACTTGGGAAACCTATTGCTATACCTTCATTCCTCTCAGTGCAGGATTTTGAGAGGACTGGAGGCATAGTGGGGTTGGAGATCCCAGATGAGGAGCAAGGAGAAATCCGCCTTTTTCTTTGATGTGGGTCTTTCAAGTGCTGTTGCCAACTGTATGGGAAGTCGTCATATGTCTGGTCAAGCATGTGGTGCCCAAGCGGCTGCTATTCTGGCCACGCTTGATCCGCTTCAGATATAGGTTGCAAACAGCAATGGTGTGAGCACACTTTTCAAAGTCAGCGGGGAGTCAGCAGCACCCTGCACCTCCGGAGCTCTGCGGTGTGATGCAATAGGGTGACTGCCCTTAAGCTGCCCCCTAGAGGGCATCCTGCCTCATTGGAATTGTGCCTCCTCCTCTGCCTCCTCTCTTCTATCAGGCACCCAAGTAGAGTCAGTGACCTCATCATCCCCTCCCTCCTCATCACTGGAGCAAACTTGGCAGTATGCTGCAGCTGGGGGAACATGACTGCCAATTTCTTGTCCTTCTTGGGCACCCCCTCTCTCTAGGCTCACATTACTCCCTTCGTTAACCTAGGAACCAACATCGGAGCCTTGAAATCGCTGCGCATCCTCCAGCAGCATGTACCCGACACTGTGGTAGAAAAGTTGTGGGGACTCCTCCGTGCATGATGGTGGGACTATGGAAGGAGTGCCTGTGGACAAGGAGGCAGTGGAATAGGCCGCTTTGGCAGCTGCATTGGAAGACAAACTACTCTGAGCCTGGTTGACAGAGGATGAGGAGGATGAGGACGCCTTTGTTATCCACTCGACCAACTCTTCTGCATGTTCTGGCTCAATAACACGGCCAACAGCAGAAAAAAAGGCCAAGCGTGCCCCACGACCACCTGCAGAGGATGCAACATGTCCACGACCAGCACTGTTGACTGTAGACACAGAGGCTGCTTGCCCTCTTTTAGTGGCCTGTGAGCGTCTGCCTCTCCTTGGTGGCCTTCAGGACATGATGTATATTTTGTTTTGCAACACCACACTACACTGTATTAGATTCTGTGCACACCACCAGAAGTCTAGTAGCAACTGTACTACGGCTGCACTGTATTGTGTACTGTGTACACCACCAGAAAAGTAGTAGCAACTGTACTATGGCTGAGCTGTATTGTGTACCGTGTACACCACCAGAAAAGTAGTAGCAACTGTACTATGGCTGCACTGTATTGTGTACTGTGTACACCACCAGATATGTAGCAGCAACTGTACTATGGCTGCACTGTATTGTGTACACCACCAGAAGTGTAGTAGCAACTGTACTATGGCTGCACTGTATTGTGTACTGTGTACAAAACCAGAAAAGTAGTAGAAACTGTACACGACAAAATGAGCTGTAGATATAGGCTACACTGGATGCAAAGTATATATATATATATATATATATATATATATATATATATATATATATATATATATATATATTAATACACCGCCTGAAGTGTATTAGAAAAAGTACACCACGGAATGCACTGTAGATATAGGCTACACTGGATGCAGAGTATATATATATATAACTATATATATCTATATAGATATATATATAGATATATATTAATACACTGCCTGCACTGACTGAATATAGAGTAAACACTGAATTTATAGCCTATGCTAAATGCAGAGTATATATATATATATATATATATATATATATACACACATACACACTAGACTGACTGTATATATATAATATATATATATATATCAAATACACTGCCACTAACTGACTAACCCGTCTGCTTAATCTAAATCAAGCTATCTCTCTGTCCACACCAACCAACACTACACAGGGCCACTGTGTAGGCAGCCTTATATAGTGTGGGGCGTGGACTTAGGCATCCTGCCTATGGCCAATTTGGCTCTCTTAGCAGAGGGCGTTGGGATTGGCCAAAGCATGCAGGTCAGGTGCATGCTTTGGCCAATCATCATACAGCAATGCACTGCGATCTTGCAGTGCATTATGGGGCATTCCGCGGCGCTCGAATTTCCCGGGTACGCCCTATAATGTTCGCTGTTCTGCGAACGGGAGAATACCCGATGTTCGAGTCGAACTTATGTTCAACCCGAACATCGAGCTCATCCCTATTTAGCATCCCTTCACTGTGAGTTTTTATCATCTCGCTGTCTGCACTACATGTGTTTAATTGTCTTATCTTGGCTCAATTCTGGCATGTGGCATACCATATCACTATATTCTATACTTCACAGCCTTTTTCTACTCAATGGTCATGGCTCTGGGCTTCATGTCCACTTTCACACTACTTTGATTTTCACTCCCCTTTATTTGGTTATGGGCTTGTTCTACTTTCTTATTCTATATACTATGATAGTTACACATTACGCATTTATACCCACAGATAGTGGAGCCCATTTTCATTACCACTTGGATATCTCCTTTGGGGACTAGTGCTCCCTGTTTTTTCCTGCGCCCTGATACCTCAGCTCCCGGGGGGGGACATTTCTAGTGGTCATCGCCATCTAACCGCACATACCAGGCTGATGTAAGTATCCAGGGATGCTATATGTCCTCTGCTTCAATTATCCCCCTTTCTCTGGGTCTACCATTCGAATACTGTTATATTTATTTTATGTTTTACTATAGATTTATGCAGCATCCGCCCCTGAAGAGTGGGTACTATCCCAGGAAACGTGTAGGGCTTACACTGATGCTACATGCTCTACAGTTGGTTTCATATGTTTCAATTAGTACTTTATTGCAAGACTGTATTTTAATGTTGTGGTATGTTGCCCCATTGATCTGTTGATATGGAGGACAGATTTATTATATTCTTTATTTTTACTATGCAATATTGTTATGATATTGCTGACATGCATTATGATTATCTACATGGTTTTGCTCTACCACTGCTTTCCTTGTCTTTACCCTTGTACAACATTGCAATTTTGCCATTCGTGGCTGTAGAGAAATAAAACATAATTTTTCTACTTTGACTGCTTTTTGGTCCTGACTTTATGCCTCATTCAAAGTCCCAAACTTTTCTTTTCTTATAAATATATATACATATATATATATATATATATATATATATGCAGTGGTGTATTTTGGTTTTGTGCTGCCCTAGGCAAGACTAAAATTGGATGCCCCCCCATCTGAATTTGCCACACCCCTTCCTGTTTAAGACCCACCCCTTCATCTGTAAACCCCACCCCTTCCTCTGTAGGCTCCACCTCTTCATATTAGAGCTCCACCCCAGGAGATGGTCAGAGACTGCGGATATGATACAGGAGACAGTCAGAGACTGCAGACATCATCAGAGACTGCGGACTTGATACAGGAAATGGTCAGAGACTGCAGACATCATCAGAGACTGCAGAAATCATCAGAGACTGCAGACATGATACAGGAGATGGTCAGAGACTGCAGACATCATCAGAGACTGCAGACATGATACAGGAGATGGTTAGATGCTGGGGACATGATCAGGGGCTGCGGACATGGTCAGATGCTGCGGACATGATCAGGGGCTGGGGACGTGGTCAGATGCTGCGGACATGGTAAGATGCTGGGGACATGGTCAGATGCTGGGGACATGATCAGGTGCTGGGGACATGGTCAGGGGCTGCGGACATGGTCAGGGGCTGCGGACATGGTCAGGGGCTGCGGACATGGTCAGATGCTGCGGTAATGGTCAGGTGCTGGGGACATGGTCAGATGCTGCGGACATGGTCAGGTGCTGCGGACATGGTCAGGTGCAGGGGACATGGTCAGGTGCAGGGGACATGGTCAGGTGCAGGGGACATGGTCAGGGGCTAGGGACATGGTCAGGGACTGGGGTCATGGTCAGGGGGTTCGAACATGGTCAGGGGCTGCGGACATGGTCAGGGGCTGCGGACATGGTCAGGGGCTGGGGACATGGTCAGGGGCTGGGGACATGGTCAGGTGCTGCGGACATGGTCAGGGGCTGCAGACATGGTCAGGTGCTGGGGACATGGTCAGGGGCTGTGGACATGGTCAGGGGCCGCGGACATGGTCAGGTGCTGGGGACATGGTCAGGGGCTGCGGACATGGTCAGGGGCTGCGGATATGGTCAGGGGCTATGGACATGGTCAGGTGCTGCGGACATGGTCAGCATCCTTCTTCTAATACATTTGCCATTTATCATTACTTTCATGATAGATCCATAACTGTGACCGTCCTCTCCACCGAGCCCAGCTAAGCCGACGTGAGTCAAAACCACCCATTCGAGCATAGCCGAGGTGAGCTGAGCTGGGACTGCCCCCCTGCCCGAGTACAGCCAAGCCCAGCACAGCTGAGGTGTGTTGGGACCTCCCCTCTGCTCGAGCCCAGCCGAGTGGGGACCGAGCACAACCGAGCCCAGCACAGCCGAGGTGAGCTGGGACCACCCCTCTGCTCAAGCAGAGTTGAGCCCAGCCGAGCGGTAGCAGCCCCCCCGCCCGAGCACAGCCGAGCCAGGACGAGAACAGCCGAGGTGAGCTGAGACCGCCCCTCTAGAGTCGAGCCCAGCTGAGCGGGGACCGCCCCCTACTCCCAGGCCCAGCTGAGCAGAGAACACAGCCATTCACTTTATGCCGCTATATGGGGGACTGTAATTGTGCGGCCGTCGGGACTCGGTGGAGGGCTTTTTACCATGCGGGGGGGGTGGGGGTGGAAGTGCGCCCTAGGCCTGGGCCTTGTTGGCCTAGGCCAAGACACACCACTGTATATATGCCATGCTATTGCCTACTGTGTTCTCACATTTGTACGTGTGTTCATTTTCTCATCTTTTTGATATCTTTGTTATTTCATTATCAGACAAAAAACAGCTTGTTTCTAATCAGTCCCTAAAGAAGGAATTTATTATTCATACCTGTATTCGGAAACAGGTTGGGACTTCTATGCACACGCACTCCATTTGACCTCCTACCATGAGATCAACTGTGTGTTTTGGCATATAGCAGTTATGTAACTATCCAGTCTGACTAATTTGTTTTTAGGTTTACATACCCTATGTATGTACTTTACTACTGTTTTGTATTTAATAAATTTTGTATATTTTTGTACACTTGTTACTCCGTTTTCTGGTTAACACCCTTTGCCCATAATATCCCCCGGGGCACCCCCTTTTGCAATTTTCTCTTGTAATACATTTAAAGCAGCAACATTGAACACTTGAAATCAAATTTCCCCCTATTACAACCCAAAACCCTGGAGAATAAACACTCTGTCCATTCTCACACACCTTGACTGAAAACTTGTTGCCTCTGTGCAGCCAGATAGACTTCTGACTCTATCGAGACACCTATCACCATGTTCCCTATGCAAATAGACCCATACAGGAAGAGTATTTGCATCAAGGTAGGTCACAAATCAAACACAATAAAAGACAGAGCAACACAAAATGTTCCATAGTATAATAAATGATGCACAAGTGTATTAATAAAAACAAAGTAAAATTACAATAACAAATGGTTTCTTTTATTGCAGCTCACAATAAAAGTATTACAATACAACAAGATTAATCCTATGAGATTCTAGTAGCACAGCTGAGCCCTTGCCTTAAACCGTATGTAAACTCAAAAACAAAAATGTTATATATTGCAGTTCAACAGTCCTTAGATGTGGTGGCTGCATTAAGGCTAGACTATGCCCCTCCCCTTTTCTGCCCAGCTCATCCATTCATAGAAGCAGTACTATAGATTCTATGAATGGAATGTGATCTATGATCATGTTTTATTCATAGACAAATAGAGGAGCTGGGCAGAAGGGGGGGGGGGGGGGGCATAGTCAGGCAATCTTGATGAGTCCCTGTCAAAGCTGTGAAGAACATCAGAAAATGAAGATTGCAAGGAATCCAGGAGCCAGCAATACAAGGGACACACCAGATTAATAGTAATGCCGCGTACACACGAGCGGACTTTCCGACAGACTTTGTAGCGTAGGTGCGCCGGACTTACAAACGGACGAACTTGGACACACACGATCACACCAAAGTCTTTCAGATTCGTACGTGATGACATACGACCGAACTAAAATAAGGAAGTTGATAGCCAGTAGCCAATAGCTGCCCTAGCGTCGGTTTTAGTCCGTCGGACTAGCATACAGACGAGCGTATTTTTCGACCGGACTCGAGTCCGTCGGAAAGATTTGAAACATGTTTCATTTCTAGGTCTGTCAAACTTTTCGGAAAAAAAAGACCGCTGGAGCCCACACATGATCGAATTATCCGACGGAGTCCGGTCCGCCGGACCAAGTCTGCCGTAAAGTCCGCTCGTGTGTACGCGGCATAAGTCACGCCTGTTGTGCTGATTTTTGCCTTCTTTTATTTTGTCTAAACTTAAGCTTTAATTGTTCAACCAAAAAGTATACCTTATGCCGCGTACACACGGTCGGACTTTTCGCCTACAAAAGTCCGACGGACGCCGCCGGACCAAATCCGGCGGACAATCCGACCGTGTGTGGTCTCCATCGGACTTCCGACGGACCAATTCGGTCGGAAATCCGACGTACTTTAGATTTGAAACTTGCTTCAAATCTTTACGTCATAACTCTGCCGGACTCAGTTCCTGACGGAAAGCCCGTTCGTCTGTATGCTGGTCCGACGGACCAGATACGACGGAGGAGCAGGGTACTGCATCTCGCGCTCGCTGCAATAGGAAAAACAAATTTTCCTATTGCGGCGAGTGCGGGGGGCATCCCAGGCCCTTAGGTCTGGTATGGAACTGTAAGGGGAACCCCCTACGCCAAAAAACCGGCGTGGGTGTCCCCCCCAAATCCATACCAGACCCCAATCCGAGCACGCAGCCCGGCCGGAGCTGATACGACGGACCAGATACGACGGAGGAGCAGGGTACTGCATCTCGCGCTCGCTGCAATAGGAAAAACAAATTTTCCTATTGCGGCGAGTGCGGGGGGCATCCCAGGCCCTTAGGTCTGGTATGGAACTGTAAGGGGAACCCCCTATGCCGAAAAACCGGCGTGGGGGTCCCCCCCAAATCCATACCAGACCCCAATCCGAGCACACAGCCCGGCCGGTGCTGAACCCCCCCCTGAACCGTACCAGGCCGCATGCCCTCAACATGGGGGGGTGCTTTGGGGGAGGGGGCGCCCTGCGGGGCTCCCCACCACAAAGCACCTTGTCCCCATGTTGATGAGGACAAGGGCCTCTTCCCGACAAGCCGGAAGAAGACCCCCGAAGCCGGAGGAAGATCTCCCTCCCGGAGCTGTTTAATAAATTATTTTAAAAACCTGTGTAGTGTGTTTTATTATTGATACTTTTTCCCTAGGTGAATGGGTAGGGGTACCATGTACCCCATACTCATTGACATAGGGTGAGGGGTTGGGATCTGGGGGCCCTCTTATTAAAGGGGGCTCCCGGATTCCAATAAGCCCCCCCGCCCGCAGACCCCGACAACCAACGACCAGGGTTATCTGGAAGAGGCCCTTGTCCTCATCAACATGGGGACAAGGTGCTTTGTGGTGGGGGGGCCCCCGCAGGGTGCCCCTTCCCCCAAAGCACCCCCCCATGTTGAGGGCATGCGACCTGGTACGGTTCAGGAGGGGGGGGCGCTCGCTCATCTCCACCCCCTTTCCTGCTCGTGCTCGGCTCGGGGTCTGGTATGGATTTGGGGGGACCCCCACACCGGTTTTTCGGCGTAGGGGGTTCCCCTTACAGTTCCATACCAGACCTAAGGGCCTGGGATGCCCCCGCACTCGCCGCAATAGGAAAATTTGTTTTTCCTATTGCAGTGAGCGCGAGATGCAGTACCCTGCTCCTCCATCGTATCTGGTCCGTCGGACCAGCATAAAGACGAACGGGCTTTCCGTCAGGAAGTGAGTCCGGCGGAGTTACGACGTAAAGATTTGAAGCAAGTTTCAAATCTAAAGTACGTCGGATTTCCGACCGAAACGGTCCGTCGGAAGTCCGATGGAGACCACACACGGTCGGATTGTCCGCCGGATTTGGTCCGGCGGCGTCCGTCGGACTTTTGTAGGCGAAAAGTCCGACTGTGTGTATGCGGCATTACTTTCCAATCAAGGAATCTGGAAGCCATATAGATATATATTAGAAGGCATATAGATATATACGTAGTATAATATATATATATTTTTTTTTTAAATCATTGACAACTTTTTCAGTAAACACTTGAAAACAATTTATTTCCTATTGCATACTGTTTCCATATACCTGCTTTCAGTTTTATGTTTCTGTGCTGCTTCCATGAAAAACATATGTGCATGACGGATGAAGAGTTGAAACAGTTTATCCAAACTTTGTACAGGTGTCAGGTGTTAATATTGCACATCATAGTGCACAATGAAATTCAGTAAATTCAGCAAATATATTTAAGGCAAATATACAGTGTCTTGAAATAGTATTCATACCACTTGAAATTTTCCACATTCTGTCATGTTACAACCAAAAACATAAATGTATTTTATTGAAATGTTATATGATAGACCAACACAAAGTGACAAATAATTGTGGAAGGAAAATGATAAATGGTTTTCAATTAAAAAAAAAAAAATCTGAAAAGTGTGACGTGCATTTGTATTCAGCCCCCTTTACTCTCATACCCCTAAAATCTTGTGGAACCAATTGCCTTCAGAAGTCACCTAATTAGTAAATAGAGTCCATCTGTGTGTAATTTAATTGCAGCATAAATATAGAAGTTCTGTGAAGCCCTCAGAGGTTTGTTAGAAAATCAGCATCAGAACAAACAGCATCATGAAGGCCAAGGGACACACCAGACAGGTTAGAGATAAAGTTGTGGAGAAGTTTAAAGCAGAGGTAGCACCCTGATATTTAGGCAGGGCTGCTAGTAAATTTACCTGTCAGGTGTAGTTGCTTTGGCCAATTGATAAGGGATCAATTGATTCCACCCTAATTCTGTAGTTGCTGCACTTCTCTCTTCTGTCACTAGATGGCCGGGTCTCTGGTCACATTAGTTAAGACAAGGGCATTGCAAGGACAGATTAGAAATAGATGGGGTATCTCAGCAAATGGGCAGGGATCTTCTTTGGTCCCTTGGCCTGCTGGGATAGCCCAAGTACCATCAGTGACCTCATCATCCCCTCCCTCCCCCAAACTTGGCAGTATGCTGCAGCCCACGGGAACATGACTGCCACGTTACTCCCTTCCTCAACCTGGGAACCAACATCAGCGCCTTCAAATCGATGTGCATTCCTCCAACAGCATGTAGCCGACACTGTGGTTGAATAATTCTGGGGACTCCTCCGCCCATGATGGTGGGGCTATGGAAGGAGTAACTGTGGACAAGGAGCCAGTGGAATAGGCCGCTTTGGCAGCTGCGTTGGAAGGCAAACTACTCTGAGCCTGGGTGACAGAGGATGAGGAGGATGAGGACAGCTTTGTTATCCACTCCACCAACTCTTCTGAATGTTCTTGCTCAATAACACGGCCAGCAGCAGAAAAAAAGGCCAAGCGTGCCCCACGGCCACCTGCAGTGGATGCACCATGTTCACGACCAGCACTGTTGACTATAGACACAGAGGCTGCTTGCCTTCTTTTAGTGGCCTGTGAGTGTCTGCCTCTCCTTGGTGGCTATCCGGACATGATGTATATTTTGTTTTGCAACACCACACTACACTGTATTAGATACAGTGTACACCACCAGAAGTGTAGTAGAAACTGTACACACTGTATTAGATACTGTGTACACCACCAGAAAAGTAGTAGCAACTGTACACACTGTATTAGATACTATGTACAGTGCCTACACTGTATTAGCAACTCTACTACGGCTTCACTGTATTGTGTACTGTGTACACCACCAGAAGTGTAGTAGTAACTGTACACACTCTATTAGATACTGTGTACACCACCAGAAAAGTAGTAGAAACTGTACTACGACTGGACTGTATTGTGTACACCACAAGAAGTGTAGTAGAAACTGTACACACTGTATTAGATACTGTGTACACCGCCTGCACTGTATCAGCAACTGTACTATGGCTGCACTGTATTAGCAACTGTACTATGGCTGCACTGTATTAGATACTGTGTACACCGCCTGCACTGTATTAGCAAAGAGGAGCTGCAGAGGTCCACAGCTCAGGTGAGAGAATCTGTCCACAGGACAACTATTAGTCGTGCACTCCACAAATCTGGCCTTTATGGAAGACTGGCAAGAAGAAAGCCATTGTTGAAAGAAAGCCATATGAAGTTCCGTTTGCAGTTTGCGAGAAGCCATGTGGGGGACACAGCAAAGATGTGGAAGAAGGTGCTCTGGTCAGATGAGACCAAAATGGAACTATTTGGCCTAAAAGCAAAATGCTATGCATGGCGGAAAACTAACACTGCACATCACCCTGATCACACCATCACCACCGTAAAACATGGTGGTGGCAGCATCGTGTTGTGGGGATGCTTTTCTTCAGACGGGACAGGGAAGCTGGTCAGAGTTGATGGGAAGATGGATGAAGCCAAATACAGGGCAATCTTTGAAGAAAACCTGTTAGATTCTGCAAAAGACTTGAAACCGGGGCGGAGGTTCACATAACAGCAGGACAACGGCCCTAAACATACAGCTAGAGCTATAATAAAATGGTTTAGATCAAACCATATTTATGTTTGAAAATGGCCCAGTCAAAGTCCAGACCTAAATCCAATTGAGAATCTGTGGCAACTGGCAAGACTTGAAAATTGCTGTTTACAGACAGTCTCCATCCAATCCGACAGAGCTTCAGCTATTTTGCAAAGAATGGGCAAAAATCTCACTATCTAGATGTGCAAAAGCAGAAACTAGTAGCGACATACCCAAAAAGACCTGCAGCTGTGTTTGCAGTGAAAGGTGGTTCTACAAAGTATTGACAAATGAACGCCACACTTTTCACATATTTATTTGTAACACATTTTGAAAACCATTTATCATTTTCCTTCCACTTTACAATTATGTGCCACTTTTTGTTGGTCTATCACATAAAATCCCAATAAAATTTGTGGTTTTAATATGACAAAATGTGGAAAATTTCAAGGGGTACTGTATATTTTGTTTAATGAAGTATGGAGCTAATGTCTGCTTAGCTATTATTTCACTCTTATAAATTGATTTAAATCAGAAATTCAGTGAAGCCATACCTCTCAGTAAACATCTCAATAAACAATCAGGTTTTCTCCACTTAGCAGTTATTTGCATTTAATAAGTTAAAAGTTATAGAAATTGCGATACTGTAGAGTAAAACTTCAGCAGCCTCAATTCCCAGCTGCTATTCTAATTGCCTTTGTTGAACTGTGATGGAAAGCTCACTCAATCTACAATGGCAGCTGTGTAACTCCATGTTCCTGGGTATATACAGTTGCCTTGTTTCATAAACTGGCCTTTGGTAGGTCTCTATTAGGGATGAGCTTCGAGTTGACTTCGAGTCGACTCGAACATTGGCTGTTCGCCGAACAGCGAACAATTTGGGGTGTTCGCAGCAAATTCGAATGCGAATTTTAAAGGCTTATATGCAAGTTATTGTCATAAAAAGTGTTTGGGGACTTGGGTCCTGCCCCAGGGGACATGGATCAATGCAAAAAAAAGTTTTAAAAACGGCCGTTTTTTCAGGAGCAGTGATTTTAATAATGCTTAAAGTCAAACAATAAAAGTGTAATATTCCTTTAAATTTGGTAGCTGGGGGGTGTCTATAGTATGCCTGTAAAGGGGCGCATGTTTCCCGCGTTTAGAACAGTCTGACAGCAAAATGACATTTCAAAGGAAAAAAAACATTTAAAAATACTCGCGGCTATTAATGAATTGCCGGTCCCACAATACACATAGAAGTTCATTGATAAAAACGGCATGGGAATTCCCCACAGGGGAACCCCGAACCATATTTTTTAAAAAAATGACGTGGGGGTCCCCCTAAATTCCATACCAGGCCCTCCAGGTCTGGTATGGATATTAAGGGGAACCCCGGCCAAAATTCAAAAAAAAAAAATTACGTGGGGGTCCCCCTAAATTCCATACCAGACCCTTCAGGTCTGGTATGGATTTTAAGGGGAACCCCGTGCCAAAAAAAAAAAAAACAGCGTGGGGTCCCCCCAAAAATCCATACCAGACCCTTATCCGAGCACGCAACCTGGCAGGCCGCAGGAAAGGAGGGGGGACGTGAGAGCGGCTCCCCCCTCCTGAACCATACCAGGCCACATGCCCTCAACATTGGGAGGGTGCTTTGGGGTAGCCCCCCAAAACACCTTGTCCCCATGTTGATGAGGATAAGGGCCTCATCCCCACAACCCTGGCCGGTGGTTGTGGTGGTCTGCGGGCGGGGGGCTTATCGGAATCTGGAAGCCCCCTTTAACAAGGGGACCCCCAGATCCCGGCCCCCCCCTGTGTGAAATGGTAAGGGGGTACTTGTACCCCTACCATTTCACTAAAAAACTGTCAAAAATGTTAAAAATGACAAGAGATAGTTTTTGACAATTCCTTTATTTAAATGCTTCTTCTTTCTTCTATCTTCCTTCTTCTTCTTCTGGTACTTCCTCCGGCGTTCTCGTCCAGCATCTCCTCCGCGGCATCTTCTATCTTCTTCTCCTCGGGCTGCTCCGCACCCATGGCATGGGGGGAGGCTCCTGCTCTTCTCTTCATCTTCTTCATCTTCTTCTTTTCTTCTCTTCTTCTCTTCTTCATCTTCTTCTCCGGGCCGCTCCGCATCCATGCTGGCATGGAGGGAGGCTCCCACTGTGTGACGGCGTCTCCTCTTCTGACGGTTCTTAAATAACGGGGGCGGGGCCACCAGGTGACCCCGCCCCCTCTGACACATGGGACATGACGGGATTTCCCTGTGGCATTCCCCGTGATGTCACAGGGAAGTCCCGTCAAGTCACCGTGCGTCAGAGGGGGCGGGGTCACCGGGTGGCCCCGCCCCCCGTTATTTAAGAACCGTCAGATGAGGAGACGCCGTCACACAGCGGGAGCCTCCCTCCATGCCAGCATGGGTGCGGAGCAGCCCGGAGAAGAAAATGTAGAAGAGAAGAAGATGAAGAAGAAGATGAAGAAGAGAAGATGAAGAGAAGAGCGGTAGCCTCCCCCCATGCCATGGATGCGGAGCGGCCCGAGGAGAAGACGATAGAAGACGCAGCGGAGGAGATGCTGGACGAGAACGCCGGAGGAAGAACCAGAAGAGCCAGAAGAACCAGAAGAAGAAGAAGAAGATGAAGGAAGACAGAAGAAAGAAGAAGCATTTAAATAAAGGAATTGTCAAAAACTGTCTCTTGTCATTTTTAACATTTTTGACAGTTTTTTCGTGAAATGGTAGGGGTACCCCCTTACCATTTCACACAGGGGGGCCGGGATCTGGGGGTCCCCTTGTTAAAGGGGGCTTCCAGATTTCAATAAGCCCTCCGCCCGCAGACCCCCACAACCACCGGCCAGGGTTGTGGGGATGAGGCCCTTGTCCTCATCAACATGGGGACAAGGTGTTTTGGGGGGCTACCCCAAAGCACCCTCCCAATGTTGAGGGCATGTGGCCTGGTACGGTTCAGGGGGGGCACTCTCTCGTCCCCCCCTCTTTTCCTGCGGCCTGCCAGGTTGCGTGCTCGGATAAGGGTCTGGTATGGATTTTTGGGGGGACCCCACGCCATTTCTTTTTTTTTTTGGCGCGGGGTTCCCCTTAAAATCCATACCAGACCTGAAGGGTCTGGTATGGAATTTAGGGGGACCCCCACATCATTTTTTTTTTTAATTTTGGCCGGGGTTCCCCTTAATATCCATACCAGACCTGAAGGGCCTGGTATGGAATTTAGGGGGACCCCCACATCATTTTTTTTTAAATTTTGGTTCGGGGTTCCCCTGTGGGGAATTCCCATGCCGTTTTTATCAATGAACTTCTATGTGTATTGTCGGACCGGCAATGCAATAGCCGCGAGTAGTTTTAAATGGCTTTTTTCCTTTCAAATGTCATTTTGCTGTCAGACTGTTCTAAACATGGGAAACATGCGCCCCTTTACAGGCATACTATAGACACCCCCCAGCTACGAAATTTAAAGGGATATTACACTTTTATTGTTTGACTTTAAGCATTATTAAAATCACTGCTCCTGAAAAAACGGCCGTTTTTAAAACTTTTTTTTGCATTGATCCATGTCCCCTGGGGCAGGACCCAGGTCCCCAAACACTTTTTATGACAATAACTTGCATATAAGCCTTTAAAATTAGCACTTTTGATAATTCATGTTCGTGTCCCATAGACTTTAACGGTGTTCGCGTGTTCGAACGATTTTTTTTCCTGTTCGCATGTTCTGGTGCGAACCGAACAGGGGGGTGTTCGGCTCATCCCTAGTCTCTATCTTAGGTAAACCAAGGAGTAGCAGCGCTAAACCCTCCTAAAATTATACAGTACAAAGCAGTGAAAAATGTGTGAATACATGATTTAAACTAAAAAGTCCATCTTCTAAAATCAACAGTGCTCAAACGATTAAACCAGACTTGAAATGTGATCTGAAAGTTCAATTTTCATCCTCCACCGCATCACCAGTGCTCAACACACAAATTTCTCGCTTACCAGACGGCAAGCTGTGAGAGCTTGCGACCTATACCCGGCCAGGGCCTTTATCCGATTAGGAGCCAAAAGATGGATACCAGGAGGAACCCTCAGGCTGATCTGCGTACCAGGCAGGGACTGCCAAACTCGTTGATCACAGATACCAAGTGTGACAGACCTAGCAGGGACAGAGGCTGTTGGAGAGGACTGAATGCAAGCCTGTTGCCTTTTGATTATGGGCCCTGGATTTTCAATGGAACAATACTCTTTGTGAGGTGAATGAGAAATCCAGTCTGAACTGTACTAATCGGACTCGGTCGTGTATATATGTATATATTGAATGTTGTTTGATTCTGTTGGGGACTCTTTGCTGTGGATTTGTGTCCCTGAAGAGGGAGGGGGGATTCCTCCAGCAGCCCCCTGCTGATAAGACTGATTCATTCTGTTGGGACACATCCTGTGAGAAGATGCTGGTGTCATCAACTACCTGTGTTTATGTTAATTGAATGAGCTGATCACATTGTCCTCTATACAATGTAGGAGACGGGACGACTCCTATTGGAGCTGCAGCTATTGTGTTTATACTACTGTGTGAAGCTCTGTGCCCACAAGTCTGTCATCTGGTCTGGGTAAATTTTTTTAGTTAATTAGCTCATGTTAATTTTGTTAATTAGGTTACAGTTGTATTGTTAGAGGAGGTTCCAACGGCATATAAAGTCTTGTAACTTTGATTCTAAATAAACAGTTCATGGTAGCAACAAGCAAGTGTCGCCTTATTTTGTGCTCAGAGAAGTTGGAATATCTGATATCTGTATACAGACTGGGAGGAAGTGGTATATGACGGAAGCATTCAAGCGGAGTGTGGCACCAAGTATAGGTAGATGTAGGTGATATTCAGATGTATCCCAAAATAAAAGAGGGGTACCATAGCGTAATACTGACAAACATATTTATTGAGTAATAAGAAAGGCACTTACAAAATTTTAAAAACAGGTTAGCCGGCTCGTACAAACACCCGTCCCTCGAACAGCACACGCGAGACGTCAGCACGTCAGCTCCTCCCGATGCGCGTTTCGTCATACAATGACGTCGTCTGGGGCACGAGCGACGCACTGACGTGTCGCGTATAAATAGATTAAAGGAAGAACCAAGCCTCGATGTGAGACCAGATCCGGAAATCATCCGCGTTCCACACCAAGACCTGGCGGAAGTCAAGATCCGCCATTTTAGTTGCTGGAAAGATAATCCCCTACAACAGACCGGACAAAAAGTAAAACCAAGGGAAAAATGATACTTTAAATTAATATTGAACCAACAAAACACCGGTATCAGTCATATTTAACTTCTATACCAGGAAGTGGCAAATATCAAAGATGTTATTATTAAGGGCCTAAAAACAAAACAAAACAAAAAAAACGCTTCTGTATAACCAAAAAGCGGTGACGTAAAAAAATATATAAAATGATAAAATTATGATTAGAAATTAAATATAAGTGAAAAAAAAAACCAGAAAATTAAAAAATAAAATAAAAATAAAGATAAGAATAAAAATAAAAACAAAAACATGAATTAAGATTAAGAAAAAATTAGAGGACCAGAGAGACAAGCAAAACCTACTAGATAGATGTAGAGCCATTAAAAGCCAAAAAAGGCTTTCAAAAGGTGGAAGTTATCTTAAAAAATTCTTTAAACATTAGTTAAAGGCCCATGTAAACCGACCCAACCTCATATGTAGTGCCCATCATCCCCAGCTGTTTACATCCATAACTAATCCCGGCAGGAAGAAATGTCACTCCATCAGTCTAATAATGGGGTCGGAGATGATTTCCTCTGGCTCACAGAGAGTCAGATTCCTAATTAAGCAAACAAACCCAGTGTGAAGAACTTTAATATTAAAAAATCTTGATCTTATCACCCAAAGATAACAGATGCCGATAGTCATTCCCCCATACCCTTAGATAAACATACTCTCGGGAATTATCAATAAAAGCATTTGTATCAATATCCACATTAAGCCCATGTGGAGTATAACATTTAATTTAGTGGATCCATAGCATCTCAAGTCTGGAGATACTCCTGACCAGAGAGCTACCTCTCCAATGGGGACAATATTTATCGATCCCTAAAAAGATCGTATCAGAGGGATCTTTATTGTGTGTAGTAAGATAATGTTTTGAAACCGAGTGTTTTGGAAATCCATTTTTGATATTGGAGATATGTTCATATGCGGCATCACATAACTATTTCTGGTTCGACAAGCAGTTCTTTCGTCAAAATCGGGGAGTGGCTGTGGGGGCTAAGTATGCCCCCAGCCTTGCGAATCTTTTTATGGCCTTATGGGAGGAGGATGTTTGCCGAAGGCCCCAGCACAAGCTGTGGGCTAGGTACGTATATATCTTAGGTGGACCCTGTACTCTTACATCAAAAACTGAGGAAATAATGAAGCTTTCAATAAATGGGCGCAGAATGGCTGTCAAATTAATCTACGGTCTTTATCACTTTCTGAGTTACTCCTAATATGAAACCAGGTACCCAGGCCACTGCATTCAGGTAAGCAACATCACCCCTCATATACACCTGACAGGAACTACTATAACCAGTTCACCTGGGAGGGAGTGACTACCTGCCTACAAGTAGGTGGTTACCCCCTTTAGAGCCTGTTGCTCCTAAGCATAAGGAACTGGTGCTTTGGGAAGAGAGTGCCCATTTTTGGAAGGAACCTTCTTAACCACTTCAGCCCCGGAAGGATTTACCCCCTTCCTGACCAGAGCACTTTTTACAATTTGGCACTGCGTCGCTTTAACTGCTAATTGCGCGGTCATGCAATGCTGTACCCAAACAAAATTTGCGTCCTTTTCTTCCCACAAATAGAGCTTTCTTTTGATGGTATTTGATCACCTCTGCGGTTTTTATTTTTTGCGCTATAAACGGAAAAAGACCGAAAATTTGGAAAAAAAATTATATTTTATACTTTTTGTTATAAAAAAAATCCAATAAACTCAATTTTAGTCATACATTTAGGCCAAAATGTATTCGGCCACATGTCTTTGGTAAAAAAAAAGTCAATAAGCGTATATTTATTGGTTTGCGCAAAAGTTATAGCGTCTACAAATTAGGGTACATTTTCTGGAATTTACACAGCTTTTAGTTTATGACTGCCTATGTCATTTCTTGAGTAGGAATGAGCCGAACACCCCCCTGTTCGGTTCGCACCAGAACATGCGAACAGGAAAAAAGTTTGTTCGAACACGCGAACACCGTTAAAGTCTATGGGAAACGAACATGAATTATCAAAAGTGCTAATTTTAAAGGCTAATATGCAAGTTATTGTCATAAAAAGTGTTTGGGGACCTGGGTCCTGCCCCAGGGGACATGGATCAATGCAAAAAAAAGTTTTAAAAACGGCCATTTTTTCAGGAGCAGTGATTTTAATAATGCTTAAAGTCAAACAATAAAAGTGTAATATCCCTTTAAATTTCGTAGCTGGGGGGTGTCTATAGTATGCCTGTAAAGGGGCGCATGTTTCCTGTGTTTAGAACAGTCTGACAGCAAAATGACATTTTGAAGGAAAAAACCCATTTAAAACTACCCGCGGCTATTGCATTGCCGACAATACACATAGAAGTTCATTGATAAAAACGGCATGGGAATTCCCCAAAGGGGAACCCTGAACCAAAATTTAAAAAAAAAAATGACGTGGGAGTCCCCCTAAATTCCATACCAGGCCCTTCAGGTCTGGTATGGATATTAAGGGGAACCCCGGCCAAAATTTAAAAAAAAAATGACGTGGGGTTCCCCCTAAATTCCATACCAGACCCTTCAGGTCTGGTATGGATTTTAAGGGGAACCCCGCGCCAAAAAAAAACAAAAAAAAACGGCGTGGGGTCCCCCCAAAAATCCATACCAGACCCTTATCCGAGCACGCAACCTGGCAGGCCGCCGGAAAAGAGGGGGGGACGAGAGTGCAGCCCCCCCTCCTGAACCGTACCAGGCCACATGCCCTAAACATTGGGAGGGTGCTTTGGGGTAGCCCCCCAAAACACCTTGTCCCCATGTTGATGAGGACAAGGGCCTCATCCCCACAACCCTGGCCGGTGGTTGTGGGGGTCTGCGGGCGGGGGGCTTATCGGAATGTGGAAGCCCCCTTTAACAAGGGGACCCCCAGATCCCGGCCCCCCCTGTGTGAAATGGTAAGGGGGTACTTACCCCTACCATTTCACTAGGTATGGAATTTAGGGGGAACCCCACGTCATTTTTTTTTTAAATTTCGGCCGAGGTTCCCCTTATATCCATACCAGACCTGAAGGGCCTGGTATGGAATTTAGGGGACTCTCACGTCATTTTTTTTTTAAATTTTGGTTCAGGGTTCCCCTGTGGGGAATTCCCATGCTGTTTTTATCAATGAACTTCTATGTGTATTGTCGGCAATGCAATAGACGCGGGTAGTTTTAAATGGGTTTTTTCCTTCAAAATGTCATTTTGCTGTCAGACTGTTCTAAACACAGGAAGCATGCGCCCCTTTACAGGCATACTATAGACACCCCCCCCCCCAGGTACGAAATTTAAAGGGATATTACACTTTTATTGTTTGACTTTAAGCATTATTAAAATCACTGCTCCTGAAAAAACGTCCGTTTTTAAAACTTTTTTTTGCATTGATCCATGTCCCCTGGGGCAGGACCCAGGTCCCCAAACACTTTTTATGACAATAACTTGCATATTATCCTTTAAAATTAGCACTTTTGATTTCTCCCATAGACTTTTAAAGGTTGTTCCGCGGCATTCGAATTTGCCGCGAACACCCCAAGTTGTTCGCTGTTCGGCGAACTTGCGAACAGCCAATGTTCGAGTCGAACATGAGTTCGACTCGAACTCGAAGCTCATCCCTATTCTTGAGGTGCTAAAATGGCAGGGCAGTACAAACCCCCCCCCAAATGACCCCATTTTGGAAAGTAGACACCCCAAGGAAATTGCTGAGAGGCATGTTGAGCCCATTGAATATTTTTTTTTTTATCCCAAGTGATTGAATAATGACAAAAAAAAAAACAATAAAATTTACAAAAAGTTGTCACTAAATGATATATTGCTCACACAGGCCAAGGGCATATGTGGAATTACACCCCAAAATACATTCTGCTGCTTCCCTTGAGTACGGGGATACCACATGTTTAGGACTTTTTGGGAGCCTAGCCACGTACGGGGCCCCGAAACCAAGCACCGCCTTCAGGATTTCTAAGGGCGTAAATTTTTGATTTCACTCCTCACTACCTATCACAGTTTTAAAGGCCATAAAATGCCAAGATGGCACAAACCCCCGCAAATGACCCCATTTTGGAAAGTAGACACCCCAAGCTATTTGCTGAGAGGCATGTTGAGTCCATGGAATATTTTATATTTTGCCACAAGTTGCAGGGAAATGACAAACTTTTTTTTTTGCACAAAGTTGTCACTAAATGATATATTGCTCACACAAGCCATGGACATATGTGGAATTGCACCCCAAAATACATTCTGCTGATTCTCCTGAGAATGGGAATATCACATGTGTGGGACTTTTTGGGAGCCTAGCCGCGTACGGGGCCCCGAAAACCAAGCACCGCCTTCAGGATTTCTAAGGGCGTAAAGTTTTGATTTCACTCCTCACTACCTATCACAGTTTTGAAGGCTATAAAATGCCCAGATGGCACAAACCCCCCCCCCCCGCCAAATGACCCCATTTTGGAAAGTAGACACCCCAAGCTATTTGCTGAGAGGCATGTTGAGTCCATGGAATATTTTATATTTTGACACAAGTTGCGGGAAAGTGACAATTTTTTTTTTTTGCACAAAAATGTCACTAAATGATATATTGCTCAAACATGCCATGAGCATATGTTAATTACACCCCAAAATACATTCTGCTGCTTCTCCTGAGTACGGGGATACTCCTCACTACCTATCACAGTTTTGAAGGCCATAAAATGCCAAGATAGCACAAACCCCCCCAAATGACCCCATTTTGGAAAGTAGACACCCCAAGCTATTTGCTGAGAGGCATGGTGAGTATTTTGCAGCTCTCATTTGTTTTTGAAAATGAAGAAAGACAAGAAAAACATTTTTTTTTCTTTTTTCAATTTTCAAAACTTTGTGACAAAAAGTGAGGTCTGCAAAATACTCACTATACCTCTCAGCAAATAGCTTGGGGTGTCTACTTTCCAAAATAGGGTCATTTGGAGGGGGGGGCGGGGGGTTGTGCCACCTGGGCATTCCATGGCCTCCAAAACTGTGATAGGCAGTGAAGAGTGAAATCAAAAATTTACGCCCTTAGAAAACCTGAAGCGGTGCTTGGTTTTCGGGGTCCCGTACGCGGCTAGGCTCCCAAAAAGGCTCACACGTGTGGTATCCCCGTACTCAGGAGAAGCAACAGAATGTATTTTGGGGTGTAATTGCACATATTCCCATGGCATGTTTGAGCAATATATCATTTAGTGACAACTTTGTTCAAAAAAAAAAAAAATTTGCCTTTTTCCCTTGTGTCACAATATAAAATATTCCATGGACTCGACATGCCTCTCAGCAAATAGCTTGGGGTGTCTACTTTCCAAAATGGGGTCATTTGGGGGGGTTTTGAACTGTCCTGGCATTTTATGCACAACATTTAGAAGCTTATGTCACACATCACCCACTCTTCTAACCACTTGAAGACAAAGCCCTTTCTGACATTTTTGTTTACATGAAAAAATATTTTTTTTTGCAAGAAAATTACTTTGAACCCCCAAACATTATATATTTTTTTAAAGCAAATGCCCTACAGATTAAAATGGTGGGTGTTTCATTTTTTTTTCACACAGTATTTGCGCAGCGATTTTTCAAACGCATTTTTTGGGGAAAAAACACACTTTTTAAAATTTGAATGCACTAAAACACACTATATTGCCCAAATGTTTGATGAAATAAAAAAGATGATCTTAGGCCGAGTACATGGATACCAAACATGACATGCTTTAAAATTGCGCACAAACGTGCAGTGGCGACAATCTAAATACATTTTTAAAAGCCTTTAAAAGCCTTTACAGGTTACCACTTTAGATTTACAGAGGAGGTCTACTGCCCTCAATCTGACCTTCGCGATGATACCTCACAGGCATGGTGCAATTGCTGTTTACATTTGACGCCAGACCAACGCTTGCGTTCGCCTTTGCGTGAGAGCAGGGGGGGACAGCGGTGCTTTTTTTTCTTTACTTTATTATTTTTTTGCTTTTTATCTTATTTTTAAACTGTTCTGTTCATTTTTTTATTTTTTGTTTTCAATCTTTCTTTATTGGGTTTTCACTTAAAATTTTTTTTTTCCATAAAACATTAGATATGCCAATATATAACATATTTACACAACCATCTTTACATCGTATTGACATGCAAACAGGTACCTATAGTGCTGCTGAAATTTGCCTACCCCAAATAGTTTTTTGCCAGCTTGCCAATTGTCTCTCCGCTTCTACCTTCCCTATTACAGCCATATACGTACCTATATTTCATCCACACCACTTACATACAACATATAACTCCCCCCCAAAAAATAACAAAAAAAAAAACACAACATTCCTTTCATATTATATACATTCTATCATTTCTCTAGATGACCGAAACTCTTCCCATTTTTGCCAGATTTCTGGTATGTGACTTATTATATACCCTTCATCTCTTATCTGTTTTTCCATATAATGAATTTCGTTCATTTTACATATCCATTCCGCTACTGTTGGACTTCTGGTTTCTTTCCAGTTTCTTGCTATTATTGTTCTGGCTGCGGATGTCATATGGTGGATATTATCTGTTTTAATTGTTTATATTGATTTTGATGTTAAGGATAATAACGAGATTTCCATATTTGAGCTCTTCTCTACTCCAGATACCTTACGATAGATCTTGAATATCTTATTCCAGAATCCTCTCACCATACGACATCCGTACCATATATGTTCCATCTTTCCTTTTTCTGCTTTGCATCTCCAACATAAGTCTGTATTCCTTTTATTTATTAAATTTATTGTTACAGGACTCCTGTACCATTTTATATTCTTTATCCCTCACCTTAATCCCCTTGATGTTTCCGTTATCTCTAATTGCCGTGATCAGGTGGTCCATTACCATTATAAACAGCAAAGGGGAAAGGGGGCAGCCCTGACAAGTTCCATTTGATATTCTTACATCCTCCGACTGTGCCCCATTTACTCTCACTTTAGCTTTTGAGTTAGAATATAATGCAACAATCCTACTAAGCATTTTCAGACCTATACCTATTTGTATTAATGTTTCCTCCAGGAAACGCCACCCAACCCTGTCAAATGCTTTTTCTGCGTCGACAGCCATAAGACATGCTTGGGTGGGGGTTCTTTGCACATATTCCACCAGTGTACAGGTCTTTATAATGTTATCCTTATGCCGCGTACACACGATCGGACTTTCTGGCATACTTGGTCCGGCACACTTTCTGACGGACTTTGTCCGCCAGGTGCGCCGGACTTTAAAACGGACGGACTTGCCCACACACGACCGGACTTTCTGGCGGGCTAAGTCTGCCCGTGTTTCCGACGGACTTTCGCTGGAGTTACGGCGGACTTTCAGAATGAACGGACTTGCCCACACATGGACAAGTCCGTTCATTTTGAACGTGGCTCAGGTGCGACGGAACTAGAAAAGAAAGTCAATCTTGCCACTTTTATCGGCGAGATTGACACCTTGCGAGCCCCGTCGCGGGTCATACCAGGCCCTTAGGTCTAGTATGGATTATAAAGGGAAGCCCCTACGCCGAGGGGTCCCCCCTAAAATCCATACCAGACCCCAATCCGAGCACGCAGCCGGCCGGTCAGGAAAGGGGGTGGGGACGAGCGAGCGCCCCCCCTCCTGAACCGTACCAGGCCGCATGCCCTCAACATGGGGGGTGGGTGCTTTGGGGGAGGGGGGCGCCCTGCGGGGCCCCCCCACCCCAAAGCACCTTGTCCCCATGTTGATGAGGACAAGGGCCTCTTTCCGACAACCCTGGCCGCTGGATGTCGGGGTCTGCGGGCGGGGGGCTTATCGGAATCCGGGAGCCCCCTATAATAAGAGGCCCCCAGATCCCGGCCCCCCAACCTATGTGATGTTGACCACGCCCTCTAAAACGTCACAGTCCCAGCATGCCCAGGGACTGTGACATCATAAGGGGGCGGGGTCTCCGCCTATATTAGTCACAACGGAGCCCTCAGAGAGCAGTCCAGCCGGAGAGAGCATCATGTCAACATCTGGAGAAGAGAAGAGGGAAGAAGACAAGAAGCCAAGAAGCCCAGAAGTCCGGACCTCCGCTGGCAAGAGAGCGGCCTGAAGACAGCGGAGGAGCCAGCCGAAGAACTGGAACACCGGGAGAAGAGGCCAGAGAGAGCGGAGAAAAACCAACCGGACGCCGGGAGAAGAGGAACCGGAGGGACTCCCGAAGCCGGAAGAAGACCCCCGAAGCCGGAGGAAGACCCCCCCCGGAGCTGTTTAATAAATTATTTTAAAAACCTGTGTAGTGTGTTTTATTATTGACACTTTTTCCCTAGGTGAATGGGTAGGGGTACCATGTACCCCATACTCATCCACATAGGGTGGGGGGCCGGGATCTGGGGGCCCTCTTATTATAGGGGGCTCCCGGATTCCGATAAGCCCCCCGCCAGCAGACCCCGACAACCAATGGAATTCTTTTAATATTTCTTTTGGTTCATATGTTAATTTCCCATTTGATTTTAATATTTTTATTATGGAAGTTGAGGGTTGTTGATCCTTTAATATTTTGGTCAATATTTTCCCAGTCTTATTTCCGTATTGGTACCATTGTGCTTTATTTTTTTCCCTTATCCTAAGAGATTCCTCATCAAGCATGGCTTGCAATTCTAATCTTTTACCTTTCAATTTTATTTTGCTTAACGGGTTAAGATCCCGCTTATGTTCTTTATCCAATTTCTCTATTTCATTTATTAATTGAGATTTTTTTTGTTCCTTACTTTATTTAATCTTGAGCCATGCTTGATGAACATCCCCCTTAGTACGCACTTTAGTGTTTCCCATTGCATGGGGACTGATGTTTCGTCTTTCTCATGTATTAGCAAAAATTCCCTTGTTGTTTTACGTATATATTCTCAACACAATCTTTATCTTTAAGAAGGTTGTCATTTAATCTCCAATTTCCCTTTGCTTTAACATGTTCTATTACCTTAATTTCCAGATATATTGGTGCATGATCTAACCATAAAAACCCACCTATGTCTGATGATATGGCCATCATCCCTCCAATTTGATTAACAAAAAAATAATCTATTCTATGATAAGAGTCATGTACATTTGATAATATGAATAATTCCTATCCATTTGATGCTGTACCCTCCAAATGTCCACTAGTTGGTACTTTGTTAGTAACTCCTTAAACTTCTCTATCTGACTATTATTTCTCTGAGCATGGGTGTTAGTTGTATAATTTTTTAGATCCATAATAAAGTTGAAATCCCCACCCACGATAGTTGAACCTTCCGCCTTTTCTAGCATATTCTTTAAAACCCTTATTCCAGTCTTTATTTGATCATAGTTTGGTAGGTATAGATTTATTATTGTAAAAATTCTTCCAAATATAAATAAACACTTTTTTAAATTTTAATGCACTAAAACACACTATATTGCTCAAATGTTTGATGAAATAAAAAAGATGATCTTAGGCCGAGTACATGGATACCAAACATGACATGCTTTAAAATTGCGCACAAACGTGCAGTGGCGACAAACTAAATACATTTTTAAAAGCTTTTAAAAGCCTTTACAGGTTACCACTTTAGATTTACAGAGGAGGTCTACTGTTAAAATTTCTGCCCTCGATCTGACCTTCACGATGATACCTCACATGCATGGTGCAATTGCTGTTTACATTTGAGGCCAGACCGACACTTGCGTCCACCTTTGCGTGAGAGCAGGGGGGGACAGGGGTGCTTTTTTTTTTTTTCTTTATTATTTTTTTGCTTTTTTATCTTATTTTTAAACTGTTCCATTCATTTTTTTATTTTTTTAATCCTTTTTATTGTTATCTCAGGGAATCTAAATATCCCCTATAATAGCAATAGGTAGTGACAGGTACTCTTTTTTGAAAAAATTGGGGTCTACTAGAACCTAGATCTTTCCTCTACCCTCAAAGCATCTGATCACACCAAGATCGCTGTGATAAAATGCTTTCCCAATTTCCCAATGGCGCTGTTTACATCCGGCGAAATCTAAGTCATGAAATGCTCATAGCTTCCGGTTTCTTAGGCCATAGAGATGACTGGAGCCATTCTGGTCTCTGATCAGCTCTATGGTCAGCTGGCCGAATCACCGGCTGCATTCTCAGGTTCCCTGTTGGGACAGGAGAGCCAGAGAAAAACATGGAAGACGGTGGGGGGGGGGCATTCCCTCCAACTGCTTGTAAAAGCAGTCGAGAGGCTAATTAGCCACTAGGATTGCTTTTACATGAAAGCCGACCGCTGGCTGAAAAGAATGATACCAAGATGATACCTAAACCTGCAGGCATCATTCTGGTATAACCACTCAAAGTCCAGCAACATACCAGTACATTGCTGGTCCTTGTTGGGCATGTAAACTTTTTTTTCATGCAGCCTGGGGGCTGAACGAAAAAAAGATATTGATCGGTGGGTATGCCCACCATTAGAATACCTCTCTTCATCCACCCACTTCTAATGATGGGCATACATGCACTGTTTATATATGCCGAAGCATGGGGGCATCCTCCCGCAAAAGGCAGGAGCAAATCGCTCCTCCACTCACTGCTCCCCCCACGTTTCGGCATATATGCTGAAGTATGTAACTGTGGTGGTGAAATCACCTCCGACAGCTCTGGAGTCACGGCTTTATGTATCGTGGGAGCAAACGCTGTTGCTGTCAAGATAAATAAACCCGCTCTGCAGCTGAATGGCGTACCTGAAAACAAAAAAGTGTGTCAGGAAAGGGTCCATTCGCTGGTAAGATATATCATTTGGCATGCAGTACTGGGGTCCACCAGCAGGTGTCTCCTGGCAGTGTTGAACTGTCAGGAGAATATTTCCCTGCTGGTGTCTTGTCATCTTTTGGCTGCAGTACTGATGTCCACCAGCGGATGGATCCTGGCAGTATGGAACAGACAACACTCCCTGCGCTCAGGTGTGACTTGAAGCCAATTAGTCAGCCCTATAAATACCCGGCGAGCCCTCACATGCTCGCCTTGGTATCTCTCTCCCTGCACTCTAACCTTGCTGCCCGTTTTTTTGACCTTGAGCCTGCATCTGCCTTGTCCTGACCTGACCTGACCTGATCTGACCTGATCTGATCCCATCCCTATCCTGAGCCTATCCCCTCTGTTCCTGGTTACCTTGTATCCCTGCCCTGTATCCCATCCATCCACCCTCTTCCTGTCCTGCTGGTTGATCTCCCTGTGTATGACCTTGGCCTGGCTTGTTTACGATTACGGTATCTCCATTTCTTTGTATATATTGTTGTTTGTAGTTTGTAGTGGGTTTGTTGTGTTGGTTTTGCACTGTTTATATTTCTTTTACTTGTCACTTATTTATTAAACACCATTATTTTACTTATATGTGTTTGGGGTTTCCTCTGTGCAGTCCACACAGTCTGGTCAATTAGATTCGCTGACAGTATACCAAGGCCATCCCTGACCAGACGTGGCTGCATTGAGGAAACCATCCTGGTTTATCGGGTCTGCTAATATGGATTTCGATGAAATCCTTTATTATTCTCTGCTAGCAGAAGAGGATGGTGAATATTGTCGCCAGATTTTAAAAGGGTGGACTAGTGACAGGCTGATGGAAACTATCCGATCAGCTCATTCCCTAGTGGATCAGGGGTATATGTCCTTTGAAGAGGTTCAGCCCCTGATCCAGTTATGTGCAAAACCAGCCCTGTCATGCATTCCCGAGGGAAGTGATGATTTTTCACCCCCCTTCAATTATGGCCAAGTTGAATCCCTGGTTTGGTTGTTAGAGGATGATCCAGCCTATTTTATGGAACATTATTCCAACTGTTCGCAGCAAGTGTTGTCTAATTGCATCCAGTCAGTGCAATCCTTGATTAGTCAGGCTGTGTGTGAATCAGCGTTTGTTCAACCTGTGCTGCAGGTATGGTCAGATCTCCTGTCTTCTGCTAAGCCACAATACTCCAGCCCTGCCATTAATCCTCTCTCTCCCCAAAAATGTATCTCCCCGTCGCCTATGGCAACCTCAGCTACAGCCCAGTTTATCAAACCCCCTACCAAATACTACTACCCAGTCTCCAAGTGTAGCACCTATCCCGCCTTCAATCCACCTGTCTCTTCTCCTCCACCTGTAACAGTCCCACAAAACCCCTCTCTAGCTACAGTTCCTTGGTCTTCCTTCGATCCAGCTACTTTCTTTTCTTTCAGCCCTGCACCTACATACAAGACTGCACGGGCTAAACCAAAAAAGAAACAAAAATTCTTTCCTACCCACACGATCCTGCCAGTAACCCAACTTGCTTCCACACCAACTAACCCACCTGATTCTGTCAAACCAGTGCCTGCTACTGAGCCTGATGCGCCAGTGTCTTCTACGCAACCTGTTGTGCCAATGCCTGTGCCCGCTGTCCAGTTTGATGTCCCTGCCTTCCAGTCTGGTGCCCACCTTCCAGTCTGATGCACCCGCTCTCCAGTCTAATGCACCTGCAATCCAGTCCGATATGCCTGCCTTCCAGCCGGATGTCTTGAAGCTTGCCTTCCAGCCTGAAGTCCCGGTGCCCGCTTTTCAGTCTGTGCCCACTCCCCAGTCTGATGTCTTCACGCCTGCCTCCCAGCCTGATGCCCCGAAGCTTACTTTTCAGCCTGATGTCTTGGTCCCTACCTTCCAGCTTGATGTCCCTGCCTTTCAACTTGATGTCCCTGCCTTCCAGTCTGGTGTGCCCACCTTCCAGTCTGGTGTGCCCACCTTCCAGTCTGGTGTGCCCACCTTCCAGTCTGATGTGCCCACCTTCCAGTCTGACGCACCCGCTCTCCAGTCTAATGCACCTGCTATCCAGTCTGATATGCCTGCCTTCCAGTCGGAAGTCTTGAAGCTTGCCTTCCAGCCCGAAATCCCAGTGTCCATGTTCCAGTCTGACGCCCCAGCGACTATTGACCAGTCTGATGTACCTGCTGTTCTGCCCGATGTGCCATCGCCTGTGTCTGCTGCCCAGTCTAAAGTTCCAGCACCCGCTGCCTGGTCTGTTGTCTCGGTGCCGGCTTCCCAGTCCGCTTTCCAGCCTGATGTGCCAGTGTTTACGACTCAGCCAGTTGTGCCAATGCCTGTGTCCGCTGCCCAGTTTGAGGTCCCAGTGCCTGCTGCTCAGCCCGAAATCCCAGTGTCCATGTTCCAGTCTGACGCTCCAGCGACTACTGACCAGTCCGATGTACCTGTTCCGCCTGTGGTGCCAGTACCTGTTGTTCTGCCTGATGTGCCCACTGTTCAGCCTGATGAGCCTGCTTTCCGGTTTGATGTGTCCATCCTCCAGCCTGATATCCTGGTACCTGTCTTCCAGCCTGATGTTGTGATGTTGGTATCCCAGCGTGAGGTTTCGGTGCCCGTGTCTCCGCCTGAAGTTTCGGTGCCCGTGTTTCAGCCTGGAGTTTCGGTGCCCGTGTCTCAGCTTGCTGAATCGGTGCCCGTTACCCAGTCTGTTGAATCGGTGCCCGTTACCCGGTCCGCTGAACTGGTGCCCGTTACCCAGTCTGCTAAACCGAAGTCAGTCACTTGGCCTGTCAAGCCAGTATCCGTTATCCGGCTTGCCGAACCAGTGCCCGGTGTCCAGCTCGCTGGGTCGGGGCCTGTTACCCAGCCCACTGGGCCGGGGTCCGTTACCCAGCTTGCTGAGCCGGTGCCTGTAATCCGGCCTGCCCTTACGGTGCTCGCTGTTCGGCCCAATGTTCCAGAGCCTGCTGCCCAGCTCGATGACCCGGAGCCTGCTGCCCAGCTCGATGACCCGGAGCTTGCTGCCCAGCTCGATGACCCGGAGCTTGCTGCCCAGCTCGATGACCCGGAGCTTGCTGCCCAGCTCGATGACCCGGAGCTTGCTGCCCAGCTCGATGACCCGGAGCTTGCTGCCCAGCTCGATGACCCGGAGCTTGCTGCCCAGCTCGATGACCCGGAGCTTGCTGCCCAGCTCGATGACCCGGAGCTTGCTGCCCAGCTCGATGACCCGGAGCTTGCTGCCCAGCTCGATGACCCGGAGCCTGCTGCCCAGCTCGGCTTGTTCCTGTCTGCTGCCCAGCTCGGCTTGTTCCTGTTTGCTGCCCAGCTCAAGTTGTTCCTGTCTGCTGCCCAGCTCAAGTTGTTCCTGTCTGCTGCCCAGCTCAAGTTGTTCCTGTCTGCTGCCCAGCTCAAGTTGTTCCTGTCTGCTGCCCAGCTCAAGTTGTTCCTGTCTGCTGCCCAGCTCAAGTTGTTCCTGTCTGCGGCCCAGCTCAAGTTGTTCCTGTCTGCTGCCCAGCTCAAGTTGTTCCTGTCTGCTGCCCAGCTCAAGTTGCTCCTGTCTGCTGCCCAGCTCAAGTTGCTCCTGTCTGCTGCCCAGCTCAAGTTGTTCCTGTCTGCTGCCCAGCTCAAGTTGTTCCTGTCTGCTGCCCAGCTCAAGTTGTTCCTGTCTGCTGCCCAGCTCAAGTTGTTCCTGTCTGCTGCCCAGCTCAAGTTGTTCCTGTCTGCTGCCCAGCTCAAGTTGTTCCTGTCTGCTGCCCAGCTCAAGTTGTTCCTGTCTGCTGCCCAGCTCAAGTTGTTCCTGTATGCTGCTGCGAAGCTCAAGTTGTTCCTGTCTGCTGCCCAGCTCAAGTTGTTCCTGTCTGTTGCCCAGCTCAAGTTGTTCCTGTCTGTTGCCCAGCTCAATGACTCTGACATGCCAGCCATCTGCCCGGATGTGCCTGATGACCAGCCTGAAATACCTTCTTCCACCATTCTGCCTGATGCCATAGACCATGGACAATTAAGACCAGTTGGAGCGTCCGGAGGCCGCTCCTTTAGGGAGGGGTACTGTCAGGAAAGGGTCCATTCGCTGGTAAGATATATCATTTGGCATGCAGTACTGGGGTCCACCAGCAGGTGTCTCCTGGCAGTGTTGAACTGTCAGGAGAATATTTCCCTGCTGGTGTCTTGTCATCTTTTGGCTGCAGTACTGATGTCCACCAGCGGATGGATCCTGGCAGTATGGAACAGACAACACTCCCTGCGCTCAGGTGTGACTTGAAGCCAATTAGTCAGCCCTATAAATACCCGGCGAGCCCTCACATGCTCGCCTTGGTATCTCTCTCCCTGCACTCTAACCTTGCTGCCCGTTTTTTTGACCTTGAGCCTGCATCTGCCTTGTCCTGACCTGACCTGATCTGATCCCATCCCTATCCTGAGCCTATCCCCTCTGTTCCTGGTTACCTTGTATCCCTGCCCTGTATCCCATCCATCCACCCTCTTCCTGTCCTGCTGGTTGATCTCCCTGTGTATGACCTTGGCCTGGCTTGTTTACGATTACGGTATCTCCATTTCTTTGTATATATTGTTGTTTGTAGTGGGTTTGTTGTGTTGGTTTTGCACTGTTTATATTTCTTTTACTTGTCACTTATTTATTAAACACCATTATTTTACTTATATGTGTTTGGGGTTTCCTCTGTGCAGTCCACACAGTCTGGTCAATTAGATTCGCTGACAAAGTGGTTACCAAACATGATAAAAACATAACAGTAAAACATTGCAGAATACAATACAGTAAAAAAGAGCAGAACAATAGAGAGAGTAGAGAGAGAGAACAATAAAACGACAACTATCTTTGGTTTTTATTATTTTATATTTTGTGTTTTTTTTTTTTTTTACTTTTTTTTTGTAACTTTAACTTTTGTAACTGGTACCAGGTTTGGGTCTCTCAAAATGCGATGGCATCTTGGGTGACCCTGTGAAAGTGTGTCCTAGTCTGTGCAGTGCTGTACCCTACGCTAATACTCAACTAGTGTATGGTAGCGTTCAAAACATTCACCAATGCAAAGACCAGGATTGTCAGGACAGACGAGACAATAATACCGGGTGTCACGCCTAAATCCGCGCTTGCTGCAGACACGACATCTTTTTTGGGGGGCTCGTTGGGTAGGGGTACTCGGGAGGACATAAAGAAAATGCCTCTCATGCAGCCGGCTTACTGTATTTGGTTGGGGATGGTGAGATGGAGCACCGTCTGGAAACAGAAGGGCTCTGACGATCTCTTCCTGGAATTTAAGGAAGGATCCAGTCCATCCTGAAGCTCTGTATAGCACATAAGCGTTCAGCAAAGCCAATTGAAATAAACAGACACTTTTTTGTACTAGCGTCTGGCCTTACGGGCAACTAGGTACGGCGCCAACAACTGGTCGTTGAGGTCCACCCCTCCCATATTTTGGTTATATTCGTGGACACAGAGGGGTTTCTCCACAACACCAGTCGCCGTAGGAATTTGGACCGTCGTGTCTGCATGAAGGGAGGTAAGAACGAAAACATTCTTTTTGTCCCTCCACTACATAGCGAGCAAATTATTACACTGCAAGCAGGCTCTCTCCCCCAGCCTAAGACGGGAATCTACAAACCATTGGGGAAAGCCCCGGTGATTAGGTCGCACGGTGCCACATGCTCCAATCTGATGATCAAAAAGGTGACTAAAAAGTGGCACGTTCGTGTAATAATTGTCCACGTACAAGTGGTAACCCTTTCCGAATAAGGGTGACACCAAGTCCCACACTATCTTGCCAGCACTTCCTATGTAGTCAGGGTAGTTTGTCAGCTCTACGTGACTATCTTTGCCCTCGTAAACTATAAAACTACATGTATAGCCTGTGGCCCTGTCACAGAGCTTATACATCTTGACCCCGTATCTGGCACGCTTGCTGAGAAGGTACTGTTTGAATGACAGCGGACAGAAAATTTAATCAGGGACTCATCAACGCAGACAACTTTATGGGGATTGAACAAGTCTGCAAAACGTTGGTTGAAGTGGTTTACGAGCGGCCGAATTTTGTAGAGCCGATCGTATTCAGGATCTCCACGAGGACGAAAGAGTTCATTGTTGTTGAAGTGCATGAACCGCAAAATCTGCTCATATCGTGCCCTGGTCAAGGAGGCAGAGAACACGGGCATATGGTAAATTGAGTCAGTGGACCAATATGACCGCAACTCACTCTTTTTATTTATGCCCATGTTGAGGGAAAGGCCCAGAAAGATCTTAAATTTGGAGACCGTAATTGGTTTCCAATCTCTGGCAAGGGAGGACTGGGGAATAGTGGCGATGTGTTGACCAGCGTATAAATTGCTTTGGTCCACAAACTATCTATAGAGATCTACGGTGAAAAACCGAATAAAAATCAAGTGGCGTAAAATCAACTGTTTCCACCTGAACTCCGGGTTGGCCAGTGAATGGGGGAAGTACGGGTGGCACAGAAGTGGTGGGTACCCAATTCGGATTGGCGAATGCAGCAGGAAGGGCACTATGGGCACGACGGGCCTGTGTTTGTCTTCTTGGTGGCAGTGGGACACTACTAGTGCTTGCCTCCTCGCCAGCTTGAACTGCACTTGTGGGACTCGCCACGTCACCAAGTGTTACTGCAGTGCTGGATGTACGACCAGGGTGTACTAGGCCGCTGGTGCTTGCCAGTTTACCAGAAGGAATAGCGGCGCTAGTACTTCTCTGCTCCATACGAGGGACCTGTGGTTCTTGCACTTCAAGGACAGAAGAAGAAGTTCGGGGTCTGGTATGCCTGACCTTGGCAGGGACCACAACTCCGTTGTCAGAGCTATCTGTCATGGAGCCGCTGTCGTCTACAGGATCGTATTCTGAGCCTGAATCTGACAGATGAGTGACTTCCTCTTCACTATCTGTCATGCTGAGAAACGTGTAGGCCTCTTCACTAGTGTACCTTCGATTTGCCATTTTGGGCTCTAAATTTAGGGGTACACTAGTGAGACTCATAGGCAAAAAAGCTCCTAAATGTTAGCAACTGATTCAAAACGCTACCAAAAAACTGTTAGCGATCGCAGGGATCAGGCCTGACTCTGCGAATGCTGCAGTTATGTGTGCTTAGTGTTTTGTAAGTGTCAGTGATCGATCGATACTGCACTTGGGTGGGCTGGGCTGGGCTGGGCCGAGGGGCAAAATGCAGGTGCTAGCAGGTATCTGGGCTGATCCCGCTAACACTGCATTTTTGGGAACCCTAAACTGCTGGGGACGCTAGTATAGATCTGATCGGATCAGATATCGATCCGTTCAGATACTATAGCACTAAGGGAGGTGTATGCTGCGTGCGTGGGTGTAATGCCGCGTACACACGGTCGTACTTTTCGTCTACAAAAGTCCGACAGACTTTTGGCGGACTTTTGGCGGACTTGCGGCAGACTTTCTTACGAGCGGACTTGCCTACATACGATCACACAAAAGTCTGATGGATTCGTACGTGATGACGTATACCGGACTAAAATAAGGAAGTTGATAGCCAGTAGCCAATAGCTGCCCTAGAGTGGGTTTTTGCCCGGCGGACTAGTACACAGACGAGCGGATTTCTGGGTCCGGCGTAGTTACGACGTAGAGATTTGAAGCATGTTTCAAATCTAAAGTTCGTCAGATTTGAGGCTGGAAAAGTCCGCTGAAAGTGCGATGAAAGTCCGGGGAAGCCCACACACGATCGGATTGTCAGCCAGCATTAGTCCGTCGGACTTTTGTAGACGAAAAGACCGACCGTGTGTACGCGGCATTAGCGGTACTGGCGCTAAACTGCCTGGGGCGACGCAGACCCTATCTGACCCTAAAAACGTAAATTATCACCGCCGGGCAATTAGGGGGTTAAACCTTTAAAAGGGAATAAACGGCGGGTGCCCTAAAACTATTATAAACTAACCAGCGTCACCCGTAACACTTATATGGTGATCACTGGTGAAAGGGTTAACTAGGGGGCAATCAAGGGGTTAAAACCTTTAGTAGGTAGTATATGGGGGTCCCTGTCGCTATAAAACACTGACGGCGAACCTATATACTTACCTCCCTAACTAGCGTCACCTGTGTCACTAATACAGCGATCAGAAAAACGATCGCTTAGTGACACTGGCGACGGGGGGTGATTAAGGGGTTAACCTTTATTAGGGGGGGTTAGGGGGGTACCCTGGACCTGAAGGGGGGTACCCCAGACCTAAAGGGGGCTAACCCTAACTGCCCTAACACTTATAACTTTCACAAACTGACACCAATGCAAAAAAAAAAACCTGCTATTGGTGTCAGTATGACAGGGGGTACAGGAGGGTGATCAGGGGGTGACTGGGGGGTGAAAAGTGTGCCTGCGTTTTCTACTGTTAGTGTAGTGTTGTGCAAACTCACGTTGATGTCTTCTCTCCTCAGGGCGGGAACGAAAAGACCGGCTCGAGGAAAGATGACATCACTTCTTCTGCCTCTGTTTAAATTACAGAGGCAGAGGAAGGATTTTATTTGCCAGGAGCGATCGCGAGGGGGTGGCCACGAATGGATGGCCTCTCCCTCACCTCTGATCGCCCATGAACAAATGCCGGCCGCCTCTGGCACCAGGGGGGGTCCGATCGGACCCCCCGCCCGCGGGAGGCAGATCACGTACCAGGTACGTGATTTTGCCTGCCCGTGCCATTCTGCCGCAGTATATCTGCGTGAGGCGGTCGGCAAGTGGTTAAAGCACGTTGTAAAGTGTACTGGTATCTGTGTAGCAGGGGGGCTGCACATTCACATATATTTGGATTAGATTACACCAGCATGTAATAAAATGTTTTGCCTACTGATGGGTTACCTGCCTATTGTTTAAATGGTGCAGTTTCACTCACCCTGAAAACGATTGTTCATAGTGGTCATTGTGACATTGAACAGCAAGCATATGGCACAACGTGATAGAACTAGATGTGATCTATTGTTCATAATGTAGCTATTAGCCTCCACAAATAATAAATCTATTCTATGAAACAATTCCAGATATAAGATATAAGAAAATAACATGTACACAATAGGTTTTTAATTTGTAATCTGAGAAATGTGAAAGCCCTGTTCATAGCAAATAAATTCGGCCTATTCCTGTCCATCTAAAAAAAAAAGTCTATACTTGTTTTCTTTGTGTACTAAAGTTGTAATTGAGTAAAACTGTTTTGTATTTATTTCTTCCCAGCATACATACTCCATGTATCTAAAGAACCTATAGTTTTGTTTTCCTTGTCCAATGCTAAAAATACATGGCAGAGTTCCAGCCTGTCCTCGAGGTGCAAATGGGCTGAGACAAGAATTCTGTGGATAGAACAATAATAACGGAAAGTCTTGTGGAAGATTTGCAATCTATTCTATATTGGATACAGAGCAGAGGTATAATGCCGCGTACACACGCTCGGACTTTTCAGCTACAAGAGTCCGACAGACTTTCGACGGACTTTTGGCGGACTTTTGGCGGACTTTCAACAGACTTTCTAACGACCGGACTTGCCTACACACGATCACACAAAAGTCCGATGGATTCGTACGTGATGTCGCACACCGGACTAAAATAAGGAAATCGATAGCCAGTAGCCAATACCTGCCCTAGCGTCAGTTTTTGTCCGTCGGACTAGCATACAGACAAGCGGATTTCTGGGTCCGGCGGAGTTACGACGTAAAGATTTGAAGCATGTTCCAAATCTAAAGTCCGTCAGATTTGTGGCTGGAAAAGTCTGCTGAATGTCCGGGGAAGCCCACACACGATCGGATTGTCCCCCTTCCTGCATAATTGGCAGTGCATGGCAGTTAGTGAGCGGTATGTCAGAGTAGTCAGTGAGCGGTATGACATGGAGGGGCAGTCAGTGAGCAGTATGTCAGAGTAGCCAGCAGTATGATAAGGTAGGGCAGTCAGTGAGCAGTGTGTCAGAATAGTCATTGAGCAGTATGTCAGAATAGTCATTGAGCGGTATGGCATGGCAGGGCAGTCAGTGAGCGGTATGGTAAGGCAGAGCAGTCAGTGAGCAGTATGTCAGGGCAATCAGTGAGCGGTATGGCAAGGTAGGACAGTCAGTTAGCAGTATGTCAGAGTAGTCAGTGAGTGGTATGGTAAGGCAGGGCAGTCAGTGAGCGGTATGTCAGGGCAGTCAGTGAGCGGTATGGCAGGGTAGTCAGCGAGCGGTATGGCAGGGTAGTCAGCGAGCGGTATGGCAGGGCAGTCAGTGAACGGTATGGCAGGGCAGTCAGTGAATGGTATGGCAGGGCAGTCAGTGAAGTATGGCAGGGCAGTCCAGTCAGTGAGCGGTATGGCAGGGCAGTCCAGTCAGTGAGCGGTAGGGCAGGGCAGGGCAGTCAGTGTGCAGGGGGTAATCCATCAGTCACTTACTACATTTCCTGGGTTGCTATGTAGGGCAGGGCAGTCAGTGAGCTGTACTGTATGTCAGGGCAGTCAGTGAACAGTATGTCAGGGCAGTCAGTGAGCGGTATGGCAGTTTTAGTGTGCCGCAACAGCTGGGGATCTACCAAACTCAGCGTGCACTGACAGCTGTGAATCTATTAGTCCCAGTGTGCCCCAACAGGTGGGGATTGGGGAACCACCAGTCCCAGTAAGCCCTGACAGGGGGGAGGATCTACCAGTACCAGCGTGCTCCAAAGACAGGGACATACCATTTCCAATGTGCTGTTGGCTAAGGAACCCCAGTGTAGCACCAGTGTGTGCTGACAATCAGAGTCTGTTCCCTCAGATGATGGAACATGTTGATACTTTTAGCTCCTTGGCAGGGAACGCTAATATAAGTCCTAAAAACAGCTACAAGCCCAAGCATGGCCTGATAGAGGACTACAAGTCGCAGAATTGCCTGATAGAGAACTACAAGTCCCAGCATGACCTGATAGAAAACTACAAGTGCCAGTATACCTTAATAAAGAGCTACAAGTGCCATCATGCCCTGATAAAGAATGACTTCTTTATTAAGGTATACTGGCACTTGTAGTTTTCTATCAGTTCATGCTGGGACTTTTAGTTCACTGCCAAGACATGCTGGGGCTTGTAGTTCTCTATCAGGCCATGATGGGTCCTGTGGTGCTCTTTTGGACTATGCTGACCTGTGCCCCCCCTCCCTTTAACTAGCAGAGTGCACTCATCTTCTATGATTATCCTGATGAGGGAGGAATGTCCCAGGCAGTCACCAGGGTGAACTCTAGACAGTATTTTAGGGTGTCTCAGGTGTTGGGAGGTGGGCATGTTGAAGGAGAAGAAGCCCAGGCCCAGGCCCAGGGTGATGCCCCTTTCCTGGCTCTAGTGGTTCTTGTTGCAGGCAGCAATGGAGGAGGTGGTGCCCAGCGTCTTGGCCAGCAAAGACCTTCTGCTGTTAATGTGGCCCAGCACCATAAACACAAAAAAACAATTAAAAAAAATAACTTTCTGCTATATATACATATCCAAAAAAAAAATATAAAAAAACGCATTTATTATTCAGTTTAGGCTGATAAATATTCTTCTACATAATTTTGTTAAAAAAATTAAAAAATTAAAAAAATTGCAATAGGCGTATATTGATTGGTTTGCGCAAAAGTTATCACGTCTACAAACAATGGGATAGATTTGGGGAAATTTTTTCATTGTTTTTACTGGTAATGGCAGCGATCTGCTATTTTTAGCAGGACTGTGACATTGCAGGGGACAAATCTGACCCCACATGACAGTTTGGGGACCAATGACATTATTATATTGATCAGTGCTATAAAAATGCACTGATCAATGTAAAAATGACACGGGCAGGGAAGGGGTTAACACTAGGGGGTGATTAGGGGTTAAGTGTGTTCCCTCAGCGTGTTCTAACTGTAGGGGGATGGGCTTACTGGAACATGACAGATTACTGTTCCCAATCACTGGGAACAGTAGATCTCTGTCATGTCACTAGGCAGAGTGGAAAATCGCCTTGCTTACATAGGCAGTTCCCCATTCTGCCTCTCCTCACCACAATCGCAGGTCGCCGGTGAACATCAAGTTCACAGGACCCGCGGGTGCGCGAGCCGCCGGCGGTTCATGCACGCCCGCTATCCTCCTTGCGTTGGTTACGTTGGTTCGTGCAGGAGAGCCAACCTGCCGCAGTATATCTGCGTGAGCAGGTCGTCAAGTGGTTAATCCTCCTCTTTTCTACTCTGCAACTGACCACCTCCATGACAAAATCTCAACCCTGTCTTGCCCTGACCTGGCCATGTCTGTCTACAACAGTTCACTTTCAACCACACTGGATTCTCTTGCTCCTCTCACTACATCGAACATTACAACCTTGGCAGACTGACGACACCAGAAACCTTAAAGGGTAAGTTCACCTTTGTACACTTATTTTTTCTGAATTCCAGCCCCGCTATGCACCAATATAGCATTCATGTACTTTTTTTTGCAAAAATATCAAAGCTTTCCAAAAAATCTACAGTCACTTACTTTTCTTGTCCTAATGCACGATTCCAGAAGTTTCCATTAGTAATGTCTTTCTTCCTTACAGACTGTAGGTCATGACACAGGAAGGAGTTGACCAGCTGACCTTATTAGCACACACCCTGCATCATCCACCCACCCTCTCATTTCCAGGTGCATGTTTTTTAAATGAAATGCAATCAATCATTTAACAACCTTCTCACTAAATACACAATCAGATTGCATAGTGTATGGCCATCTTTATATAAGTACATAGGAGGGAGTGGACAGAAACACTCAGCTGTCAAGCCCCGTTCACAACTCTGCATAGCGGGAACTTGCATTCCCACATGCATTTTTTTTTTTTTAGCAAGGGGGGAAGGTGTTTTGGAGCATTTTCACTCATCACACATAGGGCAGCCCATCTACCTGAATGGGTTGCCCTATACACAGCAATAGCCCCAAAGAAGCTTCAGAACTTATTTGTTTAAGAGTGGAGCTTGGTGTGTTTTCTACTGCGATTTTTGGTGCAGCGCACTTCTGAACTGCAAGGAAACTCACAGATGTGAATGGAGCCTCTGCTTGATACCAGTGTTTGACCCCCGGCCTAATTAACGGACTTCCTCTGCTTAATACCAGTGTTTGACCCCCGGCCTGATTAATGGACTTCCTCTGCTTGATACCAGTGTTTGACCCCCGGCCTGTTCTACGGACTTGTCTTGCTTATTGCCTGTGTTTGACCCTCTGCTTGCTTACAGTTTGTCTGCTCCACCCAGCAACGGGACTTCCACCGGTTCCTGGACTCCTGCATCCCCAGACTCGGCTCTGCAGTTTCCCACAAGGGACCCATACCTGCTGGTGGCCCGTGCTCCTTAGTGCCACCCATTCCCTGTTTCATCTCCAGGGGACGGGGTGCGCATAGGGGCAAGGGCGAACCGCTCTTGGCATCTTGGCCTCGGTAAGTACTTATCTGACACTCATTGTTCTTGTGTTATCGCACCAATTTCATTTTCAGGCCCCATTCACATCTAGCATGGTTTTAACTGTGACACGCATAGGTTAGCCTGTTGATTTTAATTGGCTGCACTACATGTGGTCAATGGGACATTTTGGCATTTTGTGGGTTGTGCGTTTTTTACTGTGCATTTTGCAGCATTTGCCTCTCGTTTTTTCACATGGCAAAATGTGTGTTTGCTTCTGTGTTTGGTGTGCCCTTAATAATTATTGGCACTGAAAGCGCAACTAGTAATTTTAGGTGTATAAACATGGCCATACACCAGGACTCAAAATTTCAAGTCCTAAGCTACTAGCCAGGCCTCAAGGGTTACTCACCGCCAGTTGCACCGCCCAACCCCTACCTTGCCCCGACTCTAATTCTGCCCATAATCACGTCCTCATAAATTATCTCATGAAATTACACTTAAATGTTTTATGCAGACTTAAGTTACAAAAATAAATATTAACAACAACGTTATCAGTCCCCCTCAGCACAGCCTCACCAGTGCCCATCAATTCAGGCTCACCTGTGCCCATCAATGCAGCGTGACCTGTGCCCATCATTGCAGCGTGACTTGTGCCCATCATTGCGGCCTCACTATGCCCACCACTGCAGCCTCACCATGCCCAAAATTGCAGCCTCACCATGGGGGCCTCACTGTGCCCCCACCGTAGGGGCCTCACCGTGCCCTCATTGCAGCGTCACCTTGCCCAATATTGCAGCCTCACCGTGCCGAACATTGCAGCCTCACTGGGCCAACATTGCAGACTCACCGTGCCAACACTGCAGCTTCACTGTGCCCCATTGCAGCCTCACTGTGCCCCTTGCTGCCTCACTGTGCCAACATTGCAGCCTCCCTGTACCCCACATTGCAGCCTCACTGTGCCAACATTGCAGCCTCACTGTGCCCCACATTGCAGCCTCACTGTGCCCCCATTGCAGACTCACTGTGCCCAACTTTGCAGCCTCGCCAGGGTGGAGGAAGAGAGAGGATGGCCAGATCATGACTGGAGGAAGAGGAGAGCCACGGGATCACAGAGCACGAATAGCACGCTGTTACAGCTTACATGAAATTGCCTCCACTCTGCTCGCCATCACACACAGCCCCACCTCCTCCTGACCCCGCGCCTGTGATACACAGAACACATACCAGCATTGGACCCCCATTCTGTCTATCACAGGCGCAGGGTCAAGAGGAGGCGGGGCTGTGTGTATCGGCGAGCAGAGCGGAGGCAATTTCAATGTAAGCTGTAACAGCGTGCTATACCGCTCGTTGACCCCGTGGCTCTCCTCTTCCTCCATGCTCTCTTCCACCGGGGCGATCACTGGGAGAACGGCTCCCGATCAACCCCACCCACCGGCGGTGCTCACCCCCCCCCCACTCCCAGGCTGCCCAGCTCACAAGCCCTCATTTTCCACTCGCAAAATGCGAGTGGAAAATATGAGGGCTGCCATACACTATACAATCTGATTGTATATTGTGTATTTAGTAAGAAGGGTGATCACTGATTGATTGCATTTCATTTAAAAAAACGTGCACCTGGGAATGGGTGTCCTAATGAGATCAGCTGGTCAACTCCTTCCTGTGTCATGACCTAAAGTCTGATCAGGAAGCAAGACATTACAAATGGAAATGTCTGGAAACATGGATTAGGACAAGAAAAGTAAGTGACTGTAGATTTAATAGAAAGCTTTGATATTTTTGAAAAAAAAATACATGATTGCTATATTGGTGCATAGGGAGCTGGAATTTAGAAAAAAAAGTGTACAAAGGTGAACTTACCCTTTAAGAGACATAGCCACGCACTGGAGCAATTGTAGCATAAAACCAAATCCCAGCATGCAATTACCCAATATAAATATGCCTTCTTAAAATACAACTCCTCCCTCCATGCTGCCAAATAGAGCTGCACGATCTTGGCTATAATGAGAATCATGATTTTTTTTGCTCAGAATAAAGTTCACGATTCTCTCACGATTCTTGCGGCGTAACATCATCTTTCACATTATACAAAAAAGTTGAGCTAACTTTACTGTTTAGTTTTTTTTTTAAATTCATTAAAGTGTATTTTTTTTTTTAAATTGTGTTTGAAAAATCACTGTGAAAAAACAGTGTGACATAAAATATTGCAACCACCACCATTTTATTCTCTTGGGTCTCTGCTAAAAAAAACATATATATATATATTTTTGGGGGTTCTAAGTAATCTTCTAGCAATAAATATTGATTTGAACTTGTAAGCAGCAAGTGCCAAAAAAAAGGTTTAGTCTTTACGTGGTTAAACTTTCCTCAAAGTTCATTCCTTTGATCTAAGAAGAAATGTTACTTTGCTTATATTTATCCATGATGTTGTGATAAAACTTGGCAGGCTGCCTGGATTTTTTTTATTATTTCAGCTGTGAGAACTCTCTGCACTTGTTAGAAAGAATCGTGAAATGCTGTTTTGAAGACCGGGAAGGGAAAAGGATTGCGATTTTGATTCTTAATGATTAATCGTGCAGCTCTAGTGGACATTTTGGAGAGTTTGTCCAAAAAACAAAAATTTACAGTTAGATTAGAATAACATAACTGTAATATGTCTCTACCTCTCCACCTCAACTTCCCACTCTCTCTCTCTTCTTCCTCATCTCTCTCTCCCTCCCCCTATATCTGTATATTCCACTGTAACATAATCCACATGTACATGAAAAGTTGTTCTGGAAACATAATTAAAAGTTAAATTACAAGAACATTATGAACTATAATAAGTCTCTACCTCTCCACCCCATCCCCCCTCTCATCCTCCCACTCTCTCATCCTCTCTCCCTTGCATGCTCATTCTCCCTCTCCCCCTAATAATTTTTCTCTCTCTCTCTTTCCCTTGTTGAACCTTAAAAATCCGAGTACATATCGGAATAAACACATTGTATGTTTTTTATGCAGAGAAAAATTAAACATAAAGCAAACAATTCTAACATGAATTTCAACTTGACAGTGGCAGTGCCATTAGTAGGTAGTTTTCTTTAGACTGAAAAAAAGAAAACGGTGAACTTTGTTCCTCAGGGTTTGTCAAATCATGTTGTAGTGTTGTAGCTGCTGCAGAGCTTGGCGGTATAAGTTTCAAGGCTTTACCTTCTGTTGGGGGCTATTTCCTCAATGGCACAAGTGGGTATGTCTCTGTATCTGGTGGTCCACTTGGGGGCCCATATTGTGGATAGAGGGAGGCATGGTTGATGCAATGTAAAGCAATCTATGTTGGTATGGATAGTGACTTGGAATTCTTGGTTTGGGCTGTTCCACAGGTCTCGGGGCAGGTGGATATTGGGTTGGCATGGATGGTAGTTGACCGGAGAGCTGTGGTGGTCTACTGGGGGGGGATGGGAAGAAGAAGAGGCAAGTGGGCTCATATCCGGTGTTCTAGTCATATCCAGTGTTCTAGTAGGGGGGGGGATTACTGAGGGAATTGGTGGAGGAATGGGATATGGGATTCGGGATCTGGGGTTCTCATAAATGCTAGAGTGTGCCTCAAAACACTCTAGAGGGATAAGGGTTTGGTGCAATGTTTTGGGGCTGACGGAACGGGAGTAAAAATTTGGGGACAAGGACTTTTGTGCGTTGGCACCGAAACCTGGCATGGTACAGTGAAGGAGTGGATACAATGTTGCACTGCGATCCTCATTTCAAAGTAGCGCTCTGGCAAGACCTCTTTAAGAAGAGGCACCAAACTTATGACGAATAATGTATTTATTTATTTTAGGTACTTATATAGTGCTGTCAATTTACGCAGTGCTTTACATATACATTATACATTCACATCAGGGAGCTTACAATCTAAGATCCCTAACTAACATTTATACATACACACACTAGGGCCAATTTAGACAGGAATCAATTAATCTTCCGGCATGTCTTTGGAGTGGGGGGCGGAAACCAGAGACCCAGAGAAAACCCACGCAGACACAGGGAGAACATGCAAACTCCAGGCAGGTAGTATCGTGGTTGGGATTTGAACCAGCGACTTTTTTGCTGCTAGGGGAAAGTGCTAACCACTATACCACTGTGCCATATGGGGGCAGCACTGAGCATCAACTTGTTTACTGATCCCTGACTCAATGTGGAGTAGCTTATCTGTATGATCTGGGTCTTCCACCTGTTCTGCTTCCCTGATGCTTTGCTTCCTGTGGGAAGTAGATTGTCTTTGTCTTTGCCTTGTCTTTGCCTTTGCCAATGCCTTCTGCTGGAAGGCATGGAAACATCAGTCTCCTTATACTTTGGCACCTGTGCAGATGATGACTCATTCAAGCCCAGTACCTCGGTCGACTTATGCAAGCCCTGTACCTCCATAAATGAATCCTCTACATTAGTTCATGCAAATCACACTCCTTTAACATCAACAGTAGCAGCATGCTCCTCCTCCCCCAACTTGCTTCTGTGCTGCAATCAAAAAAATTGTAACATGTACCTCTGTTTGTTATTAGGCTACAAATACAAAGTATAAAGATGATAGGGGGAGGCAGCGGATGAGGGGGAGGACAGGTTAATTATAAAGAGAGGAAGTGAGAGAGTGACAGAATATTGTACGATAACTTACTTCCTCAATTCTAGAACAGGCTTCAGAAAATAAAGGTATCTGGCGAAGGCATACGGCTGCTTTGAGGGTGCACCAGATCCTCTTGACTCATGCTCCAGTCTCTGGTGTCTTTGCAGTGTGTCCTTTAGTCTACGCCACCTTGTACGTGAGTACTTCTGTAATAAAGAAAAAACATGACTAGTTTCCTTTTTTTTAATTTCAGGTACAGAGCAACTGGAATTACATTTGCCAGCTTGCCAGTTTATGAATTTAAATTGGGAAAATCCACTGTGAGCACAATTGTGTGGGACACCTGTATCGCCATCTGGGAGGTCCTAAAAGATGTTATGATGAGAAAACCAACAAAAGAGGAGTTGTTTTGGGAGCGCTGCAACTTCCCTAACTGTGTTGGTGCCATAGACGGCAAGCATATCAGGACTGTGAGACCATGAAGTGAAGAAAAACACGCCTCTAAGTGCAATATTAAAAGATTTATTTCAGGAGCACAAGGGTTAAAAACACAAGATTATGGTAAAATCCGGAATGTAATGCAGAGTCCTCATGTGGATTATTCATCCTCCGTCTGTCTGCAGGGGGAGAGAGGGGAGAGAGCCACCCAGCAGCTGTCAGATTCCCTGATGATGTGCAGGAGCAAGGAGGCGGCGAGGCGGCGAGGCGGCCCGGGTTCTGGATTCACGCTGGAACGCACATGTCCGAGAAGATGTCAGATGATGAGGGCAGTGGGCAGTAGTGTGTTTCGGAGCATGCGTGGCTCATTCATCAGACCTACGCCCATGTTTGCCACGTGGACTTATGAGAGGTGAGGGGAGGAGAAAGGGGAGGAGTAAGGGTATGGTGACTGAATGACTGGTGGCAATTGGGGATTGTATTGCTGGAGACACGCTGGGAGTGCAGCCTTTAGTGGCGATACACACACAGATTGTGTCATGCACAATAATAGCAATGATGCTGGTATGAAATGGTGGTAATAAAAAAGATTAACGTCGGAGTTAGATTAGAAGCATACACAATATAGTGATCCAGGGTGGGGGGTTGTGGAATCATATATATATAGTAAAACAGGGTGAACAAATATCTGTGCTAACTAAAAAAAGAACAGGAAAAGCAGCCAGCACAGTTTGTTGATTCATCCAACTCAAATATAGAAAGTCCAAAACTGCAGCGCTTAGATATATAAATACAGTATATAATAGCTGATTCCATTTACGAGCTCCGGCCGCACATGCGGACTACGGCCGTGCTATCCAGGAAACAGGAAAAAAGAGACAGCATTATTCGGCCGCACATGCGCAGTGTGGCCGTGCGGTTCAAAAGGACAGGAAGACGGAACCAGCATAATCACCTATCACCTCCGGTGGGCGGAACAACGCCGACCGGAAGTAATGTTGGCACAACACAGCAGAGCACTGCCTGTACGCCGTGACAACTTCCGGTGGGTGAAAATCAAAACACCTAGACCGGAAATGACGTTACTGAGGCGCATTCCAACCGCGTTTGGGTCTCAAGCTAAAATAAACAAAAGGATACAAAGATGGGAGCAGTGAACAGCAATATAAAATTAATTAAACAGAACCCAGAGCCCTCCATAGACCTTCATATTAAGATGTATCTCACAATTCGTAAAAATACAAATTAAATACTTAAAGTATTATTTTAAAAAATTATAAAAAAATATTAAAAAATGGCAATATCTTACATTGAAGAGAGGAATTAGGAGGCTCTCAAAAAATAATATACAATGCAACAATCAAATGATGGTAATTGCCATAAAAAAAATATTATGTATATACACACTCACATAAACTTGTGTAGTAGATATATAATATTACAAAACTGTAAAAATAAATATATATAAACTGTAAAAATATTTATATGTAAACACTGCCTACTAGTGCTGAAACATATGAAAATAATTAACTTTTATTGATAAAACAATTTACATCCCAATCGATATTCATGCCGAAAGAGGTGTAACACTTTAGATCATATATCCAGTGGGTCTCGAGTTTGGAGATTTCCCGTTTGGACATACTACCACTCCAGTGTGGATTGAACCTGTCGATGGCCACAAAGGTAATTCCCTTAGGATTTTGATTGTGGCACTCCAAATAGTGTTGGGAAACGGTATGTTTCAGGAATCCCTTCTTTATATTTGTAATGTGCTCATTTACCCTAACGTGCATGGCACATGTCGTGCGGCCCACATATTGTAAGCCGCATGGGCAAATCAATAAGTATACCACATTAAATGAGGTACAGGTGATAAAGGTGTGGATATCAAAAACTCTACCAGTGGTATGAAATTTAAACTGACATATTTTTTTACTCTTATCCTTATTGATAGCACAGACGTTATAATAACGACAAGGGTGATAGCCTTTAGACTTTTGAAAAAAACGACACTCTATTAGGAGCATCCAAAATATTGGTTGCTATTTGAAGTTTAAGAGGGGGAACTCCTCTGAAAATGACCTGTGGCTGATCTGGAATCACTGGACCCAAGAATTTGTGATTTTTTAGGACCCCCAATGTTTAGTCAGAATTTTCTTGATATCAAAATGTTGCTGGGAATAAGTAGTAACCATTGAGAAATTATAATCAATCTCACTAGATAAGGGTTTTTTCTTATTCTGAAGAACAGAGGCTGGAACCATATCCACTTCATTGATAACTATATTCAAATCACTATTGGTGCTGCTCTCCAATTGTAATACAATACCCAATGGGTTATCATTGAGTTAGCGCATAAACGTGGTAAGTGACGTCACATCACCATCCCACAGGAGGAGGATTTCGTCTATATACCTACCCCAGGAGACCAATTCCGATCTCCTGTTGGAATGGACGACATCCTCCTCCCATTTGGCCATAAATAAATTGGCCATACTGGGTGCAAATTTTGCACCCATTGCGACCCCTCTATTCTGGAGGTAATGAGTCCCTCCAAACCAGAAGTAGTTATGGGTCATAGTATACCTCAATAAATCCAAAATAAATTCCCGTAGAGCAGGAATCAGCTCAACATCTCTTCTCAAGAACATATTCACAGCTTCTAGACCATCTGAATGGGAAATAATAGTGTAAAGGGATGTAACATCGGCAGTGGCCATAATGTAACCCTCCCTCCACTCTAAGCTTTCATGTAAGATGGAGTGCCAGACATGAGAGGTTGTAAAAAACCATAAATATATTTAGCAATTCTAGAGGTAATAGAGTCCAACCCACTAATAATGGGTCTCCCCGGGGGTTGACTAAACACTTATGTACCTTTGGTAAAAAATACATAATTGGCTTTCTTGGAGCCAAGGGGATTAAAAAATCCCTCTCTTTCTTATTGAGCAAATTGTTACAAAAGCCAGCATCAACAAGCACAGTGAGCCCCCGTTCACACCTATGCGAATTAGATGCGGCTTACACCGCATCTAATTCGCAGGACATTTTAAAATACATTCATATGAATGCATCTGGTTCACATATGTGCGTTGCATTTGCGTGTGCGTTTTCTGGGCATTGCAGTGTGAATTACGAGCCCCTTATCTTCTATGGGAACGCATCTGCTTCGCAGATGCATTGCGTTCTGAACATGGACTTTCTCCTTCTCCTCACTACACCTCCCCCCCCTCTCTCTCCCCCTCTCCCTGCTCACTGATCCGCAGCTAAAACGCAGATGAGCCTTTGAACAGGAGATTTTTATCTTCCCAGTGAAACCTGAGCTTCAGTTCGCTCCGCACATATGTGAACCCAGGCTAAGTTCTCTTTTATACTTAAAGATGGGATCATGACTCAACGGTATATAGGTATTGGTGTCAGACAAGATCCTATTCATTTCTGAAACATATGAGCTTTTATCCATCACCACTATCCCGCCCCCCTTATCAGTGGGGCAGATAATGATGTCATTCCTCTGTTTCAAGGACTCTAATCCCTCACGAAATCGCAAATCTTTATGATTCTTTCTTATTTTTAACATATCTATGTCTTTCAGAACTAATTAATTAGAGACGCGTTAGAGAGGCCCGAATGTCTCACTCCATCCGTCTCTTTAAGAGTAGTGGTAGTTGTTTGAGAAAAAAAAATCTTTTTATACTGACCTTTCTAATGTACTTTTGTACCTCTATAAAAGCCCCAAACTTGCTCAGGGGTTTGTCCGGAGCAAATTTGCGTCCATGATCAAGTACAAATTTCTCATTCTCTGGAAGTATGCTTATGCTGAGATTAAAAATCCCAGCATCTCTTATACTCTTCGCCTTTTTCAATCAGTTCCTCCTCCCCCCTCTGGTCCCTCTCTTGGTTCTCCCCCTCTTGTTTTTCTGTGGGACTTTGGGAAAAAAAGAGGAAGAAGTGCTAGATGGACCAGAATGGTGTGGAGGCCCTTGATTATATTGTTGAGGTCTCCTAGGGGGATAATAGCCAGGACTATCCCAACCCGATCGTCTGTACTCCGGATGTGTGTTACCTGGAGTGGGAGCAGATGGGTGTTGGACAATATATCGATCATAACCGTGATCAGTATAATCATTATACCCATCATGGTGTTCTCCTAAGGGTCCATAATGACTATATACTGGGATCTCCTCTGGGTATTCATACGATGGATGATCATATTGTACACAATCATTATTTCCCTGATTCTTCGAATGAGCTCCCTTGTTTTGAGGGTGCCTATAAGGAAATGGCTTTTTATTATTTACAACCCTCCTCCAACTACCTTTAGGTGTATTGGTATTTTTGGCATTGGCCGGAGCTCGTAAATGGAATCAGCTGTAATATATGTCATGCTGTCCTATCAGGGGTCAGCATGGCTTGAGATTTCTTGTATATATTTGGGCGTGCTTGCATCATCGGCCATGCCTCTGATGATATCCACATAGGATGAAACATGTCAGGCTGGCAGATGCAAGTACGCTGTGAGCCGCGGAGTTTTTGTATGTCATGATGTTCCTTTTTACCTGTAAGTAGACTACAATAAAAACGTGTGTTTTACCTTTACGGGCTTTACTATTGTTGCTTTTCTCCTTATTGGGTTTGTATCCTGTTGGTGATCGCACAATATATCCATCTTCTTATGTGAGTCTTGATGTCTTTCTGATATTGATAAACCTGGATATTTCTATGACCTGCCTATCAAGTTTGGAGTGTGCCATTCGAATCCATTACTAACCTCTTGCATGACATGATTACATTGCTTGATTTCATATCTTTCTGGTAAGCAGATTGATAGCACATGGGTGTGGTGTGCTTTTCTTTTGCACATTAAAGTTTGGTGGAGGCTCTAGGTCATCTCTATCTTATCTTGATTTTCACATGGACTATTACATATATTTATATATTTTGCCTTATCTAAGCGCTGCATTTTGGACTTTTTATATTTGTGTTTGATGAATCAACAACCTGTGCTGGCAGCTTTTCCTGTTCTTTTATTAGTTAGCGCAGATATTTGTTCACCCTGTTTTACTATTTTATTTTGATTTCTTTTATATCAGCTGCTTACTTTCATTATTCTACTAATATGGATGTGTTTGACTTCCGCAATTCACGTTCTTTGAACCTTAAAGATGTTTTCAATAATGTGGAGGTCCAACAAAATTTGGATATAGGAGGTATTTTCGTTCGACTAAAAAAAAGAAAAATATCTAGATGATAGCATGGTACCTAGGAGCCTGAGGTTTGAGATCACCCCACAGGAAGACGAAACTGATCTCCCAGGATGGTATTGATAAGGTCAGGGATTTAATTTAGAGTTCTCACTTAATATGATGCCTACATGTAAATCTGTTTTTTACTTTTTGGCTGTTGAACTCAATTGAGGCTGCTTTTGTTTTCTTGTAACTATATTGCCATGGTGTTGAAGCTTGTGTTCGTAACCCAGGTGACTCCTGTTGTTGTTTACCATTGCCCTTTGTGAGGGGTTGTGCTGATGCTATTGTTTGTATAATTGCCTATAAAAAAGGCCTTTGAAAGAAGTAAAGAGCAGCAGTCCATTATGCTCAAGAACTGATACACGGATTTCTGACTCTGTGTCTTAATTCCTATATGAAGCAATAATTTGGCAAAGCAATATAAACTATAAGCAACTTATTTAAAAGTAGAATCTAACATTTTGGCGCCCGGACGAGGAACTCACCGATGATACTACAAGAGGTGGATGAGCTACGCTGACGGAACAAAAGGCAGGCATTCCGGGAACCACAGATCAAAAAACCTGCGCAGGTAAGAAAAAGCTTTATTTTTCTTATATTCTGTGCTCCCCTGATTTGTGCCTATCCGTTCTGTCAGTTACGGTTCTCCTGGTTTTAAAACACCAGCCTCTGTAGTGGTGAGTCTAGAATTACTGCATATTTTCGTTTATATTGCTGGAATTATTTGTTTGTTTTTGTTATCTGTGTTTGTCTTGTCTGTCTTGTTGAGAAAGTGAATGAGCCTTGTCAAGGATGGTATGAGTTAGAAGGGGATTGCCGAACTAAGCAACAGAATGCGCCTTACCTCACACGATTGGGAACCTGAGGGCTTGTGAGCTTGGGGGTCTGACGCTTATGCTTAACCTCACATCTAACTCATAAACCATAGACGGGTTGAGAGTATAAGCCCTGTCTGCTCCATAAAGCAGGGATAAGAGTGTATGAGAGGGATTCCCAGATACGAGGGGGGAATAAGGTCTCAACAAAGTCCCGAGATCTAGTCGGATACCTGGCCACTTAAAGGAATGCTTGTATATGTTGTAGCCGCATTCTGGTTTGTTATTGGGCTAGCATATAAAGTAATTATTTATTTTTGGGCTAGCATATAAAGTAATTTGGTTTCAGAAATCTCATTCCGGAGAGGTTTCTAGAATTCTAGCACCCTAGGAGGAAGGCAACGAGGAACTAGTGTAACTTAGCTGGTTTGCTATTGGGCTAGCATATAAAGTAATTATTCATTCTTGTATATGTTGTAGCCGCATTATATTGTACACTAAGTGTCCCACACGCTACCTAGGCAGGACTGTTAGAATGGGCCAGAGGAACACAAAACCCCGTCAGAGAATTGTGGTGCACTATACGGTGCCACAGATAATTAAGAACATTTATGGGAAAACCGAAGCACAGGACTTAAAGGATGTCCTTCGTAAATTTAAGGTGAAAGGAGCAGCGGGCTTAGACCCGGATGTATGGAGTGAAATAAAAAGGGACAGACAAGGGGAGGTGTTAGAGAAGCAATGGATGCGTCAGGTTCAGTGCTTAATTAAGGTCTCAAATAGAGCGAAAGAAGAGGGGTGGAAATATAATCCAGATTGTGATGGTTGGGATATGAAAGATAGAAGAACAAAAAATGTTGAAATTTTAAATAATCTTAGTTCAACCATCCCACCCCCATATACTGACATAGAACGTAAACCACACAAGATATGTCCTGTACTTAAGGGTAGAGAATGGGTTTTTTCAGGTTTGTGGAGTATAAGAATTTCATTCAGAAACTGTAGCTCCCGTACGCACTGATACATGCATTATAGTAAAGCCAGCTGTTTTCTGTAGATTTGTGACACAGTTAATGAATACACATGAAGCAACCTGGCAGGATGGGGAGGATCTATGCAGACATAAAATGACTCTGACCCTGTTTTAACCAGTTTATGACAGAAATAGGTCCACACAGACCTGCAGGACAAGCTGAGGGGGATGGCAATCAGACATATAGACTCAAGGGCCCCTTTTATTGCTAGATTAGAAGCTTTGTCAGGCAAAACAACAAGAGGGGGGGTCAATATCACCCATGAAACAAATGCCAGGACAGACTGTATCAGACTTTTACTTATCTATAGAAAGTATGATGGCAGATGAGGGAATGGATTTAGAGCTGCCAGTCACGATCTGAGCCTTCAATAGACAGTTTATGGAAGGATTAATTCCACAGATAAGTGAGAGACTGAAAGCCTGCACACCACCCTTAATTTGTTGCGATATTTGGCAGAAAAAGGTTGCAAGGTTAATAAGAAAAAGTTGCCAATGTGTCAGGAAAAAGTTATCTTTTTGGGACATTGTATATCACAGGGTACGAGACATCTCACTGAGGAGAGGGTTCAAGTGATAAAGGGAATGTTACCCCCACGGAATTTCAAACAATTGCGTATGTTTTTAGGTATCGTGTCATATTGTAGACAGTGGATACCACATGCTAGCGCTTTGATGCAGCCATTATACGATTGTTTGAAAATTGTACCGTATATGCTTACAGAAATAGCTTATGAGTCGTTTATCACTTTGAAAAAGTTGCTGATTTCTGCCCCGGCTATTGGTATACCAGATTACACCAAGATATTTAATCTGTACATTGCTGAGATCACTGGACATGCCACAGGTGTTCTGACACAGGCACATGTAAAACAAAGACCAGTCGCTTACTTTTCAGCAGCATTAGATCCAGTATCTAGAGGTTCACCGTCTTGTGTACGGGCGGTAGCAGCAGTGTCAATTATCATAGATAAGTCATCAGAGATTGTTCTAGACAATCCAGTCGTAGTGCATACCACACATGACATACATGCAATCTTGTCTCAGGTACAGCCCAAACACATTTCCATGGCTAGGCAATTAAGGCTACAGTGTACTTTACTTTTACCTCCAAATGTCACTTTTCAGCGCTGTACAACCTTAAATTTGGCTACCTTTTTGCCTCTTCAGTCACCAGATTTGGCAAGGGGGAATGATAGTGCTAATAGTGCTAATAAGGAAGGAGATGAGGAAACTGACACTCTTTTGTTTCAAAAAGTAGATGAATGTTTCAAGAAGTAGATGAATGATTGTTTTTAGCTCATGGAACAGGAGACAATAGGATTCCCACACGTTACAGATACACCAATTTTAAATGCTGAGCACACTTTGTACATAGATGGCAGTAGGTTTGCTGATGACAAGGGTAAATATCACACAGGGTATGCTGTAGTGACTGATACGCAGTTAATTGAAGCACAGGCCTTACCGGCCCACATGTCAGCACAGGAAGCAGAATTAAAAGCTTTAGAACAAGCCCTAGAATACTTAAAAGAACGAGAAGGGAATATTTACACTGACTCTGCCTACGCTTATGGTGTAGCGCATGATTATGGCCATATATGGAAGGCTAGAGGTTATCTGACAGCAGCAGGTACACCTGTAAAACATGGAGAAGGGATTAAGAGAGTCCTGAACAATCTTCAAAAGGTTAAACGAGTGGCCATCATGAAGATAGCGGCACACACGAGCGCAAAAACAATTGAGGCAAAAGGAAATGCATTTGCAGATTTGACTGCAAAACAGGCAGCTCTAGGGGAAGGAAGCCCTGAGACCTTAGCAGCAGTAGAGGTGAGTATCCCAGAACCAACATGGCAGCAGCTGAGTAAATTACAGGAGCAAGCAGGGGAGAGCGAGAAAGATAAGTGGGTCAGAATGGGAGCAGCACCAGACCTTGACAATGTATGGAGGGAAGGGGGCAAAATATGCCTGCCTGCCTCTCTGTACCCAGCAATGGCAGCGGCAGTTCCCCTACCCACACACGTCAGTTCCAATTCCATGTATAGGATTGTGAACCAAGGATGGCTCGCCCCTGGATTCAGTAGTACTGCAAGAAACTACTGTGCAGCCTGCCAAATCTGTCTCCTGAATAATCCAGGACAGAAAGTGAAAACCCCACGAAAACACCAGGTTCGGGCCCAATACCCCTTCCAGAGACTGCAGATTGATTACATACAAATGCCTAAGAGCGGCCCTTTTGAATTTGTCCTCGTGTGTATCGATTTATTCTCAGGTTGGCCCGAAAGTTATCCAGTAAAATCGGCTACAGCTAAAGCCACAGCTAAGAAACTGATCACTGAGTTAATACCTAGGTTTGGTCTTCCTGAAACCATAGAATCAGATAGGGGGACACACTTTACAGGAGAAATCATGCAGAATGTGATGACCATGTTAGGGGTTCAACAAAGTTTTCACACCCCTTACCACCCACAGAGTTCAGGATCAGTGGAGAGAGTAAATGGGACAATAAAGTTAAAAATACAAAAAGCCATGCAAGAGTTAAACAAGCCTTGGCCAGAATGCCTGTCTTTGGCTTTGTTCTCTATAAGGTACACTCCAACAGGAAAGACAGGATTATCCCCATATGAGATACTTTTTGGGAATGCACCTAGATTGGGTTTATACTTTCCACAGAGTATGCAATTGCAATGTGATAGTTTGACTGCATATGTGATACAATTACAACAACGTCTAACTAAGATCCACAAAAGTGTGTATTCCTCTCTTCCAGACCCTAATTCAATAACAGGTACACATACGCTGCTACCAGGGGATTATGTATATGTAAAGAAACACACCAGAAAGACATTGGAACCCAGGTTTGAAGGTCCTTACCAAGTACACTTGACCACAGCCACCTCAGTAAAGCGTGAAGGAAAACCTACCTGGATACACGCATCACATTGCAAGAAACAACCCGAGAAAACAACATGATGAAATATCTACTTACATATTTTTTGTTGAAGATTGTTGTTTTACAAATATATGCATGGACTCCTGGTATTAATGTACTTGAGGTAGAAGAAACAATGACTTTTGAATGGAGTATAGATGATCCTAAAGTAGCAAATGTATCAGGATATGAGATAAATAAGGATTACACTGTGGGTAATTATACTGTTGAAGGACATAGGCGACCATTTCATGTAGATGTGGGTATAGCATGGATACAGGCAGACCCCCTCTCAGAAGTAACCGTAACTTTCCAGTGGAATGATAATATGGGTTTCCCCTTTAACAATAGTAAGAACCATAGGTGTCATAAAATATCCCTTTCACAGACATGGAAACAAGCCCGGGAACGGGTAGTGGGACAAATGTACCAAATATTAACAGTCATGGCAGAAGGAGGGAATATAACCGAAGGGATGTCTAATCTGACAGATATTACCGTTAATCAATCCAGTACTTTCCTCTGTGCCTCTTGGTGGAGGGAAGAGAGAAATGATGGGTGGTATTGGAGTGCAGAGGCCTATGGGTTTCACATACAAATGGAGGAAGAAGTAATGCCAACAATTGAATCTTCCATATTAACACCCGTACCAAACACTTGCATAAATGTATCAACATCACAACAGAAAACAAAAATAAAATTCAATATCACTTTTCCCTCAATACCAGAGTGTAGGTATAAACGAGAATGGTACGACACACTATTGGGACTGACAGGTACAGGGATGGGAATTTTAAACTCGGTCGAGATAGAAGAAATGAACAACAGATGGAAGCATGCAGGGGGACACATAACTGACAGCTTGACTATCACAAGCAAATGGTTACCCACCACTTTTGAAACCCAATTGCAAGAAATACCCCTATTACAATTTTTGGGAGGGTTAATAAATCACACGATAGGAGCAGAGCTCCAGCTGTGGAATCAAAATCAACAGTTTGTAAATTTCACACAGTGCTCTTTTAACCTCTTATCCTATCATATACAAATAAATAGGGCCAGGACTGAACTACAGTTGGGAAATTATCATACCTGGATGAAATATTTTAAGGGTCTAACTGACGATGGTGTATGGTTCCAAGTAAAAGGGGATAAGATAGGATGTGAGGAGAAATGGTGTGTAGGAAGGTTCGAAGCATACCGGGTAGCAGATGTAATGGAAATGTGTAAAATAGTGGTCATGCCACTAGTAATTAAAGACGAGTTTTGGTATCCAGAAATATATGGGAAATATGTAGATAAAAGAAACAGAACCCATGATTTAACTCTATGTGAAGGAACTAATAAGGGAATGGTATGTGGCAGAAGTTCCCCAGTATATGAACCTTGCCTGTTAAAATACCAAACTAGCATATGCAAAATGCAAAGAACACCGATAAATGTGAACAATAGATTCATAGAAATAGGACCCCAGCATATTTGTATCATTACTAATGATAACCGCACCATGTCAGCATTAAATAAATCGGCGCCGTTTGCGGGATGTATAAAAAAGATTAAAATATTACAATGGGGTAACGACACCTATCTTTTTGAACCAGACGCCGATAAGATATTCTCTTCAGTCTATGAGGTACATAATCTCACTGACACTACACCCTTTATAATTTCTTTAGACCCACTAAAACAGGTTTTGGAACAATCAGAGTTGTTAAGACAACACATAGAAACACTAGAACATACCCTACAGAATAACCTTGTATCCGCAATTATTGACAAAGGTAGACTAGTACATCTTTCCTCACAGATACAACAGGATACTGCACCACATTGGTGGGATATATTTAGTGGAATGTCTTCTACAGCAACCAATACCTTTCACTGGTTGTTAAGTCCAATGGTAATTATTATTCTAATATTAATATCACTTACAATCACGAATATATGTGTATACAGGAAAATAAATAGGAAAATTAGGAGAATAGACAGGGCATACCGATAAATGTGTATTGACATCACCCTACTCCTATAAAACTCCTCTTCTTGAATTTTAAGATGTTGGTAATACCTAGGGGGATGGGTTCTACCCCTCTGACAACCCGCGGTCAGGGAAAGGACTCTGGGGAAAAACTGACTAGAACTTATTCATGAGGACCCAGGGGGAAGGAGAGGATGATGTCAAAGGGGGAAATTGATAAGGTCAGGGATTTAATTTAGAGTTCTCACTTAATATGATGCCTACATGTAAATCTGTTTTTTACTTTTTGGCTGTTGAACTCAATTGAGGCTGCTTTTGTTTTCTTGTAACTATATTGCCATGGTGTTGAAGCTTGTGTTCGTAACCCAGGTGACTCCTGTTGTTGTTTACCATTGCCCTTTGTGAGGGGTTGTGCTGATGCTATTGTTTGTATAATTGCCTATAAAAAAGGCCTTTGAAAGAAGTAAAGAGCAGCAGTCCATTATGCTCAAGAACTGATACACGGATTTCTGACTCTGTGTCTTAATTCCTATATGAAGCAATAATTTGGCAAAGCAATATAAACTATAAGCAACTTATTTAAAAGTTGAATCTAACAGTATAAATATTTTAACGATGTGGGTCTGGATCTGTTGCGATTTTTGATTGCCAGAAAAAGACGCAAATTAAACAAACTTGACAAGGAAATATCGGAAGTTAAAGATAAATTATCTTCATACAGAGAGTCAGAGGAATATAAAAACAAATCTGACAACCTCAAAAAGGTTCTTGAGAAAGAGAACCTTGATCAGAAATTTAAAAATAAGAAAAAGTTTGTGAGAGATTTGGAGGATTGCAAATCCAATCAAGTGTTTAAATGGCAGATCAGGAGGGTGACTCTCACTGAAGGAGGAACAGGGCTTCCCCCCGGGCCAGCCATACATCCTAAACCCTCTGGTTTTCCTGTAGTCCAGGTTAACACTAGAGAAGCCAAAAATACCAATACACCTAAAGGTAGTTGGAGGAGGGTTGTAAATAATAAAAAGCCATTTCCTTATAGGCACCCTCAAAATAAGGGAGCTCATTCGAAGAATCAAGGAAATAATGATTGTGTACAATATGATCATCCATCGTATGAATACCCAGAGGAGATTCCAGTATATAATCATTATGGACCCTTAGGAGAACACCATGATGGGTATAATGATTAGACATGTGCATTCGTTTTCGTCCGAATGCATTTTCGTCCGAATTTCAGGTATTTTCGTTATTGTTTTAACAAACGATAACGAAAGTGCAGAATCCGAAAAACGAAAGATCCGACATAAACAAATGCTTTATTTTCATTTTCGTTGCTACAACAGTTCGATATAGATAGGAGATTCGACATGACGCTGACAATAACAATCTGTGTCCATCAAACCTGTGGTCGAATGTGCCTAACCTTAACTCTATTAGTACAAGATTATTCTACATAGAGAGAAAAGATTCGACATAGAGAGAAAAGATTCGACGTAGGGGAGAAAAGATAAATAAAAATATTGATGATGATGAATGTTATTGGCTGATTGTAACCAAAGAGGAGGAGCAGTAAAATAGCTAGAACTAAGTACACACGTACTTTGGCTTATGGTGTCTGTTGAAAGTTCTAAGAAGCTGCGATGGAGCAGGTAAACTATACGGCGTCGTACAGTTTAGCTGCTCCGTCGAATCTTCTTTGAACATTCGACAGACACCATAAGCCTTCAATGACAGATTCGACCTTAATTTGGATTTTCGGACGAATGCAATTTTTAACGAAAAACGAAATAAATAAAAACGAATTTCGGGAGTAACTGAATAATTAAATTTTCGGACGAAAACGAAATTCCGAAACGAAATATTTCAGTGTGCACATGTCTAATAATGATTATAGTGATCACGGTTATGATGATCAATATATTGTCCAACACCCGTCTGCTCCCACTCCAGGTAACACACATTCGGAGTACAGACGATCGGGTTGGGATAGTCCTGGTTATTGTCCCCCTAGGAGACCTCAACAATATAATCAAGGTCCTCCACACCATTCTGGTCCATCTACCTCTTCTTCCTCTTTTTTTTCCCAAGGTCCCACAGAAAAACATGAGGGGGGAGAACCAAGAGAGGGACCGGAGGGGGGAGGAGGAACCGATCGAAAAAGGCGAAAAAGGGATTTTTAATCTCAGCAAAAGCATACTTACAGAGAATGACAAATTTGTACTTGACCATGGACTCAAATTTGCTCCGGACAAACCCCTGAGCAAGTTTGGGGCTTTTATAGATGTACAAAAGTACTTGTTGATGCTGGCTTTTGTAACAATTTTCTTAATGAGAAAGAGGGGTTTTTTAATCTCGTTGGCTCCAAGAAAGCCAATTATGTATTTTTTACCAAAGGTACATAAGAGTTTAGTCAACCCCCCGGGGAGACCCATTATTAGTGGGCTGGACTCTATTACCTCTAGAATTGCTAAATATATTGATGTTTTTTTACAACCTCTCGTGTCTGGCACTACATATTACATTAAAGATTCTGAGCAAGTGATTCACAGTTTTGAAAGCTAAGAGTGGAAGGAGGGTTACATTATGGTCACTGCCGATGTGACATCCCTTTACACTATTATTTCCCATTCAGATGGGCTAGAAGCTGTGGATATGTTCTTGAGAAGAGATGTTGAGCTGATTCCTGCCCAACGGGAATTTATTTTGGATTTATTGAGGTATGCTATGACCCATAACTACTTCTGGTTTGGAGGGACTCATTACCTCCAGAATAGAGGGGTCGAAATGGGTGCAAAATTTGCACCCAGTATGGCCAATTTATTTATGGCCAAATGGGGGGAGGATGTCGTCTATTCCAACAGGAGATCGGAATTGGTCTTCTGGGGTAGGTATACAGACGACATGCTCCTCCTGTGGGATGGTAATGTGACGTCACTTGCCACATTTATGCGCCAACTCAATGATAACCCATTGGGTATTGTATTACAATTTGAGAGCAGCACCAATAAGATCAATTTCTTGGATCTAACTATACAGGTCAAGGATGGTGCATTCAATATGTCCACTTTCTTTAAGAGCACTGATAGAAATGGCTATATTGGACAGGGTAGTTGTCATCACCCTTCTTGGCTTAAGTCAGTACCTAAGAGCCAATTCCTCAGTTTACTTAAAGAAGATTTCTTCTCACAGGCCGCCACTCTGAAAGAAAAATTCATTGAAAAAGGTTAATCACCTAGTGATTTGAATATAGTAATCACTTATAAATAATATAAGCGATTACAACCTTTTATCTTCGTCAAAAACAGACCTTGTTGTATCTATTTCATTAAATAAAATATTTATAATGAATAACCACTGTGCTAAATATTTGTTTTGATTGTAGCCGTATTAGTGCAATTGTGACAGAGAAAATTGAGTACTGTCCGTGATACTTTTTTTTATTTGCACTAACATACAATTTTTCAGGACAAGCTTTCGGGGTATGTCCCCTTCTTCAAAGTCCAAGCAGTACTGATTCACAAATTTTTAAGCAGAATGTTAAAGAAAAAAAAAAACACATCTCTGAGGGTCCATTCACACAGGGGCAACTTTGGATCTGACTTCAAGTCGCCCTTAGTCGACTCAAGTCGCGCTAGATGAAAAAATCAATGTAAGTGAATAGATCCGTCTTAATGTACACTACTGCCATCTCTCCGACTTCAGAAAAGGTTCCTGTACTACTTCAATCTGACTTCTAGGCGACTTGTACCCATTGATTTCAATGGACGTTGCCTCCAAGTCGGATCCCCTGTCTTAACTGAAGCAACTTTCCAGGAAGTAAAAATTCTTTTCTAGGCAAACCCCTCCCTCCCACAGAGCTGATTATTATGTGATTGGCCACTGGCAAAGTCCCCTGTCCTGGAGGCAACTTCAAGTTGCTTGTAAGTTGCCCCAAGTCGTGCTGTGATTCATACTCTAGTCATGTCCAAGTTGCCTCCCAAAGTTGCGCTGGAAGTCGTGTTGCCCCTGTGTGAATGGGCTCTGAGGGAAAGGAGAAAGAAGAAAAAAAAGAGAAAAACAAACACATACAAATCAATGGTAATGAAGATAGGAGCAGAGTTAGTGAGATAAGACAGAGGTAGAGCTATAGAATGGAGGGGGGATACTAGTCACAGAGGGGGTCGTAAAACTTAAGTATAATGGGTAAACAATATCTAAATTCAGGCCATTATTTTTAGTGTCAAAAAAAAGTATCATTCTTAGTTAAAACGTTTTCCTTTCCTGGATAGTTCTGAAATTCCCTTTAATAACTAAAACATTGAGGTCTTCTATAGTGTGGTCCGGTTGTGAGAAGTGATGTCCCACAGGTGTGCATAAACTGTCTTCTTTATGTTCCTTGATGGTATGTCTGTGCAAGTTCATCCTCGCTTGCAACTTCTGTCCTGTTTCACCAACATAAGATCCTTTGCTGCACCTTTTGCATTGGATGAGGTACACAACATTACTGGAGGTACAGTTGTAAGATCCCATGATATTGAAGGTCCCATTTGTGTGTGACAATGCAAAAGGTTCAGCTGCTATCTTTATTACCATTGATTTGTATGTGTTTGTTTTTCTTTTTTTCTTCTTTCTCCTTTACCTTAGAGATGTGTTTTTTTTTTTTTTTCTTTAACATTCTGCTTAAAAATTTGTGAATCAGTACTGCTTGGACCTTGAAGAAGGGGACATACCCCGAAATCTTGTCCTGAAAAATTGTGTGTTAGTGCAAATAAAAAAAGTATCACGGACAGTACTCAATTTTCTCTGTCACTGTGCTAAATAAAAGGAAAAATTAAATCAAATTTAATTATTAAAGAAGAGAAGCTAGTCAATAATCAAATATAGTAAGTAATACAACAAAAAGAATGATTTTACAATGGAAATACAAACGCTATCAATATATTAAGACACATTAAATGACAGAAGAAGTTACAGAAAAGAGAAACAAAAGAATAAGGCTGATACGTTACGCAGACTGCCTGGGCTCAATGCATAGTTTTGACTTGCTTTTATATCCCCTCTCTGTCCAACCCCAACAAGTTCCCTCCATTCACTCCCATTGATTGGTCCAAAGTTACAGCAAATCCTTATTGGCTGGAACTCAAGCCTATTTGGCTACCATGCTTATCACACAATAATTATGATCTCCAGCGACCCAATGTCTGCAGCATGTTTACAGTCCTTAAGTCTGCCATCACCCTTGACTTTAGGATAAACAGTCCCCAAATTAGCATGTCAAGGACCTATAACCAAATGGAGACACAATGGGGGTTATTTACAAAACACAAATCCACTTGGCACTGCAAGTGTACTTGAAAGTGCCTGTAGAAGTGCAGTCGCTCTAAATCTAAGGGGTAGATCTGAAATGAGTGGAAGCTCTGCTGATTTTATCATCCAATTATGTGCAAGCTAAAATGCTGTTTTTTTTATACTCCTTGCATATCCCCCTTGGATCTACAGTGACTTTACTTTCAGTGCACTTTCAAGTGCACTTGCAGTGCAAAGTGGATTTGCCTTTAGTAAATAACCCCCAATGTCTGGTCAGCAGCCCCGAAGACAAAAGGGGCAATCTTGATTACAATACTTAACATTTGGCTTTGAAGGCACTCTGAGAAACAGGAAACAGTCTTGTAAGCACAAACCAGGCCCATATCTCACCATAATACCATAAAATATATTAGGTAAATCATTTTCCTATAAAATATAAATATATATTTCACTGGGCATGGTCATTTCTTAGAGAGCCCTCACAATGGTTCCCTTGAAGCACCTTGATAAAATTATAGATTTCAATCGTTTAAATAAGAGTTTATGCAAACAACTGGTAATTAGGCTTCAATATTTCCAGATCATTTCCCCCTGAAGTTTATTATTGAACTCATGCCCTCCCTCAATGATTTTTTTTTGCACCCACCCACAACAGCCCAGAAGGCCCAACACTCCACACCACCACCGCGGCCTCCTTGAGCATGCCAGAACACATCAAGGTAGACTTGAGACTGCAAAGAAATCCTGGTGCCTTTGAGACTTCACATCTGGACCATGAATGCCTGTGCTGCGATGTTTCCACGCTCCTCTGCCTTGGCATAGCGGAACTCCAACATCAATGGCGGGATCCTGGCATATCTAGTCTTTTACCTTTGGATTGCAAAGATTGGACCGCGAGACAGCACTTTTCCATATGGTGAAGGAAAGTCCAGTCAAAGAAAGGAGAAAACAGGAAGCGCCACCTGAATGTAGTAATAAAATGTACAATTTATTCAAAGGATTAAGCACACTCACAGGAACAAAGTTAAAAACAAGCTCATCTGGTGCATAGGAAAGCTCCTCCAATCCATCTCGCGAACATCGTGCTGCGCTCGGGGGCCACAGGAGTTTGTTGGTGCTGTGTGACGGCTAGATAGCATCCCGGGAAGCTGGAAGAACCACCATGAACCGCAGGGCGGATGTGACGACACCGGAAACGGCTGTCAGGAAAGGGTCCATCCGCTGGTAAGATATATCGTTTGGCATGCAGTACTGGGGTCCACCAGCAGGTGTCTCCTGGCAGTGTTGAACTGTCAGGAGAATATTTCCCTGCTGGTGTCATTTCATCTTTTGGCCGCAGTACTGACGTCCACCAGCGGATGGATCCTGGCAGTATGGAGCAGACAACACTCCCTGCGCTCAGGTGTGACTTGAAGTCAATTATAGTCAGTCCTATAAATACCTGGCAAGCCCTCAAATGCTCGCCTTGGTATCTTTCTCCCTGCGCCCTCACTTGGCTGCCTGTATCCTGATCGTGAACCTGTTTCTGTCCTGCTCTGCTCTGATCCGATCCGATCCCTATCCCAAGCTCATCCTGTTCTTGTTCCTCCTGATTCCCTTGGATCCCTGCCCTGCAGCTTAACCATCCATCCTCTCCCTGTCCTGCTGGTTTCCCGTCCTTGCCTATCTGCTGACCTCCCTGTGTATGACCTTGGCCTGGCTTTGTTTACGATTCCGGTATCTCCATTTACTTGTATATATTGTTGTTTGTAGTGGGTTTGTTGTGTTGGTTTTGCACTGTTTATATTCCTTTTACTTGTCACTTGTTTAATAAACACCATTGTTTTTTCACTTACATGTGTTTCTGGTTTCCTCTGTGCAGTCCACATGGTCTGGTCAATTAGATCCCCTGACAACGGCCAGGATGCACTCAGAAGGAAAGGCCCACTTGGATAGACAGGCTACGCACTCAGAGCATCAGTTCCTTCTAAAGGCCTCTACTAAGCTTTTCTATGTACCAGATGAGCTTGTATTTAACTTTGTTCCTGTGATTGTGCTTAATCCTTTGATTAAATTGTACATTTTAAACTTTCTTAGTTTGTTCATTCCATGGATTTTATTCAATTCATGTGCCCACGGATATATTTGTATTTATATTTGTGATCATCGATAGGGCTTTAACTGTGTATGTTGATGCTCATGTTTATTTTGTGTGTTGCGTCAGTTCTTTTACTTTTTCTCTAAGGAAAGCCCAATTGTTGCACCTTTGTCTCAAGCTATGGCATGGTGGTTGTTGTTGCTTCTTCAGGTGGTGGTAGGGTGGGCCTCCACACAGTCGTGCATGAATAAAACTAGGAAAATTCTGTGAGCCACAATGGTCCTGTGCCCTGCTTATACTACCTCCAGCTGCGTGCGCTGATCACGCTTCATATATTGTGCAAAGAATTAATTAACAAACCATGCGCTGCGCTTGGGTAACCTAAAAACTCTATCCAACTCTGTGCATGTCGGTACAATAATTTTAAATACAAATATAAAGTGAAAATTATTAAAATGTGAAAATCAATATTTGAATAAACAGTCAAGTGTATAAGAAAACAAGTGCTTATTACTCCATAAATTGCATATAAAGTGCCTAATAAATAGAAAAAGAAAGTGCTTAGTGCTCAATATAAGGCATCCTGCTTGTTTTAATAAAATATTAAAAAACAAGTGAAAAAAGTTCTCTTTAGCATTCTAAAATAGTGCGTGCAAATAATGTCCAACAGTGATAACAAATCAATGCGTGCCAGTGGTGTCCAGCTGTGACATCAACCAATCACCATGCCGAAGACATCCTGAGTGCTGCAAACCATGCTCCGATACACCTCCGTGGCCCCCTTAAGCTAATGTGCTCACCTCAGAGCGTGTGACCCAGCTGCTACCCTGAGTCAAAACATGCTTTGGAGCCAACCCCGGGCTCAGTCTTAGTATCTGATGCACTCCTCTAGTTTCTAAAACCTGGTGCGGTGTGTTGTCTCTAATGTGTTCCTTTTTTTCCACTTTCTCATATATATATATTTTTAAAATTTCTTCTCTCTTACAGAACCTGGCTTCTTTCCCAACCACGGTGTGAAGTATTCTGTATTTCCTCTTCTTCTCTGTGTCTTGTCTCTCACATTAGTCTCCCTCTTACGTACAATCTCTGTGCAACAGCTTCCTGTAATAAAGACCGGTCACTGCTGCTCTCTCAACTTGTGCAGAGTGACTGGTCTTGACATGAATACCAAAAAGAAAAGGTAGAATGTCAGTGTACAGCCATTGGAGGAATTCCAGACAGGAGCAGCAGTTTGGTCATTATGACTAAATACTTATAAGGGTTATAATGTGGACGGCTAAAGTGGGTTCCCCACAGGGTGCAGAGTATGAGCAACAGCCAGTATCTACCAGAGCCCTTGAAGGTAGGGATAGTCAACGCTGCATGCTATTTCCAGGTCGCCATCCCTGGGTTCACCACACCTGCTCATGGGCTCAGGTTAAAGCAGTAGGCAGACTGAGGGATGTAAAAATCACATAAAGACATGAAACCTGGATGTCCAGGGATACCCTGGTTTCAATGGTTGTGAAATATGGTACTCGTATGTTTCAGGAAACCATTATAAGCCTGTGGGTCCCCACCTGACTCTTGAAGCTGAGTCGGGCAGGAACGCCAAAGCCTCATAATTCGCAAAAAAAATATATGACTGATGTCTTAATTACATTATCTAAGAAAATAGAACATAGAAACCAAAAGAACAACTTAGAGAGCATAATATTAAACAAGGAAAAGGAAAGAAAGAAAGGTAAGTAATGAAAATGAACAATAAGAATAATGAAACCAAGGTTTTTATTGTACACATTCTACTTTAGATTGTTACAGAGCATTGAATCTGTATTAAAAAAACAAATAAATAGTTACCCTGAAAACTATTGCTGACTGCATTAAAAATAATAATAATAATGATAATAATAATAATTATATATAGTTCCTTAACAAAAAGGGCAACTCCTTTCCCACATTAGTGGTAAACAGGATCACCGTTATGCCCTGTACACACGATCGGACATTGATCGGACATTCTGACAACAAAATCCATGGATTTTTTCCGTCGGATGTTGGCTCAAACTTGTCTTGCATACACACGGTCGCATAAAGTTGTTGGAAAATCCAATCGTTCTGAACGCGATGACGTAAAACACGTACGTCGGGACTATAAACGTGGCACTAGCAAAAAGCTTTCGTCTTTTAATTTATTCTGAGCATGAGTGGCACTTTGTGCATCGGATTTGTGTACACACAATCGGAATTTAACTGATCGGATTTTGTTGTCGGAAAATTTTATAGCCTGCTCTCAAACTTTGTGTGTCGTAAATTCCGACGGAAAAAGTCCGATGGAGCCCACACACGAACGGAATTTCCGACAACACAATCCGATCACACTTTTTCCGTCGCAAAATCCGACCGTGTGTACAGGGCATTACTATAAATTTTCAAGTCAGGTCCAAAAAAACTAAAAAAGGAGAGACTAAAACAACTGTTACCAAAAAACTTTTACAAGTGAAACCCAACTGCACTTCACTCCAATTTAGAGGCTTCTCACTATAACAAAACTAAATCAAAAATATAACGCCTTTTTTTCATCTAACTTTATATTGTTTTAGGGTCCCCTTTTAAATTTGCACATAACTTTACATTGGTCTCTCAATAGTTACCCAAATCAAGACAGCAACAGGGGGGAGTTTAGGAAAGTTAGGGCCCTAGCAGGGGCGGACTGACAACTCGTGGGGCCCCCGGGCAATAGGAGATTATGGGGCCCCCGGGCAATAGGAGATTATGGGGCCCCCGGGCAATAGGAGATTATGGGGCCCCCAGGCAATAGATTATGGGGCCACACAGTATACACACACACACACACATACAGTATACACACACAATATACACACACAGTATACACACACAGAATACACATACACACACTGAAAAGGTACTGGAGAGGCGGGGCAGCTATAATCTTGGTATTTTAAAAAAAACACAGATTTTTACATACTGTCCCTGGTTTTATTGAGGCTGGCAACCCTGATGGGGCCCCTTAGTGGCATGGGGCCCTCGGGCAGTGCCCGAGTGCCCAAATGGTCAGTCCGCCCCTGGGCCCTAGTACTGAACCTGAATGAACTTTCCTACCCGGCCTACCCGTAGTCTATTTTGATCCAGATATCACCCAAATCATCCACTCCGCTCCTAAGAAATCCTGATCTCCAGCTCCCTTGTTACCTCCTCCCATGCTCAACATAAGGACTGCTCCAGAACCTCTGGAACACCCTACCCCAGTATGTCCAGCCAGGTCCTACCCTTTTCACCATTAGGTGATGCCCAAAAGCTCATTTATTTAGGGAAGCCTACTCTGCCTCCACTTAAAACTTTACCTCAGCCATCTCCATCAGACCATTCCCTGCAGCTGTTACTTTTTGTACCACCCCCTCCCCTTAGATTATAAACCCTTTGAGCAGGGCCCTTCTATTAACGCCCTGCACAAACTGTTGGTGCTATCCAGGCCTGGACTGGGACAAAAAATAGGCCTGGGCATTTTAGACTGACTAGCCAACTTTTTCAAGGACCCAGGGGGGGGTTGTCAGTAGACATTTGCGGGGGTGGCTGGTGTCGGTCCTCCGCACTGTAATGTGCAGGGACACTGTGAGATAAAGGGAACTGCACTGTAAAGGGGAACTGTAATTGCAGTCCCCTTTATATTACAGTGTCCCGGTCATAGGCGTGTGCGCAAAGGGTGTGCCAGGTGTGCACACCCTAATCCTGGAGTTGGCAACCCATCAATTGTGAGCAGGTGAGAGGTAAGCCGCGATCCTTACTTGCCGACCCCCAGAACCTGGACAGGATAGGCGGTTGGAGTGGAAATTAATGGACCGATCTGTATTTTCTTCTGCAGCAACTGAAAGTAGGCTTCTCCTCCTCTTCTTCTCCCTGATATTCAGCTGCCACTGGAGGAAAATACAGGGGATTGGTACCAATGTATGCCACCCCTCTTGTCCCAGTTCCTTTTCTTTCCGCCTCCCAGGTCCCCTTGTGTGCTCACCTGCTCACCCCCCCCATTGTTTTAGGATGACGAGTGGGGAAGAGGCCGGTTAATATGTCACAAATGCATATGTGTTGGAGCTTTGAGGTGCACGCCCTAATACAATAGGCTGCGCACACCTATGGTCCCGGTTAAAATCATTAGTAAGACCTCATCTGGAATATGCAGTTCAGTTTTGGGCACCAGTTCTCAAAAAGGATAATCGGGGAACTGGAGAAAGTGCAGAGAAGGGCAACCAAACTGATAAGAGGCATGGAGGAGCTCAGCTATGAGGAAAGGTTAGAGGAACTGAATTTATTCACTCTTGAGAAGAGGAGAATAAGGGGGGATATGATCAACATGTTCAAATATATAAGGGGTCCATATAGTGAACTTTGTGTTGAGTTATTCTCTTTACGGTCAACCCAGAGGACACGGGGGCACTCTTTACGTCTAGAGGAAAAGAGATTTCATCTCCAAATACGCAAAGGTTTCTTCACAGTAATGCCCCGTACACACGGTCGGATTTTCCGATGGAAAATGTCCGATCTGAGCGTGTTGTCGGAAATTCCGACCGTGTGTGGGCTCCATCGGACATTTTCCATCTGATTTTCCGACACACAAAGTTGGAGAGCAGGAGATAAAATTTTCCGACAACAAAATCCGTTGTCGGAATTTCCGATCTTGTGTACACAAATCCGACGGACAAAGTGCCACGCATGCTCAGAATAAATAAAGAGATGAAAGCTATTGGCCACTGCCCCGTTTATAGTCCCGACGTACGTGTTTTACGTCACCGCGTTTAGAACGATCGGATTTTCCGAAAACTTTGTGCGACCGTGTGTAGACAAAACAAGTTTGAGCCAACATCCGTCTGAAAAAATCCTAGGATTTTGTTGTCGGAATGTCCGAACAAAGTCCGACCGTGTGTACGCCCTATTAGAGCTGTGAAAATGTGGAATAGACTCCCACCAGAGGTGGTTCTGGCCAGCTCAGTAGATTGCTTTGAGAAAGGCCTGGATACTTTCCTAAATGTACATAATATAACTGGGTACTAACATTTATAGGTAAAGTTGATCCAGGGAAAATCCGATTGCCTCTTGGGTGATCAGGAAGGAATTTTTCCCCTGCTGTAGCAAATTGGAGCATGCTCTGCTGGGGTTTTTTTGCCTTCCTCAACTGAGGGTATAAAATTGGGTATATTGGATTGTACGATATTTTTTATTTTATTTATTTATTATTTTTAAGGTTGACCTGGATGGACTTGTGTCTTTTTTCAACCTGACTAACTATGTAACTATTGTGGCCATACAATGCTAGTACTGTCTGTCTCCTATTATGCCCACACTGCCCAGTGACCTGCACTGACCTGCTCTCTCTGGTGGTCCTGCACAGCATGGCGCCCTCTTTCTGGTGGTGCGGTACAGCGTGGCTCTCTCTGGTGGAGCGGTACAGCGTGGCTCTCTCTGGTGGTATGGTACAGCATGGCTCTCCTGGCTCTCTAGTGGTGTGGGTATAGTGTGGCTCTCTCTGGTGGTGTGGGTACAGCGTGGCTCTCTGGTGGTGCGGGTACAGCGTGGCGCTCTCGTGGTGCGGGTACAGCATGGTGCTCTGGTGGTGGTGCAGGTACAGCGTGGCTCTCTGGTGGTGTGGGTACAGCGTGCCTCTCACAGCTCTCTCTGATGGTGCGGGTACAGCGTGGTGCTCTGGTGGTGTGGGTACAGCGTGGCTTTCACTGGTGGTGCGGGTACAGCGTGGAGCTCTGGTGGTGCGGGTACAGCGTGGCTCTCTCTGGTGGTGCGGGTACAGCGTGGCTCTCTCTGGTGGTGCAGGTACAGCGTGGCTCTCTCTGGTGGTGCAGGTACAACGTGGCTCTCATGGCTCTCTCTGGTGGTGCGGGTACAGTGTGGTGCTCTGGTGGTGTGGGTACAGCGTGGCTCTCTCTCTCTCTCTCTTTGGTGGTGTGGGTACAGCGTGACTCTCTCTCTCTCTCTCTCTCTCTCTGGTGGTGTGGGTACAGCATGGCCCTATCTGGTGGTGCTGGGGCTATTAGTTCCCCCAGCACAATCCTGTTTCTTTTTCCATGTCTCCTGTAGTACCTGCTACAGTGTAGCACTACTTGGCTTGTTTCTGGGTTTTCTCTTTTCCCCAGCACAGTGCATGCTGGGGACTGTAGCCGTCTCCCTGCTGAGATCAATTGGGCCTCCTATCTCTGGGACTACATTTTCCATGATGCCCCACTATTTTTTTCTGATTGGCCCTCCACTGTGGCCAATTGAGAGGGAAGAAGAACAAGTAGGAAACTTTCTTCTCTCCCGTGCTGCCGACATGAGAAAGAGGGGGGGCAATCTTGACAGCGGCCCGCAGCTCTCTCCCCCCCCTTACCCCACTGTGCAGACACCTTTGGCTGGAGGAGGAGCAGAACTGTCAGCGCTGCTCTGAGGCTGAGTTGTGTGTGAGAGACACACAGCTCAGCCCATGCAGCCGCTAGTTCCGCCGAAGACACAGGCACGGCCACATAGCGGTATGCGAGCGGTGGCTGTGGCCTGTGTTAACCCTGTCCAGGCCGCGGTTGCTGTTTACCTCCCGCTGTGTGGCCTGATCATCAACAGGCCACGGAACGGGCGGCCCCAGCCCACCGAGCAAATGCAAATGCCCGGTCTGCCCTATGGCCAGTCCGGGCCTGTTGCCCAAAGTCTAACTACCATACTTTTAACTCCACCTCAAATCCCAAAGGAAGCTTCAGTAGATGTGTTGGGGTGTCAGGTTTGATATAAAGCCTTTCCACAGGGGTAATAGGGATACAACCGAGTGTTTCTGCTATATCCATGCCAAGGAGTACAATTTAACCTGATGCTGAATACAGTACATCACTAGACATTTGATACCAGCACCAGTACCCTGATCTCAGGTATTTTTAACTTTGTTTAGGACAAGTTCGACAATACCTCATCATCCATTGGCCATGACCCCTTCCTGTGCTGGCATTGCTGATTCACGATTCTGTCCTGTTTCCTTTGACATAGCACAACACCTTGCTTTCTCCAGCACCCACCAGTATCAATCATCTTAGGTTGTCCAGAAGATGGACTCTAGGGTGTAACACAGAAGAGTCTGATAGGATAGAACCCAAATTGACTGTGGTATATGCACAATGTTTAGTTCCGGCAATAAGGGGTGAGAACAGTGCAAGTTAGGTTTTTACAACCACGAAACTGAGTCCTCCACCAATCAATATGACTCATAGTAATCTTGAATAGTACCCCCACCTACCTGTCTTTGCAAAGTGGAAATTGTCTCACTGAGAAAGAGACAATCACTTCTCTGTGGTCCTGGAACACCTCTTATTGTACCTGGGTGCTAGACAGAGCACGTGGCATTTCCTAACCCCTTCACTGACATGTAGCACAAGACCTCCCAATGTGTTTAGGGCACCCAAAGGTCCATTGTGTTTAGGGCACCCAATGCCACGCCCTGACTTCTAAGGCAGTCTCCATTAAGCCTCTCTTTAACCTAAGTATGGGGAAAAGTCTGAATACCTGGATTGAAATCAACCTTCCAACATGTACACTTGATTTTTTTTATAAAAGCTGCACACCACCTATCCCATTTATCAATGCGACAATCAGACAATGGTATCCTTCACCCATACAACATAAACTGCCTACACTATTCAGACAGGACTCACATGAATGGCAGGGGCATAGTGCAGCACTGGGGCACTGGTCTTCTGGCATGCAGGACAGGGACTACTAGTTAAGGTACAAAATACACAAGAAGTCTAAGACAGGAAGGACACCTATGGGTACTACTGAGGAAAAAACAGCATGCTGCCCACATGTATAACGAAAGTGAGGGTCCTTGGAACAGCCATGGCACAGAGTCCAAAGCTGGCCACACACCATACAACCTTTATACAATTTTCCTGTACAACTCTTCTTCAGACTCACCACCACCCTATATTATGAGGCCAGACCTAAACACTATTAAATTGTATGCAATCAGGCGGGCCCTCGTACTACATACCTGAACGCAAATCAAAGGGAAATTGAACAAAAAAGAAAATGCATAATGTGTATCCAGCTCAAGGAACTACTACTACTGGGCACACATGGCCAATAGACAAAGAAGAATCCCTTGCAGCACTGAGGTGCCAGGATCACTGAACAATATCACTGAACAATAGAGAGACGCACAGATACTAGTGGCAGATACACAAAAGACACATTAAACAACTAGTAACAAATAGCCACGTAAAAACAGACAAGCAGGAAACTGTAGGAGCACATAGCGTTGCATGGTGACACTGGGCAGGAAGCAGGCTTGAAATCCACTTGGGGACACAGATAGACTGCTAGGGACATTAGGATACATTAGAATGAATGAATGAATGAATGAATGAATGAATGAATGAATGAATGATTGTAAAGCGCTGCAAATACGAACTGAATCGCCTCAAGGCGCTAAATGCGTTTTGTGTTGTCAGCTTCTTAGAAGAGGTAAGTCTTGAGTTTTTTCATGAAGGCCTGATGGTTTTCTTCCATGCGAATGTGAGTCGGAAGAGAGTTCCATAGCCGAGGTCCCTGGACTGTGAATCTTCGTTCTCCCCTTGCTTTGCAGCTGTATTTGGGAATGAGGAGGAGGTTTTGGCTAGATGATCGCAGATTGCGATTGGGTGTGTAGTGTTTTATTTTCTCTCGGAGGTATTGAGGGGCGTTACCTGGGCTGCACAGTGGTGCAGTGGTTAGCACTCTCGCCTAGCAGTAAAAAAGGGTCGCTGGTTCGAATCCCAACCACAACACTACCTGCCTGGAGTTTGCATGTTCTCCCTGTGCCTGCGTGGGTTTCCTCCGGGTACTCCGGTTTCCTCCCACACTCCAAAGACATGCTGGTAGGTTAATTGGCTTCTGTCCAAAATTGGCCCTAGTATATGAATGGGGACCTTGGATTGAGGGTAGGGACTGATGTGAGTGTGCGATGTTCAGGGTTAGGGACAAGGGTCAGGGTTGTAGACCCACACTCACTCAGGTTGAACTGGATGGACTGGTGTCTTTATTCAACCTTACTAACTATGTAACTATGTAACTATGTAACTATGTACCTTGTATGCAGAGGCGGCTCTCTAATTAGGCAAAAAAGGCGGTCGCCTAAGGCCTCGCGCTTCCAGGGGCCTCACAGCCTAATTTGCCTGATTTGTGCGTGGGAGAATGGGAGGGAATGTCCTTGGTCCGTGTCTTCAAGCTGGCAGGGTGAGCGGGCCGGACTGGTAAAGGATCGCCGAGGAGGTGGAGGCGGAGCTGCCGGCCGCTGCTGAACATGCCAGGAGGTAGGGGCAGACTTGCCCGGGGGGCAGGGGAGGCCTTGTAAAAATGCACGTACTCTGTGACACCCGCCGGCTGCTGCTACACTGTCTGGGTTATATTTGCAGCACAGAGCGGTGCGACCGTGCGAGTAAGCAGCTTAGTGATATGACATGAGTCCAAATGAACCGATGCATTCACTGTCTTCCCTGTCAGGCGGAGTGATCTCTGCCCGACAGGAGTTTACTAGTCCTGCCCGGCGTGATGTCATTCACAGACCAGGACACGGGAGAGTGCTCCTGCAAAGACCTGCGAGGAGCCAGTGAAGCGCCTGCAAAAGCAAGTAAGTTTTCAGAGGCTAAAAACCTAACCTAAGGCAGTGTTGTCACAGTGGCTTTGCTGTGTTAACTGCCTGAAGTGAGTAACTTTTTTGGGGGGGGGGGTTAATTTACAATGGTATTTTTAATAAGCAGCATGGGGGGGGTTAATGTACTGCCACTGGTCACTGATGCATTAGTGATCAGTGGCAGTTAATTAACCCCTTATGTGCTGCATTAGTGACACCAGCGTCAGTGTTAATTGACCCCTATTTGGTACAGCATGAAAGGGTTCATAAACACTGATACTGGTGTCACTAATGCAGCACAAAGGGGTTAATAACTTGCCACTGGTCACTAATGCATGAGTGACCAGTGGTGTATTTGATACTGCTCACCTCCATACACTGCGCACCCCTCTCATATACATAGCACCCACCTCCATACATTCCGCACCCCTCTCATGTACATAGCACCCACCTCCATACACTCCGCACCCCTCTCATGTACATACCACCCACCTCCATACACTCCGCACCCCTCTCATGTACATACCACCCACCTCCATACACTCCGCACCCCTCTCATGTACATACCACCCACCTCCATACACTCCGCACCCCTCTCATGTACGTAGCACCCACCTCCATACACTCCGCACCCCTCTCATGTACATACCACCCACCTCCATACACTCCGCACCCCTCTCATGTACATACCACCCACCTCCATACACTCCGCACCCCTCTCATGTACATACCACCCACCTCCATACACTTCGCACCCCTCTCATGTACATACCACCCACCTCCATACACTCCGCACCCCTCTCATGTACATACCACCCACCTCCAAACACTCTGCACCCCTCTCATGTACATAGCACCCACCTCCATACACTCCGCACCCCTCACATGTACATAGCACCCACCTCCATACACTCCGCACCCATCTCATGTACGTACCACCCACCTCCATACACTCCACACCCCTCTCATGTACATACCACCCACCTCTATACACTCTGCACCCCTCTCATGTACATACCACCCACCTCCATACACTCCGCACCCCTCTCATGTAAATAGCACCCACCTCCATACACTCCGCACCCCTCTCATTTACATAGTACCCACCTCCATACACTCCGCACCCCTCTCATGTACATACCACCCCCCTCATACACTCCGCACCCCTTTTGGTTTCTTTAGTGAGATATCAGGGGTCTAAACGGACCCCTGAAGTCTCACTATTGAGACAGAGAAAGGGACTGAGGAAACACATTCCCCAGTTCCTTTCTCTGTAACCTCAGCTGCACTACAGATGAATGAACAGGAGACAGAGGCTCCTGTTAATTCATAAACTAAAGCATAGTAAACACAGTTTACTGTGCTTCAGTTATGAATGAACACAGTAAGTGATCAGTATCGATCACTCACTGTTCTTTTAGTAAAGATAGGGGCTGGTAAATGACACTTACCAGCCCCTTTTTCCCGCCTCCATCCTGAATATCCCCCACAGCAGTCAGCAGGAGAGCAGAGGAGGGAAGTCGGCAGCGCTGTGGGGGGGCACACCGTTATTTTTTATCGCTTAAATTATTTTTCCCATTATGAGCGTGAGTGGAGCCTCATGTCCAAGTTTTGCCTAAGGCCTCACAAAGCCTAGAGCCGCCTCTGCTTGTATGCATTTGTGGGTGAGGCAGAGGGTCTTGAATGTGATCAGATTCTTTACCGTTAGCCAATGTAGGCTCCTCAGGGATGGGGAGATGGACTCCTAGGGTTTTTTTCCTGTTAGCAGTCTTGCCACCGCGTTTTGAATGGCCTGTAGGTGCGCAAGCTGATATTGGGGTAGTCCTATGTAGAGTGAGTTTGCGTAGTCGACATTAGCCTGAGGCAATGAGCTAATTTGAAAAGACAGGACTGGCTGGGCGTGTAACTAATTGAATTAACAGAGGGGGGTTAAGCAGTGTTAAATGCAGGTCTTGTGGGATAACAAGTAACAGCAGACCCTTACAAGTTAAAGCCATGGAACTACAAGTACCAGCATGGCTACTGATTTCTGGGAATAGAGGAAAAAGATCTGTAACAGATCTTTGACACATCCAATTTAAACTCTGGACATTTGCAAAATACCCTTACCAATAAATGCAGTGACATTAACAGAGATTTATAACACTTTTTAGCCTGATATATGTGTAAGGCCTTGTACACACGGTTCGATTGTTGTACGACCGAGCGTCTTATTTTTGTCAAAAGCGTGTTTGCAGGATTTTGTCTAGCATACTAACTATCCGCAAATTGTCGTTTGACAAACACGAACATAGTGACATACCACGAGAGTATAAAGAGGGAAGTTCATTTCTCGAGTGCCACCCTTTAGGCCCCTTCTGCTAATTTCATGTTAGTAGAAGTTTGGTGAGCGTTGATTTGCGATTTTCAGATTGTACAAAACAGATGCCTTTTAAAATACATTTGGCATAACTACATCAGTATCACTAGCAAAGCAGCTTCATTATTATCCCATTAAGGAAGATGAGAATATGCGCTGCATTTCGACATTTCATCAATTGCCGCGTCACGAATGTTAATTTTAGATTTCGAACAGTAGTTTACAACATCGAACTCTTCCCAGTCGTTTCTTGATTCTGATCATGCGTGTTTGTACTTTCGACTTTTGTGTGACGATTTTTGTACTGACCATCCGAAAATCAGACGTTGAGTTCACATCCGACAAAAATTTTATAGCCTGCACATCCAGCTTTTGTCTGACGAAAAAGTCAAATGGGCTGTCGAAAGCACCCTACTAACGATCCGAAAATCCGCAGACAGCTCGTCTTATGAATTTTCCCTTCTGATTTTCGTATCGTGTGTACGAGGCCTTAGAGCAGTGGTTCTCAACCTTTCTAGTGCCGTGACCCCTTGATAAAATTTCCCAAGTTGTGGGGACCCCTAACAGTAAAACTATTTTCGTTGGTCGCGTTTGCTGGCACAGTGGCGGCGTTTGCTGGCACAGTGGGCACAGTGCTGACAATTGATGGGCACAGTGGCTGCACAGTGGGACGTTTGCTGGCACAGTGGCTGCGTTTGGCACAGTGGCAACAATTAAAGGGCACAGTGGCTGCGTTTGATGGCACAGGTGACGACGTTTGCTGGCACAGTGGCGACAATTTATGGGCACAGTGGTTGCGTTTGGCACAGTGGCAACAATTAAAGGGCACAGTGGCTGCATTTGATGGCACAGTGGCTGCGTTTGATGGCACAGTGGCTGCGTTTGATGGCACAGTGGCGACAATTGACGAGCACAGTGGCTGCATTTGATGGCACAGTGGCGGTGTTTGCTGGCACAGTGCTGACAATTGATGGGCACAATGGCTGCATTTGATGGCACAGTGGCGGTGTTGCTGGCAGTGGTGACAATTGATGGGCACAGTGGCTGTGTTTGATGGCACAGTGGCGACAATTGATGGGCACAGTGGCTGCACAGTGGCAATGTTTGCTGGCACAGTGGCGACAATTGATGGGCACAGTGGCTGCGTTTGGCACAGTGGCAACAATTAAAGGGCACAGTTCCTGCGTTTAATGGCACAGTGGCAGCGTTTGCTGGCACAGTGGCGACAATTGATGAGCACAGTGTCTGCATTTGATGGCACAGTGGCAGCGTTTGCTGGTAGAGTGGCGACAATTGATGGGCCCAGTGGCGACAATTGATGGGCACAGTGGCTGCACAGTGGCGACGTTTGCTGGCACAGTGGGACAATTGATGGGCACAGTGGCTGCATTTGATGGCACAGTGGCGGCGTTTGCTGGCACAGTGGTGACAATTGATGGGCACAGTGGCGACAATTGATGGGCACAGTGGCTGCACAGTGGCGATGTTTGCTGGCACAGTGGCGACAATTGATGGGCACAGTGGCTGCGTTTGGCACAGTGGCGACAATTAATGGGCACAGTGGCTGCACAGTGGCGACGTTTGCTGGCACAGTGGCGACAATTGATGGGCACAGTGGCTGTGTTTGGCACAGTGGCAACAATTAAAGGGCACAGTGGCTGCGTTTGATGGCACAGTGGCGACAATTGATGGGCACAGTGGCTGCATTTAAAGGCACAGTTGCAGCGTTTTAATGGGGGTTTTTATTTTCAGATTTTTTTCAGTTTGCTTGCGCCCCCACCACTTATTTATATATAAACGTCCCGGTTGGTTCCTTAAAAGTGGTTATTCCGTGCCAGTGCTAGATACACAAAGTGTATAGCACCCAAACATGTATCTAGCACTGGCACGGAATAAACACTTTTGAGGAACCAACTGGGACATATATATATATATATATATATATATATATAAAAATGTTAAGTAACATAATGAAAAAAATTTTATCTTGTCAGCTTCTCCTGTGTGTCTGACTTACCAGATGTCACAGTGACACAGGTGTTCTTCTTCAGGTTGTCGTTGCCTCCCTCTTGGTACACTCATCCACAGCAAGCGGACTTCGGTGGGTGTAACAAGATGTCCGCTTGCCGACTTCTAAGTCTAAGCATTACTGTGGACGAGAGTACCAAGATGGCGGTGACGGAACGTCACTTCTGTGCAGTCACTCCTCTGCAGGAAGTGACATCTCGCTGGCCGAGACGGACGGACTCCGGCAGTAACTTCGGGTCCGTCTCGGCCAGCATCTCAGGCAGCATCTCGGCCAGCATCCGCGACCCCCTGGAGAATCGGCAATCGACCCCCCAGGGGGTCGCGACCCCCAGGTTGAGAACCACTGCCTTAGAGTGACAATCATCCACCATAGTCTTAATCAAATTTTCATTTAATTAAGACTTAGGGTCTGATTTACGAAGCATTTGCGTCATGACTTGTGGTGCACGCTGATGCGCAAATGACATTTTCGTATTTACAAAGCATTTGCGCCGGCAACAGCGCGATCCCCCATTTACTATTCTCTTTCCGGCGCACGGGAAGAGGTGATCTGTACGCCACTATAGACCTAGTGAACGGCATCTTTAACTTCAAATTTAAACAAGCTGGAAGTTACCAATAATATGGGGGTGATGTGAGGAAGTGTAGTACTAACTGTCCAAGTCACAAATATGGCCAAAATAGAATGAGAAAGTGACTTTCTCTGAAGAAGCCGGCAGCGCCGGCAAATACATTTAAACTGCGGTAGGTGAATTTATGCACTGCGCATGCTCAAACGGCATTTGCGCTTGTTCAAATACTTTAGTTCAGTGCGCCGACAAAATATTAGTAAATGTCAGGCAACGTAAAAGCATTTGCATAGGTTGAATGGGCGCACCTCTAGACTTTTTTTTTTAACTCTGGTTCACTTCGTGTTGCTCTAATGAAATATCGGTCCGGCAATACACATGAAAGTTCATTGATAAAAACAGCATTAAGAAAACAAACAAAATTCAGAGAAAAGAAAATGCGTGGGGTTCCCCCGAAATTCAATACCAGGCCCTTCAGGTCTGGTATGGATATTAAGGGGAACCCCATGCCAAAAAAAAAAAAGAAATGGCGTGGGGTCCCCCAAAAAATCCATACCAGACCCTTATCCGAGCACGCAACCTGGCAGGCCGCAGGAAAAGAGGGGGGACAAGAGAGCGCCCCCCCCTCCTGAACCGTACCAGGCCACATGCCCTCAACATTGGGAGGGTGCTTTGGGGTAGCCCCCCAAAACACCTTGTCCCCATGTTGATGAGGACAAGGGCCTCATCCCCACAACCCTTGGCCGGTGGTTGTGCGGGTCTGCGGGCGGGGGGCTTATCGGAATCTGGAAGCCCCCTTTAACAAGGGGACCCCCAGATCTCGGCCCTCCCCCCTGTGTGAAATGGTAAGGGGTACAAAAGTACCCCTACCATTTCAAAAAAACTGTCAAAAATGTTAAAAATGACAAGAGACAGTTTTTGACAATTCCTTTATTTAAATGCTTCTTCTTTCTTCTATCTTCTTTCTTCTTTCTTCTATCCTCCTTTGGTTTCTTCCTCCATCTTCTTCTTCTTCTGGTTCTTCTGCTTCCTCCTCCGGTGTTCTCGTCTGGCATCTTCCTCCACGGCGTCTGCGTCTTCTTCCCTTCTTCTCCTCGGGCTGCTCCGCATCCATGATAGCATGGAGGGAGGCTCCCGCTGTGTGACGCTTCTCTCTTCATCTTTTTCTTTTCTTCTTTTTCTCTTCATCTTCTTGTCTTCATCTTCTTGTCTTCATCTTCTTTTCGGGCCGCTCCGCATCCATGATGGCATGGAGGGAGGCTCCCGCTGTGTGACGCTTCTCCTCTTCTGACGGTTCTTAAATAACGGGGAGGGGGGCGGGGTCACCCGTGGGTCCCGGGGTCTCCCGTTACGTAACCCCGCCCCTTCTGACGTCACAGGGAAGTCCCTTCAAGTCCCCGTGCGTCAGAGGGGGGTGGGGTCATTGTGTGGCTCCGCCCCCATTATTTAAGAACCCTCAGAAGAGGAGAAGCGTCACACAGCGGGAGCCTCCCTCCATGCCATCATGTATGCGGAGCGGGCCGAGGAGAAGAAGATAAGAAGACGCCGTGGAGGAAGATGCCGGACGAAAACACCAGAGGAAGAACCAGAAGAACCAAAAGATGGAGGAAGAAACCGAAGGAAGATAGAAGACAGAAGAAAGAAGAAGCATTTAAATAAAGGAATTGTCAAAAACTGTCTCTTGTCATTTTTAACATTTTTGACAGTTTTTTGTGAAATGGTAGGGGTACTTTTGTACCCCTTACCATTTCACACAGGGGGGAGGGCCGGGATCTGGGGGTCCCCTTGTTAAAGGGGGCTTCCAGATTCTGATATGTCCCCCGCTCGCAGACCCCCACAGCCACCGGGCAAGGGTTGTGGGGATGAGGCCCTTGTCCCCATCAACATGGGGACAAGGTGTTTTGGGGGGCTACCCCAAAGCACCCTCCCAATGTTGAGGGCATGTGGCCTGGTACGGTTCAGGAGGGGGGGTGCTCTCTCATCCCCCCTCTTTTCCTGCGGCCTGCCAGGTTGCGTGCTCGGATAAGGGTCTGGTATGGATTTTTGGGGGGACCCCACGCCATTTTTTAAAAAAATCTTGCCACGGGGTTCCCCTTAAAATCCATACCAGACCTGGAGGATCTGGTATAGATTTTGAGGGGGCCCACACCATTTTTTTTAAACAACTTTGGCCGGGGTTCCCCTTAATATCCATACCAGACCTGAGGGGCCTGGTATGGAATTTAGGGGGACCCCGCGTCATTTTTTTTTCATATTGGTTCAGGGTTCCCCTGTGGGAAATTCCCATGCCGTTTTTATCAATGAACTTTTATGTATATTGTCGGACCGGCAATTCATTAATAGCCGCGAGTAGTTTTAAATGACATTTTTTCCTTTGAAATGTCATTTTGCTGTCAGACTGTTCTAAACACGGGAAACATGCGCCCCTTTACAGGCATACTATAGACACCCCCCAGGTACGAAATTTAAAGGAATATTACACTTTTATTGTTTTACTTTAAGCATTATTAAAATCACTGCTCCCGAAAAAACAGCCGTTTTTAAAACTTTTTTTTGCATTGATCCATGTCCCCTGGGGCAGGACCCAGGTCTCCAAACACTTTTTATGACAATAATGTGCATATAAGCCTTTAAAATTAGCACTTTTGATTATTCATGTTCGTGTCCCATAGACTTTAACGGTGTTCGAACAAATTTTTTGCCTGTTCGCAAGTTCTGGTGCGAACTGAACAGGGGGGTGTTCGGCTCATCCCTAATTGCCGGACTGACATTTCATTATAGCCGCGATTAGTTTTAAATAACTTTTATTCCTTAAGGGCCAGTTCACACCACATGCAGTCCAGTGCGTTTTTTTCTGCATCAAAAATGCACGGAAAGTAGGTTATATGGTTTTCAATGGCATAGTTCACACCAGTGCTTGCAGTTCCAGTGCATTTCCAGTTCCCCCCAAAAAAAGTAGAACATGCTGCATTTTTTATGCACTGGACTTTACTGGAACGCTGTAAAATGCATCAAAAACGCACTGGAACGCACCTAAATGCACCAAAAATGCACTGAAACACACTTGTCCTTATTTAAGGTTAAGAAAAAAGAGGGGGGGAAGCACTGGACTGCATAAAAAAGTGCATGCACAAAAGCACCTGGAACGCATCCGGACTGCGTTTCTATGGTGTGATCTGGCCCTTAGGGACAGTTCACACCATAGAAACGCAGTCCGGACGCGTTCCAGGTGCTTTTCTGCATGCACGTTTTTGATGCGTTCCAGTGCGATTTTGGTGCGTTTTTGATGCAGTCCAGTGCTTCCCCCCCCCCTCTTTTTTCTTAACCCTAAATAAGGACAAGTGCGTTCCAGTGCGTTTTTGATGCTTTTACAGCTTTCCAGTACAGTCCAGTGCATAAAAAATGCAGCATGTTCTACTTTTTTTTCTGGAACTGGAACGCACTGGAACGGCAAGCACTGGTGTGAACTATGCCATTGCACACCATATAACCGAATTTCCATGCATTTTTGATGCATAAAATATGCACTGGACTGCATTGGTGTGAACTGGCCCTTAAGCAATTTGGCATATTCAAAGGCATTTCTCCTTGTTTCGTTTTTGGGGTTGTCCAATTGGTGACATTGATATATGTCCCTTAGGGTGGGACCTGGGCCCCATACTCATTTTAAGGCCAATAACTAGGAGATAAGCCAGCCAAGTGGGGACTAGTAAAATTGCCAAGTCAGTTCCCTTAGACTGCAATGGTATTTGTTGTATAACTTTTGCACGTTAGGCTCTTTAGTTGCCCCCCTGGACTGGGGGGTGTTTTGTCCCATCTGTAATTTTGGTGCATACTGGATGATGTGCTTCATTTTGGACAGTGGGGTGGCTTATTTTGTGCTAGCTGCATTTGGGTTGTTCTGGGTATGCTCAGGGACTTTGGGGTTTTTTTGGTGGTGCTTTTTGTGTGTGAACAGCACTTGAATGTTTCTGGGCATGCTCAGAGTGTGTTTTTTGGGTTAGTAATTTAAGGACATCCTTAACAGGTGTACCCACTTTGAAGTTCAGCCTCTACATTGGGTGAACTTGCATTTTGTGTGTTTAATGGACTGTCCATGTGTTTGCAATTGCCTCATTAGCACACAAACCTATGTTCAGGGCCGCCATCAGGGGGGTACAGGCAGTACTCCTGTAAGGGGCCCGAGTGTCTCAAGGGGCCCACCTGGCCGGGCCCCCCTTCCCCCCTCTGGCGCCCGCTATAGAGAGGGAGAAGGGAGCATACACAAGTCTGATGAGCCGCTGCCTTTATTTCACTAGCTTTCACCCCTACCCCGGTGCCCGCTATAGAGAAGAAGAAGGGAGGGAGCTTATAAGTCTGAGCCACCTCCGCCGCCTTTCACTAGCAGCCTCCACCCGCAGGTTATCGAGGCCAGCACTCACTCCGCTTCTTTCCCTGCTGAGGCGGAGCCTGCTGGCTGCTGCTGCTAGGTTAGCTCTGATTGGCCAGGACTCTGGGAGGGGGTGTGGTCAGTTCGTCAGCGGTGAACGACCCAGCCCTATTAGGTGCATGCAGATCTCCTTGGATGGGACACCTGAGGCTGACAAGCTGGCATGATTGAGTTGCATAATGTAAATGGATGAGGATGACTCTGGGTGGAGATGAGAGTTACATTGTGGAGAGCCTATTCACTATGTAACTCTCATCCCCACCCAGAGTCATCCTCATCCATTTTCCACAATGCAAGTCCATCATCTTCATCCCCATCCAGCATTATCCATTCCTCCAGTCTCCACAATGTATCCACATCCATGCCCAGCATCATCCATCCATCCAGTCTCCACAATGTATCCACATCCACGCCCAGCATCATCCATCCATCCCTCCAGTATACACATCCACGCCCAGCATCATCCATCCATCCCTCCAGTATCCACTTCCACGGCCAGCATCATCCATCCATCCCTCCAGTCTCCACAATGTATCCAAATCCATGACCAGGATCATTAATCCATCCATCCCTCCAGTATCCACCTCCAAGCTTAGAATCATCCATCCATCCATTACTTCTGTCGCCACAATGTATCCATATCCACATCCAGCATCATCCATCCATTCCTCCAGTCTCCACAATGTGGGTGGATTCAGTGGGCAGGCCCTTGGGAATGTTGGTGGTTGGCCCCGGGAGGCCCAGGCCTAAAGTTGTGTAAGGGGCCCCAAAATTTCTCATGGCTGCCCTGCCTATGTTATATAAAGCTTGCAGATAGCAATCTTTACTTTGCCCTGAAAAGAGCCAAGATTGTGTGTGGGGCCGGCAAGAGAGTAAATTTGGGTGTCCTTATTGACTTTCTAACACATGTATTTTCTATTTGTATTTTGTGTGTTATGTTGTTGCAAAACAGATGTGATTTTATGCAATTTAAATGTTACTTTGGTTTGCTGTTTTTTTTTTTTGGGTGGTGGTTATTTTACCATGAAATCTTTTTTATGTTGGCAATTTTTGTTGTTTTTACATTCACTTTGATTTAACTGTCTGTGCTGCCTTATTTTTAAAATTCCTTCTCAAGATGTTGTGCCTGATGTTGTTTTAATCCTTAATAGATGTCCATTTGTGGGTGCACTCCTTTTAATTTACACTACAAAAGGGTCAAACCTATTCTGTTAGTGTCTCAAATTAACATACATGTATGTATTTTGCTTTCCTTGCTTCTTTTCCAAGTCCTGTGTTTTTTTTTTTTGGACCAATAATATTGTTTCAAATTCTTTATGTTTTATGCCTGTTCTTTTCATGCAACGGATTTCCCAGCTGCAGCTTAACTAGGCTGATTGGCATGTCTTAGACTAATACCTTTTTCATTTTTTTTTTTTTAGTTTTAAGTTACTTTCCTGGTGCCTTCATGGTAGCACATGCATGGATTGTGCATATGCTGCCATGGATAGTGACCAGGAAAGTAACATTTCAGAGTGGTAAGTATTCAAATTTCCCCGACAGGACATGTTTAGGAAATTTTATCTTATCTAAAATAGCTGTCCAAAATACCAAGCCATTGACTTTGATTTAGATTAAATGTATTGCATACAGGGCTTTTACTCCAGCAACAAGGGAGGAAAGGGAGGGGGGGAAAGAGAGGGAGGGGGGGAAAGAGAGGGAGGGGGGGAAGGGGAGAGGGATGGGAGAGGATGGGACAATACATGAAGTTTGAAGTGCAGTGTCCTTGTGACGGGACACCGCACGTCAAAGATAACAGGGAACATAATCTGTAATATAAATCCTGCAGTAAGGAAGTAAAACATATTGTGTTAGTTATTCATATGTCCCAATGAAATTGTAACCGGGGACGCCGCCACCGATTAGGAACCTGTGGGGGAGATGGAAAAAAGTAAAAAAGGAAGAATTGAGGAGAGAGTTCATCCTTCGGTCGTCGAAGAGAAGTCAGACTTGGGTCGTTTGTTCTTCTTCGAACGTTTCTGCCAACCTGGCGCGGCTTTAAAACCCGGAGTGGCGGCATGGAGGGGCCAATCTGGGATGGAAATCTGTGGCAGTGCAAAAGTTCCAAGAAACTTAGGTAGATCACCTAACGTGCGGAAAGTCGCAGATTTTCCTTCATGGGATGCAAACAGGTTGAAGGGGAAACCCCGGCGATACTTAATCTGCTTGGCTTGAAGGGCCCCGGTGAGAGGCTTCAGAGCTCGTCGCATGTCCAGGGTCAGTTTAGATATATCAGGGAGAAGAGACACTGGGGTTTCGTTGAAGTAGATGGCAGCTTGAGCACGTGCGGCTTGCATGATGGCGTCTTTAACTGCATAGAAGTGTACTCTGCAGATCACGTCTCTGGGGTTTTCCAGATTTGGATTTTTAGGGCCTAGGGCTCTGTGGACCCGGTCTAGCTCCAGCGGGTCATCTTTATCTTTCTGAAGTAGGTCATTAAAGATGGCTGTGACAGCCGGAGCAAGGTCCTTGGTTTCAACCGATTCAGGCAAACCGCGTATGCGGATGTTGTTGCGTCTGGCCCTATTCTCTTGGTCATCCTGATGATACATCAATTGCTGTATCTGAAGAGTATGCTCATGAAACTATTTTGATTGACCTGTGTGTCTCCAAGGACATACATTGGTAGGGTTTTACCCTCACTTCCTGTTTGGCTATGTGACAGGAAGTGAATAATTTTGAATGCGAAATTGGCAAAATTTGGGAGGTGTCTTCACCCTATCAGGGGTGTAGACATCCCCCAAAACTTATAATCCCTCTGCAGTCTATCCCCAAGCAAAAATAAGAAAGGATTTTAATGAGTTTAACTTTGCAAAGACACATTCCTAAGTTCAGTTGTGATGCATGTTAATGGCCCATTTAGGCCTTTAATAGAAATTCATCAGTTGCCTTTGACTCTAAACATTATTTTTGGCCAGTCCTAGAAATCTGCATCTGTTTTTCTATTAACCACTGGTGTCTGTGCTATAGCCAAACGACTATCATAGGACGTGCAGGGACAGACCTGTCAGAGTGCCGCTCTCCTCTATGGGGGATCGGATGATGACGGACCGTAGAGTCCGTCGTCACCCGATCCGATTCGCAGATGGGTGGAAAAATAGGTTTTTCCTCCGTTACACTTTTTAGGATTGGAGTGGGTTGGATGTTAGCGGACATTTCACCACTGACATCTGACCCTTCATAGAGGTCTATGGAGTGTCCGTTCAGGTCCGAGGTGTACCTGAAAGGTTCGTCCGTGTGAAGGGAGCCTTAGGCCCCTTAGCCCGGCAGGTCAGGAAAGGGAGGGGACGAGTGAGCGCCCCCGCCTCCTGAACCATTCCAGGCCGCATGCCCTCAACATGGGGGGATGGGTGCTTTGGGGCAGGGTGGGCTCTGCTTCCCCCACCCCAAAGCACCTTGCCCCCATGTTGATGGGGACAAGGGCCTCTTCCCGACAACCCTTGCCCGGTGGTTGTCGGGGTCTGTGGGCGGGGGGCTTATCGGAATCTGGAAGCCCGCTTTAACAAGGGGGCCCCCAGATCCCGGCCCCCCCATGTGAATGAGTATGGGGTACATTGTACCCCTACCCATTCACCTGGTAAAAAGTAGTGTAGTGTTAAAAAATACTCATACCCATACTCATTCACATAGGGGGGGCCGGGATCTGGGGGCCCCCTTATTAAAGGGGGCTTCCAGATTCCGATAAGCCCCCCTTCTGCAGACGCCGACAACTACGTGGGGGCAAGGTGCTTTGGGGTGGGGGGGCGCAGAGCTCGTCCCCTCCCTTTCCTGACCTGCCGGGCTGCGTGCTCGGATAAGGGTCTGGTATGGATTTTGGGGGGGCCCCCACCATTTTTTTTTTTTACATTTTGGCATGGGGGCCCCCTCCGAATCCATGCTAGACCCAAGGGCCTGGTATGGACTTGGGGGGGGACCCTACGCTGTTTTTTTTTCTCGATTTTTTTTTTTTTTTTTTACATTGAGCGGGAAGTCAGCTGATGACTCATCGGCTGTTAAGGATGTGGCGGCCGGCTTCCTGGCCCCCTCCTTAGCAACTGGCTGTATACAGTGTAAAAAAAAAAAAACGCAAATCGCGGTAAAAACGCCAGTCCAAAAAGCACTGCAGAAACACTCAAAAGCAACATGCATAGATGTGAATCTAGCCTTACTGTCGTGCTAGCGCACCGCTCCAGTGTGAAAGCCCGATTCACACTGGAGTGAATAGAGCCACTTCTTTAGGGATTTTCAGGCGCTATTTTTAGCACTACAGCGCCTGAAAAACTCCCCAGTATGAAAGGGGCCTTAGGCGCCTTTCACACGAATGGCTATTCTGCCACAGTTAAAACTGTTTTTTTTTCTGTGAAATTTAAGACTCCAGGCACTGCGATCAGCTGCATTGGTACAGTGCGATTAGCTGCGGTTGCGTTTAGCTCCATTTCCATAGCAACTCGCCAGGGTACCGACTGTATTGAACGGGGATCCGACTTGGATCCCTGCCTATGCAAGGCACTGTTTGGTATGAATCTTGAGGGGGAACTCCACGCCAAATTTTAAATAAAAAACAGGCATGGGTTCCCCCCCGGGGGCATACCAGGCCCTGCGGTACAGTATGGATTTTAAGGGGAACCCCCTATGCCGAAAAATGGCGTGGGGTCCCCCCTCAAAATCCATACCAGACCCTTATCCGAGCACGCAGCCCGGCGTTCAGGAAAGGGGGTGGGGACGAGCGAGCGCCCCCTCCTGAACCGTGCCAGACCGCATGCACTCAACATGCGGGATGGGTGCTTTGGGGAAGGGGGGCGCGCTGCGCCCCCCCTCACCCCAAAGCACCTTGTCCCCATGTTGATGAGGACAAGGGCCTCTTCCCGACAACCCTGGCCATTGGTTGTAATTAAGTAATTACTGTCTGGGTTATATGGCACCTTTAGGTGATGGACACTGGCACACCCTAAACAGGAAGTTCAATTCCCCATATAACCCCTCCCTTTACCGGGAGTACCTCAGTTTTTTCGCCAGTGTCTTAGGTGTTGGTCACGAGTAAAGATGTGCTGTGCTGAGCTCTGCTGGAATATTCCTTGCTGGGGCAAGCCATGCAAACGGATCCATTCAAAGTGTCTTTTCCAGGCCGAATTGAATGCTACCCGGGCCTCGTGTCCAAAGAAACAAGGTTTTGCCTGTAACGCTTCTCTTTTTAGAGAGTTGGACCCCAGGATCCAGTATTTTGTTTTTTCAGCCATATTCCTGGCGGGGTGCTTTTTACAGGCCCTGCTCCCACCGCCATAACAGCGGTCCTCCTTTGGGCAAGCTCTCCTCCTCTCCTCCTCCCCCAGCCCTCCTCCATGCGGTCGGGCAGGATCGGAGTCCGCTCGCATGGGAAATCGCTCTAATTTAATATAGATGAGGGGGGGCATGGTGGGTGGTCGGAGGAAGGAGGGGCGGGGCTTTGTGGCATTGGTGCAAATTGAGCATCGACAACACAGGCTGCATAGCTATAAAATGCACCTTTTTCAGGTGCATACAGCTAGGAGGGAAACAGAGTGGATGGGTGGCATGTGAGTTGGTGACACAAGCATTCCCAGGCACATTTACTTTAAGCATCAGGCTAAGCAGCGGCAGTTGCTGGACTATTGCTCAGCAGTGGGTGCATTTTTTGGTGGTACCTCTGCGTTGTACTCTGCACTATGACCAGAGGAGGTGGTTCAAATGCCGCAAAGACCAAGGACACAAAGGGGTCGCCCTCAGGTCCTAAGGACCCTCCCTCTGCAGCACTATCCCGTACTAAGGAGGATGGTCAGAGTGAGCCATCAGGGTCATCAGGGGCTGCAATTGCTTCCGACACTTCAGCCCCTGTCTATATAACTGAGCAGGTTTTCACCTCATGCTATGAGTGGCTTAGAGGAAAGATTAGTGGCTTTAAACACGTCTTCACAGAGTGGAAGAAAACACATTAGGTTCCCTTCTACCACCCAGGATCCTCAAACGGAGGAACTGTGGGAGGGGGAAGATGAATCCCCCTCAGGGGACCGTGAGCAGGCTGATGATTCCTCTTCCGAGGAATCAAGTGGGGAAGGATCTTCTTCAGCTTCACATGCTGAGAAGTTGCTGCTACATTTTCTTACTGAAATGGTCCACTCCACATTTGAGCTACCCTTAATGGAGTGGGTTGAAGAGCCCACTTCTTGTTTGGGTTCACTGAAGCCTCCTCAAGCCTTGCGTGCCTTTCCTGTCCATTCATTACTAGAAAAGCTTATGTATTCTGAGTGGGATCACCCAGATAAGCATTTTTTCCCTCCTGAAAAGTTTTCAACACTTTATCCTATGGAGGAATAATTTACTAAGATGTGGAGTATACAGCAATTGACGCTGCTATATCCTCTGTGAATAAAAATTTGACTTGTCCAGTTAACAATGCGCAAATGCTTAGGGATCCAACTGATAAAAAATTGGAATTCCTGTTAAACATTTTTTCCCTGGCAGGTTCAGTGATTCAACCTGCAGTGGTGGCAATTGGGGCATGTCAGTCCTTGAGAAACCAGTTGAAACAAGTACTCAAGGTGGTCCCTGAACAGCAGGCCCAGGAATTAGTTGAGCTGCCAGCGGCTTTGTGCTTTGCAATTGACAGAATTAGAGATTCTATTCTTCAAACCTCTCACCTTACGCTTGGGTTGGTGCATATGCGTAGAATCTTATGGTTAAAAAGTTGGTCAGCTGAAGCATCATGCAAAAAGCTCCTGGCTGGTTTTCCTTTCCGTGGTGAAAAGCCGTTTGGGAAGGATTTGGATAAATATATCCAAAAAATATCAAGTGGCAAAAGTACCCTTTTGCCAGTTAAGAAAAAGAGTAAACGTCCCTCATTTAAACGGGCTCTTTCTCTAGTGTCAGGGGCATCAGCCTCCAGGCAGTTGCGACGGCCTCCACCGTCAAGTTCAAGAGGTAAAACTCAGGGTCAATCCCAGGGACAAAAGAGGTCCCGGGGAAAGAAACCCACAAGACAGAACGCTAAAGCCTCTTTATGAAGGGGCGCCCCAGCTCGCTCGAGTGGGGGGAAGAATTCTGCAGTTCTCAAAGGACTGGCAGGAAGAATTTCAGGACAGATTGGTGGTCTCCACAATAGCTCTAGGTTACAAACTAGAGTTCAGAGAATTCCCGCCTCCTCGTTTCCTCAAGTCAAATGTCCCCAAAGATCCAGAGAAAAAGAAGTCTCTCTTTCTAGCGTTAGACTGACTTTTGTCACAAAAGGTGATCATGGTGGAAGACCAGGGGTCAGGGTTTTATTCAAACCTTTTCACGGAACCAAAACCAAATGGGGATGTCAGACCCATTCTAGATCTCAAAGATCTAAATCAGTTCCTGAAGATTCGCTCTTTTCGCATGGAATCAATTCGATCAGTAGTCTCCGTCCTACAAGGGGGAGAGCTTCTGGCATCAATCAACATCAAGGATGCATACCTGCATGTACCTATTTTCCCCGCTCACCAGAAGTATCTGCGTTTCGAAGTAGAAAAAATTCATTTTCAGTTTGTAGCCTTGCCTTTCGGTCTAGCTACTGCACCTCGAGTGTTTACAAAACTTCTGGCCCTTCCTCTGGCCAAATTAAGGACTCAAGGTATAACAATAATAGCATACCTGGACGACCTGCTCTTAATAGACCTGTCGGTAGTCCGCTTGAATCAAAGTGTAGTCACCACAATCAACTACATGGAATAACTAGGTTGGGTCATCAACCTAGAGAAATCTTCTTTAAAGCCAGTAAGAAGATTAGAGTACTTGGGTCTGGTCATAGATAGAGCCCAAAAGAAGGTGTTTTTACCCCAGACAAAGATCAGCGCCATAAAGGAGCTGGTCCAAGGGGTCAGGGCAAAGAAAGGTCCTTCCATTCGCCTCTGTATGAGTTTATTGGGGAAGATGGTGGCTTCATTCAAAGCAGTTCTCTATGCTCAGTTTCATTCGAGACTGCTGCAAAACAGTATCCTATTGGCCTGGAACAAAAAGTTTCAGGCACTAGATTTTCCAATGCATTTGTCGCCAAAAGTGCGCTAGAGCCTCAGTTGGTGGAGGATATCCGAGAATCTGCAGAAGGGGAAATCCTTCTTACAGGTTACCTGGAAGGTGGTAACAACAGATGCCAACCTTTCAGGTTAGGGAGCAGTCCTGGAAGAAGTGTCTGTCCAAGGGAAATGGTCCAGATCCGAAAAGACCTTGCCCATCAACATTCTAGAGATTTGGGCAGCGCGTCTAGCCCTAAAGGCCTGGACATTCAGGTTGCAGAATTCTCCTGTCAGGATTCAATCCGACAATGTCACAGCAGTGGCTTATATCATTCACCAAGGGGGCACCAGAAGTCAGGCAGCCCAGGCAGAGGTAAACCATATCCTAACCTTGGCAGAAGAACATGTGCCGTGCATTTCGGCAATCTTCATTTCAAGGGTAGAGAACTGGCAGGCAAACTACCTAAGTCACCAGCAGTTGTTTCCGGGGGAATGGTCCCTTCACCCCGACATCTTCCTGGCTATATGCCGACAATGGGGGATCCTGGATGTAGGTCTGTTTGCGTCCAGGTTCAAAACAAAGTCGACAACTTTGTGTCGAGAACAAGGGATTCACTCGCATGCGGAACAGATGCGTTGGTGGATCCGTGGGATCAGTTCTCACTGATTTATGCGTTCCCTCTTATTCTGCTGCTACCTCGACTTCTTTGCAGGATCAAGCAGGAAAGAAAGTTGGTAGTTCTTGTGGCCCCAGCGTGGCCCAGAAGATCTTGGTATGCAGAAATAATAAAGATGGCGGTAGGAAACCCATGGACCCTACCACCACGTCCAGACCTGCTATGCAGGGACCAGTGTTCCATCCTACTTTACAAACGCTAAATTTAATGGTTTGGCTATTGAAACCCACATTCTAAAGAATTGTGGGCTTTCAGGCTCAGTGATACCTACCTTGATTAATGCAAGGAAGCCAGCTTCCAGAGTCATTTATTATAGAGTCTGGAAGGCATATGTTTCTTGGTGTGAATCCAGGTGTTGGCATCTGTCAGGAAAGTCCTGTCAGTATCAGACGCCCTGTGCGGGCAGTCGCACGCATGCGCGCGCGCACCAGGCGGGCTATTTAAACTGATCTGTCACATGAGAATCTTGCTGTCTGCTCTACAGCGTTACGTGTGCACTTCCTGAGAACACTTCCTGTTTCCTGTACCAGACCCGGCTTGTTCCTGATTATCCTAGCTGTCTGCCTGCATCTGATCCCGGCTTGTCTCCGACCATCCCTGCTTTCTGCCTGCATCCGACCCCGGCTTGTCTGACCACTCTTCTGCCTGACCCTTTGGCTCATCTACAGTCCGCCTGGCTATCGATCCGGCTTGTCTGACCTTCCAGTCTGCTGCACCAGTGTTCCAGTCTGCTGTCCTGTGTGTTCCAGCCTGCTATCCAGTTCCAGTCTGCTGTGTGGTTCCAGTCTGCTGCACCAGTGTTCCAGTCTGCTGTCCTGTGTGTTCCAGCCTGCTATCCAGTTCCAGTCTGCTGTGTGGTTCCAGTCTGCTGCACCAGTGTTCCAGTCTGCTGTCCTGTGTGTTCCAGCCTGCTATCCAGTTCCAGTCTGCTGTGTGGTTCCAGTCTGCTGCACCAGTGTTCCAGTCTGCTGTCCTGTGTGTTCCAGCCTGCTATCCAGTTCCAGTCTGCTGTGTGGTTCCAGTCTGCTGCACCAGTGTTCCAGTCTGCTGTCCTGTGTGTTCCAGCCTGCTATCCAGTTCCAGTCTGCTGTGTGGTTCCAGTCTGCTGCACCAGTGTTCCAGTCTGCTGTCCTGTGTGTTCCAGCCTGCTATCCAGTTCCAGTCTGCTGTGTGGTTCCAGTCTGCTGCACCAGTGTTCCAGTCTGCTGTCCTGTGTGTTCCAGCCTGCTATCTAGTTCCAGTCTGCTGTGTGGTTCCAGTCTGCTGCACCAGTGTTCCAGTCTGCTGTCCTGTGTGTTCCAGCCTGCTATCCAGTTCCAGTCTGCTGCACCAGTGTTCCAGTCTACCTACCAGATCAGCTTAATCTCCACTGCACAGTGTTTCCAGAGTTCTAGACCTACCTCCTGCTGTTGATCCTGCCAGGCACTCGTGCCACTCTTGACTCTTGTGCTTCCTGTATACCCTACCAGGGCCCTCGAGTCAGAGCCGCAAGAGAGGCCATCCCCTGCAAGTCGGGCTCGTCCACAAGGTACGTGACAGCATCCTAGGAAGTATGTCATAGGTAGAATTCTTGCCTTTCTGAAAATGGGGCTAGAGATGAAGCTGGTCTTGAGTACTATCAAGGGCCAGGTCTCGGCCTTATCAGTGTTGTTTCAACGTCTGCTGGCTTCACATTCTTTGATCCGAAGCTTTATACAGGGGGTAACGCGGCTTAATCCTCCGGTTAAAGCACCACTGAACCCTTGGGACCTGAATTTAGTTCTGTCGTCATTACAGAAACAGCCTTTTGAGCTGATATGACATGTTCCTTTGGTCCTTTTGACAAGGAAACTAGTTTTTATGGTAGCCATTTCTTCTGCAAGAAGGGTATCAGAGCTGGCGGCTCTTCTTGTAAAGAGCCATATTTATTCGTTCACAAGGATAGAGTGGTATTGCGTCCTCATTCTAGCTTTCTGCCAAAGGTGGTTTCAGGTTTTCACCTAAACCAGGATATTGTTTTACCTTAATTTTTTCCAGAACCTTGTTCTAAGGAAGAAAAGTCACTACACTCTTTGGATGTAGTGAGAGCGGTCAAGATCCATTTAAAGGCGACTGCTCAGATTCGGAAAACAGATGTTTTGTTCTTGTTGCCGAAAGGTCCTAGGAAAGGAGAGGCAGCATCGAAATCCACCACTGCCAAATGGATTCGGCAGGTAATTATTCAAGCTTATGGTTTGAAGAGGAAAGTTCCACCTTTTCAGGTCAAAGCGCACTCCACCAGGGCTATTAGTGCTTCATGGGCAGTGCATCACCAAGCCTCCATGGCTCAAATCTGCAAGGCCGCAACCTGGTCTTCAGTCCGTACATTCACCAGATTCCATCAGGTGGATGTAAGAAGGCATGAGCATGTCGCCTTTGGGCGCAGTGTGCTGCAGGCTGCAGTATAGGTCCTCAGGTCTGATTGCACCCTACTTTTGTTGTGTCCCCTCCCCTCAGGTGGCATTGCTCTAGGGCATCTCAGACACTAATTACTGTGCCTCTGTGTCCCATGATGTACGATAAAGAAAATAGGATTTTCTTGTAAAAAAATCCTTTTCTTGGAGTACATCACGGGACACAGAGGTCCCTTCCCCTCTTTCTGGTTACATGTGTATTGCTTTGCTACAAAACTGAGGTACTCCCGGTAAGGGGAGGGGTTATTTGGGGAATTGAACTTCCTGTTTAGGGTGTGCCAGTGTCCATCACCTAAAGGTGCCATATAACCCAGACAGTAAATACTGTGGCTCTGTGTCCCGTGATGTACTCCAAGAAAAGGTTTTTACAGGTAAGCTGTTATAAAAATCCTATTTGTTTCACTAGAAATATGGATTTCATAAGCATTTGCATAAAAATGATGCGACAGAAAAATGAATTGCATCTTTCTAATTCTAAAAGCCCTTTGCTTTCACAAAATATTTGTGGGTCTTCTGTAAAATTTTAGCCATAGTGGGAAAAGTGGAAAAACTGGCATGGCAGTGCAAGGGCTCAAAGGCTATTTAAAAATCTTACTGAGTGTAATTATTGCATTACCACTGTTGTTCTCAGCTCACTAGATGATCCCTGCCAAACCAGGCCTCCAGTAAACTATCTTTCCTGGTTAGATATTATTAATAAGTAAACCGTCATTATTTATTTTCTATCAAGTTACATCAAAGTTTCCTTCTAGCAGCAAGAAGAAATAGAAATAGATAAAGTAATGACGTGCAAGGTAAACAGTTTGTAAGATCTTGCACAATCTTTTCCTAATCCTCTTTTGTATCTGAAACAGAACATTAGTATTTGCATACATTCAGCGCAGTCCCGGATCTTCATTGATATACTTGCTGAGTTTTTTTTAGTTTAGAGGAACATGGTTTAGGAACTTTTTTTTCGCCTTCATGGTTTAGTAACACTATTGCTAGGAATAAAGCTTAACACCAGCTCATTTCATTTCGTAGTTTTGGATTAAGCGGGAACCACTCCGTGTAACCCCACTTGTGAGATTTTTTTCTCACTTCTTGTTGGTGGGGACAAAAAAAAATTAAAGGTCATTTGGTGACCATGACAGGATGGCATGGACAGCAGTAAAGACATTATCAGTAGTTTTAAACCCTTTCTTCACTCTACTAAAAACAGAAAAATGTGTCAAATACTTACAGTAATTTTCCTTTCCTGATGCTAATCCATGGCAGCACAGCATATAGTGTCTTGCAAAAGTATTCACCCCCTTGGCATTTTTCGTGTTTTGTTGCCTCACAACCTGGAATTAACATGGATTTTTTGAGGATTTGCATCATTTAATTTACAGAACATGCCCACAACTTTGAAGATTTGTTTTTTTTTTTATTGTGAAGCAAACAACAAATAGAACAAAATAACAGAAAAAGTCAATGTGCATAACTATTCACCCCTCCCATAAAGTCAATACTTTGTAGAGCCACCTTTTGCGGTTATCACAGCTCCAAGTCTCTTTGGATAAGTCTCTATGAGCTTGCCGCATCTTACCACTGGGATTTTTGCCCATTCCTCCTTGCAAAACGGCTCTAGCTCCTTCAAGTTGGATGGTTTGCGCTTGTGAACAGCGATCTTTAAGTCCGACCACAGATTTTCTATAGGATTGAGGTCTGGGCTTTGACTAGGCCATTCCAATTTACATGTTTCCCCTTAAACCACTCAAGTGTTGCTTTAGCAGTGTGTTTGGGGTCATTGTCCTGCTGGAAGGTGAACCTCCATCCTAGCCTCAAATCACACATAGAGTGGTACAGGTTTTGCTCAAGAATATCCCTGTATTTAGCACCACCATCCATCTTTCCCCCCACAACTCTGACCAGTTTCCCAGTCCCGACTGCTGAAAAACATCCCCACAGCATGATGCTGACACCATTATGTTTCACTGTGGGGATGGTGTTCTTTGGGTGATGTGATGTGTTGGGTTGCGCCAGACATAGCGTTTTCTTTGATGGCCAAAAAGTTAAATTTTCATCTCATCAGACCAGAGCACCTTCTGACATACATTTTGAGAGTCTACCACATGCCTTTTCGCAAACTCAAAATGTGCCTTTTTTTTTTTGGCTTTCTTCTGGCCACTCTGCCATAAAGCCTAACTCTATGGAGCGTATGGCTTATTGTCGTCCTATGTACAGATACTCCAGTCTCTGCTGTGGAACTCTGCAGCTCCTCCAGGGTTACCCTAGGTCTTTGTGCTGCCTCTCTGATTAAAGATTTGGATATTTTTTTTATAACCTAACCCTGTCTTGTAGTTCTCAACAACATTGTTCCTTACTTGTTTGGAGAGTTCCTTGGTCTTCATGGCAGTATTTGGTTAGTGGTGCCTCTTGCTTAGGTGTTGCAGCCTCTGGGACCTTTCAAAAAGGTGTGTGTATATGTAATGACAGATCTAAGTGTCCTTAGATTGCACACAGGTGGACATCATTTCACTAATTATGTGACTTCTGAAGGTAATTGGTTGCACCAGAGCTTTTTATGGGCTTTATGGGTGAATACATACGCACATGCCAATTATCATTTTTTTATTTCTGAAAATTTTTTTATGTATATATTTTTCTAATTTTACTTCACCAACTTAGACTGTTGTGTTCTGATCCATCCATGAATACTTTTGCAAGGCACTTTACATGTAATAAAGCTCTGCCCCTATCTCCACCCACAGGACCTGTTTAAATCTATAGAAGGAAAGCTAGAGCAACCTCCCACATTCTCCAAAAAGGTAACAAGATCAAAAATGGAAGGGCATCAGGAAAGGAAAATTACGGTAAGTATTTGATACAGTTTTCCGTTTCCTGATGCTGAAACATGTGATAAACATGAGCTTAGCAGGGAAAGCTAAAATTTATAATCAAACTTTATTACAATAGACATGGAAGCCTGAACAATCATTCCTTCAAAGTCCACTGAGGTACGAGCCCTTTCCTTTCCCTGTAGCACCTGAGGCAGGTGCCCTGCAGCAACCAACCTGCTGTTTTGCAGATATCTCCATAGACATTTTGCATGCGCTGCGCCACACTTAAAGACACAGAGTTGGAGAATGGGGGAGGTTGCTGCAGCTCTCCTTTTATAGATTTAAATAGGCCCTGTGGGTGAAGATAGGGGTGGAGCTCTATCACATGTAAGCTGCCATGTTGGTGTGAAAAAAAGTGTTGTTTTCTGTTGGAGAGATTTCCCCTCATTTCCTGTCTTGTCAGTAAGAGAAAATCCCTCCAACAGGAACACAGATGGCCACCTGATAAATGCTTTTTTCCTTTCATGCGCAATTTAAAATGAAAATAAACTTTTGACAGGAATTTTCATGTTTGCATTAATAGTTTTACCTTAACTCCATTTATAGGTATAACCAATACTCAAAAACATGGGGGGCTGTGTTTCTACTTCAAAAAGAAGCATTCCCAACTTCTGGATCCAACAGTGTACACAATCCTGACAGCTTAAAGAGGAAGTAAACCCCAGACAATTTTCCTATTTTTTTCCAGTTTTATATACTATATATTATTGCGACTTTAAATACAGCAAAATTAGCAAAAAACGAGTCAGGAAAATACATTTTTTGTCATATTTTGTATCTCTTCACTTCCGGGTATAGACCGCACCATGTCTACTGCTGTTTCTTGAATCTAGTATTGACGTAATTTCCACCCTTACTAGGTTTCCCTATACAAATCTCGCGCATGCGCCGTATCGCCTAAACCAAGCCTCTATCTCGATTGCTGTTACTATGGCAACCGAGCTAAACCATAGCTGAAGCTCCATTACTTTCAAGGAGGTATCGTGAGACTTCCCACTGTGCCGTTCGTAGAGGAAGTTGATGAATGATAATGACCGGCATGCAGAGGGGGACAGAAACGGCACACACAGTGAATAAACCTACTGCGCAATCACGCCTGACGTCACCCATACTTGCAGGGCAATTGCTATGGAAACTACAACAGTGAGTACACGTTCACAGTGATCAGCTGCCTGTGCTATTTAAATTTGAAAAAGCACAAGTTGTATTGGAGGGTTTACAACTACTTTAAACACTTTCAAATTTGAATACAACATCAGAACTTGCAGTACTCCCTTTTGCCTTTTTGTGAAAAAATGTCTCACTCTGATGGCTAGCATCATTCATTCATCTTCCTCTGAGCCCAGGTTGTCCTGGGCCCACCCTAGGGATTGCCACCTCATCCCTTTAAAACCAAACACATATCAATTACACAGGTTCTGTGGCTGATTAAAGTGGTAATTAACCTCACTTGGTGCCTTATCTGCATTAAATTAGCCTCATAACCTGTTTAATTCATATGTGTTCAGGTTTAAAGGATGAGGTGGCAACCCTAGCCCACCCCAGCCTGTGATTGGACAGTACAATAAAAGCAGAACAGTGATGAAATCATCTCTCTGTCACTCTATATTTCTCCTATCAGATGCTTTTTGTCAGGACAGAATTGGTTTCTGCTACTGCTTCTTTTTTTCATAAAAAAAAATCAATTTTCTTCAACAAAAGTCAATCTGGGTGTTGCTGACGGGGCCAACCACAGAGCGAGTTTCGATTGATTCAGCATGAAATGGGTAAAATTCAATGCAGTTATGGCCAGTTTTACTAGTGTAGAACCTTCTAGCTAGTGTGCTATAGTTAGCAGTTAGTGTAAGTAAATTGGTTTGGCTGAGAACCAGGCCTGGGCTGAATCTGGGTCAGTGTTAGGTGGCTCAGAAGGGCTGGATGACTCATCTGACAGCTCTTCTGGTGCCTCCCCCTGTTTCTGGAACTTTGGATAGGCTTCCAGATGTAGTGGGTGGAAACTAGTAGGTGCTGTCATGCATTTTTATGAGGGCCTCAGCCAATCCCCATCAAATGGGCTGGCAGGGGGTGAACTCACCTCAAAAATAGACAGGAATCATGCTAGTAGGGGTGGGTCGGGTGGAAGATGGAGATGGAGTGCAGAGAAGGCTTTCGGTAGCCCATGAGGGTGCCCCCTAATCTGGGGGGGGAGACCTAGGGCTTGGGTGCTGGAGGGACCCTCTACAACACATGGACAAATCCGTTCCTGGAGGCATGGGAGCAACTGAGAGGACAGAAGGAGCGGGATCAGCATGTTCGGGAGATCTCCTGAGGAGTCAGCCAGGTGTGTTGGTGAGTGTTCAGTCTGGGAGGACTGTGGAGAGAGAGAGTGTCAGTCTGGACGACTGTGGAGAAGTTAGCCAGGAGGGCTATTGAAAGGGGGCAGCTGCAGTCAGGCAGGTTGGCAGTGCCTGAAGAGGTGGTGCTGGGAACAGTTGCTTAGGGGGCCCCCTTAGTGTGTCTGTAAAGTGGTGCATCTGTGTGATGTGTTTTACAGTGCCGCAGCAAAATGACATTTCTAAAGGAAAAATATAATTTAAACTTGCTAGCTGTAATGTATTGCCGGGCTCCCAGCAATATAGATAAAAATCAAGCTAAAAATCAGCGTGGGTTCCCCCCCAGTCTATACCAGGCCCTTCGGGTCTGGTATGGATTTTAGGGGAACTCCACGCCAAAATTAAAAAAAAAAATGGCATGGGGTCCCCCCCAAAATCCATACCAGACCCTTATCCGAGCATGCAACCTGGAAGACAGGATGGGGGGCAAGTGAGTGCTCCCCTCCTCCTGAACCATACCAGGCCACATGCCCTCAACATGGAGAGGGTTCCTTGGGTTCCCCCAAAGCACCTTGTCAAAGGTCAAGGGGGCCCCCAGATCCCGGCCTCCCTATGTGAATGGGTATCGGGTACATTGTACCCCTAACCCTTCACCAAAAAAGTGCCAGCTGTTATATAGGCAAGGGTGGGGCAACCCACTGACATAACTGGAGGACCCCGCGCCCTTTGACGGCACATGGTGTCAGAAGGGGCGGAGTCACTTGGTTAAAGCACTCGGTGGCCCCGCCCTTGCCTATATATCAGCTGTCACAGCCAAGAGACAGCAGTTGGCGTAACTCCTCCCACCGAGGTGGAGCTTCTTTTTTTTTCTATTTTTCGGGTCTGTTGGGCAGCGTAATTGAAGATGGATGGACATTGCAGGACACTTTTTTTTTCTTTTTTAATAAGAGAATGGTCAAAAACTGTCTTTTGTGGTTTTTTACTTTTTGACACTTTTTTGATGAATGGGTAGGGGTACAATGTACCCCATACCTATTCACATGGGGGGGCGGGATCTGGGGGCCCTCTTGTTAAAGGGGGATTCCAGATTCTGATAAGCCCCCCACCCACAGACCTTCACAACCACTGGGCCAGGGTTGCGGGGACAGGGACCCCAAAGCACCCTCCCTATGTTGAGAACAAGCAGCCTGGTATGATTCAGGAGGAGGGGGGCGCTCGCTCGTCCCCCCCTTTCCTGGCCTTCCAGGCTGCTTGCTCAGATAAGGGTCTGGTATGGATTTGGGGGGGGGCACTCCAATTTTTAATTTTTTTTTAGCGTGGAGTTCCCCTTAAAACCTATACCAAACCCAAAGGGCCTGGTATGGATTTTGGGGAAGACCCCATGCCGTTTTTTTATTAATTCTGTCATAGAGTTCCCCTTAACCACTTCAATACACTATATTATATACTACACTGACTGCACTATATACTCTGAACTGCAATATATATACTCTACGGACTGCACTATATACTCTGCAGAAAAATTGGGCCTTAGGTGTTGGTGGTGCCAGAACACTGTAACCCCTCACAGTTACTCTAGTTGGGTGCAGGAATGGCCCTGCAGTTAAATATTATTTCAAAAATTGTGATTACATGCCCCAGAAAAACAGGTGCAGAAAAAGTGGGCCTTGGGTAATGGTGGTGGCACAGTTACTCTTGTTGGGCACAAGAACAGGCCCTGCTGTTAAATAATATTTAAAAAATTATAATTACATGCCCCAGTCAAAAAAGTGCAGAAAAATTGGGCCTTGGGTGTTGGTGGTGCCAGAACACTGTAACCCCTCACAGTTACTCATGTTGGGCGCAGGAATGGGCCCTGCTGTTAAATATTATTTCAAAAACTGTAATTATATTCCCCAATCAAACAGGTGCAGAAAAATTGGGCCTTGGGTGTTGGTGGTGGCACAGTTTCTCTTGTTGGGTGCAGGAACGGGCCCTGCTGTTAAATATTATTTAAAAAATTGTAATTACATGCCCAAGTCCAACAGGTGCAGAAAAATTGGGTTTTGGTGGTGCCAGAACACTGTAACCCCTCACAGTTAATCTTTGTCAGTTCACCTAAGGCCAAGTGACAGATGCACACAGTTGGAGTCAGGAGTGCACCGCTAAGGTAGTGGACCCTACGGCTGACTGCTGCGGATGGAGCTCTGGGTGGTTCAGGAAAGCAGGTCCACTGGAGCACCAACAGGGATCCCACTGGGAGCTAGAGCATAAGATTCCCCAGGGCGCGGAGTCCAAGAGCCAGCAGGTGTTTACCAGAGCCTCTAGTGGTGAGGATGGACTGCGCTGCAACTGGCTCCAGGTCGCAGCCCCCAGGGTCTGCCAGCTCACGGTAGGGTACTGGAGGATAGAGAGGAAGCAGCAGTCCAGGACAACAAGGAATAGTCCGGAGATAAGCCAAAGGTCGGGGCAACTAGCAGACAAGGATTAGACAAAGAACACGCAAAGTTCAGGGTAACAAGCAGGGAGGGATAGTCAAAGAACAAGCCAAGATCGGTGAACAGAAACAGACTAGAGCACACGGCAAGAAACACAGAGGAAGCCAAACAGGTCTCCAAGTCTGCTCTTGCCACTAGATATTCCTGCACCATATAATGCAGACGCTGGCGATGGTTGTTTTAACCTATCAGCCCTGGGTGCTGAAGACTAAAAAATTGTTTAAAGGCATCGGTCAGCCAGAAACCTTCTCCACCGCTCTTCCTCTGACCGAACGAAACCTCAGAAACACGTTATCCAGCAGCAGGAAATGGTAACCTCCCAGGGTCTGGAAAGGCGTTACACAAACTTTTATTTAAGGCCTCTTGAAGATTTTTCATCCTCTGCTCCCTCTGCAAAGGCAGGATGAGCTCTGCAACTTTACCCTTGTAAAATGGATCAAGAAGGATTGCCAGCCAGTAATAAACCCTCTTCTTGATACCACAAATCCTAGGGTCCTTTCGCAGGCTTTGCAGAAACTCTATTATATACTGTACACCGACTGAACTGTAATATATACTGTACACCGTCTGCACTGTATTATATGCCGTGTACACCGCCTGAAGTGTATTATAAACTGTACACACTGTATTATATACTATGTACACCGCCTGCACTATATTATGTACTGTACAGTAGCTGCACTGTATCATATACTGTGTACACCGCCTGAAGTGTATTATAAACTGTACACACTGTATTATATACTGTGTACACCGCCTGCACTGTATTATGTACTGTACACTGGCTGCACTGTATTATATACTGTTTACACCGCCTGAAGTGTATTAGAAACTGTATACACTGTATTACATACTGTTTACACTGGCTGCACTGTATTATATACTGTGTACACCGCCTGAAGTGTATTAGAAACTGTACACACTGTATTATATACTGTGTACACCGCCTGCACTGTATTATGTACTGTACACCCGCTGCACTGTATTATATGCTGTCCACACCACCTGAAGTGTATTAGAAACTGTACATACTGTATGTATTATATACTGTGTACACCGACTGCACTGTATTATATACTGTGTACACTGCCTGAACTGTAATATATACTGTACACCGTCTGCACTGTATTATATGCTGTGTATACCGCCTGAAGTGTATTATAAACTGTACAAACCGTACTAAATACTGCGTACACCGCCTGCACTGTATTATATACTGTGTACACTGCCTGCACTGTATTATGTACTGTACACCCGATGCACTGTATTATATACTGTGTACACCGCCTGAAGTGTATTAGAAGCTGTACACACTGTATTATACTGTGTACACTGCCTGCACTATATTATATACTGTACACCGGCTGCACTGTATTTTATACTGTGTACACCGCCTGCACTGTATTATGTACTGTACAGTAGCTGCACTGTATTCTATACTGTGTACACCGCCTGCACTGTATTATGTACTGCACACTGGCTGCGCTGTATTATATGCTGTGTACACCACCTGAAGTGTATTAGAAACTGTACACACTGTATTATATACTGTGTACACCACCTGCACTGTATTATGTATTGTATACTGGCTGCACTGCATTATATACTGTGTACACCGGCTAAAGTGTAATTATGTACTGTACATCAGCTGCACTTTATTATATACTGTGTACACTGCCTGATGTGTATTAGAAACTGTACACACTGTATGTATTATATACTGTGTACACCGACTGCACTGTATTATGTACTGTACACCGTCTGCACTGTATTATATACTGTGTACACCGCCTGAAGTATATTAAAAACTGTACACACTGTATTATATACTGTGTACACCGCCTGCACTGTATTATGTACTGCACACTGGCTGCACTGTATTATATGCTGTGTACACCACCTGAAGTGTATTTGAAACTGTACACACTGTATTTACTGTCTACACTGTCTGCACTGTATTATGTACTGTACACCGGCTGCACTGTATTATATACTGTGTACACCACCTGCACTGTATTATGTATTGTATACTGGCTGCACTGCATTATATACTGTGTACACCGGCTAAAGTGTATTATGTACTGTACACCGGCTGCACTGTATTATATACTGTGTACACTGCTTGACTTGTATTAGAAACTGTACACACTGTATTTACTATATACTGTGTACACCGACTGCACTGTATTATGTACTGTACACTGGCTGCGCTGTATTATATGCTGTGTACACCACCTGAAGTGTATTTGAAACTGTACACACTGTATTTACTGTCTGCACTGTATTATGTACTGTATACCGGCTGCACTGTATTATATGCTGTGTACACCGCCTGAAGTGTATTAGAAACTGTACACACTATATTATATTATATACTGTGTACACCACCTGAAGTGTATTAGAAACTGTACACACTGTATTATATACTGTGTACACCGCCTGCACTGTATTATGTACTGCACACTGGCTGCACTGTATTATATGCTGTGTACACCACCTGAAGTGTATTTGAAACTGTACACACTGTATTTACTGTCTACACTGTCTGCACTGTATTATGTACTGTACACCGGCTGCACTGTATTATATACTGTGTACACCACCTGCACTGTATTATGTATTGTATACTGGCTGCACTGCATTATATACTGTGTACACCGGCTAAAGTGTATTATGTACTGTACACCGGCTGCACTGTATTATATACTGTGTACACTGCTTGACTTGTATTAGAAACTGTACACACTGTATTTACTATATACTGTGTACACCGACTGCACTGTATTATGTACTGTACACTGGCTGCGCTGTATTATATGCTGTGTACACCACCTGAAGTGTATTTGAAACTGTACACACTGTATTTACTGTCTGCACTGTATTATGTACTGTATACCGGCTGCACTGTATTATATGCTGTGTACACCGCCTGAAGTGTATTAGAAACTGTACACACTATATTATATTATATACTGTGTACACCACCTGAAGTGTATTAGAAACTGTACACACTGTATTATATACTGTGTACACCGCCTGCACTGTATATGTAGTCTACACTTAATGCATTCTTTATATATATGTCAGGTGCATGCTTTGGCCAATCATCAGACGTCGGCCATGTCTTGGTAGGTTTGCAGTTGTGCCATACTCTTTCCATTTTTGCATGATGGATTGAACAGTACTCCACGAGATGTTCAAAGCTGTGGATATTTTTTTATAACCTAACCATGCTTTAAACTTCTCCACAACTTTATCCCTGACCTGTGGGATGTATTCCTTGGCCTTCATGATGCTGCTTGCTCACTAAGGTTCTCTAATAAACTCCTGAGGGCTTCACAGAACAGCTGTATTTATACTGAGATTAAATTACATACAGGTGGACTCCTATTAGACATGTGCACTGCCCAAAAATGTTCGTTTTAGTTTCATTAATTATTTTTTTTGTTCATTTTTTGGGTCATTCGTTATGATCGCAATTCTCAAATTCATAAATTTGAAAATCTGAAAATTCCTAAGAATAACAAACTAACTAATAATAACTAACTATTAAATTATAGGTATTGGAATTTCCTTTCAAATTTGGCTGTTAGTGAACGTAATGATTACCTGATTTATCTGAAGTTATGAAATTACCTGAAATAACGAATGCCGCATCTAAGCAAATGGAATGGAATGAATTAATAACAAATAATAATAATAATAAAACATTTTTATTATTATTATTATTTATTATTATTAATTCATTATGTTCCATTCATTTAGATACTGCTTTCGTTATTTTGGATAATTCGTAACTTCGGATAAATTCGTATTCGTTATATACACTAACAGCTAAATTTGAAAGTAAATTCCAATACCTATAAAAGTTATTATTAGTTAGTTAATATTTCAGATTTTCTAATTTTTGGGTTTATGAATCTTCTAATTTTCGAATATTCGAATTTACGAAATTTCGAATATTAAAATTTACGAATATCTAGACTCTGTTTACTAATTAGATGACTTCTGAAGGCAATTGGTTCCACTAGATTTTAGTTAGGGTTATTCAGTAAAGGTGGCTCAATACAAATGCACGCCACCCTTTTTTAGATATATATTTATAAAAAAAAATTTGAAAACCATTTATAATTCTCCTTCCACTTCAATTATATGCCACTTTGTGTTGGTCTATCACATAAAACCCCAATAAAATATATTTACGTTTTTGGTTGTAACATGGCAAAATGTGGAAAATTTCAAGGGGTATAAATACTTTTTCAAGGCACTGTACCACCAAAAGAAAGCAAAAATTATTAACAAAATTATGTCTCTCTCTCTCTGGAGTCATCTATATCTCTTTAAATAAAGTATTTTGCATGCTTTAGAATCTGCAGCTTGTCTATGCATGCTATTATTAGTTCTATGATTCAGCAGAACACCCAGATCCCTCTCTACCATTGACTCCCCCAGTTGTTCTCCTCTTATAACAGTGTTCTCCAAACTGCGGCCCGGGGGCCAGATGTGGCCCTTTGCTTGCTTTTAGCTGGCCCAATGGGGCATAATTTCCCCTACTGACACCAAAGATGTGGCATTGTCTACTCCTGTTGACCACAGTCCAGCCCCCCTAAAGTCTGAAAGACAGTAAACTGGCCCCTTGTTTAAAAAGATTGGAGACCCCTGTCCTATAATGTATGATGCATGCATCATACATTATACATGAAGTTCTGTCCTGGGACTCCCAGTCTCATTGGCTAAGACAACAGTGGGAGCCATTGGCTGTTTTCCAACACAGTCAGTAAGCCAAAGAGGAGAGAGCGGGGGGGGGGCATATGTCTTATGAATACATAGAGCAGGGCGGAGGAGCGAGCATGCACCAGTGCCCCCATAGCAAGAAGCTTGCTATTGGGGGAACTGGTCATGGGGGAGCAGCCAGGAGTGCAGGCAGGGGACCCAAGAAAAAGAGGATCGGGGCTGCTCTATGCAAAACTATTGCACAGAGCGGGTAACTATGACATGTTTTTTTTTTTTTAAAAAACTGAACATTTAAAATCACTTTAAGGTACATAACCTTTTGCCTTTAGAACCATTTTATTGATAAAAATCTAACACAGGTTAATTGGGGCACCTGTAAAGGATAAGTTCACCTTTGGTAACATATTACATGTTCCACCTATTTTTAGGCTGGAACATGTAACATGTTCCCGCTCCTGCATCGGCTTGGTGATCCGAGCCTTCTGTGTGACAGCAGTATAGGGAGAAGTTCTCTGTACCAGTTGTCACTTTTTAAAAAGAGTGCGACCAAACGGGGCTCCGCCCACATGGCTGCATCAGTCATTCACTGAGTTCTGTGAATGGATGAACTACAAGTACTGAGATCCTTTATGGCTGTCTGCTTGTAGTTCTCAATGGAGTACCTCAGCACTGTTGAGTGCTGTGGTAATTCATTGATTCTTCCTGTCAGTGTGAAACTGGCATATGCGGGCAGACAGCTGGCATTGACAGTCTGCAGGAGTCCTGCTGATCGCTGGTGCAGGCTCTTTTACCTGCAAAAAATTTGTATGTATTATTTTTTTTAAAGGTAAACTTATCCTTTAAATTGTCAAACTTTACAGTATTAAAACAATCTGAGGGGATAGTCGGATTAAAGTATATGTTAACCCTTAGGCCCCTTTCACACTGCAGCGGTGGGGGCGTCGGCGGTAAAATGGCGCTATTTTTATCGCTGCTTTACCATCGTTTTTGCGGCGGTATTCAGCCGCTAGCAGTGCAGTTTTAACCCCCGTTGGCAGCCGAAAAAGGGTTAAAACCGCTCGCATAGCGCCGCTACAGCCGCAGTATTGCCGCGGTATTGCCGCGGTATAGCCGCGCTGCCCCATTGATTTCAATGGGCAGGAGTGGTTTAGGAGCGGTGAATACACCGCTCCTTCACCGCTCCAAAGATGCTGTTTTCAGAGGTTTTTTTTCTCTCCTGCCAGTGCACCGCTTCAGTGTGAAAGCCCTCGGGCTTTCACACTGGAGAAACAGCAGCGGCAGTTTTAGGTCGGTTTGCAGGCGCTATTTTTAGCGCAATAATGCCTGCAAACTGCCCCAGTGTGAAAGGGGCCTTACCTTATAAAATAACCCATTCAGTTTAAAATAGAAATGAAAGGCAAAACATTTGTGTATAGATGTAGCACTGACCCCCGAAGGAGCTGCTGGAGTTTATTTGGGCCTGTACTCTGCTTTATTTCCCCCTTTGAATACATCAGTCCCCCTGACACAGCTGTGGTGTAATAGTGTGCAGTTAAGACAAAACCTTAAAGACAAGTTCACAGTACACAATATGATATACCTGTTTGTCGTTACCTTGGCCTCCACTTGCAGGATGATGCAGAGGAAAACAACACTCACACAGTTGTACTTGAATAGGAACCTTGTTTACTGTAATTGCTTTAAAGGGTAAACTCTACAATGGTTGTACTGTCAGACAAACATAGTCTGACAGCATAGTTGCCAACTGTCCCGGGATTTAGACTCCATTCCCGAATTTGTGGTGTCCCGGGAAATGTCCCGAGAAATACAATTCTTTGCGGATTTTCTCCACCGCCGCCGCTAGAGGTCCGTGACAATGTCTCCGCCGGCCGCCATTTTAAAGAAGATCAGGAAGACGGCTGGGGGGGGCTAGATGGAGCTCCTGTGTCGCCGCCCACCCTACGCCCCGCCACGCCTTGCCCCGCCCACCCCCCTCCCCGCTGCCAGTCTGTTATGGAAAGGTCCGGGGGTTCTAGCCATGCGGCCGGCGGACACTGTCTACACTAGGACACCTCTGAGGTGGGGGGGCGCACCGCTGTGGAAATCTGATGTAAGGGGGGCTCCACTGGGGACACCTGATGTGAGGGGGGCTCCACTGGGGACACCTGATGTGAGGGGGGGCTCCGTTGGGGACACCTGATGTGAGGGGGGGCTCCGCCCGGGACACCTGATGTGAGGGGGGGCTCCGTCGGGGACACCTGATGTGAGGGGGGGCTCCACTGGGGACACCTGATGTGAGGGGGGCTCCACCGGGGACACCTGATGTGAGGGGGGCTCCACTGGGGACACCTGATGTGAGGGGGGGGCTCCGCCGGGGACTCCTGATGTGAGGGGGGGCTCCGCCGGGGACTCCTGATGTGAGGGGGGCTCCGCCGGGGACTAAGCACATACAAGCCAAAGAATGGATATTAGAGGAGATTATTAATACTAAACCGGGTTTCTGATTTGATCTGTGGTCTTGTAGAGGATCCAAGGTGTCCAGGTTGAGATATATTGATCGCGAAAACATGCTGTTAGTTCCTCCATGAGCTGTAGATAAGCGAGTTCAGTCACACACTCCTTAATGGGGGGGCTTCTAGTATTCCAGTGTTTAGGTATCACAGTTCTGGCCGCAGCAAGAAAAAAATCAAAGAAGTCCCTTTTTGGTACTTGTGATTGATACCAGGAGTATGGAGAGAAGAGCAACTTCTGGTGAGCAAGGAACTGGAGGACCAGTAACTTGTTCGCATATCCTAAAAATCTTTGCCCAAAAGCATGAGACCAAGGAGCAGGACCACCATATGTGTATAACGGTTCCTCTATCTATCTGTTAGGCAGAGCCAGCAGAGTTCTGATACTGATGGGAACATGGGTGATACAAGCGAGCTAAGACTTTATAATTCTTTTCATTAAATTCTGGGTGCTAGTGTTGTTGATTTTATTCATTAATATTCTATCTACAGCAACATTTTAAACAATAACAGTATTTTTTGTTATTTTAAAACAAAAGTGCAAACCCTATAAAATAAAATGAAGCGTTGTAAGTAGGTGTGTTGCGTTTGTTACAATATGATTTTTTTTATTAATCAGACATAAGATACATGGGATATAACATTACAATAGTAGTTGGTCATAGAGATATTGTCAGTTTTTTGGCTTGAGTAGATTTCTCAAACAAATGGGGTTAGATACCATTGTTGTATTACAGTTTGAACAGGCTATTGTCTCTATAGCTACAGTACACAAGTAAGAGATTTACTTGTTTGAGGTTTTTTCAGCTCTCAAACTGAAAGAATGACTGTTAGATTACTGTCAGGTGTTGGCTTGATTGGACAATGGGTACGTAGATACAGTTTTCAACAGTCCATTGTCTACACAGCTACAGTAAACAGGTATGTTTTCTGTTGTTTGGTAACTATGGTAAACAGCCTGGCATATAAAAGGGGGATTCAGGCATAAGCTAGGGACACACACACACACACACCATCATGCTGTAACATCAGAAGCCACTCATGATAGAAGAAACTTGCCTGATGCTCCAGGAGAATCGTTGCCAATGGAGATCACGAACATACCGTAACAGAAGATAAGTAACCTTTAAGTGTATTTGTACTGTTATAGACCATAAGCTGTGCTAGGCATTTTGCTTGTTATAGATATCTGTCAGTCTTGTATTGTATTCCTAATATTGTAATAGTTTTTGTATGTACAGCATCTTTGTATAGTAAAGCACATTTACACACTGCAGAAATCTCAGCTTCCTTGCTTATACCACAGAGTAACCTTGCTAGATAGACGCAAGCAAAACAGGGATGAACCGATATCTTTTTTTTTTTTATTGGCAAGTACGAGTATCGATACTTTCGGGTCAAGTTCTCACCCATACCGAGTATACGGTGCGATTTGCGTCCATACAGAATAGTACTGCAAAGAATCGCATGCGATTGGAACAGGAATGCAGTGCAATTTCTGTCCGAACTGCATGCCTTTTCCCCACCGCTCCTGTGCAAACCCAGGCTTGTCAGTGATTTTAGCATGGGTTCAGACAGGAGCAGTGTGGGAAACCGTGTGTGATTCAGACAGGAATCACACTGCATTTCTGTTCAAATTGCATGTGATTCTTTGCAGCGTGACTTGAGCCTATTCATTTTGCATGGACGCAAATTGCCCTACAAAGTATCAGTTTCAAGTATTGGGAGCATTTTCATAAGTACAAGTGAACTATTTAATAAGATGTGATCAATCAGGACAATAAGTTAATAATAAAAACAAACAACAGTGCTAAAACCAATCACTTGCCAACACCTATAAGTGATTCAACAACTTATAAAATGAACATACACCCAAATCTATGTAGCGCAACTTTCATCAAACGTATTAAATTTGCACTAAATCTATATCACAAGTGCTATATACAGTGCGATATCCTAAAAGTCACTCCATATTTAAATATATAAAAATGAAAAATTATAAAAATATTCCAGTTGACTATTTGATGTATATACAATAGTGATTAATACAGTTCAAAAAATGTCCAAAAAAATATATAATTTCCCAATGTGAAAAAAGCATAAATTAATAAAGGCAATCCAGCAAAGTATCAGTTTCCGGTATCGGGAGCATTTTTACGAGTACAAGTACTCATTAAAAAAATACTCGGTATCGGCACCAACACTGGTATAAGTGAATCCCTAGTTATAAGCACAACAGTGGTGTTCTATGTTTTCCTCTAACCCCTGTGTATCAGTTTTGCTAGCCTACACATAAATGTGGAGAAAATATAAATAAAGGCATGTATAATAGAAAAAATGAATTCATATATTTAATGCTACAGGGTGGATTTGATTTAAAGGAGAAGTCCAGCCAAAGCTCGTTTGGATGTACTTCTGTGGATAACAGGAGTGCAATTTGTTTTGCACTCCTGTGACTCGTTTTCAGCAGAGAGCTGGCTCTCTGCGGACGTCACAGATTTCAGTCCAAGCACCGCGTCGTCCCAATAATGGTAATCTGGATCCGCCAGCTGCCTGGACTGATATCCCGCTCAGCCTCTCAGCAAGCCGCTGAGAGCCTGAGATGGCCGATCTGCCCCTCCAGAGCCCAGTGCTCCAATGAGCGAGGATGAAGAAGAGCAGAGAGCTGTGACTGACAGTCTGCAGCTCTCTGCTCACGGAGCTCTGAAAACCGAGTGATCGGCGAATATTGACAGATGCTGCATCCACCTAGGTAATGATTGGGGGGGGGGGGGAATCATTTACTTCTCTTTGAAATCACTCGTAAAAAGGCTTGATTTAAATCAACTCGATTTAAATCAGAATTTTTAGAGAGCAACTGTCATCTTTGTCCTGCAGTGACTCCTCCTCTGACCCGCTGTTGACTCACTCACAGTACCATTCACTTTAATGGGGCGGCTGGTGATGCGGCCGTGACACAACAAGGTGAGAGACGTGGTGGCAGCAGGTGAGTGGATGCCCGGTAACAGGCGCTGCCATGATGGATCTGAAATGACAGGTGCTCTTTAAATGTAAGGACTTATTCTCGCTGGTAGTTAGAATCTTTAATATTTGCAAACAAAATGAAGGTTTCCTATTTAGAATAACAAGCTATCAGGTTACTAAAACAGCGTTATCAGAACCAATTCAATTATACAGTTTGTAGTGTACATAGATTTGCACAACAATGGGATAAAGGAAAATTCCTGAACTTTGTTTTATCTCATAGTTACTGTGAAATTGTGTGAATGCATCAATGCAGTGCTTGTTATCTCAGCTTGCAGACCTTGGATTCATTGAATGAGTTTACCAAAAATGTAAATATTGCAGAATATACAGTCTCATGCTACATAACTAAGCTCCAGTTCATGCTAAATAAACAAAATTATTAATGTATCCTAAAAAGAAAACTGTCTTTAGATAGATTTTTACTCCAAAAGCACTTTATTAAAATAAATTTGATAAAAATAAAAAAAAATCAGATTTAACCACTTGTGCGACGTTATACCCTAACAAAATTGACGTCCTTTTTTCCCACAAATAGAGCTTTCTTTTGGTGGTATTTGATCACCTCTGCGGTTTTTATTTTTGCGCTATAAACAAAAAAGAGCGAACATTTTGAAAAAAAAAGTCATATTTTTTACTTTTTGCTATAATAAATATCCCAAAAAATATATAAAAAAACAAATTTCTTCCTCAGTTTAGGCCGATATGTATTCTTCTACATATTTTTGGTAAAAAAAAAATCACAATAAGCATATATTGATTGGTTTGCGCAAAAGTTATCGCATCTACAAAATAGGGAATAGATTTATGGCAATTTTATTAATTTTTTTTATTAGTAATGGTGGCGAACTGTGATTTTTATCATGACTGCGACATTGCGGCGGACAGATCGGACACTTTTGACACTATTTTGGGACAATTGGTATTCATACAGCGATCAGTGCGATAAAAATGCACTGATTACTGTGTAAATGTCACTGGCAGGGAAGGGGTTAAACACTAGGGGCGATCAAGGGGTTAAGTGTGTTCCCTGGGCGTTTTCTAACTGTAGGGGGGGTGGGCTCACTGGAACATGACAGAGATCACTGCTCCCAATGACAGGGAGCAGTAGATCCCTGTCATGTTGCTAGGCAGAACAGGGAAATGCCTTGTTTACATAGGCATCCCCCCATTCTGCCTCTCCGTGTCACGATTTTGGGCCACCGGCGGACATCGAGTCCACGGGACCCGCTAGCCGCAGATGATGCAGCGACGTACGGGTTCGTTGTTTTGCGCACCTGTGCCACTTTGCCGATGTATATCGGCGTGAGCCGGTTGGCAAGTGGTTAAATTTAAAAATAATCTGATGTTTTTGATTTTTTTTTTTAATTATTGATTTTTATCCACCCTGTAATGCTATTATTAAATATATTATCTTATACAGTTGCTAAAATACAGTACATTACTTTTTTACTGTAGTGGTGCTTTAACAGTAATCCATTTTTTCCTGCATGAACTTGACATCTTGTGATTTTTGCAGACGCACTTTGTTTGTTTATGACTTTGAGGCTTTTATACAGTATATAGGGGTCCCAACTTATTATCTGTCAAGCCCCAGTATATTCTTAATCCAGCTCTGTTGTTAGGTCATGTATGGCCATGCTTACTTGTTAGTAAAGGTTGGCCTTTAAAATGTTTCAAGATAGTTATAATCATACCTTTTTTATTACGTCTATTCATCACCACCTACATACCCATAGAACTTGTGAATCAGCCTTTGGGTGTGTGGATCTGTGTGTGACGCTGATACTGTGGACACACAGGACACACGTAAATGCTTGTAATTATTGCTCAAAATAAATGAAGCAGATGAGATTAAATTGAAATCAGATAAGCTCCACCCAAATGTAATAATTACCTGCTGGGTGAAGAAGGATCAAAAAACATACTGCCGTCATGATCAACTACTTTTGATGATGACTGGATTAAGTAGGAGGAGGGAGGGAAACTCGGTAATTGCCAATGGATAATTCTATCTTTAGCTGGAGTGTTCCTTGGTCTGGCTGTTGCATAGGAATACCCATTGAATGTTAAAGGGTTTACCAGTGGAGAAGCACTCTTTGCAATCAGATGCTATTGCTTTCCAACTATCGATGAACAGTTTAGTCCAATTTAGCATTTTTGCAGAGTTAATAAACCAATAAACCTGGTGATTGTGTAAAATATCCTTCCCATTCTAGTGGTGGGCTCATCCCATTTCTATATACACAGTAATCTACTAAGAAAAAATGAGTAACAAGTAGATGAATGACATTTCCACCAATATCTAAAGAAAAAAACTGCAGCTAAAAAAAATACATTATAAGATGTCCTGCACCATCTCTGTAGCAATGTCACCTTCAAATGCTGCCCAAAGCACCATTATAAGCATGTCCAGTCCAGAGTGTCCAGAGTGAGGAAAATACAATTGATCTATCAGTGGGCCACTTTGGAGAAGTGGGGGCATCCCGTGGTCACACAAATAGCGACTTTGAAGAGGTTGTACTTTAGGCTAGGTTCACACTAGTGCGAATTGGATGCTGGTTTCTCCGCATCCAATTCGCATGAAAGACTGTGACCGGCTCTCTATGGAGTCGGTTCACACATCTCCGCGGCAGCTCTGGAGCAGCTTGCACAGGAGTCCTGTGCGTCTTCTGGTCCGTTTCAGGGCTGAATTCAGTCAAAAATTTGGCCCCGATTCGTCCCTGAAATGAAGAATAGGGATACACTGGACACCTGCTGCGAGCCACATTCGGCATCAGTGTGAAGCCAACCTTACACAGCTATTTTAGGGGGCCATAGACAGCGTTGGAAAAAGACTACATGGTAAAAAATGTCCGAGGTTGAAGGAAAGCAAATTGCATAATGTATGTCCTGCCTTAGTACAATCCCTAGGTGAGCACTCCCTGTTTCTCTATGTTTGCAGTTGGTTTCATTTTACCACTGCAGAGACAGGGCTCAAGAAAGTCATTGTTTTCCTACACTTTCAAGTACTGGAATAACTTACTATTTAATAAACGGATCCTAAAGGAGTTGTAAAGGCAGAAGGTTTTTTATCTTAATGCATTCTATGCATTAAGATAAAAGAACCTTCTGTGCGTAGCAGCCTCCCCGGCACCCCTCAATTACTTACCTGAGCCCCATCTCTCTCCAGTGATGTCCACGAGTGTCTTAGCTATCCAGGACTCTCCTCCTGATTGGCTGAGACACAGCAGCAGTGCAATTGGCTCCTGCAGCTGTCAGTCAAAGTCAGTTAGCCAATCGGGGAGAGAGGGGTGGGGCCGGGTCAGGACTCCGTGTCTGAATGAACACACAGAGCTGCGACTCGGCTCGGGTGCCCCCATACCAAGCTACTTGCTTTGGGGGCACTCGACAGGAGGGAGGGGCCAGGAGAAGCGAAGAGGGACCCGAGAAGAGTAAGATCTAGGCTGCTCTGTGCAAATCCACTGCACAGAGGAGATAAGTAGTTTTTTTTTTTAAACGTGACTTTACAATCACTTTAAGTAAAACTATATTGGATTGAACTTCTGTGTCTTTTCGAAGAATTAAAGTGGAATAAAACCTCCGCCAAATATTTTTTTCATTGAGTCCCAGGAGAATTTAGCCATAACGTGCTAGTATATACAGCATATTAGTACAATATGGCAGACTTGCTCGGCAAGTGAACCCTTCCAGTGCTGGAGGGTCATGGATGCTGTCATCTTCACCTGGTCTTCCTTCCAGGTTCTGACTTTTAAGCTGATTGGGATGGCTGAGCAACGATAACATCACTCCCACGCATGCACGCAGAAGTCCCATTACCACGGTAAAGAGCAGTGCTGTAAATGAACACTGAGCTGCAAATGCATGTCAGTGTTTGTTGTTTTTTTTTTTTAACATTAACCACTTGCGGACCCACCACAGTATGTATACTGCGGCAGGGCGGCACGTGCAGGCACAATCACATGCATGTACGTCATTGTGCCTGCTCAGGCTAATGCCCAGTACACAAGATACAATTATAGGACGAATGATCGTCTTGTTTTTTTTGCATGCTAATCTCACGTCGAATCTGATGAGTTTACTAAAGTCATGAAAATTAGCATAAGACAGCATAAAAATTCGGAAGTGATGTCATGTGTTGTAATGCATTTGTATTGCATTTTCGAACGATAGGTGTACTGATTAAACGAAAATTGTACGATCTGGCATTGTACGAAAAGAATTTCCGTGCATGTCCGATAGAATAATATCGCATAAACTGTCCTGATTGGCTCTCGAAAGCTCTGTACTAACGTTCCGATTATCGTACGAACGATTCAAATGCGGCATTTTTCGTACGATTTTCTGTGGCATTTTCGTACGATGTGTAAGTGGCTTAAGGGCAGTGTGCCCCCCCCCCTGCCCCCCAGCAGATCCCAGTACTCGGGGCCCAGTGATCATGTGCTTCATGTAATTCATTTATAACAGCAGTGTTTCCTATGTTGTGATTGGCCCACAGCTATCAAATGGTACCTGGGCCAATCACAGCACCCTGTACCATGAGATTAGCTGTAGCCAATCACAGATCACTAGTGGTCACAGCTGTCATGAATGGTTAACCCATTAATGACATTTGTAAACTTTGCTGTTACAATTATCTTGTTCATTGTAACAGCAGAGTGTAAAAAAGAAAAAAAGAAATCATGATCCCCCCAAGTAGTAATGAAAAAGAAAAAAGAAATGAAGTAATGTAAAAAAGTAAAGTAAAGTAAAAAAGAAATGAAATGAAAAAAATGAAAAAAAAAGTTAAAATATAATAAAAATGTTTAAAAAATGAGATCCCGCTTATGCTTTGGAAGCGCTCTGCGGACCATGGCTTTTGCTGTAGGATGCGACTAAGAAAATGTCAGGAAAGACCTACTAGAACAGCTGAACTTTATTTGGGGTTAATCAGAGGCACTCTAAATGATGGCAGGTATGTACTGACTCCTATTAAGCCCAGGTTCACGCTGAGTTGCGGGAATGAATCCCTGCAAGTTCAGGTGAAGCCAGTCCCGATTTCGACCGCAATTTCAGAGCCATTTGTGCAGAAACCTGTAATGTAATTTGCAGCCTGAAATCGGAAAAAGGAGTACAGAAACGACTTTTTGAAATCGGTGCGGTGCCACAAATGCAGCTTCGCACTGATTAGGACGGTGCCATTGCTGGCAATTACCGCCGATTTGACATGTCAAATCGCATGTCAGATCGTACTAATGTGAACCAGGGCTTAACAACAGTTTTGACTGTGATTTCTTAATTCTGAACACAGCTACAACCCCAGTTATAAGAGTGTGTGCACACTTATGCAACTACCTTATTTTATTTGTTTATTTTTACTTCTAAAAGATTTCGGTTTGTTTTTCAATTGAGTTTAACAGTTTATAGGTCACATTAAAGGTGGAAAAAGTTCTGAAATTATTTATCTTTGTCTCATTTTTTTACATTACAGGAACCTGACATTTTAACAGGGGTGTGTAGACTTTTTATACCCACTGTATATTAAATGACCCCTTTTTGGAAAGGAGACAGTCTGAGGCATTTAGTAAGAGGCATAGTGATTTTTTTTTTGAAGTTTTGAAGTAATTTTTTTTTACAGTTTTTTGAAAATTAGAAAATTGGATAAAAAAAAATGTTCACAATTTTTTTTTGTGTGCATACTGTCACCATTTTTTAAAAGGTATCAGTCAGGAGAAGGGTACAAAAGAAATTCCATGGCATTAGATGTACCATGGAACACAGTGAAGACAGTCATCATATCAGACATTACAAAGAACTGGACGTCCCTCCAAAATTGATGAAAAGACAAGAAGAAAACTGGCCAGGGAGGCTACCAAGAGGCGTACAGCGACATTAACCACTTGCCGCCCGCCCTATTACAAAATGATGGCGGCAAAGTGGTTTGATATTCCTGACCGGATGTCATATAACGTGATCAGGATATCGAGCTGCTGCGCCCCCGGGGGCGCGCATCGCGGCGATTGTTGTTGCGGGGTGTCAGTCTGACACCCTGCAACACCGATCTAGGTAAAGAGTCTCTGACGGAGACTCTTTACCACGTGATCAGCCGTGTCCAATCACGGCTAATCACGATGTAAATCGGAAGATCTGGTGATCGGCTTTTCCTCACTCGTGTCTGACAGACGCGAGTAGAGGAGAGCCGATCAGCTGCTCTCCTGACAGGGGGGGACTGTGCTGATTGTTTATCAGCACAGCCCCCCCTTGGATCCCACCCAGGACCACCATCATGCTGCCCAGGACCACCAGGATGGCCACCACACTGGACCACCAGGTATGCCCCCTAGACCCCCAGGGAAATACCAATATGTGCCCAGGCAGCTGCCAATCTGTGCCCAGGCAGCTGCCAATCAGTGCCCACTCCAATGCCTACCACTGCCAGTGCCACCAGGGATGCCTATCAGTGCCGCATATCAGTGCTGCATATCAGTGCCCATCAGTGCCATGTATCAGTGCCCATCAGTGCCGCCTAGCAGTGCCACCCTATCAGTGCCCATCAGTGCCCAGTAGTGCCACCTTTCAGTGCCCAGTGTCGCCTATCAGTGCCACCCAGTGCCACCCATGAGTGCCCATCAGTGCCGCCTATCAATGCCCATCAGTGCTGCATATCAGTGCCACCCATCAGTGCCGCCTACCAGTGCCCATCAGTGCCGCATGTCAGTGCCCATCGTCACTGCCCGCTCATTGGTGCCACCTCATCGGTGCCGCCGTATCAGTGCCTGTCAGTGCCGCCTTATCAGTGCCCATCAGTGAAAGAGAAAACTTACTTATTTACAATTTTTTTTAACAGAAACAAAAGCAAAACTTTTATTTTTTTCAAAATTTTCGTTTTTTTTTTTTATTTGTTTAGCAAAAAATAAAAACCGCAGACGTGATCAAATACCACCAAAAGTAAGATCTATTTGTGGGAACAAAATGATAAAAATTTAGTTTGGGCACAGTGTAGCATGACCGCGCAATTGTCATTCAAATTGCGACAGCGCTGAAAGCTGAAAATTGGTCTGGACAGGAAGGTGTCTAAGTGCCCTGTATTGAAGTGGTTAAAATCCCTTGTTGGAAACCATAATCAATCAAATTGGAGAGCTCTTTCCTAAATGTTACAGTAGGGTTACAGGCCAAAGGCCTGTAGGTCTCTCGATCAGAAAGTATTCTATTCATTTCTTCTTTGTATTGAGATTTATCTAAAATAACAATTCCGCCCCATTTATCCACGGTACGTATAACTATATCATTGCGTTCACAGATTTGTTTAAGATTCGATTGAAGTTCATTAGCATTTCCAATCCTAGGGATTTTTAATCCTTGTCCTTCAGTACAAGATCTTTAAATACCTGCATGGAAGGGTCAACAAACCCTCGAGGATTGAAAAGAGAAACGTTGGAAAAGTTAATATGAGGAACCTGGACTCTATTGTTGCCTTCAGTAATTATCTGGGGTGCAGGATTAGTCATAGCATTATTAGCAGATAAGAGAGAAGGATTACAAACAATTTGACTACTTTTACCAATCAGATTCAGAATAAAGTGTCTCTTGATATTCATTTTCTGAATAAATTTATGCATATCAATAAAAGTTCTGAATTTATTGAGTTTGTGGGGGAGTAAATTTTAAACCCTGACTAAGAACTTTTTGTTCACCTTGAGTTAATTGAACTGAACTCAAATTAAAGACTCCACTAATATCTACTTCTTTCTTTTCTTTGGCCCTCCTCCCCCCTCTAATGCCTCTCTTTCTTGGTGGCCCCTTTTTGACTTGTTGTTGCCCATAGGAAAAAACTAAACTGACCTTCATTCATCTCTTCAAAAGGGGAATCGTGATAGTTGTCCCTTTTGTGATATAGGATAATCATTGTATTGATTAGGATGTCTCATGATAGCTTGATTATCCTCAAATCTATCTCCCTGATAGTTGGATAAAGGTGCAAATCTCTTTTGCAAGGGGATGGGTCTGTTTCTAGGGCTTTGACTCCTTAAATCTGAATTATAATTATTTACAAAATCCCAAGGATCTCCCCTATGTTCCCAATGGTTCACGTAGGTAGGATTTTCCTTAAATGATGCTCTTCGTGGAGGATAATTATTTTTAAATGTATTGTTATTATTATGAACCGGGCCCCTCTGATGGGTCTGATAAGGAATTCCTTTTTGATGGTTGTAATAGGGAACACCTTGTTGATGGGTGTTACCTTGATACCTATTAGGATTCTGATTAGAAAAATTGAAATTCCCTCTGTTGTTTCTAGGGGAAAAACTCCTAACAATAATTCTCTCATTCACCCTATTTGAAAGGGGAGGTGGTATCACAGTATTGGGGAATGTGGTAGGAGGAGGTTGAGATGAAGTGGCCATATTGGCTTTGGCTCCTTCACCCTCTACAATTTCATCAATTTTAATTTGCCATTTAAAGACGACTTTATTGGAATAATCTGCAAAATCCCTGTCATATTTTTTTCTTTTTTTTGGATCATTATCCTCCTTTTCCAAACATTGCCGCAATAAATCAGATTTTTGTTTATAAACCTCCTGATCCTTGAATGGAATTAGTTTGTCTTTGACCAAAATAATCTCATCATTCAAAGCTTTAAGTTTCATTTCTTTTCTAGAAGGAATTTGATACCAGTTTCGTTAAAATATACAAACCAACCCTCCAAATCAGTTTTACCTTTTTTGGAGGTTCACCTCCCACCTTAGACTACGGGGTACCATTTTCTTTTCAACGTAATGTTCAAGATAGGCCACATCCCAACTGGTATGAAGTTCCGATATTTAGAGGTTTTTTAATCTAAGAAACAACCCGCATATTTCATCAGGCTGTTCTATATTACAATCAAAAACTCCATCAACATTTAATTAATAGTGAGATCTAAAATCAAAAATGTCCATGATGAACCGTTTAAGCAGCAATGTCTAGTAACTGGTTAATAAGTAATATAAATATGAAACCCTAGGGCTGGCGCTGCGCTAAAACTAAAAATTCGTGAAATACCAAATAAGCTGCTGACATCAAAAAAGTCCAGTACAAAAACTCCAAATAAAGTGCAAATATCCAACAAGTGATGCAGCGCTAATTAAATCATACATATATTATTATAAATATACATAAAAAATTTGTGAAAGAATATGCAAGTAAAAAAAAGAAAAAAGTGAAAAAAAGGAAAACTAAGAAAAGGTCCCATCAAAGAAAAAATCCATAGATTCTTAAAAAACAGTATCCATCTAAGATGAGCAAAATTTATTGCAGAAAGAAGATCGTGACAACGTCTTCTTAAACAAACGAAGTGCATCCAGATCACCACCCAAAGTGTATAGATAACCTGCTTACCAGAAAGCGACGACCGCCACAGCAGTCTCACCCAGCTTTTGGGAAGTATTGTCTCCCTCAAACCCTTGTGGAAAATCCAAAACTCCCGCTGATGCTATAGGTACTCAGAAACACAAAGCAAAAAGGACTTCCATGGTGTAGTACGTTTGGTATTAAAATTTAATGAAAACATAAGTATTGCACTTACAAAAGAGGAGTCATCTATCAGCAGACGGGCTGTGTGCATACAATAACCCGGAGTTGCGATACAACCATCAGTCTCCCTCTACTTCCTATGTCACGCGCCCATCCACCTTTCTCGGAAGGAACAAGCGTGATGACGTCACTGTTGGAGGCTCCACCCTACGCGTTTCATCAGCAAAAGGACATCGTCTGGGGTTTGGCCAGGATGAAAGTGTCATCACATATGGTGGTTGTCCTATGGGGGGGGAATTTATCCTCACTTGAAGCTTTTTTCCTCAAATTAAACAATAACAATAGGGGTATCTCTTTGCAATATGAAGCTAGTGATACCCAAATTCATTTTTTGGACTTAAACATTACCGGCAAGGATGGGCGGTTTGTCACTAGCACATATTTCAAGGAGACTGATCGAAATGCGTACATCCCTTTATCCAGGGCTTTTTTTTCAGCGGGAACGCGGGGGAACGCAGTTCCGGCACCTCCAGCACTGAATGTATGTAATAGCATGGGGTGTGGTGTGTGCTGGAGGGATCTATTGTCACTGGTGGGGATCTGATTTTGTGTGAGGGTCTATTGTTGCTGATGGGGAATCTACTGTTGCTGGCGGGGTCTTATGTTGCTGGAAGTGATCTACTGTTGAGGGAGAGGTCTATTTTTACTGGCTGCTGGAGGATCTATTGATACTGGCTGCTGGGAGATCTGTTGTTGCTTCTGGGGGGGGTCTAATGTTGCTTGGGTGGATATTTTGTTACTGGGTGTGATATTTTGTTGTGGGTGGTTCACTGTTGCTGCAGGGAATCTATTGTTGTTAGGGTGGAGTCTATTGTTGTGTGGGATCTATTGCTGGGATTCTATTGTTGCTAGCTGCAGGGGATCTATTTTACTGCTTTTCTTTTTATCATTAACATGTTCCATACAAATGATTTAGCACTACAAAATGATACTTGGTTCTGTATTCTCTAAAAGGGGCAGTACTGGTAGGTGGGTAGGGGGTGGAATTAAGGGACGGTGGTCAGAGGTGGGTAGGGGGCAGAGACAAGGGGTGACTCAGACAGGGGGAGTTCCTGCACCTATTCTCTGAGAAAAAAAGCCCTGCCTTTATCTAGCTGCCATCACAGGTCGTGGCTGGCTGCGGTGCATAAAGAACAATTTCAGCGAATTAGGCTCAATTGTACATAAATTGTAGATTATTACCAGCAAGCATCCATTCTAAAACAAAGATTCCTTTCCAAAGGATATCTTGAAAGAGAAATAGATGAAACCATTACTATTGTTGCAGGTTGGGATAGATATGATATGCTAAATAGAAACAGAGTAATCAATCCAACACTGGAAGATCAACAAGGGCCTAACAACAAATTTCTAACCTACATTCTAACCTACATTTTTCAATTAAAAAAATACTCAACAAGCATTGGGATATATTGAAAAATTATAAGGTACTTGGTCCTATCATCCCAGACCACCCTGGTATTATCTTTAGAGGAGCTCCTTCTCTCAGACATAATATAGCTCCAAATGTGATCAACCCTCCAAAAACGTTCTCATTTTTTCAATTAATGAAGGGCTTTTTCCCGTGTTGCAAATGTAGTATTTGTCAAATTAATTCTTTTACATGGCGGAAATGTGAGACCTTCCATTCCACTGTGACAAATAGGTCTTATAACATTAAATCCTTCATGACTTGCTCAACCCGAATTATAGTGTACATGATACAATGTCCCTGTTCCAAGCAGTACATTGGACGTACTAAGAGGGAACTACATGTGCGATTAGCAGAGCATGTAGCGAACATCAAGCATGGTTTTAAAAAACATAACCTTTCAAGATATTACGACAAGTACCACGACAGGAAGTTGGAGGGAACAACATTTTTGGCCCTTGATAAAATTCAACCTCATTGGAGGGGTACCAATATGGTTAGGTCCGTTTCAAAACTTGAAACCAGATGGATTTTTGATATGCAATCTTATGTGCCTTTTTGGCTTAAACAAATTTTATATTGCCTACTAGGTGGCAGGTTTCCTCCATTAGAATACCTTCTTTACTTCCTATATGTCTCTTTGGCCTTTTTACAGCCAATAGTCAAAATGGTGGAGCCATTTTTCCATTCATTCATTTTGCCATTAGTTAAAATGGCGATGAGTAGTATTTAACCACCATACGTGATGACACTTTCATACTCGCCAATCCCCAGATGAAGTCCTTTTGCTGACGGAACGCGTAGGGTGGAGCCTCCGACGGTGACGTCATCACGCTCGTTCCTTCCGAGACGGTAGATGGGCGTACGACATAGGAAGTAGAGGGAGACCAATGGTTGTATTGCAATTCCAGCTTATTGTATGCACACAGCCTGTCTGCTGATAGATGACTCCTCTTTTGTAAGTGCAATACTTATGTTTTCATAAAATTTTAATGCCAAACGTACTACACCATGGAAACCTATTTCGCTTTATGTTTCTGAGTAGCTATAGTAGCAGCAGGAGTTTTGGATTTTCCACAAGGGTTTGAGGGAGACTATATTTCCCTAAAGCTGGGCGAGACTGCTGTGGCGGTCATCACTTTCTGGTAAGCAGGTTATCTATACACTTTGGGTGGTGATCTAGATGCACTTCGTTTGTTTAAGAAGACTTTGTCACGATCTTCTTTCTGCAATTAATTTTGCTCATCTAGATGGACACTGTTTTTTAAGAATATGTCGACTTTTTTCTTTGATGGGACCTTGCCTTAGTTTTCCTTTTTTTCACTTTTTTCTTTTTTTTCACTTTGATATTCTTTCACTAATCTTTTATGTATATTTATATTTATAATAATGTATGTATGATTTAATTAGTGCTGCATCACTTGTTGGATATTTGCACTTTATTTGGAGTTTTTGTACTGGACTTTTTTGATGTCAGCAGCTTGTTTGGTATTTCACAAATTTTTAGTTTTAGCGCAGCATCAGCCCTAGGGCTTTATATATATATATATATATATATATATATATATATATATATATATATATATATATATATATATATATATATATATATATATATATATATATACACACACTCTGCATCCAGTGTAGCCTATATCTACAGTGCTACAGTGCATTCTGTGGCGTACTGTTTCTAATACACTTCAGGCGGTGTACACAGTATCTAAGACAGTGTGTACAGTGTCTACTACACTTCTGGTGGTATACAGTATAAAATACAGTGCGATCGTAGTACAGTTTCTACTACTTTTCTGGTGGTGTACACAGTATCGAATACAGTGTGTATAGTGTCTACTACACTTCTGGTGGTGTACACAGTACACAATACAGTACAGCCGTAGCACAGTTGTTAATACAGTGCAGGCGGTGTACATAGTATCTAATACAGTGTGTACAGTTTCTACTACACTTCTGGTGGTGCACACAGTACACAATACAGTGCAGCCGTAGTACAGTTTCTACTACTTTTCTGGTGGTGTACACAGTATCTAATACAGTGTGTACAATTTCTACTACACTTCTGGTGGTGTACACAGTACACAATACAGTGCAGCCATAGTACAGTTTTTAATACAGTGCAGGCGGTGTACACAGTATCTAATACAGTGTGTACAGTGTCTACTACACTTCTGGTGGTGTACACAGTATAAAATACTGTGCATCCGTAGTACAGTTGCTAATACAGTGCAGGCGGTGTACACAGTATCTAATACAGTGTCTACAGTGTCTACTACACTTCTGGTGGTGTATACAGTATAAAATACAGTGCAATCGTAGTACAGTTTCTACTACTTTTCTGGTGGTGTACACAGTATCTAATACAGTGTGTATAGTGTCTACTACACTTCTGGTGGTGTACACAGTATAAAATACAGTGCATCCATAGTACAGTTGCCAATACAGTGCAGGCAGTGTACACAGTATCTAATACAGTGTGTACAGTTTCTACTACACTTCTGGAGGTGTATACAGTACACAATATAGTGCAGCCATAGTACAGTTTCTATTATTTTTCTAGTGGTGTACATAGTATCTAATACAGTGTGTACAGTTTCTACTACACTTCTGGTGGTGTACACAGTACACAATACAGTGCAGCCGTAGTACAGTTTCTACTACTTTTCTGGTGGTGTACACAGTATCTAATACAGTGTGTACAGATTCTAATACACTTCTGGTGGTGTACACAATATAGTGCAGCCATAGTACAGTTTTTAATACAGTGCAGGCGGTGTACACAGTATCTAATACAGTGTGTACAGTGTCTACTACACTTCTGGTGGTGTACACAGTATAAAATACTGTGCATCCGTAGTACAGTTGCTAATACAGTGCAGGCGGTGTACACAGTATCTAATACAGTGTGTAGAGTTTCTACTATACTTCTGGTGGTGTACACAGTATCTAATGCAGTGTAAAAAGTGTACATCATGTCCGGAGGGCCACCAAGGAGAGGCAGACGCTCACACGCCACTAAAAGAGGGCAAGCAGCTTCTGTGTCTACAGCCAACAGTGCTGGGCATGGACATGGTGCATCCTCTGCAGGTGGCCGTGGGGTACGCTTGTCCTTTTTTTCTGCTGATGGCTGTGTTATTGAGCCAGAACATGCAAAAGAGTTGGTGGAGTGGATAAAAAAGCCGTCCTCATCTTCCTCATCCTCTGTCACCCAGGCTCAGAGTAGTGCCTTCCAATGCAGCTGCCAAAGTAGCCTATTGCCCTGGCTCCTTGTCCACAGGCACTCCTTCCGTAGCCCCACCATCATGCACGGAGGAGTCCCCAGAATTATTCGACCACAGTGTCAGGTACATGCTGATGGAAGATGTGCAGCGATTTGAAGGCTCTGATGTTGTTTCCCAGGTTGAGGAAGGGAGAAACGTGAGCCTAGAGAGAGGAGGTGCCCAAGAAGGACAAGAAACTGGCAGTCATGTTCCCCCAGCTGCAGCATACTGAGAAGTTTGCTCCAGTGATGAGGGAGGGGATGATGAGGTCACTGACTCTACTTGGGTGCCTGAGAGAAGAGAGGAGGAGGCACAACTCCAATGAGGCAGGATGTCCTCTAGGGGGCAGCTTAAGGGCAGTCACCCTGCTGCATCACACCGCAGAGCTCCGCAGGTGCAGGGCGCTGCTGACTCTCCGCTGACTTTTAAAGGTTCCTTGGTGTGGGTCTTTTTTGACACATGTGCAGCAGATCGCACCATTGCTGTTTGCAGCGTATGTCTGAAGCGGATCAAGCATGGCCAGAACAGCAGCCACTTGGGCACCACATGCTTGATTAGACATATGATAACCATCCATGCAGTCCGTTGGCAACAGCACTTGATAGACCCACATCAAAGAAAAAGGCGGACTTCTCCTTGCTCCTCATCTGGGATCTCCAACCCCACTATACCTCCAGTCCTCTCAAAAACCTTCACTGAGAGGAATGAAGGTATAGCAATAGGTGTCTCAAGTACTTGCAGCCAATCTGCTAGCAGTATACCATCATCTGATTTTAGCAGGCAAATTTCCCTACCCCAGTTGCTGAACCATGATGTAACTGATTGAATTTTCTATGGATGTGGGATCCCTTGAATCCCTCTGGCATAGTTGGCACGTACGAGACAGCTGCCTTGGGCCCCACAACAGTGATGGGCCCAGGGCAGCTTCCCCTTTTGCCCTGCCTTAAAAACGGTCCTGCTTGGGGGAGACACTGGGGATGGTATTTCCCCCCACCTATTCTTCACCCATTGTGCCCCAGGCGTTAACTGTATTCTCCCCTTTTGATCTCATTAGAAAGACCTAGGAGGACAAAATGTTGGTCCGGGGGTCTCAGTGGTAGAGTGTATTCTAAGGTTCTGGAAGCAGCTGCCCAGAGAGTTAGCCTAGGCCTCTGTAGAGATAGAGGGCTTGGATATTGTATGGGTACTCCAAAAGCTGCAGCAGTATCTCTATGATCTATGATGTGATTTCAAGCCTCTTAGCTGGTTCCACAGACTTGCTGGGAATGATGGAATATTGTGGTACAAAAGTATAATTCTCCAGCAGTACAAGCAGTACAATTTTTTAAATTTCAGCACAAGCAAGAGAGCAAACATGAGTGAGCCAGCTTTCTGTCCCGCCAGGCGGAACCTACGCTTTAGATAGATTGGTTGATCTGTTCAGGCTCAGCCATGTGTCATTTTTGCGGGGGAGGATGTTATATTTAAGTATAGTAACTTGGTATATGGAAATGGGTAACTGCTGTAATTTGAATGATGTGCTGCTGGAAATCCTTATCTTAACTCAACCATCAGAACTGGCTTGCCCATACAACCTATATGACCACTTCAGGAGACTAGGGATGAGCTTCGTGTTCGAGTCGAACCCATGTTCGACTCGAACATCGGCTGTTCGACCGTCCGTCGAATTGCGAACGATATGGGCCGTTCGCGCCAAATTCGTGTGGCGCGTCACGGCCCATAATTCACTGCGGCATCGCAGTGCATTGCTGGCTGATGATTGGCCAAGCATGCACTATGACCCGCATGCTTGGCCAATCACAGCGCCGTCAGTAGAGAGAGCTGTAATTGGCCAAAGCCAGGGTGGCTTTGGCCAATTATGGCTCAGGGGATTTAGTACACACCCCACACTATATAAGGCCGCCTGCACGGCGGCCCTGTGTAGTGTGTGTTCCGGTGTGCTGAGCGATAGAGAGAGAGAGAGACAGTGTCATTTGATTTGAGTTAGATAGATTAGGCAGAACAGTCAGTCAGTTAGCTGCACTTACAGTGTATTGTGTATATATATGCATCCCAGGTGTTGCATATATATATATACACTGTATTCAGTTTAGCTAGATCCGTTCCTGTTATCTTCTATCTAGACTATTTACATTCAGTGCAGTGTGTCCTGCTCACAGTGTTCAGCTAGATCCGTTCCTGCTATTTACATTCAGTACAGTGCGTCCTGCTCACAGTGTTCAGCTAGATCCGTTCCTGCTATTTACATTCAGTGCAGTGCGTCCTGCTCACAGTGTTCAGCTAGATCCGTTCCTGCTATTTACATTCAGTGCAGTGCGTCCTGCTCACAGTGTTCAGCTAGATCCGTTCCTGCTATTTACATTCAGTGCAGTGCGTCCTGCTCACAGTGTTCAGCTAGATCCGTTCCTGCTATTTACATTCAGTGCAGTGCGTCCTGCTCACAGTGTTCAGCTAGATCCGTTCCTGCTATTTACATTCAGTGCAGTGCGTGCTGCTCACAGTGTTCAGCTAGATCCGTTCCTGCTATTTACATTCAGTGCAGTGCGTCCTGCTCACAGTGTTCAGCTAGATCCGTTCCTGCTATTTACATTCAGTGCAGTGCGTCCTGCTCACAGTGTTCAGCTAGATCCGTTCCTGCTATTTACATTCAGTGCAGTGCGTCCTGCTCACAGTGTTCAGCTAGATCCGTTCCTGCTATTTACATTCAGTGCAGTGCGTCCTGCTCACAGTGTTCAGCTAGATCCGTTCCTGCTATTTACATTCAGTGCAGTGCGTGCTGCTCACAGTGTTCAGCTAGATCCGTTCCTGCTATTTACATTCAGTGCAGTGCGTCCTGCTCACAGTGTTCAGCTAGATCCGTTCCTGCTATTTACATTCAGTGCAGTGCGTCCTGCTCACAGTGTTCAGCTAGATCCGTTCCTGGTATTTACATTTAGTGCAGTGCGTCCTGCTCACAGTGTTCAGCTAGATCCGTTCCTGCTATTTACATTCAGTGCAGTGCGTCCTGCTCACAGTGTTTAGCTACATCCGTTCCTGCTGTTTACATTCAGTGCAGTGCGTCCTGCTCACAGTGTTCAGCTAGATCCGTTCCTGCTATTTACATTCAGTGCAGTGCGTCCTGCTCACAGTGTTCAGCTAGATCCGTTCCTGCTATTTACATTCAGTGCAGTGCGTCCTGCTCACAGTGTTCAGCTAGATCCGTTCCTGCTATATACATTTAGTGCAGTACGTCCTGCTCACAGTGTTCAGCTAGATCCGTTCCTGTTATCTTCCTACTGACAGGCAGGCTTGTCTGGTTACAGTATATAAAGCTACCTGAAGAAAATTACAGGTGTTCTTTTTGATCCTATTAGTACCACGGTCAGGCAGCTAGACTATTTACATTTAGTACAGTGTGTCCTGCTCACAGTGTTCAGCTAGATCCGTTCCTGTTATTTACATTCAGTGCAGTGCGTCCTGCTCACAGTGTTCAGCTAGATCCGTTCCTGCTATTTACATTCAGTGCAGTGCGTCCTGCTCACAGTGTTCAGCTAGATCCGTTCCTGGTATTTACATTTAGTGCAGTGCGTCCTGCTCACAGTGTTCAGCTACATCCGTTCCTGCTATTTACATTCAGTGCAGTGCGTCCTGCTCACAGTGTTCAGCTAGATCCGTTCCTGCTATTTACATTCAGTGCAGTGCGTCCTGCTCACAGTGTTTAGCTACATCCGTTCCTGCTGTTTACATTCAGTGCAGTGCGTCCTGCTCACAGTGTTCAGCTAGATCCGTTCCTGGTATTTACATTCAGTGCAGTGCGTCCTGCTCACAGTGTTCAGCTAGATCCGTTCCTGCTATATACATTTAGTGCAGTACGTCCTGCTCACAGTGTTCAGCTAGATCCGTTCCTGCTATTTACATTCAGTGCAGTGCGTCCTGCTCACAGTGTTCAGCTAGATCCGTTCCTGGTATTTACATTTAGTGCAGTGCGTCCTGCTCACAGTGTTCAGCTACATCCGTTCCTGCTATTTACATTCAGTGCAGTGCGTCCTGCTCACAGTGTTCAGCTAGATCCGTTCCTGCTATTTACATTCAGTGCAGTGCGTCCTGCTCACAGTGTTTAGCTACATCCGTTCCTGCTGTTTACATTCAGTGCAGTGCGTCCTGCTCACAGTGTTCAGCTAGATCCGTTCCTGGTATTTACATTCAGTGCAGTGCGTCCTGCTCACAGTGTTCAGCTAGATCCGTTCCTGCTATATACATTTAGTGCAGTACGTCCTGCTCACAGTGTTCAGCTAGATCCGTTCCTGTTATCTTCCTACTGACAGGCAGGCTTGTCTGGTTACAGTATATAAAGCTACCTGAAGAAAATTACAGGTGTTCTATCCCAGCTTAGTGCAGCTACAGGCCATTAGTATGTCTGGAAGGCCAAGAAGGAGAGGCAGACAGTCACAAGCCAATAAGAGAGGGCAAGCAGGCTCTGTGTCTAGTGCTGGTCGTGGAGACGGTGCATCCTCATCAGCACGTGGCCATGGGACACGCTTGGCCTTTTTTTCGGCAGCTGGCCGTGTTGAGCCGCAACATGCGGAAGACTTGGTCGAGTGGATGACCAAGCCGTCCTCATCCTCCTCATCCTCTCTCACCCATGCCCAGGGTGCTTTGTCTGGCAAAGCAGCGGCCTCTTCCCTCAGCTCAATGTCATCAGTGACTCCTTCCCTAGCTCCACCATGTCCTCATGAGGATTCCCTCGAACTGTTTGACCACAGTGTTGGGTACATGCTCCAGGAGGATGCCCAGCGTTTGGAAGGCTCTGATGATGATACTGAGCTCAATGAAGGCAGTAACATGAGCACGGACAGAGGGGGTGCCCAAGAAGGACAGCAATCTGGCAGTCATGCTCCCCCTGCTGCAGCATACTGCCAGGTTTGCTCCAGTGATGAGGAGGGAGGGGATGATGAGGTCACTGACTCAACGTGGGTGCCTGATAGGAGAGAGGAGGAGGAGGAGGAGGAGGAGGAGGAGGAGGAGGAGGTGGCACATCACCAACTAGGCAGGATGCCCTCCAGGGGCCAGCCTAAGGGCAGCACATTGACTGCATCACACCCCAAAGCTCCACATGTGCAGGGCGCTGCAGTCTCTGCGCGTTATTCAAAAAGTTCTTTGGTGTGGGCCTTTTTTGAGACGAGTGCATCAGATCGCACCGCTGCTATTTGCAATATATGTCTCAAGCGTATCTCGCGTGGCCAAAACATCTCCCGCTTGGGTACCACATGCTTGACCAGACATATGTTGACCTGCCATGCAGTTCGTTGGCAAGCGTATCTAAAAGACCCACACCAAAGAACAAAGACGATCTCTCCTTGCTCCTCATCAGCTGAGATTTCCAACCCCACTAGACCTTCAGTCCTCTCTGCGACCTGCAGTGAGAGGAATGAAGGTGTAGAATTAGGTGTGTCACAGCCAAGTACTTATGGGCAATCTGCTTTTGGTACACCGACGTCAGATTGTACCAGGCAAATTTCCCTGCCCCAGCTGCTGCACCGCCGAAAGAAGTTTGCTCCCAGCCATCCACATGCCCAGCGGTTGAATGCTAGCTTGGCAAAATTGCTAGCACTTCAACTGCTGCCTTTTCAGTTGGTAGACTCTGCCCCCTTCCGTGAGTTTGTGGAATGTGCGGTTCCTCAGTGGCAGGTACCCAAACGCCACTTTTTCTCACGGAAGGCGATTCCGGCTCTCTACCGGCATGTGGAAGGCAATGTCCATGCCTCGCTGGACAGGGCGGTCAGCGGTAAGGTGCATATTACCGCTGACTCATGGTCCAGCAGGCATGGACAGGGACGTTACTTAAGTTTCACGGCGCATTGGGTGACTCTGCTGGCAGCTGGGAAGGATGCAGGACAAGGTGCAGTAGTGTTGGAGGTTGTTCCGCCACCACGCCTCCAAAATGCTGATTGTGACACACCTCTCTCCTCCACCCCCTCCTCTTCTTCTTCCTCCATGGCCTCTTCCTCGGAACCAGCGGTGCTCCGTAGGCGTTCAAGGGGCTACGCAAGTACGCAGGCCAAAAGATGCCATGCGGTGCTTGAGCTGGTGTGCTTGGGGGACAGGAGCCACACTGGGGCAGAGGTTCTGTCAGCTCTGCAGGGGCAGGTTCAGAGGTGGTTGACGCCACGCCAACTTAAGGCAGGAATGGTGGTTTGCGACAATGGCACCAACCTCCTCTCTGCCCTCCGACAGGGACAACTGACCCATGTGCCCTGTTTGGCTCACGTCCTTAACTTGGTGGTGCAGCGGTTCTTGGGCAGGTACCCGGGCTTACAGGATGTCCTGAGGCAGGCCAGGAAAGTCTGTGTGCATTTCCGCCGGTCATATAATGCCAGTGCTCGGCTGACGGACCTCCAAAAGGAGTTTAACCTGCCCAAGAACCGCCTAATCTGTGACATGCCCACCAGGTGGAACTCGACGTTGGCCATGCTGCAGCGGCTGCACACGCAGCAGAGGGCCATCAATGAGTACCTGTGCGACTATGGCACCAGGACAGGGTCAGGGGACCTTGGTTTTTTTTCCCCACGCCAGTGGGCCATGATCAGGGATGCATGCACTGTCCTGTCACCATTCGAGGAGGCCACGAGGATGGTGAGCACTGACAGTGCATGCATCAGTGACACTGTCCCCCTTGTCCACCTGTTGGAGCACACGCTGCGTGGAATAATGGACAGGGCACTTGAGGCAGAACAGAGGCAGGAAGAGGAGGACTTCCTTAGCTCTCAAGGCCCCCTTTATCCAGACAGTGTTCCTGCGTGCCCGCCGATCACACAGGAAGAGGACGAGGAGGAGGAGGAGGAGGAGGAGGAAGATTGTGTCAGTATGGAGGTGGAGCCTGGCACTCAGCATCAGCAGTCTTTAAGGGATCAGTCCCAAGGAACACATGGACTTGTACGTGGCTGGGAGGAGGTGGCTGCGGACGTTGTTGTCCTTAGTGACCCAGAGGACTCCGGACCGAATGCCTCAGCAAACCTACGCTGCATGGCCTCCCTGATCCTGCAAAGCCTGCGTAAGGATCCTCGTATTCGTGGTATCAAGGAGAAGGACCAATACTGGCTGGCAACCCTCCTTGATCCACGTTACAAGGGTAAGGTTGCGGACCTTATCTTGCCATCGCAGAGGGAGCAGAGGATGAAACATCTTCGGGAGGCCTTGCAGAAAGGTCTGTGCAACGCGTTCCCAGAGACTGGGAGGTTACAAACTCCTGTTTCTGGACAACGTGTTGCTGAGGCTTCGGTCAGTCAAAGAAGGAGCGGTGGAGAAGGTGGCCGTCTGACCGATGCGTTCAGACAATTTTTTGGTCCGCAGCCCCAAGGTATGATCGGTTCCAGCAACCATCGCCAGCGTCTGTTTTACATGGTGCAGGAATACCTAGGGGCAAGATCAGACTTGGACACCTTTCCCACCGAAAATCCTCTGGGTTACTGGGTCTTGAGGATGGATCACTGGCCAGAGCTTGCACAGTATGCAATTGAGCTACTGGCCTGTCCTGCATCCAGCGTTCTTTCGGAACGCACATTCAGTGCTGCTGGAGGCGTGGTAACCGATCACAGGGTGCGTCTGTCCACCGACTCGGTCGATCGGCTGACCTTCATAAAAATGAATCAGTCTTGGATCACCACCAGCTACCAAGCACCTGATGCAGATGTAACCGAATAATTTTTTTTGAAATCTCAGATCCCTTCAAAGACTGCCTATGCTGATGCTGAGTGACTATCCCTGAGTAATTATCCTCTTCCTCCTCAATCATCACGCTGATAGCTTGTAAGAACATTTTTGGTTCTGGGCGCCACCACCAGTGCCTAAGGCACAATTTTTCAGCCCCTGTTTAACAGGGGCGTGTAATTACAATTTTTGATGTAATACTTTGCAGCAGGGCTCGTTCCTGCATTCCAACTAGAGTGTCTGTGAGGGGTTGCAGTGTTGTGGCACCAGCACCAGTGCCTAAGACCCAATTTTTCAGCCCCTGTCTAACAGGGGCGTGTAATTACAATTTTTGATGCAATACTTTGCAGCAGGGCTTGTTCCTGCGTTTCAACTAGAGTGTCTGTGAGGGGTTGCAGTGTTGTGGCACCAGCACCAGTGCCTAAGACCCAATTTTTCTGCCCCTGTCTAACAGGGGCGTGTAATTACAATTTTTGATGCAATACTTTGCAGCAGGGCTCGTTCCTGCGTTCCAACTAGAGTGTCTGTGAGGGGTTGCAGTGTTGTGGCACCAGCACCAGTGCCTAAGGCCTAATTTTTCAGCTCCTGTTCAACAGGGGCATGTAATTACAATTCTTGATCTAATATTTCACAGCAGGGCCCTGTGAGGGCTTACAGTGTTTTGGCCACAGCAACACCTAAGGCCCAAATTTCTGCTGAGTATATAGGGCAGGACCCTACTTTCAAACATCTAACTTACAAACGACTCCTACTTGCAAACGGAAGGAGACAACAGGAAGTGAGATGAAATCTACCCCTAAGGAAGGGAAATTCTCTCCTGTAAGAGTTAATATGGGAAAACAATTTTTCCTTTCCACTGATGCTTTCCAATCCTTGTTCCACAAAAAAACCCAAATTTTCAAAAAACATTTTTCATTGGGACAAAAAAGTGAGGTGAAATCTTCTGAAGAGGAGGAAAGACGCAAAACAAATGTCACAGGGGTGATAACCCTTCCCTATGTTTTCCAAAAAGCTTAGAAAAGATTTTTTGGCTGGAGCTAAACACATTAAAAATGTTCAAAATTACAAACAGATTCTACTTAACAACAAACCTACAGTCCCTGTCTTGTTTGCACCGCCTGTATACTGCTGTTCAGAGTATATAGGGACCTTTCCTTATTTTAATTTGGGTGCGGGGTTCCCCTTAATATCCATACAAGACCCAAAGGGCCTGGTAATGGACTGGGGGGTACCCATGCCGTTTGTCTCACTGATTTTCATCCATATTGCCATGACCCGACATGACATTAAACCCGCAAGCAGTTTTAAATGAGATTTTTTCCTTTAAAAATGACATTTGGTGCAGGGACTGTTCTAAACATGGGAAACACGCGTCACTTTACAGGCATACTATAGACACCCCCCAGGTACGATATTTAAAGGAATATTTCACTTTTTTTTTTTTTACTTTAAGCATCATTAAAATCACTGCTCCCGAAAAAACGGCCGTTTTTAAAAGTTTTTTTTGCATTGATACATGTCCCCTGGGGTAGGACCCGGGTCCCCAAACCCTTTTTAGGACAATACCATGCAAATTAGCCTTTAAAATGAGCACTTTTGATTTCGAACGTTCGAGTCCCATAGACGTCAATGGGGTTCTAACGTTCGTGCGAACTTGCGGTCCGTTCGCGGGTTCTGGTGCGAACCGAACCGGGGGGTGTTCGGCTCATCCCTACAGGAGACAGAGGCATAACTAGAACCTTCAGTGCCCCAATTATGCTGCCTATCAGTACCACCTATCAGTGCTCATCAATGCCGCCTATCAGTGCTTATCAATGCCACATATCAGTGCCACCTAGCAATGCTCATCAATGTCATCTATCAGTGCAGCCTATTAGTGCTGCCTATCAGTTCCCATTAGTGCCGCCTATTAGACACAGAGAGACACTTTCCATTGGGGCACTCGTGCGGGCACACTCCCGAGTCCTGCTGCTGCGTCCATTGAAACAGACAGCAGGACTCAGCCCCGCCCCTCCAGCTCCCGTGTCAATGGGTGTGATTGACAGCAATTCCCGCTGCTATCAATCTATCCAGTGAGGACCCGAGACAGTGGCTGGAGATGCTGTGCTCGTCCCCATTGCTGGAACAATCGGGTTCAAGTAAAAGAGAAGGGGGGGTTTGGGGGGCTGCTACAGCACAAAAGATTTTTCACCTTAATGTATTAAGGTGAAAAACTGTGAGGGTTTTCAACTTCTTTAAGGCTGTAATGGCTAAAATGTGTTGACTTTCAATGGCGGTATTTCCCTGCATATAAATAAAGGAGTTATTTTCTGATCCATACCGTTGTGCTGGATTTTCTAGTGGACGGCCTATAACATACTCCCACAAGTAATTTGCTATTTGCTGCATTCTTATTGAGTTTCGGCCGAAATGCATACCCTTTCACCCCTTCTGCCAATTCTGTCCCTCCAAAATAGAATGCACCCCTCCATATTTGCAGCCCAGTCATGGAAGCTGTCTGGCCATATTTACATTATTCCCACCAAGACAAAGCTCTCCTCAAATAACAGAAGTTCCAGCTCATCTATTTTGTTTGCCAGACTTTTTGCATTTGTGAACATACCTTTTAATTTTGTATTAGCTTTAATTATTACTAATTTCTTTAGTTATAACTTAATTCCACAAATAGTTTTGTATTGGATATTAGTGATGCAATATCTCTGCAGTCTAGTTTGAGCCCTGCTCTCTCCCTATTTCACCCCCATCTATGTCCTATTCCCCTGTAGACCCTTGCTCTCCATATAAGATATTCTTTTCTGATCCCTCTGCCCCAGATCCTAGTTCACAAGCTCCTCCAGCCTTCTATCCATTTTTTCCTCCAACAGAGCGGCACCCTCCCCATTTAGAAGCAGTAAGTCCCTACAGAAGAATCAAGAACTCCTCTTCTAAAACCAGTTTCTCAGCCACATGTTCAACTCCCTAAGCTTCTGTTGCCTCTCTGATGTGGGTTGGTGGCACAGGTAGTATTTTTGAAAATACTATGTTATAGGGCCTTTTACTTAACTTGTTAAGTCTCTGAAATCTTTTTTTTTGGATGCTCCATCTTCCTCTAATTTTGTTATTTTTACCAATGCGTTTAATAAGAACGGTGTCTTCCCCAGCCTCAACCAACATTTTGTCAAAGTGTTGAACCCGAGCACCCAGTAAACAGAAAACTGTTCAGTGATTGCTGTCTTTGTCACAAATTACCCTATCCACCCTTCTAATAATGAAATCCCCTACTACCAGTATCTGCCTCTCTTTGCCTACACATCTGTTCCCATCCTTAATGGATTAGGCATTACTCTGGATGCTAGAGGAGGTAACCTGCTCCAGCAATCAATGCTATGCCTGAACTGATATCACCAATATCATGCAAATTGACATATTTATTGGGATGTACCAACTCAGGACTAGCCTCTCTTACTTTCCCCTCTATTCCATCTGTAGCCATGCCCCCGTAGGGGTTGCTGAAAGTTGTGGTTCACCCGTCACCCTGCCCAGCCCGACATCCATCTTAATGTCACTCAGTAACACAGACCAGCCCATAGCTTATTTTGTTTTATTGCACAGTGTACAGTAGTGATGGTCATCTCCATCTAGCACCCGACATGCACACTACTTATTTCAATGTTATCCCACTAGAAAGCGCACATTAGAAACCTCCAAAAACGTTTTGACCACCAGCCAGGGGAAAACGCGGTTCTTGCTGCTTTTTACGTTTTCCTATGGCTGCGGTCACGGTAGTATAGTGTACATGTAGCCTAGGTGTCTTTCACAAGGTTGTAGTGTTTTGCTTAACTAGGAAAGTTACTATGTTAGGTGCAAATTTTTACATACCCAGTGTTGTTAGTGGTGTTTCCAATGAGTGCAGGATGATGAAAGATGACCACTGTACATCGGTGCTTTCTATACTATGTTATGAATATAGTCAAATTGTCCTTTTAAACGAGCTGGAATTTCATTTTCATTTTCAAATGCCTGTGTCAAGATCTTTCAGTTTTTTCTGACAGGAAGCAAAGTCATCAAATATCTTTTTTTCTGCTTCCTGTGCATAGTATCTTACTTCCTGAAAGCTCCATTCTCCAGGAATTAAAAGGAGATAAAGATTGTACTATTTCCCTCAAGGTCAGTATAGATTCCTGATCTTTATTATAGCTTTTATAATACTGTTTATTATTGCATTTGTAGTTAAAGTCATGGCTGTTCAGTCGTATTTCCTCTTTTTGTTTGTCGGTGCAAGTTTTTACACAAGTTTTGTTTTGCACAGTTGAAATACATATATCAGACCTTTTTATCTGCAAAAAGATATGTTTTTCTCTACATCATGATATCTACACAGTCCAGTCATATTGCACAGGCGGACTGCTGCCCTTCCCCAAAACGAGGCCTCCTCTCTGCCCCTAGCCTGTAATTGGACAGTAGGCAGAATGTCACTTCTCTGCTCACACTGCTTTCCCCTAAAGGTACACAAGTTTCTTGTCAGGACATGTGCACTATGGCATATTTGATTGGCTCCTTGTATTGCCCATCTTTCCACCAGCCTGAATGCCTTTGTACACAAGATTGCAAGAGACTGATGCAAAGTAAGTCCAATTTGGGTACTGACAATAATTACATTTAAAAACGTATTTCATTATTCTTAACCGGTACCTAAACGTTTAATTGTTTTTTTTTGTTTTTTTTTTTATATTACATAAAGTTCATCTTTAAAGTGGTTCTAAAGCCAAGACATTTTTGCCTTAATGCATTCCCTGCATTAAGATAAAAAATGGCTCAGTAGTTGTATCACCTCTGAACCAGCGGGCAGCAGCGGGAGCCATTGCCTCCTGATGCTTTTATTTAAATCCTATGAGGAGGGAGCTGGTAGCAGGGCCAAGCTGCGCTGTCCGTGTCTATAGATGCACACAGCCCAGTTTGGGAGTGAGCGTGCAGATGTGCTCCCATATCAAGCAGCTTGCTATGGGGGCAGATACAAAAGAAGAGGAACCAATAGCACCAGTGAAGAAACCCCCAGAAGAGGAGGTCTGGGGCCCATCTGTGCAACACCATTACAGATATCCCAATCTGCAAAAACTAATTTCAGGGAGGTTTCAAACTCATTTCAGGGAGGTGACGCTTCATGCCGCCCCCCCCCCCCCATTAAAATGCAGCCTTACCAGTGCCAATTAAATGCAGCCTGATCAGCGCCAATTAAATGCAGCTATACCAGTGCCTATGAGATGCAGCCTTACCAGTGCCAATGAAATGCAGCCTGATCACATAGCTGCTGGTCCTGGGGTCTGGCTGCTGGAGCTTGGGGTCCAGCTGCTGGTCCTGGGGTCCGGCTGCTGGTGCTGGGGTCCGGCTGCTGGTGCTGGGGTCCGGCTGCTGGTGCTGGGGTCCGGCTGCTGGTGCTGGGGTCTGGTTTGCTGGTGCTGGGGTCTGGCTGCTGGTGCTGGGGTCTGGCTGCTGGTCCTGGGGTCTGGCTGCTGGTCCTGGGGTCTGGCTGCTGGTCCTGGGGTCTGGCTGCTGGTCCTGGGGTCTGGCTGCTGGTGCTGGGGAGCCATCCCAGTCAGAGAATTCCCCAGCAGGAGGGGGGTGGGCAGAGGCAGAGAGAAGACTGAGTGCCGTGATCTGTAGGCTGTAGCAATTAAAAGAAAAAAAAAAGACCTTTCCCCTGTCAAGCGGACACTTTCTCCACTTTCAGGTGCCGCTGCGCAGTTATCTCCTGTGCGACAAGTACATGATAGTCCCGGTCTGCCCAGCGGATTAATATAGAAGAGAACTGTCATGTACTTTGCACAGGAGATCACTGCGCAAGTGGCACCCGAACGCTTGACTGGGGAAAGTTTTTTTCTTTTAATTGCTACAGCCTGCAGATCACAGTCTTCTCTGTGCCTCCGCCCACCCCCCTCCTTCCCTGCCCTGCTGTATTGGCCGGACTGACCCAACCTGAAAAAAAAAGTACCCATGCAGTAGTATGGGCTTTCCCCCCTCTGCCTCGGCTCGCAGCCTACATCTGCCTGTCACTCAGCCACAGACAGAGCGGCCGTACTCCATTCAGTCGCTCGGGCTGCTCTGTCTGTGGCTGAGTGACAGGTCCAGCCGGGAGATCTGGGAGCCCACAACCAAATGCGGGAGACTCCAGCGGCTCGCGGGAGACTTGAGATGTCTGCCATTAGTACAATACCATATTTATTATCTTAAAAATATCCTTCACAACAGAAAAAGAGTAAGCATGCCATGAGGCAAGTCTATGTCACATGATCTGTAAATAAAGTGAGACCCGTAGGAGAGAATAGACGGAGGGGATGCATGACTATGGGAGGAACGGTCAGCCAGGTCAGTGGTGGGGCACAGGTTCAGCTCTTACCTGATTGGAGGTAGAAGTCGGTGGGGGCTGGATTCAGAGGTTGGGGTCCGGTGTAGGGGGTGGATTCTGCATCATTCGGAGAAGTTTGGAGAGGAGACATCTTCTTGGGACATCCGTGCTGGTCACCTGCAGGTAGACAGACAGGGAGATGAGTGAGCTAGAGGCCTTGTTAGCTCAGGTCAGGGCCGCAGCAGTCGAACGGGGCCCTCAGTGGCTGCAGCAGCAGCTGGCTGACGTACTTGGGGGGTCAGGATCTTCTACTTCACCTGTCCCTTCTTCCCCGGGGAGGAAACGAGCTAGAAAGGTGCGCCCGCCGGAGCGCCTGAGCCCATCTCCTGTCCCTAAGGCTCAACGAGCGAGAAGGAGCCCCTGTCCCAGGGACCCTCCAGGGCTCACTGTGGGGCTGCCTGCTCATGCCTCCGGTGTGGACCCTGGGAGGAATCCTACCCCACGGCGCTCTTCTACTGCTCGCAGCTCAGGCCGGAGCATGCGGCAGCCCTCCCCCTCCCCCCCCCGTGTAGATGTCCTGTGTGGGAGGGCTGCTCAGCGGGGGAGACGCAGCGGGATGCGCAGTGGGGGGCGTCCCTGCCCCTCAGCTGTCCAGAGAGAGAAGGATGCCCAGGCTTCAGGGATACTCACTGGGCAGGGCCGTCTTTACCGCAGGGCAAACGGGGCAGCTGCCCAGGGCCCTTTCACTGTTTGGGGCCCAAAGCAGAGCTGCCCCTTAAGCCCATGCCGTGCCCGCAAATCGGCACTAAAAATCCCCACTGTCTGCGGTAAAGACGGCCCTGTGTCTGTCTGTCACAGACAGTTATCAGCTGGCATCAGCAGCCACGCACACAGTACTGTGCAGCAGTGCCAGTGCTGCATTAGTGTCGATGAAGGAGAGAGCCATGGGTGGGCGGGGCCTTGAGCTCCCCTGATGCTCTGGCCCCGCCCCTTGCTATTCTGCCTGCAAGCGTGTATGTGATCGGACTCAGAGGAGCAGCTGCAGAGGCCTCGGTAGGAGGAGTTAGATGGCGGCGCGGAGTGGAGACTGTGGAGTTCTGTCAGAGAGAGTGCTGGTGCCTGGAGTGAAACTAGCAATAGCAGCAGACCAGCAGTGTGGAGGAATTGATCGGGTTCGGAGCTGAGCTGGCCAGGAGGACAAGGTAGGTCTTCTTTCTCCTCCCCCTTTCTCCTCCCCTGGCTCCCGCACCCCATGTGTAGAACAGTAGGAATTTTAAAAACCTGCCACCCCCTCTAGCAACAATAGATAGATTCATGCTTTGCATGAATCTATCTATGGCTGCCGCTGCCACCCCCTATTCAGGTGCCAGGCCCCTTTTTGGGCGCCTGAATTACAGCGGCGGGGGGTTTTTTAAGCACCTGATTAGAGCCATAGGCTCTAATAGGCGTAAAAAAAAGTGACCTGCGAGCGCCATGCTGGGCGCTCGCAGGTCACTCAGCTGTGTTGGAAAAGCGAATGAATATTCACTTTCCTAACACTAAACCGCCTCTCTGCCAATCAGGTCTGTTACCTGTCACCTGATTGGCTGAAACAACAGGCACCGCTATTAGACGCCTATCGGGAGGAGAGGACGGGAGATGAGGATAGCAGAAGACGCATGATGGACCCGTCTCGTCGCTGTCAGCCGCAGCCTCACCAAGACAGGTTAAGTGCCGGGCAGACGGCAAGCGGGCGGGGGGGTCACACTGGAGGCAATCAAGGGCACACTGGCAGCATTTGATGGGCACACTGTCAGCGTTTGATGGCACACCGACAGTGTTTGATGGGCACAGTGGTTGCGCTTGATGGGCACAGTGGCTGCGTTTAATGGGCACAGTGGCAGCGTTTAATGGGCACAGTGGCAGCATTTGATGGCACAGTGGCAGCATTTGATGGCACAGTGGCAGCGTTTAATGGGCACAGTGGCAGCGTTTGGCACAGTGGCTGCAATTGATGGCACAGTGGCAGCGTTTGAAGGCACAGTGGCAGCGTTTTACGGGCACAGTGGCAGCGATTGGTGGGCACAGTGGCAGCATTTGATTGGCACAGTGGTAGCACTTGATGGGCACAGTGGCAGCATTTGATAGGACAGTGGCAGCGTTTGATGGGCACAGTGGCAGCGTTTGATGGCACAGCGGCTGCAATTGATGATTTTTTTTCAAAAATTTTTTGCGCCCCCCCCCAAAAAAAATTTTGAGCACCAGCCGCCACTGAGGCTGAGTGAGGCTGTGGCTGTATTTTTTATTACAGAGCACACAGCATTACAGCACATAGCATTAGTGTATTTAACTGCTCGATGGGCTTATTTTGGGCCTGGCTGGTTCACATGTATGTGTTTTGCGGCCCACAGCACAGCAGCCTATTCATTTGAATGGGCTGCCATGCCTGCGTTTTCTGCAAGAAAAATGTGCATGCATCATGTATTACGCTGCGCACACCTTTACCCATCAAGCAGTGAAATACAGCACTGTCTGTCCATTCTGCTTTTGCACCATGTGACTTGCCTGCAGTTCCTGCACTGGCAAACTTGCTGCATTTTTAGATGTTTAGGCCACGCTTTTAAAACACGGTGCGTTTGTGTGTGCAGTAACTGCAGGTAAGTCGTATGGTGCAGAAGCAGAATGGATTTCAAGGCCACTGCATTTTTAAAATGCTGCATGCACCTTTTTTTCTGCAGGAAACGAAGGCATGGCAGCCCATTCAAATGGGTGGGCTGCTGTGCCTGCGCAAATGTGGGCCGCCAAAACACCTACATGTGAATGTGTGATGTGACAATGGCTGCAATGTAATTGGGGTACTGTGATGTGTAAATGGGCACTAAGACATGAAGGGGACTCTAATGTATTGGGGGGCGCTGTGGTGTGTAAAGGGGCACTATAATGTGAAAATGTCTGCAGTGTAATGGAGTGCTGTTACATGAAAGGGAACTGAGGACACTGTAGGACTGCTGTGAAGGGGGTCTGCAAAGTTTCATTTAGATAACTATATGTGTGTGTCTGTTTTTTGAGATGTTGTGGTGAAGAGCAAAATTGCATTGGGGGGGGGGGGGGGCCCAAAAAAAAATGTTTGCCCAGGGCCCAAACCATATTAAAGACGGCCCTGTCACTGGGGGGGTGCCGTCATCGTCCCCCGCCAGCCGCCGACACAGGGCTCCGGAGCGTTCGGCTCCCTCTGCCACTGCTGCGCAGAGCGGAGCTCAGCTGGATGAGATTTCTGTCACGAACAGCGGTGGGGTGGGAGCGCCCTCTGCTGGTTCACCATCCACATCACAGGCGGGACGTCACAGCAGGATGAGTGTGAAGGCCCAGGCTGGGGGACACGCCCCCTTAAAGAGACAGCGCTGTCTCTTTAAGGGGGCGTGTCCCCCAGCCTGGGCCTTCACACTCATCCTGCTGTGACTGGGGGTACTACTGTGCCCAGCAGCTCTTCCATGGAGAGAACAGAGCCCGGGGATGAAGAGGAGGCTTCCAGGAGCCCTGAGGAGGAGCCGCTTGTGCAAATGAGGCAGGGGACGTCGCCGCGGCAAGATTCTTCGGCTGAGTCCGGTGAGCTCACCAGCGCGGATGAAGACGATCGATCGGTCGGGAGGCGTCCTGCTTTGCGGAGCCAGCTGGGATCCGGACGAACGACTAGTCGTGTGGCGGTTCGGCTGCAGCCTGGTAAGTCGCCAATTTTACCTTTACATACTAGTCAGATGGGGGGGGTTAATTTGGGGGTTTCCTCAGAGGTTAGTTCAGTGCCAGGAGTGGTGGGTGGAGATGCGGGTGCTGCGCCGGTTTTGTCCGCATTTTTTGCAGGCTTTCGGGAGTTATTGGCCCGTTTTGATCCGGCGGGGTCTTCTTTAGCATCTCAGGGGCCCGTTGGGGCATGGGCTCCCGCTGCCGCCGGCGTGGACTCTGTTGTTCCTCGCACACCCCCCCCAAGCAGAGCCGCTTGCGGTAGCGGTATCCGGGGCGGGGGGGTCATCCGGGGTTAGCGTGACGTCGGCGTCGCAGACGGAGGTGACTGGGGTGGACGCGAATAAAGGGAAGGAGTCCTCTGAGGATAAGGTGCGGTTGGCGGATGCGGCGAAGTGCGAGATTTATGTGTGCTTTGAGGGCCCACTGGGAGTGCATCTAAAGCAAGATGTACGGGAAAAGATCTGGAAAGGGGAATATGTTGAAATATTCTCTCTTTTGCCGTTAGAAAAATTTAATATCGACAAGGGTAAGGCGGACGAAAGCAAGAAGGAGGAGGAGGAGAAGCGACGCTGGAGGCTTATTCCTCGTACTTTTGGGAATTGGCTTCAGGCGTTTGCCATTTTGGCTAGCGTAATTGGCGAAAAAGCACCAGAGAATTGTTCTCCGCTTTTTTGTTATCTGGATGCCATCGGGGAGGCTTATCGAACTTATGGGGGAATTGCTTGGCTACGCTATGACGAGCAGTTCCGCCAGCGCAAGGCTTTGCGTCCGGGCTTGCGCTGGGACCATAAGGACATTGGGCTTTGGATGAAGCTTATGTCACAGGCGAGGGTTTCGGGACAGCCCTTTCTCGGAGGGGCCGGCGGTTCAGGTGCCGCTGGACAGTCGGCCACACAGCGAAAAGGAATTTGCTGGCAGTTTAACGAGGGGTCGTGCCGTTTTGGCGCGAACTGTCGTTTCCGTCACGAGTGCTCTGGTTGCGGGGGCTCCCACAGTTATGCCAAGTGTTTCAAAAAAGGAAAGTCCCAACCCGTTGAGTCGGCCTCAAAAAGGGAGGACGCCAGTAAACCTTCCCGAGATGGTACCGTATCTAGATAGATATCCGCGACGGGAGGCGGCAAGTTTTTTGGCTGATGGTTTTGCCCATGGTTTTCGGATCCCGTGTTCGGGACCTGTGGCCCCGTCTCCGCGGGCTCAAAATTTGAAATCAGCGCGCCAATTTTCCCAGGTTGTTTCGGACAAACTGGCAAAAGAGGTGGAACTCGGGAGAATGGCAGGACCATTCGCTCAACCCCCCGTTTTGTTTTTACACGTTTCTCCCCTTGGGGTGGTACCCAAAAGGGAACCCAACAAATTCCGGTTAATTCATCATTTGTCGTATCCGAAAGGGACTTCAGTGAATGATGCCATTTCTCCGGAGCTGTCTTCGGTGTCTTACACCTCCTTTGATGCCGCGGTTGGTTGGGTTCAACGGTTTGGCCAAGGTTCATTGATGGCGAAGACGGATATAGAATCCGCTTTTCGGCTGCTGCCGGTGCATCCGGACAGTCAACATTTGCTTGGCTGCTGTTGGGATGGGCAGTTTTATATGGACCGTTGTTTGCCGATGGGCTGTTCCATCTCTTGCGCATATTTTGAGGTGTTTAGCACCTTTGTGGAATGGGTAGTTAGGGAAGAGACTCAGTTGAGGTCGGTGCTGCACTATCTCGACGATTTTCTTTGCATCGGCCCACCGGATTCCTCAGTTTGTTCAGTGCTGTTACACACTTTGGAATCTATTGCGTCACGTTTTGGAATTCCTTTAGCGCCGGGTAAGACGGAAGGTCCTTCTACAGTCATGCAGTTTTTGGGCATTGTCATTGACACGCGTCTGATGGAATGTCGTCTCCCGAACGACAAACTGGAGGACTTGCGTCAAGGGGTGGCGGAGGCTGAGGCGGCGAGGAAGGTCAGGCTTAGGCAGTTGCAGTCGTTACTGGGTAAGCTTAATTTCGCCTGCCGCATCATGCCTATGGGACGCATCTTTAGTCGTCGTTTATGTGCCGCCACTGCGGGAGTACTGAAGCCGCATCACTTCATCAGGCTTTCGCGTGAGCTGAAGGCCGATTTGAGGGTTTGGGGTGAGTTTTTGTCTACATACAATGGCAGGTCTTTATGGATGGCGCCGGTTGTGGCAGCCTCTGACCTGGATATTTTCACTGATGCAGCTGGTAGTTCTGGTTTTGGGGCTTTCTGCCAAGGGGCTTGGTGCGCGGCGGTGTGGCCAGAAGAATGGAGTTCGGCGGGGTTCTTACGTAATTTAGTGTTACTGGAACTATTTCCGATTGTAGTGGCGGTTGAAATCTGGGGCTACAAATTTCGGGATAGGCGGATCTGTTTTCACTGTGACAATTTGGGGGTGGTGGAGGTTATAACGCGCTTGTCCGCTTCTTCTCCGCCAGTGGTGCGCTTGTTGCAGCACTTGGTTTTAAAGTGCTTAAGCTTGAATTGTTTTGTACAAGCTGTTCATGTCCCGGGGGTTTTGAATTCCATTGCCGATTCTTTGTCTCGTTTCCATGTGGGAGAGGTTCCGGAGGTTGGCGCCGGAGTCGGAGCAACTGGGGGTTCCTTGTCCCGACAGGCTGTGGAGACTGGCATTGGAGTAGCTGAGGAGCTGTTACGTCGATCGGTGACTGGGGGTACGTGGGCGGCGTACTCGTCGGTATGGGGTGAGTGGTCTACCCTGGTAAGTTCGGTTGGGGGGGGTGTTTCATCACATGATCACGTGGCTTTGTTGCTGTATTTTATTGGGACGGGATTTACACAAGGCAAGTCAGTGTCCAAAATGAACAAGAGTTTAGCTGCCCTAGCTTTTCTATTTAGGATGCAGGGCCTGCAGGACATGACAAAGGATTTTAGGGTGCGTCAGGCCATGAAGGGGTTTCGGCGGGGGAGAGTACTGCCAGATACGAGGCGCCCGGTCTCGTTTGAGTTGCTTCAAGAGTTGGTGGAGCTGTTGCCTGGGGTTTGTACGTCTGTTTATGAGGTGAGGCTTTTCAATGTGGCTTTTGCGTTAGCATTTTTTGGAGCGTTGCGCATTGGGGAACTAGTTAGCAAGAACAGGTGTGGAGTACGGGGGTTAAGTTTGAAGGACGTGACCCTGTCTGGGGATTGTGTTCGGATTCATATTGGCAAGTCTAAAACTGATCAATTGGGTAAAGGGGTTTCCGTGTCGTTGTTTCGGGTGCTGCCGGAATCGGTTTGCCCGGTTTCTTCGGTGCAACGATATCTTGGGGTTAGGGGGTGGAGGCCGGGAACCTTTTTGATGCACAAGGATGGCTCATCCTTGTCGCGTTTTCAATTTTTGTCAGTTTTTCGACGTTGTTTGGAAAAGGCGGGCAGGGAGGTTTCCCAGTTTAATACTCACTCCTTTCGTGTGGGGGCAGCCACAGAAGCGGCTAGGTGGGGTTTGGGTTCGCAGGTAGTGAGACGCATAGGGAGGTGGGAGTCTGATCGTTTTAAGATTTATGTTCGCCCTCATTTGCTTTGAAGTTGCATTGAGTATGCGGGTGTGGTTTTATGTTCCTTTTTTATGTTTCTTTCAGATCTTCCTCCTGGCCTGGTCTGGATTCTGGGGGATTCATACGTGTTCTGGGGGGCTGTTAGGGCTGATGTACGTCCTGAAGGGAGGCAACTGGGCATTTCTCGGAGTGAGGCTGTCTTAAAATGGTTGGGTATCCGTGGAATGATGTGGGGCCAAGTCCTTCCTGAATTTCACTATTTTTCCAGAATTGACAGGCCCCCAGATGTTCTAGTTTTACAGGCAGGGGGCAATGATTTAGGGGTGCGGGCTGCCAGGGATCTGGTGAGGGATATCAAATTTGATATTTTGCGCCTGCTACGTGATTTTCCTGGCTGCATTATTGTGTGGTCAGATATTGTGGCAAGAAAAGTGTGGCGGTTCGCCCGCTCCGTAAGCAGGATTAACAAAGCCAGAATTAAGTTGAATAGGGAGGTTGGGAGGTTTGTGGCCCGGCTCGGGGGCATAGTAATTCGACACAGGGAGCTGGAGGATCAGTCTGTTCGCTATTGGCGAGACGACGGTGTTCACTTAAATGCAGTGGGCATAGACATATGGTCCTTGGACCTTCAGGAGGGTGTGGCAAGAGCGTTGCAGGTGTGGAGGGATTCGCTTGAATGAGGTTGTCAATCAAGCTCACGTGGCGGTTCAAGGGGTCTTTGGGTGTCAATACAAATTTTACATGGTCACAGGAGTAGTGGGGCCCATCTAAGGATGGCGCTTACATTTGTTAGCGGTGGTTCTCCCAGGAGATAAATCCCCTGGGGGAGGGGAATATGGAGTTAGTTGTGATGTCCGAGTGTCCTCGAGCCTGTTGGGGCACAGCTGAGGATGTAGACCGTTTACAGTTATAAAGTGTGCCTTTTTTAAGATACCCAAAGACCTCTTGCTGTTGGACATTATTTTGTTATTTGTTTTCATGTTCTTTTTGTTATTTATTATTTGGTTAATAAATTGGCTGCTGTGGCCTTATAAAACCCATGTCACGCAGTCTGTGTCTTTAATTTAATGTTAAGACCCAAGGTTGACGAATCCTTTAGTCAAGTGAGACCCGTAGGAGAGAATAGACGGAGGGGATGCATGACTATGGGAGGAACAGGGGTCAGGGAACGGTCAGCCAGGTCAGTGGTGGGGCACAGGTTCAGCTCTTACCTGATTGGAGGTAGAAGTCGGTGGGGGCTGGATTCAGAGGTTGGGGTCCGGTGTAGGGGGTGGATTCTGCATCATTCGGAGAAGTTTGGAGAGGAGACATCTTCCCACCCTCCCGCCCTGGTGTTAGGAGTAAGCAGGCTGGATAGGTATGGGTTGTATTGGTATTTTATGAATACGGGTGAAGGTGTTTGTGTCATTCAACCTTATTTTCAAAAAAAAAAAAAAAAAAAAATATAATAAGGAAAACAAAGAATAATTAAAAAAAAAAAAAAAATAATAATAATAATAATAATAAATAAAATAAAAAATAAATTAAAAAAAAAATAAAAAAAAAAATATATATATAACTCACGTTGTCTACGGTAAAATGTAATGTTGTGGTGTATTTTAAACTTGTCACAGCAGTTGGCGGTTCAAGGGGTCTTTGGGTGTCAATACAAATTTTACATGGTCACAGGAGTAGTGGGGCCCATCTAAGGATGGCGCTTACATTTGTTAGCGGTGGTTCTCCCAGGAGATAAATCCCCTGGGGGAGGGGAATATGGAGTTAGTTGTGATGTCCGAGTGTCCTCGAGCCTGTTGGGGCACAGCTGAGGATGTAGACCGTTTACAGTTATAAAGTGTGCCTTTTTTAAGATACCCAAAGACCTCTTGCTGTTGGACATTATTTTGTTATTTGTTTTCATGTTCTTTTTGTTATTTATTATTTGGTTAATAAATTGGCTGCTGTGGCCTTATAAAACCCATGTCACGCAGTCTGTGTCTTTAATTTAATGTTAAGACCCAAGGTTGACGAATCCTTTAGTCATGCATTGATGCTGGAACCTCTTTAGACTGTTGCTCTCCACAGACATCCCAACCTGCAAAAACTAATTTCAGTGAGGTGGCAAACTCATTTCAGGGAGGTGATGCACCGCCCCCGCCCCCACAATTAAATGCAGCCTGATCGGTACCAATTAACGTTTGCCATTTTTGACATGCATAGGCATTCTGTGTCTCTTATTTTTCTTTGTTACTAGTAAGGCTGCTTTCACACTAAGGCGCTTTACAGGCGCTATAGCGCTAAATATAGCACTTGTAAAGAGCTTCTCCTCTCACTCCAGTGTGAAAGCCCAAGGGCTTTCACACTGGAGCTGTGCACTTGCAGGACAGTAAATAAAGTCCTGCAAGCAGCATATTTGCAGCGCTGTAGGAGCGGTGTATACGCCACTCCTAAAGTGCCCCTGCCTATTGAAATCAATGGGCAGCACCAGCAAAGCGCCGCCAAACCACTGGCAAAGCGCCGCTGCAGCGGCGCTTTGTGGGCAGTTTTAAATCTTTTTTGGCTGCTAGCAGGGGTTAAAAGCACCCCACTAGTGGCCGAATAGCACCGCTAAAAAGACGGTAAAGTGCCGCTAAAAATAGCGGCGCTTTACCTCGACACCCCCAATGCCTCAGTGTGAAAGCACACTAAATGTTTTTTGAATGAGTACTGTCTGCATCAAAGAGAAGGGAGAGTGTAAAACTAAGTGCTGGAACATGGAAGCTTCAAGTTAAATTTGCAATAAAATGTATAATGTCATATTATGGCAAGTTCTCCTGCCATATCCCCAGCAATCAGCTCTTCACAGAGCAATCTGCTAGGACTGCCATTGTAACATCAAATATTATAAAGACTTTTGGCATAATCTACCTTAGGTGTAGGTAGGACCAGGGGCGGATCCAGGGGGGGGCAACGGGGCAATTGCCACCCCCGAGAAATCTGTTGCGGCCCGGGTGGGCGGGTGAGTGAGCGGGCGGATGAGGGAGCGGGCGGCTCCCCGAGCGGATGAGGGAGCGGGCGGCTCCCCGAGCTGATAAGGGAGCGGGCGGCTCCCCGAGTGGATGCGGGAGCGGGCGGCTCTGCGGGAGGACCGGGCGGCTTGGGCAGGTGAGAGCAGGCTAGGTGTGAGTGGGAGCGGCTGGCCAATCAGCAAGCCGGCGTGCAGGGGAGCAGAGAGATGACATCATCTCTCACTGCCCCGCATCCCTGCAGTAACTTCTGCCCTCACTGTTCAGGCAGTGTGGGCAGCAGCAGCAGAGAGATTACATTATCTCTCTGCTGCCTGATCTGGGACAAAGAAGAAAGAGGCAAGCAAAACACCACCTTAGCAGCTATGTGACAATCCGCAAGGTGTCAGGTGACAATCCGCATCTGGTGGCAGGTGATGTGACAATCTGCAATGTGTGGCAGGTGACATGGCAAGTGACAATGTGCAAGGTGTGGCAGGTGACGTGGCAAGTGACAATCCACATCTGGTGGCAGGTGACGTGGCAAGTGACAATCCACATCTGGTGGCAGGTGACAATCTGCATCTGGTGGCAGGCAAGTGACAATCCGCAATGTGTGGCAGGTGGCGTGGCAAGTGACAATCTGCATCTGGTGGCAGGTGACGTGGCAAGTGACAATCCAAAATGTGTGGCCGGTGACGTGGCAAGTGACAATCTGCATCTGGTGGCAGGTGACCTGGCAAGTGACAATCCGCAATGTGTGGCCAGTAACGTGGCAAGTGACAATCTGCAACGTGTGGCAGGTGACGTGGCAAGTGACAATCTGCAACGTGTGGCAGGTGACGTGGCAAGTGACAATCCGCAACATGTGGCAGGTGACAATCCGCATCTGGTGGCAGGCAAGTGACAATCTGCAACATGTGGCAGGTGACGTGGCAAGTGATAATCCGCAATGTGTGCCAGGCGACGGTGGCAAGTGACACGCTCAGTTCTCCCACTGATTCTGCATTATGGTGAGTTGAACCATTAAATTTTATATTACAATATATCAATAGAAATAACAACCATGTTGCTGGGATAATTGAAGCACCAACACCAGCCATTTCCTCGATAAATTGCCCACAAAAAAAACTATTTTCTGGCAGTGCCCCTCCCGAGACTAGACTCTGGATCTGCCCCTGGGTAGGACATGAAGAGCAGTCAGCCTCGGGTAGAGCAAACTGGGGATGCTCTAAAATCACATTCCAATTCACCTGCATATACAAGCAGCCCCCAGTGGCAGGAAGGGAGAAATGCACGTCTAGAGGGAAGCCAGGGGTGCTGTCTATTTGAGAACACTGGGAAGGGAAGCGGCAGCGTGTCGGCTCAGTAATATTCCACTGCTCGGGCTGCTCTACCTGAGTGATAGGCTCAGCCGGGAGATCGCTCGGTGCTCCCGGGTGTCCGTGAGCCAGCATCCAAATGCGGGAGTCTCCCACGATGTCTGTCTCCATTTAGTGTATTTGCGCATGTAGCTGTTCTGCTGTGAAGAGGCAACATCAACAGCATATTTTTAAAGAGCTAATCAGTCTCAAACTCTGGGAATTCATTCACTTTCCAACATGTGCTAGTTTACTATGGATTAAGTCCAATGAAGTACATGCCATCTCATGGACATATCTCTTTAATTTACAGTTTACATTTTTACTGAGCACCACAAGCGTAGCTATCACTATATTTTTGGCTCTTCGACACTGGACCTACTGTCTTAGCTCCAGAAGCTGCAGAGTCACTTGCTGCTGCTCTTTCCATGCCTCCCCTCCTCCTACCCAATTACAGAGTGCTTTGTATTATGTGAACCTATTTAAAAAATACAAAGCCTTCTGTGAATGGACAGTGGATGGAAGGGGTGGGCAGAGCTGATATGTGTGAGAAGACAGTGTATCTCCTGTCAGAGTGCTGGGAATATAGTGATAGCTGTACTCCTGGTGCTCAGTAAAATTGTAAATTGTAAATAACAGAGAAAATCCATGAGGTGGCATGCACCTCGTAGAACTTAAAGTAAGCGGCTTCATTGTTGGAGTTCAGCTTTAAAGTGATACTAAATGCTATTTTTTGGGGCTTTAAAAAAAAAACAATATGATACATACCTGCTCTATGCAAGTCATCCCTTCCCTCCTCTTCTGGAAGCCCCCGCTGGCGCTCTCTGCTCCTCCTTCCTCTGGGTGCCCCCTCAGCAACCTGTGTGGGCGCCCATGCAGGCGCGCTCCCAAGTTGAGCTGTGTGCATGCAAAGAAACACACAGTGTCGTTAAGCCATGCTCCCAGCTCCCTCCTCATAGGAATTTGACTTACAGCAACAGGAACCTTTGGCTCCCGCTGCTGCCTGTTTCTCCTGTGAGACCAGGAAGCGGAGGAGTAGTGCTGCAGATGGGGCAGAGGGACTAGGACAGGTAGTAGAACAGTTTTTACCCTAATGCATAGAATGACATGCACACAGATTGAAAAGGAATGCCCTGACAAACACAATATAAATGTGAACAAAAACTAGATGTTTAGGTGCTATGTAGATGCTTGTTATTAAAATCACATCAACACTGCCCTCTTGAGGGTCGCAAGATAAATCAGTACCCCCTGGTGGCCCTGAGCCTGTGAGTCCTCTGCCATCTCTGACACCCGGGGTTCATACATTTTTCTTTCATCTAAATGACAGCAAGGAAGAAGTAAATACAGCAGAATTGATTAAACCAACAAAGTTTACTTAATGAGATGGATGAAAAAGAAATTGGAGCGTTAACTCAAATTTACACTATAAAATGTTATTTACTATAGAAATGTTATCAATAACTAAATAGCAATTACCTATCAGATTCAAACATTGAACAGTAAACACTATAATCTCTGTACTCAACCAAGCACATCCAATTCCTATGTGAACAGGCTACAGGAGAGCATGACCCCTCTCTACTGCTCCTTCACACATAAACGCAGAACAGTAAATAACAAGTACAAATTTTAGCAAATAGAATCTTTTTTGCAAATTATAGAAATTAACCCAGTCAGAGTCACTGGGTGAACAAGAGGTTACTTTGGTAACAAAGGGAAATATTAGAGGAGTATATATTTTAAAAAGTATTTTATTGATATCAAGCAATAAAATCAATGGAGTGCAATACTCCTACTTAAATGTACAGTTTTGCATTGTCATAAATTACACCAACAAAAACACCTTTGTGCAGTGCATATCTTGCAAACATCAGACAAAGACATATATATAACATAACAACACACAATCTATAAAAACGGAGAGCGTGCTAGGCCTCAATATATCCCTCTTATAGTCTGTTCTTCCCCATTAGCCAGCTGGTAGTTGTAGTTCCACATGATTCAGCCAGAGGGGGCGAATCCCATCCATACGGACTACATATCCCAAGATGCTTTGCTTTGCCTTGTCTCTGAATAAGAAGACAACCTACCATTTTCCTACGGCCGCGGTCATGGTAGGCTAGTGTACATGTAGCCTAAGTGTCTTTCACAAGGTTGTAGTGTTTTGCTTAAATAAGAAAGTTACTATGTTAGGTGCAAATTTTACATACCCAATGTTATTAATGGTGTTTGTAATGAGTGCAGGATGATGAAAGATGACCACTGTACATCGGTGCTTTCTATACTATGTTATGAATATAGTCAAATTGTTCTTTTAACCACTTGACCACTTGGCACTTAAACCCCCTTTCCAACTAGACCAATTTTCAGCTTTCAGTGCTCTCACATTTTGAATGACAATTACTCAGTCATGCAACACTGTACCCATTTGAACTGTTTGTCCTTTTTTTTTCACACAAATAGAGCTTTCGTTTGGTGGTATTTAATCACCGCTGAGTTTTTTATTTCTTGCGCTATAAATCAAAAAAGACTGAAAATTCGGTAAAAAAAAAAATTCTTTGTTTCTGTTAAAATGTATTGGCCGAGTATTGGCAGAGTATTGGCAGAGTATTGCATAGTATTGCAGAGTATTGCATAGTATGGGAGAGTATGGCAGAGTATGGGCACTGAGCAGCGCTGTGGGCTGGATCTGTAGTGCCCACAGCGCTGCAAACAATCTCTCCCTCTCTCCTCTCACACTATACTGATCGGTATAGAGAGGGGAGGGAGGAACCGGCGTCATGAAATGACGCCACTTTGTTTACAAGTGATGCTCCGTCATTTTACGAAGTGATCACGTGGTAAACGGGTGCTATTAGCGGCCATTTACCGTGATCTGTGATGCTCCGGGTCCCCCCCGGACCCGGCAGTCACGGATGTCCATGGATGCCCACCTAGAATAAGCCGACCGCCGGGGGCGTGGCCGGGATCGCGGACTGAACAGACGTGTTCCTGAGCTCTCCTGGAGTGTGTTCCGGTAAACCTATCCGTACCTAGCGTATCTACCTGCTAAAGAGACTCTGTGTTCCCTGGATGCCTTCCAAAACCTCCGGCAACCAGAAGAGGGGTAAGAAATTGAAATTCCCCCCGGATATCCCAGTGGAGACCAGCCCGATCTCCTGCTCCTTAAGATCTGCTGTGCGCCATAGCAATATGGCGTCGCAAACAGACCACGAGGCGGACCCTGCTCCAGTGTTTAAGGGGCTGCCGGAGATCATGGCGGCTATTACCTCCTGCCAAACTGCAATCACTTCGTGCCAGTCTACCTTGGCATCCAAAATAGAGGAGGTTCAAATGGACGTGGGACTGATTCGGCAGGACCTGGACAGAGTGACGAAGGCAGAGAACCGAGTGGGAACGGTGGAAGTTACAGTATCCGACCATGCTGCTTCTATCCGTACGCTTCAAACGAAAGTCAAGGCTCTTGAATACCGGGCAGAAGATGCAGAGAACCGGAGCCGAAGAAACAACTTAAGGATTGTGTGGCTTCCTGAGGGAGCTAAAGGCCGATCTCCGTCCCAGTTTACAGAAGGCTTACTGCGCTCCTTATTACCGGCTGCTCAGCTCTCCCCCTACTTTGCGGTGGAGAGAGCCCACCAGGTTCCGCCAAGACCCGGTCCTGAAGGTGCGCCTCCTCGCACTCTCATTCTCAGGCTGCTAAATTTTCGTGAACGGGATGAGTTACTTAGAGCCTCCCGCGCTGCTGGTGACTTACCTTTTCAAAATACCAAGCTCCTACTGTTCCCAGATTATACCATGGAGACACAGCGACAACGCCGTTCCTTTGATGCTGTGAAAGCTGCCCTGCAGAGGAAAGGTATCAAATACAATCCAGCTAAGCTGCGTGTGATAGACGGGAAGACGGCACACTTCTTTACCAGCCCCAGAGATGCATCTGCCTGGTTGGAGACTCTGCCCCCGTATGAAGACTACGCTATACATCCTGAGTTGTTTGCTGCATGGCGAGATTGCTTTTCTTGCATAGCTGGAACTGGGTAAACCTGAGTGTCCCCCGGCTTTAGGTCCTGTTATTATATCAGGTCTTCGTGACATAATTGTTGTAGCCGCGGATGGTGCAGACTGCACTAGGATAAAACTTTGTACTCTCCTCTTGGCTTCTCCCTGGCTCTTACCTTTGAGTCTGTTTAATTTGTTTTCTTCTTTTACTTCGTGTTACTTCTTGAAACAGACCCTGAAGATTGTGCCCCTGCTCCAGCAGGTGTAAGATAAGACTCTTTTCTTTTTTCCCTTTTTTTTATTTGTATGTTTCTTGTAACTCCACTAGCTCCAGGACGGGACTAGTCAAATCCATGCCTAAACCCCAGATTAACTGGGAATGATGTGATGCTTCTATCCAGGAAAACTATCCCAACTCAGGTTACTGGTTTTTGAACTATGGGTTTTTTGGGTCTTTATGTGCAAATGCATGACGGTATGTCCCTACTACTCAGAGCAGCTGCATTTTGGTGGTCTGTGTACTATGGGTCTCCGGTGTGTCCCGGGGTGTAAATTGCTCCCCCCCGGAGATGCTGGTCCCAGGCATTACTACTTTTGTATTCCTAATTTAATATTGCACCCCTCACATGGCTAAATGTATGGTGGTATCGTGGAATGTGAGAGGACTTAATTCAGCTGTCAAGCGTTCGCTGGTGCTTGCCTACCTACGGAGGCTCCGCCCACAGGTGTGTATCCTTCAGGAGACACATCTTGTGAGCTCCCGCGTTCTTAGTTTGAAAAAAGCCTGGGTTGGTGCGCACTACCACGCACCATATTCTAACTATGCCAGGTGCATTAGCATTTTGGTGCAAAAACCCTGCCATTTCAAATTTTAGAGGTTAAACTCGACCCGGGGGCAGATACAATCTCATTCATGCTCTGATTTCAGAGATTCCCTTTGTAATAGTGGGGAGATATCTGCCTCCCCCTGCCGATGTCAATGTACTTCATGAGCTAATGGAAAAGGCTACATTATATAACGTTGACAATGTACTATTTATGGGGCATTTTAATATGGCCCCATCTAGAGATATTGATAGACTACATGCCTCGGGTCCACCCCAGCATGGACTCTCCCACTGGGCTTCCGCCTTCCACATGACAGATATCTGGCGTCATTTCCACCCCTCGGACAAAGCATACACATGCCTTTCTACAACATACCGGACCATGTCCCGCCTTGACCTGGCCTTTGCCTCCCCTACTCTACTTCGTAGGGTGGACTCTGCTGAGATCCTCTCACGCGGCATCTCGGATCATGCCCCGGTATCTGTTACTATCCGACTCTTTCATGTGTTTGGGCGAAAGGATGTGGCGCTTGTCTAAATATTGGATCATGGATCCTGAGATCCAGGAAGAGCTACCCGAGACACTATGTAACTTCTAGATAAACAATGCTGACTCCGCTGGGCCGTTAGTGCTGTGGGACGCATTTAAATCTTGGCTCAGGGGGGAATACATGGCCCGCATAGCAAGTAAAAAAAGGAGATCTGTGCAGTCTCTGAGGCACCTGGAGGAACAGGCAAGGTTGAAGGAAGCTGAATATGTGCGGACTCCGGACCAGGCTCACTATGTGCCCTGGCAGGATTCTCTGAGAGACCTGTCCCTACTTAGGGTTGACCTTACGCAAAAATCTATGCTTGACAGCGCACAAAGGGTTTTTGAATTCGGTGATAAGAACGGTAAGCTGTTGGCTTGGCTAGCCAAGGGGCGGCATACTATGACCCACATTGGTAGGTTGAAAGCACTAGATGGCCGTTTCTTGACGGCCCCAGCAGATATTAATGCGAGATTTCTTGAGTTCTATCAGAACCTGTATTCCTCTAGAGCAAACTTTGATAACTGTGAGCTACTCCGCTATCTGGATCCCACTCCCCTCTTTGGAGCCGGAGAAATGCGAGGAGCTGGATAGGGACATCTCCTTAGAGGAAGCACAGGAAGCCTTGGGGGCTATGCAGTCAGGAAAGGCCCCAGGGCCGGATGGAATCCCAATCGACTTCTACGCTGTACATCAAGAGTTTTTAGCACCTAGTCTTACCTCCCTACTGCAGTTTTCCGAACTAGGTTCTCTTCCGGATTCGCTATCCGACGCGATTGTGGTTTTAGTGCCCAAACCTGGCAAGGACCCTGAGGAATGTGCCTCTTACCGGCCTATTTCTCTTATCAATGCTGACGCTAAACTATTAGCAAAAATATTGGCCATTAGGCTTGGTAAAGTAGTAGAGGATCTTGTCCACGTTGATCAGACCGGGTTTATGCCGGGGAAGGGCACTGATATCAATATCCGTCGTTTATTCCTGAATATGGCCGCCACCCATGATAACGGTGGTACTAGGGTCATAGCCTCTCTGGACGCAGAGAAGGCTTTTGACTCTGTTGAATGGGAATACTTGTGGGAGGTGTTGCGGAGGTTTATGGTGGGACCTAGATTTATGCACTGGCTCAGTCTCTTATACAAGGCTCCTAGGGCAAGGATCCGGGTGAATGATACCCTTTCGGATTTTTTCTACTTCAGAGGGGGACCCGACAGGGCTGCCCACTATCTCCCAGCTTTTTTGCGTTGGCCCTGGAGCCCCTGGCATTCTTAGTCAGGGAATCTAGTCGCATTGGGGGACTTCGGGTCGGCCCTCTGGAGGAGAAAATATCCTTATACGCAGACGAAACCCTACTATATTTGCATGATGTCAATGCTTCACTAGAGACTGCCCTCGAAGCCTTTGATGAATTTGGACAGTTCTCTGGGATACGTATTAATTGGTCTAAGTCTATCCTGTTTCCTCTAGACGCGCGGGCGAAAGACTTGGCACCCCAGACGGCGTTGCGGTGGGTGGAAGAATTTACGTATCTTGGTAAAAAGGTTACGAGAGATCCCCAGGCTTTCCAACGCCTTAACCTTCTACCCATAGTTGCGCAACTGAAAGGCCATTGTTCTCGTTGGGCCAATTTACCTCTAAACCTTCTGGGGCGAATTAATGTCCTAAAAATGATTTACTTACCCAAGCTCAACTATATCTTTAGGAATTACCCTGTATGGATACCTCAGGTTTTCTTTAGAGACTTAGACACCTGTATTAGTTCTTTCCTGTGGCGAGGTTCCTCTCCTTGTATAGCAAGATCTACTCTTCAACTCCCTGTGAGTTATGAGGGTCTAGCCTTACCTAATCTGCTAGTGTACTATTGGGCAGCCGTATTAGTCACGATTAGGTGGTGGTTTGAACAATCCAGGGCTAATGCAGCGGTCTGCCTGGAGGCAGCTATCGTGGGCTCCCTCACGGAACTAAGCAACCTGGCATATCGTGGAGCCTCGTCATACCCATTTCTACCTACTCCTACTAAGGCCACTTTGCGTGTTTGGGGGGTGGCTAGACGAAGGTTTCTATCTCCCAACCAATGGTCTTCATATTGTCCGTTGTGGGGGAGCTATTATCTCAAGAATCTCTGCATAAACCCCTATCTGCGCTGTACCTGACATTACTCAGAAAAGATTTGCCAAAAATAGAGATACTATGGAATAAGTGGAAGTCGGACATAGCGGCTTTGGACAGGAATCCTGGGAGGAGTGTTTTGAAAATAGTTTCCAACTAGTGATCTCCTCCAGTTATAAATTAATCCAAGCCAAGTTCCTACACAGAATATACTTTACGCCTCAGAGACTGCACAGAATATATCCACAGAAGTCCCAGAATTGCCCACGCTGTCAATCACCAGATAGTGACTATATCCATATGTTTTGGAACTGTCCTAGACTCTCCCGCTATTGGGTTGCTATAGAGGAGTTCATTAATGTTCGCCTCCAATTGGAGATATCTTTATCGGCCGAGCTGGCCTTACTGGGTGTACTTTTTTATGCCAAAAAAGAGATTCTACTGAAGTGGACATCTCACCGACCTCCTATATTGAGAGCATGGGAAAACTCGATTAATGCTGTCCTGCCTATGTATGAACTAACCTATATAAGTATAGGTTGCCCCCAGAAGTTTGCGCGGGTCTGGCAGCAGTGGACTGACCCCATCTGACCTCCCACCTTATAAATGTCCTACACCTGCTTAGATGGTTTATAATTCATTTTGATGGAAGTGGATTCACCCCCCCCCCCTTTTTCCCTCCCTCCTTCTACTGTAATTGGTGATTCCCCCTCCCTCCCCCCCCCTGCTCTTGGAGACATAAGTATGTGATAACTCAATGTAAGATTATATTGATTGTTGCTTGCTGTATACATGTTGTCTATTTATCTGTATATCTGACATACTATTTTCCAGATTACTAATGTACTACATTTTTATATCTTCTCAAATAAAGACCAACCTTGTTGTTAAAAAAAGAAAAAAAAAAAAAAAGAATAAGCCGACCGCGCTGTAGCTGTCTTTCGGCTATGGCCCGGTCGGCATGTGGTTAAACTAGCTGGAATTTCATTTTCAAATGCCTGTGTCAAGATCTTTCAGTATTTTCTGACAGGAAGCAAAGTCATCACCAAGTATCTTTTTTCTGCTTCCTGTGCATAGTATCTTACTTCCAGAAAGCTCCATTCTCCAGGAATTAAAAGGGGAAAAAAGATTGTACTATTTCCCTCAAGGTCAGTATAGATTTCTGGTCTTTATTATAGCTTTTATAATACTGCTTATTATTGCATTTGTAGTTCACGTCATGGTTGTTCAGTCGTATTTCCTCTTTTTTGTTTCTTGGTGCAAGTTTTTACACAAGTTGTTTTGCACAATTAAAATACATATATCAGACCTTTTTATCTGCAAAAAGATATGTTTTTCTCTACATCCTGATATCTACACAGTCCAGTCATATTGCACAGGCGGACTGCTGCCCTTACTTCCCCAAAACAAGGTCTCCTCTCTACCCCTATCCTGTAATTGGACAGTAGGCAGAAAGTCGCTTCTCTGCTCACACTTCTTTCCCCTCCTGGTACACAAGTTTCTTGTCAGGACATGTGTACTATGGCATATTTGATTGGCTCCTTGTATTGCCCATCTTTCCACCAGCCTGAGTGCCTTTGTATACAAGATTGCAAGAGACCGATGCACAGTAAGTCCAATTTAGGTACTGACAATAATTACATTTAAAAACGTATTTCATTATTTTTAACCGGTACCTAAACATTGGGGGGGGGGGGGGGGGGTTACTTACATAAAGTTCAGCTTTAAAGTGGTTCTAAAGCCAAGACATTTTTGCCTTAAAGTGGATGTAAACCCGAAATTTTTTTTTTTTTTTTTGATGTCATAATGTAGAGTATAAGATTTCTTATCATTTGGGACCAGTCTTGCCACAAAGAGTTAATCCAGCTCTGAGCAATCCTCTTTTATTGTTAAGTAAGATAAATCTTGACAAACAGAGAAAAACTTTGTGAAATCCTCCCCCTTGCTGTGAGTGACAGGTGATTTACATATCTCGTGCACCAGCCTAAGACATGCATTATTTTTAAATTCCCTCCCCCACTCCTTTCTTCAGCAGCTCTGCAAGGATTGGCTGTTCCACACCTCACCATGATTTGGCATGCTGAAGTCATGTGGTTACTTTCCTGTCTTTTCACTGGATGTTAGAGATCATAGCAGAAGTTCAGTGTAAGAAATACACAAGAGAAAATGCATATTGACAAGGGGAGTGTAGAGGTGGGTGGGGAGTCTACTGACATCACAACTCCACCCACCGAGCTCCAGACAACAGACCCACCCACAGAATCTGCAGTTTTTCGGCTCTCATAACAGAGAGAGGGGAGACATTTGACAGGTAAAGATACATGCAGGAGGCGTGTATATCCTTATAGATAACCCCTATGGTAGTAGTTTAGAAAGGATGACATTGGGTTTACATCCACTTTAATGCATGACTGCTGAGAAGCATAGGCTCATTTATGTCCAACTAATAAACCAATAACTTGCCCCCCCCCCCCAAAAAAAAGACACAGAAGCTGATTAGGTTGTAAATAGGGCAAGGCCACAGCTTTATTGAACTTTTCAAAAGTACAACTTTCCAAATGTACCAAACAATGCCAGTCACAGTATACCATGAGCACCCATAAATATAAACTCACATAGTCTAAGAGGCCTGTCCTTACCATCAGTGCCAGACAGGCATTAGACTGACCCCAGAATTTAACTTGAGGGCATAGCCCATAAAGCAACATCAATTGCTGGCAAGGTCAAAACCGCCAATAAAACTGTGACAAAACATCACAATGGGCGGGAGGGTGGGCAAATCTTGCGACAGCTGAATCTCCTCAGAGCAGTTGGCTGTGCCTCAGCATAGCCTTTTCCTAGAGTTCAAGCTCCACCCAGTCACCTCAGTCTTGTAGCCAACCCTAAGGGAGCTACTTAACTTCCCTTTTAGGTTCACACCCACAGTGATGTGGGTGTCAACAGCTGGTCTCAGCTCCAGCAGCTGCAGAGTCACATGCTGCTGCTGTTTCCATGCATCCCCTCCTCCTACCCAATTACAGAGTGCTTTGTATTATGTGAACCTATTAAAAAAATACAAAGCCTTCTGTGAATAGACAGTGGATGGAAGGGGTGGGCAGAGCTGATGTGTGTGAGAAGACAGTGTATCTCCTGTCAGAGTGCTGGGAATATAGTGATAGCTGTACTCCTGGTGCTCAGTAAAAATGTAGGTTGTAAATAACAGAGAAAATCCATGAGATGGCATGCACCTTGTAGAACTTAAACCATAGTCAGCCAGCACATTTTTAGAAAGTGGCTTAATTGTTGGAGTTCAGCTTTAAAGTAATACTAAATGCTATTTTTTGGGGCTTTAAAATAAAAACAATATGATACATACCTGCTCTATGCAAGTCATCCCTTCCCTCCTCTTCTGGAGGCCCCCGCTGGCGATGTCTGCTCCTCCTTCCTCTGGGTGCCCCCTCAGCAACCTGTGTGGGTGCCCGTGCAGGCGTGCTCCCAAGTTGAGCTGTGTGCATGCAAAGAAACACACAGCACCGATAAGCCATGCCCCCAGCTTCCTCATAGGAATTTGACTTACAGCAACAGGAACCTTTGGCTCCCGCTGCTGCTTGTGTCTCCTGTGAGACCAGGAAGTGGAGGAGTAGTGCTGCAGATGGGGCAGAGGGACCAGGACAGGTAGTAGAACAGTTTTTACCTTAATGCATAGAATGACATGCACACAGATAGAAAAGGAATGCCCTGACAAACACAATATAAATGTGAACTAAAACTAGATGTTTTGTTCATTTTTCTTTCCTCTAAATGACAGCAAGGAAGAAGTAAATATAGCAGAATTGATTAAACCAACAAAGTTTATTTAATGAGATGGATGAAAAAGAAATTAGAGAGTCAACTCAAATTTACACTTTAAAATGTTATTTACTATAGAAATGTTATCAACATCTAAATAGCAATTAATTATCAGTTTCAAAGTTTGAACAGTAAACACTATAATCTCTGTAATCAACCAAGCACATCCAATGCCTATGTGAACAGGCTACAGGAGAGCAGAGGAATGACCCCTCTCTACTGCTCCTTCACACATAAACGCAGAACAGTAAATAACAAGTACAAATTTTAGCAAATAGTATCTGTATTGCAATTTATACAAATTAACCTAGTCAGAATTACTGGGTGAAGAAGGGGTTACTTTGGTAACAAAGGGAAATATTAGAGAAGTATATATTTAAAAAAGTATTTTATTGATATGGAGTGCAATACTCCTACTCAAATGTACAGTTTTGCATTGTCATAAATTACACCAACAAAAACACCTTTGTGCAGTGCATATCTTGCAAATATCAGACAAAGACATACATGTAACATAACAACACACAATCTATAAAAATTGGACGGACAGCCGGGCGACTAGGCCATGATGCACAGAGAGAATGTCATGCGATTTTAATCGCATTCATAATTCTACAAAATGGGTATGCATAAGTAAAGGACATCCATGCTTCGCATCGCCCCGGGCTGGAAGGCAGTGAAGTATACGGACCCGATGAAATAAAAGGCAATCAGCGCAAACCAAATAAAAAATAAAATATAAAATAAAATATGCAGGCTGAACACTAGGAGGATAACACCAACCTCAGTGACATACAATAGATAAAATAAGTGCAGCGCAAAGAAATAATCACAGAGTAATAAATAATCTAATCAAACTTTTAGAAATGAAAAAGTCCTTAAGTAATGGTAAAATAGCAGGTAGCTCTCTTCTGGGGAAACTCATATAAGGCTCTAATCCAAGCGGTAAGTGTGGAAAGAGATTGTGCTTACCAGATCCAGTTGACCCCTTGATTATAGGGGGTCCAGAACAGCATGAATGGATCCGTGGCAGACTGCTGGGCTAGCTGTCATCTGCACAGATCTCCTCAGGTCTGTAGTATGAAGCTGATGTGCCGCTGAATACTCTCTCTCTCAATGTGGCAATATCTGAAGATACACTACAGATTCCTTCTAAGAAATCAGAAGTAATGAAACATGTGTCCCTTGGAGAAGAACTGAGTTTTTTCAGATAGTAAATGATTCTCTCTATTGACTCTTGATAGGTAATTGCCACAGCATGTCCAATTCATCGTTCCCACTGTCCGAATTTCCTTGCAGCAGTTCTGTACAACTTGTCTTCTCTATTCTCTGGAAAGAAATTGTTCCACATGCAATTCTAGGTATGACTGGTGGTCTCTGCAATATTCCAATTGATGGTAGACAAGGATCCAAGTATCATGCTCCGAGCTCTGCAGAGGAGCCGCATCCGCTGCCACCACCAGAGCTGGAATATTGCAGAGACCACCAGTCATACCTAGAATTGCATGTGGAACAATTTCTTTCCAGAGAATAGAGAAGACAAGTTGTACAGAACTGCTGCAAGGAAATTCGGACAGTGGGAACGATGAATTGGACATGCTGTGGCAATTACCTATCAAGAGTCAATAGAGAGAATCATTTACTATCTGAAAAAACTCAGTTCTTCTCCAAGGGACACATGTTCCATTACTTCTGATTTCTTAGAAGGAATCTGTAGTGTATCTTCAGATATTGCCACATTGAGAGAGAGAGTATTCAGCGGCACATCAGCTTCATACTACAGACCTGAGGAGATCTCTGCAGATGACAGCTAGCCCAGCAGTCTGCCACGGATCCATTCATGCTGTTCTGGACCCCCTATAATCAAGGGGTCAACTGGATCTGGTAAGCACAATCTCTTTCCACACTTACCGCTTGGATTAGAGCCTTATATGAGTTTCCCCAGAAGAGAGCTACCTGCTATTTTACCATTACTTAAGGACTTTTTCATTTCTAAAAGTTTGATTAGATTATTTATTACTCTGTGATTATTTCTTTGCGCTGCACTTATTTTATCTAAAGTATACGGACCCAATGCAGAGTGAATGTGGGGTGATGATGGTAATCCCTCTGAGGATTCTGAAAGTGTGGACACACTGTTTGGGGGTGGGGAAATGATCAACAGTCTTTATCAGTACACCCGAGGTGGCTTGTATATTTGCTCATTGATGTCAAGCACAGAGATTGTACGATGTTGGGCAGTGACGGTAGGAGCAGTGTGATATCCCAATTCACTGAAAGAGTATCATAAGATGATAATGTTATTGGAAGAGTCATTGCAATCCTGTTATTAAGAGGACCTGCTGTTCATGCACTTATTGGTGATAAAGACAAAGTCACAAGCAGCGACTGTGTTGTGCTTAGAAAGCTCCACCTTCGTGCCCGTACACATGTCTTCTGATATGGACCTTAATGTGATGACTCCAAGTGGTAGTCCATAGTAGGGAGGACGTGCTTTGCACGGTCCTTCGGTCCATGCGGGTAGCGAACTGCTCCTCAATCCGGCTCATCATCCCGATGCAGCGGGACTTTCCGCATTTGGCGTCACGTGAGTCCACACTTCCAGGATCCTCAGAGGGATTACCATCATCAACCCACATTAACTCTGAATTGGATCCGTATACGTAACCATCTGCCTTCCACCCCGGGGGACGATGCACAGCATGGATGTCCTTTACTTATGCATTCCCACTTTTTGTAGAATCATGAATGCGATTAATATCACATGACATTCTCTCTGTGCATCATGACCAGGCGTCCAGACATCCAGTTTTTATAGATTGTATGTTGTTATGTTACATGTACTTGTCCATGTCTGTTGTTGGTGTAACTCATGACAATGCAAAACTGTACATTTGAGTAAGAATATTGCACTCCATTGATTTTATTGCTTGATATCAATAAAATCATTTTTTGAATACATACTCCTCTAATATTGCCCTTTGTTACCAAAGCAACCTCTTGGTTCACCCAGTGACCCTCACTGAGTTAATTTGTATGCTGTTGTTAAGGTTACGGTGACAACACTTCATAGGTGAGTGGCTAAGGAGTACCCTCCAATTTCATAGTGGACTTTTATCGTACCCGTCTTCTTTTTTGTTTGACCTGTATTGCAATTCAACCTGCTCTTACAGAGAGTTCTTGGTGAATTATAGCTTTATGAACTTCAGCATACCTCCCAACTGTCCCTCATTTCAAAGGACTGTCCCTGATTGTCCCTCTGTCCCTCATTCTTCCTCATGTTTCCCTCATTTTGGTCTGATCTATATAGTTGTATATAAAATGCACTTTTTATCTTTCAAAAAGTGTTTCCCAGTGCTAAACCTTTCATCCAATTTCTAAATTGTTGCATTTGTACATTTTAAAAGCCAATATAAAGGAATAGTAGTCGTAAAAAATAGCTCTTGTGGATTTAATTAACCTTTTTTTGGTTAATTCTCCTTTAAGGGGGGTGTGGCAGGGGACGTGTCCTATGCCTACATACATTTGCAAATAGGTGTCCCTCATTCCCATCTCAAAATGTTGGGAGGTATGCTTTAGTAAAACAAATCCCTGAAGAGGGGACGGAGGTGAAAGTAGTCCTGTATTGCTGTTCGGCTGTCGGGTTGATCTTCAGCTAGCCCTTGATGTTTAATTGCATGCAGGGAAATTTTGGATGGTAAATTAAAGCATCTGACTCAATAAGTTGTGAATAAACAGTGAACAGTCTTCCTGTGTAGATTAAACTGTAACTGGATTCACAGTGATCACTGACTTAAAGATGCTACTTTCTGTGAAACTACAAGCAACAGTAGAGTAATGCAAAGCAAAGGATGTGTGTATATAGTGTCTATGATGTTTGGTCTAGATCCTTGGAACTAAAGATAAGAGTTGCAGGAGACAATGGTGTCTATATACAGTGTCTATAAGATCGGGCTGTTTCCCACTCACCACATTGGAATAAGAGATGGTGATGATGATGATGATGGTGATGATCATGATGGTCTCTCAGGAACGTGGCTCAGGGGATAATGTCTGGCCTCCACCACACTGCGCCACAGCTCACCTGAATCTGATACCACTGTAGGATGAATGGGATAGGAACAGCCTCCAGGCTGCTGCCGCACAGCTAAGGGGAGCAGTCTACAGATGTCCCTAGATGATATCCGCTTGATAATTCTGCTAGTGCAGGCCGCGACTCAGCTGCAACTCACACTATCACAGAATCCCTGCATACAGATCCACGCCGGCTCCCAAGAGAGCGTGCTAGACCTCAATCCATCCCTCTTATAGTCTCTCCCAGCTGTCTGATCTTCCCCATTAGCCAGCTGGTAGTTGTAGTTCCACATGATTCAGTCAGAGGGCGAATCCCATCCATACGGACTACATATCCCAAAATGCTTTGCTTTGCCGTGTCTCTGAATAAGAAGTTAACAGATCAGCATCACACTCGGCACTAAAGGAAAGTGGCTCCCCCTGCAACAACGTCACACAGTGTCTCCTGATTGCAGGAATATGTATATATCCAGCTCCTGGCTACACACATGGCTGCACATGGGCAGCCAGGTCTGGCTGCAGGCAAGAATCAGTATCAAAACGGCTGTCAGATCTATACTCTGAGCCTCCAACTGACCCTGGACACAGACATTGTTTTTATGGAGTTTCTGGATGCACGCATGTTTGTATGCGTTTGTATGCAGTCATAGCACAGAGTGATGTTGCATTTTGCTGTCTCTAAATGCAGCAAAATATCTGTACCTGGCTGCCTGTTTGAATGTAGCCTAATGTAATGGGTCCAAACCCCTAGATTATTGTCTCCTCAGTGCCCAGTGTAGGTAGGATCATGGTGCAGGATGTCAGTATATCCTATGCGGGCAAAGGAAGAGTGATGCCAGAGGTGGAATAGAGCTTGTGGGAGTGTAACTTTTAACTAACGTTTTCACCGGACACCTCCCATAAGGAAGCAGCAGTATTGCAATGGCAGAGGGTGAGCAACAATCCCAATCACTTCCTATATACACAGTGTTGTAGAATAACATTAAGAAAATGTAAACATAAATATAATTTTTTTTTGTATATCATGTTTATATTTTTAATTTACAATGGTTTGGCTCAACTGATCAGCGCACCAATTTTTCTTACTATATTTCTATATTTCTATATGAGCCTTGTGTTCGGACTGGAGGCTGTTCTTTGTAGTCACATATGTTTTGTTTCAGTGTTCAATTGATTAATTAACATTCAAAGGTGGTGGGATAGGTGCAGCATTTTCTAATCCATAAAAAATATAAATACCTGTAAGTAGTATAGCAAAAAGGAACTACAAACATAAAGTAAACAGGTGTCAAAGTTGGCAAGTGCTCAGCTTACACTATGAAATGCATGTGAATTGCACAGGACCCATACCACGTTTCTGTTCAATTCACATGCAATTCAGTGCGGTGCAGTTTGAGCTAATTTTGAGCTCATTTTGGGAAACATGCATGGATCATGGCGTTTCCCACACAGCATTAGTGTGAACCTAGGCTAAGCAATTCAACCCACTGTTTCAGGTTCTGGTCAAAGATTTTCTAACTGTGCATTCCATCTTTGTTTGTATACTGTATATTGTAATAGGTGCTATACATTGGTTTTCCCAAAGTTAGAAGCAGCGCTAGCTAGTGATTATACAGTATACATAGCTTCATAAACAGAACAGAGACAAAAAGTGGGAAGGAAAAGGGAGTGCTGGTATCCAGAAAGATAAAATAAAGAAAAGAAGACTGTGACGGAACGTCCCATACTCTGCTTAAGTGCTTTCCTCAGTATATCGCTTCTTAAGTCCTGGAACACGAGACCAATGGATCTGGCTATAGTAACCCTCAAGAACCAGACAACACCAGTCTTGGAGTACATCAGAAATAGCCTGCTTTATTTGAGATCTCACACAAATATTTACACCAGGACGACAATACAGACTGTAACCAGAAACATAATTAACATGAGCTAATTAACTAATCCTTAAACTAGACTGGTGACTCAGAGATATGACCTTTCAGGGCAGCCTTGACATCTCCTAGCTCACCAACTATAAAATACACATTATCATAAATATCAACACAGAACTCCTTCATACAATAGCAGAGTTAATTAGCACAAACAACAATGGGTGAAAGACTCTTAGAAGCTATACTAGACTTATTTACATTATAGCAGACAACAGACAGACAGGTGGCTGGAGTTGATGACATCAACATCTTCTAACAGTATGTGTCCCAACAGTATGAATCAGTCACCATTTCTAACATGGCATATACAGGGTTCCCAGAGTCTGTGTGTCTTGGGGGGAACATGGACCTGAATCCAAAGTAATACCACCTCAAGGGTCCCCAGGCATACCCCTCACAAAGAACACTGTTCCCCCAAAAGCCAGGGCCCATAATCAGTAGGCAAGAGGCCAGCATTCAGTCCCCTCCAAAAGCCTCTGTCCCGGGTAAGTCCATCACAAAGACAAAGGCAACAAAATACTAAATGTAATTTATGAAAGCAGTAAGAGATAAGTAAAAGCCATTTTATATATCAGAATAAATCAGTCTGTGTAGGGGATGTCTAATTACAATAGAATGCACACAGATCCCAAAAATGAAAACAAATTGGGATTATAGGATGTCTGATAAAGGTGGTAAAATATATATCCAACACAATTATTTATTTTCTTATTTAGTCATCCTAAAGCTGCGTACACACGAGTGAAATGTCCGACAGAAAAAGTCAGATGGAAGCTTTTCATCGTCTATTCCGATCGTGTGTGTGCCTCATCGGACTTTTTTTTTTCGAAAATTCTGACGGACCTAGAAATAGAACATGTTCTAAATATTTTCGACGGAACCAATTCCTATTAGGAAAACCGCTCGTCTGTATGCTGTTCCGACGGACCAAAAATGACGCTTGCTCTGAAGCAAGTACGAGACGGAAGCTATTGGCTACTGGCTATTGAACTTACTTTTTCTAGTCCTGTCGTACGTGTTGTACGTCACCGCGTTCTGGACTGTTGGACTTTGGTCAGACTTTGGTTTGACCATGTGTAGGCAAGACCGCTTGAATGGAATTCCGTCGGAGTTCAGTCAGAGAAACCTTCGGAGTTTATTCCGTCAGCAAAACCGGTCGTGTGTACGCGGCATGAGGGTATACTGTATCCAACCTATATATTTAATGACTCTCTTTGCAGTATGGTAGAGAATTATGTTCCTTGTGTTTAGGACAAATTACTTCTACTATCACTATGAAATGTAGCTGAGAACTTTAATAATTAGCTAACTATAAAATGGGAGGTTTAAGGCCAAAGCAGCAAATATCATTGTAATGTTCCTCAAGGCATACCCAAATCTGAGAATTCTTGACAACACAGTTTAGTCAACAAAGATATTTCAACAAACATGATAATATCACATACTGTACTCCAATATGGATTTCTTCTTGCTAATTGAGGTATGAGTAAAATGCAATGAGAATGGAATTTCTCTTACTTATTAAGGCTTTTCAAACCTATTTGAAGATAACTCTTGTGACTGTTTTATTACAGACTAGATCATCCCTGAGGTTTTGGGATCTTCGAAACTCAAAGACAGGAGGCCCCTTGAAATGCCTTTTTAAAACGTGGGCAAATGTTTTTATTACTTTGGCTGTGGAGGTTTCAAAAAAAGATACAGTAGTTCACCCGGAATGTACTTTTGAGACTTGATTATTTTTAAACTGCTTAAGAGATTTTGTATCTAAAGATAGAGCCTGATATAAGAATTCAGAAGGTCAGTTCTCGTATCCACACACTACTAATGATTCAACAATCAAGTTGACTAGTGTCAAAAACAAGCTGAAGACGTTATCCTTTTCACCTCACACATTGACTAGAGCTTAGGCCTTTTATTGGAAAGACTGGAATAAAATTATCAAACCACAAAAATATTTTTCTTGGTGGTTTATTTTTTCTATATGGAGTTGGGAGCAATTTCAGTTTGAAAATTGTTCTTCTATACTCCTTTGAAAATGTAATGGTAGGATCTATCTATTTTTATATGAATGCCAAATTAAAAATGTAATCTGTGTGTCTGAATCACAAAAGTATATGACTTAGGTTCATGGGATGGCTATACTCACAGCTGATATCAAAGTCTGCAATGTAGAAATAAGCATACAAAGGGGCCACATTGCTCTCCATGGCTGTACTGGAGACTACAGTGGTGACGGAAAGTATTCAGACCCCCTTACATTTTTCACTCTTTGTTATATTGCAGCCATTTGCTAAAATCATTTAAGTTCATTTTTTTCCTCATTAATGTACACACAGCACCCTATATTGACAGAAAAACACAGAATTGTTGACATTTTTTGCAGATTTATAAAAAAGAAAAACTGAAATATCACATGGTCCTAATAAATCTGCAAAAATGTCAACAATTCTGTGTTTTTCTGTCAATATGGGGTGCTGTGTGTACATTAATGAGGAAAAAAAATGAACTTAAATAATTTTAGCAAATGGCTGCAATATAACAAAGAGTGAAAAATTTAAGGGGGTCTGAATACTTTCCATCCCCACTGTATATCAAAACACCTGCAGCATCCCTGGGAGCCACTGATGTCACAGGAATCCTCTTCACTAAAGCAAAACCACCATCCCTGCCCCTTTCTTTACAAAGCTGGTGACAGCTTGGTGAGCTATTATTCAACTCTGAGTGCCGTTGGGATCAGTGGGAGGCCCTTTTCTACATACTCCCTGGCAAGGTACCCTCCCATTTTGAAGGCATATGGCCTGGTTTGGATGGTTCTAGCAAGCGGCGTCCTCCCCTATCCTGGTCAGCCAGGCTGCATGCTCGGATAAGGATCTAAGGATCTAGTATAGATTTCCTGGGGGGCCTTGCACATTTTTTTTTTGTTTTGTTTTTTTGTGAGGTACTCCCTTCAAATTCAAAACAGTCTTAAAGGGTCTGGTTTATATTTTGGGTGGGATGCAAATTTATTTTACATTCTTTCTGTATGTTATGCTACAGCAAAAGTGACATTTACAAAGGAAAAAATTATGCAGTTTATATTACTGGCAAATGACATTCATTGCTGGCTTCTTGTAAAAAACAAAAAAAAAAATACACAGCAGACCCTTGGAGGGGTCTGTGTGCTGCTTTAAAAAAAAAAAAAAAAAGAAGTTGTCAGTGTCATGTCATTTTCCAGAAGTTTTAAACACTTTCCTTTGCAAATGTCAGTGCTGCTGTAGCACTTTCTGTACATCACAGAGATGCGCCCCTTCACAGGAAGGTTTAGGACACACCCAAGCGTTTAATTTAAAGGAATTGGACATTTTTATTGTCTCACTTTAAGCAATTAAAGCAATCACTGCTCCCAGATAAATTGAATGTTTAATTTATTTATTTTTTACATTAGTACATGTGCCCCAGAGCAGTGCCCACCTCCCCATGCTATTTCTCTGGACACCCCATTGCCTTTTTAGTCCAAAAAATGGGCATTTGTAATGTTACATATTTGGCTCATATTGATTTCAATGGAGTTTTGGTTCTGCATCTGAACTTCTTTAACCTCCGGAATATTTACCCCCCTTCATGACCAGGCCATTTTTTGTGATACGGTACTACGTTACTTTAACTGACAATTGCGCTGTCATGCGACATTGTACCCAAATAAAATGTATGTCCTTATCCCCCCACAAATAGAGCTTTCTTGTGATGGTATTTGATCACCCCTGGGTTTTTTATTTTTTGCGCTATAAACAAAAAAATACTGACAATTTTGAAAAAAGAAAAACAATATTTTTTACTTTCTGCTGTAAAACATATCCAATCAAAAAATTGAAAAAATTGAAAAAAAATCTGATATCTTCAGAAATGCAGGCCAATATGTATCTACTACATGTCTTTGGTAAAAAAAAATCCTATTAAGCGTATATTAATAGTGTCTACAAACTTTGGCACATTTTTATTTATTTATTTTTTTACTAGTAATGCCGGCAATCAGCAACCTCTAGCGGGACTGCGATATTGCGGCGAGCATTCTGACACTAACTGAAACTTTTTGGGAACCAGTGACACTAATACAGTGATCAGTGCTAAAAATATGGACTGTCACTGTACTAATGACACTGACTGGGAAGTGTTTAACATCAGGGGTTACCTGTGTGCCTAGCCAGTGTTTTTCTATACTGTGTGAGGTGGTTTTACTAGGGGAAGAGATGGAATTTATTCTCTGCTTGCAGGGACACAACTTGCATCAAAGTGAGTATAACAAGCATGCTTTATTGCATTTACAGACTAATTTTACTGTTGTGGGTTTAGTAACAATTTAATCCTGCTCCAACTGAACCCAGGGCAGTTTGACTCATCTCTAATTGCGGACAATGGCTCTGCTCTTAACTGCTGTTTTGATAATCCGCTGATCATTGTTGTATGTAGCACCCTCTAGTGTGCTAGGAGTAATAGTACAATTTGTAAGAGTAGGTACATTTCCAGGCTTAGCCAAGCCTGGGTGTGTTTTGATCTGGGCTGGGAGTGGCTCAGGGTAGGGCTGGGTGACTCACAGGTGGCATCACCAGAACCTCCCACTTCTTTCCAGAATGTTCTGTCTTTTCTGGAAGGAGAGGTGGAGGGGGGAGGTGGAGCTGCCTGGGGTGTTCTGAGGAGCCCTGACCAATCCCCAATCTGGATTAGCAGGGGGCAGGCCTACTTAAATATCCTGGTTCAGCCCAGCAGGGGAGAAGTTGATCTGGTGGAAGATGGAGATGGAGTGTTAGGCTGTCGGGGGCCCTTGAAGGAGCTCCCCAGTCTGGGGGGCGGTGATCTTGGGCCTGGGCTCGGGTGCGGACAGGACTTTCTTACAACCCACAGAGGTGTCCTGACCCGGAGGCATGGGAGGAGCAAGAGAGGACAGCGGGAGAACACTGCCAGGCAAGTCTCCAGGAGTTCCACACACAGAGGCAGCCAAGAGGGCAGGTGAGTGTTCACACAGTCGGGAGGACTGGGAGGCATGCCTGAGAGGACTGAGATGCAGCAGTCTGAGATGGGAGCAGATCCAGTCTGGAGGATCGTGGTGGCAAGGGCAGTGGAAAGGGGCAACTGCAACCAGGAGGGCTGGCAGTGCCTGAAGAGGTGGTACTGGGAGCAGTAGCCACAGGGTCAGCTAGCACTGGAACTTTTTATATTTGCTACACCATAGGGGCCCACAGTCTCTGCCTGCAAAAAGCATCTGCACGGGGTGCTTTAAATTTTTATTTTTTTTTTCCTTATTTATTTTGCTTTTTATTTCTTATTTTGACACCGTCAAAATGGGGTCACTTTTATTAATATTACAAGGAATGTAAACATCCCTTGTAATAGAAAAAAAGTATGACAGGACCTCTTAAATATGAGATCTGGGGTCAAAAAGACCTCAGATCTCATATTTAAACAAAAATGCAATAATAAAAAAAAAATGTATTTAAAAAAAAAAAACGAGCATTGGGTGGAAGTGATCATTGACGTCGCTTACGCCAGTCAATGCTATGGTCGTCTCTCCTGGCTCCGGTAAGCAGCGGAGACCACCAGAGCGCGGTGGGAGGGGGGACCCTCTCCCGCCCCCGATAAAAGTGATCTTGCGGCGAGTCCACCGCGGAAAGAAAGAGGACCATCCGCTCTTGAAGAGGATACCGGGGTAATGGCAGCTATCACAGCGATATTCCTCTTCAAGGTGCCAACGTATATCGTCGTGAGCCGGTCCGGTCTGGTTAACTTTCACATGCTTGTGAGTAGTTTTTATCTTTTCTATACAATTAAATTTACTTGGGATAATGCACAAGGCTGGTGCACCCTCTTTTCTTTTTCCTGAAAAGTGTGTACCTGGCTGGGCAGGGTGACAGAGGGACTGCTACACTCTACACTATCTATGGGGGTCCCGCTACATGTATAAATAGCATCCCATTACTACTTAATAAAATTCTGCTGACTAATATACAACAGGCAAAATGCGCAAAAGTGGGACAGTGATTCTTACAATGTTCTGCCCTGGAGCTGTCACGCACTCTAAGACCCCTTTCACACTGGAGCGTTTTGCAGGTGCTATAGCGTTAAAAATAGCGCCTGCAAACCGCGCTAAAACAGCTGCTCCATTCACTCCAGTGTGAAAGCCCGGTGCACTGGCAGAGCGTCAGAAAAAGTCCTGCCAGCAGCTTCTTTGGAGCGGTGAAGGATCGGTGAAGGCCGCTTCTCCACCGCTGCTCCCTGTTGAAATCAATGGGGCAGCGCTGCGATACCGCCGACAAAAGGCCGCTTCGGCGGCGTTTTGCAGGCGGATTTAACCCCTTTTCGGGCATTAGCGGGGGGGTTAAAACCCCGCCGCTAAAACGGCGGTAAGGCGGCACTAAAAATAGCACCGCTTTACCGCTGCACAGTGTGAAAGGGGGCTAAGGGCCCTTTCACACATGCAGTTCAGTCAGGGTCAAAACAGATGAAGTATTCATCCGTTTTTCATCCATGGTCATCAGTTTTTCATCAGTGCTCATCAGTTTTTCATCAGTGCTCATCAGTTTTTCATCAGTGCTCATCCGTTTTTCCATCAGTTTTTTTTACATCCACTACCAATGCAAAAACGTATGAAAAACTGGCCATTAGTCAGTTTACATCTGTTTTTCGTCCGATCCGTTTATTTGACGGATGAAAAATAGAGCTTTTTTCAGTTCAAAAAAACGGATGTTGACGGAAGCGGATGATAGATGATCATCTTTTGTTATGCATTTTTCCATAGGAATGCATTGATGTCTGTTTTTCATTCCTCAACAGATAGATGAAAAACGGACGAATGGTCCATATCTGTGAAAGGGGCCTAAGGCAACCATGGGTTTCAGGAAAGAAAATCACCTGATTCCACTATCAGTACAATCAGTGTTGATGGGAGAATCCCTTCCGCAGATCTATTATGCTCTTCCAGTGCGGGGGAGTAGGAAGCCACCCTGACCAAGAGAACGCAATGATTATTGCTAGTTGCTATAGCCTCTGGCAAGAATCTCATGCTATAAAACTGACATGCTGGTCAGATTGACATTGGAATGACTTGGGTACAATCAGTCTGCCCATAGATGGTTCGAATCTCGGCCGGTTCAACAGGGACCAGCCGATATTCGAACCATCTATGACCGGCTTTAACACTACTTCAAATCATTAGTAAGCCCTCATCTGGAATATGCAGTTCAGTTTTTGGCACCAGTCCTCAAACAGGATATCGAGGAACTGGAGAAAGTGCAGAGAAGGGAAACCAAACTAATAAGAGGCATGGAGGAGCTCAGCTATGAGGAAAGATTAGAGGAACTGAATTTGTTTTCTCTTGAGAAGAGAAGATTAAGGGTGATATGATCAACATGTATAAACACATAAGGGGTCCATATAGTGAACTTGGTGTTAGGTTATTCACTCTAATGTCATCACAGAGGACAAGGGGGCACTCTTTATGTCTAGAGGAAAAGAAATTTAATCTCCAAATATGGAAAGGTTTCTTCATAGTAAGAGCTGTGAAAATGTGGAATAGACTCCCTCAAGAGCTGGTTCTAGCCAGCTCAGTAGAGCTCAGTAGTGCTTTAAAAAAGGCCTGGATATTTTCCCAAATGTACATAATATAACTGGATACTAGACATGTGCGAATCGTTTCGTACGAATCGAAAATTCGTACGAATTTCCATAAGTTCGTACATTCGGGAGGATCTGAAATACGAATTTCTATGCTACGAATTTTGTACGAAATACGAAATTTCGTTTATGAATTTCGGATCCAAATTCCCAATGAACATTCGTAATTGTTACGAAAAGTTAATGAACCTAAAAGTTAAAAACCCAGGAAGTCAGCACAGCACAGGGATGGTGGGAGCCCCTCATAATGATAAATTCATCATAACGAACATTCGTAATTGTTACGAAAAGTTAACGAACCTAACGAAAATTGGTATTTCGTATGAAATTTCGGACACGAATTACAAAATATGAATTAATTCTAATATGAAAGGAAATGGAACGAAATGAAACAAATTTACTGACGGCGCACATGTCTACTGGATACTAACATTTATAGGTAATGTTGATCCAGGGAATATCCGATTGCCTCTCAGGGGATCAGGAAGGAATTTTTTCCCCTGCTGTAGCAAATTTCATCCTGCTTTGCTGGGGTTTTTCGCCTTCCTCTGGATCAACTGTGGGTAAAGGATTGTGTATATGGGAGTGTATGATTTTTATTTTTTTTGTATTTTATTTTATTGGTTGAACTTGATGGACTTGTGTTTTTTTTTCAACCTAACTATATACTTCATCTACAGAATACAGAATCTACAGAATTTCAGGTACAAACCAAACCTACTTTGGGTACCAGCTGGGGCCAGCTGGTACCCAAAGCCCTAGTGCATATGCACTCATATTCAGTTGTTGGGACCTCCTTCACAGTCACTTTCCATTCTTCTGACAACAAATCTAAAAGATAGTGGACTGTTGCAGGCTATAGGCATACCTCTTAACATTTTGAGATGGGAACGAGGGACACCTACTAGCAAACGTATGTAGGCATAGGACACGCCCCCTGCCACACCCCCTTAAAGGAGAATTAACCCCAAAAAACGTTAATTAAATCCACAAGGGCTTTTTTTTTACCACTACTATTCCTTTATATTGGCTTTTATCATTTAAAAATGCAGCAATTTAGAATTTGGATGAAAGGTTTAGCACTGGGAAACACTTTTTGAAAGATAAAAAGTGCATTATATATACAATTATATAGATCAGACCAAAATTAGGGGGGGGGGAAGAGGGACAGAGGGACATTGTTCCAAATCAGGGACAGTTGGGAGCTATGTATAGGGGACATATGACACAGTTCTGTTTTGTTACAAACACCTATCATTGAACATGTCATACCGGTATTGTCAGTTCTTTATCATACTAATCAGCTCTTTGTTGTAGTTGGGCGAGTCATGTGTAGGAATGTAAGATGCTGGCCACAGATTGGCTTCTCTAATGACTTTATAGGAAAGCTGAGGATCCTTTAGGAAGCAGATTAACCCCTAAAAATATTCTGAGCTTGGGACACCAGGGAAAAGTGAGCGGTGTGAGAGCATCTTCCTGTGGTAAGGACTAGTTGTAGTGTATTGTGTCCTGTGACGTGTACAGGTTATCTCACAAATCTGTTTGTACTGAAGTTAATGAGTGAATGAAATGTGTGCTGTATAGTTCAGCCCCATGCACCTATAAGACAGAGCATGTCATAGTTCCTGTGTGACTGTCTCTATCTACAGCTGTTTGCAGTGCTGGATTTCTGATCTGGAACACCGAGACCTTCTTCAGCTATCAAGAGTCACATCCCAGGCTTCAGTCCTTACGGGAAAGGAAATTATTCCCAACTACATTCGTTAGAGGCATCACTGCGTGAGTAAGGTAATTAGGATAAAGGCTCCTCTGGAATATTGTAGAATACAGGCAGATAAATAAGAAATGTACTCATGATGACTCATTTCTAGATTCCAGAGCTGAGTTTGTGGTATCTACATTCATCAAGCACATTTCACTCTTGGAGCCAAATGTTTCGTTAGATAAATCCCCATTCAATATTTTGGCGTCAGTTCGCCAACGTGTATTTGCAATTTATTTCACAATACTTTTTTTTTTTTTTTTTTTTCATGAAAATTGTTAACTCATATATGTATCTAATGATTGTAGAGAGGTGAAATGGTTAAAATAGTTATTTAAAGTCTATGTTTTTTTTAAAGTTTAATTTTTGTATTGAATCCCCTACCTGTGATTTTTTTGTCTCTAGCAACTTAGGCTGTAAAATTGTTATTTAAAATTCTTCTGCTACTGGGCTATTTTCCACTGCTATATCCTCTGCGGTTTCTTCATTCATGTGTTTAAACCCTTACCCAGAGCTTTTTTTGAGTGGGGATGCAGTTCTATAGTGTGCTGGAGCTTCTATTGATGCTGGCTGCTTGGGGATCTATTGTTGTGAGGGGTCTAGTGTAGGGTTGCCACATCATCCTTTTAATCCAGGACACACATTAATTACACAGGTTCTGTGGCTGATTAAGGTGGTAATTAAACTCACTTATCTGCATTAAATCAGCCTCAGAACCTGTGTAATTAATATGTGTCCTGGATTAAAGGGATGATGTGGCAACCCTAGTCTAGTGTTGCTGGGGAATATTATTGTTTCTGGTGGAGGATCTACTGTTGCGGGGTGGGGGAGGGGTTAATTGTTGCTGGGAGGGATCTACTGTTGAGGGAGGAGTCTATTGATGCTGGCTGCTGGGAGATCTATTGTTGCTAGTGGGGGGGGGGGGTCTATTGTTGCTGGGGTGGGGGGTCATTGTTTGTGGTGGCTCTTTTGATGCTGGCTGCTGGAGGATCTATTATTGTGAGGGTCTAGTGTTGCCTGAGAGGTTTATTGTTTCTGGTGGAGGATCTACTGTTGCTGGGGGGGGGGGGTTAATTGTTGCTGGGAGGGATCTACTGTTGAGAGAGGGGTCTATTAATGCTGGGAGATCTATTGTTGCTAGTGGGGAGGATCTATTATTGTGAGGGTCTAGTGTTGCCTGGGAGGTTTATTGTTTCTGGTGGAGGATCTACTGTTGCTGGGGGGGGGGGTTAATTGTTGCTGGGAGGGATCTACTGTTGAGAGAGGGGTCTATTAATGCTGGGAGATCTATTGTTGCTAGTGGGGGGGTCTATTGTTGCTGGGGTGGGGGGGCGTTGTTTGTGGTGGCTCTTTTGTTGCTGGGTGCATCTTTTGTTGCTACAGGGTCTATTGTTGTTGGCTGCAGGGGATCTATTTTATTGCTTTTCTTGTTATCAGTGTCCAATTCCATACAAAGTCCTTCCATACATATTACTTGGTTCTGTATTCCTTAAAAGGGGTGGTACTGGGAGGTGGGTATGGGGTGAAACTAAGGGACTGTGCTCGAGGGTGGGTAGGAGAAAGGGACGCAGGGTGAGGCAGAAGGGGGGAATACCTGCACCTATTCCCTGAGAAAAAAACCCTGCCCTTACCTGTCTTTATCTTTAGTAACTTTGGGTCTAAAATTGTAATTTAACCACTTCAGCTCCGGAAGGCTTACCCCCCTTCATAACCAAGCCATTTTTTGCGCTATAGCACTGCGTTACTTTAACTGACAATTGCGCGGTCATGCAACGTTGCACCCAAATAAAATGTATGTCCAATTTTACCACAAATAGAGCTTTCTTTTGGTGGTATTTTATCACCTCTGTGGTTTTTATTTTTTTGCACTATATACAAAAAAAGACTGACAATTTTGCAAAAAAATAAAATTATACTTTCTGCTATAAAACATTCCCAATAAAAAAACGTAAAAAATCTAATTTCTTCATCAATTTAGGCCAATATGTATTCTGCTACATACAATACATGTATATTGATTGGTTTGCACAAAGTTATAGCGTCTACAAACGATGGTATATTTTTATTGATTTATTCTTTATTAGTAATGGCAGCTATCAGCGAATCATGGTATACTGCGATATTGCGACGGACAAATCGGACACCTAACTGAAACTTTTTGGGACCAGTAACACTAATACAGTGATCAGTGCTAAAATTATGCACTGTCACTGTACTAATGACACTGGCAGGGAAGGGGTTAACATCAGGGGCAATCAAAGGGTTATATGTGTTGCCTGGGAGTGATCACACAGAGGAACACACTGCCATTTAACAGATGCACAGTTTGCTTTTAATTGTTAATGGCATCCTCTCACACCTGCAAAGCACCACATTTTTCTGGGCCTTAAACCGGCTCGGTGGAATTTGTTTTTTGCATTAAAATCTGGGACTTTGTGTCCGCATTTCTCACATGTAGGGGAGCACATTGAAATAAATAGCCTGTCCTACAAGCCACGTGTGGGAACGCGCCCACACTTGGTCGCACACGACCTTAATGAGAGTTTGATAGTAACTCGCTGGACCCCTCTAGTGATGTATGTAAATAAGTAAAGAATAATAAATGAAAAGTTTAGCCCCAGAGTCAGATAATGTTTACAAACCAAAGTGGAATTTCACCCAGAAGGGGAAGTTCCACCTTTTCTCCTTCTCCCCCCTCCTCTCCCATACTTGGAATGTCTTTTTTTGGGGGGAGCGGGTACCTTATTTTACCAGGTACCCGCTCCTACTTTCGTTCTGACTGCCTTGGTGATCGATTTAGAAGTCCCCCCTCCGCAGCCTCTTGGGGGACGTCACAGGAGACTGTGGGACCATTCATGGGGTGCAGTGCGGCTTGCATATGCGCAGTGGGCAGCCGGCTGTGAAGCCACAAGGAGTCTCAGCCTGCTGCCCATAGTTAGGATTCCGGCGCCTGGACCCGAAGACCAGGTTGGGTAAGGACATCAGTGGATCCTGGGACAGGTAAGTGTGTGTTATTTAAGTGCCGGTTCACACTTGTGTGATGTCAGACATGACATGTGATTTGCAGAGCACTGCTGTGCAGATCACACGTGATGTCTGTGCAATGCAAATTCAGCCATACAGATTGTATGGCTGAATTCACATTGCATTCGGACCAAAATAATGCAGGACCCTTTTTTGTCCGCACCAGAATCGGATCTCCAATTCCTGTGTGAATTCACAGTTTGTACTGCGATATGTGAACCGATCTGGGGGTGTCAATAACTTTCTATTGACACCCGCAGCGGTTTGCATAGGGCAGTGTGAGTTCTATGTGATGCAGGAACTGGCACTGGAATCGCGCTGGTTCCCACAGTGAGCTGGTGTTAACCCGGCACTTAAGGTCAGTACCTACAGTATTTGCGGATTTTTACATTTTTGTTTACAGGGTGAAGATCCTCTTTAACCACTTCCCGCCCGCCTTATAGCGGATTGACGTCCGGGAAGTGGTTCCGTTATCCTGACTGGGCGTCATATGACGTCCAGCAGGATAACATGCCGCGGCGCGCATCGCGGCGATGGGTGGAGCGGTGTGTCAGCCTGACACACCGCTCCACCGATCTTGGTAAAGAGCCTCTGGCGGAGGCTCTTTACCACGTGATCAGCCGTGTCCAATCACGGCTGATCACGCTGTCAATAGGAAGAGCCGTTGATCGGCTTTTCCTCACTCGCGTCTGATAGACGCGAGTAGAGGAGAGCCGATCGGCGGTTCTTCTGATAGGGGGGTCTGCGCTGATTGTTTATCAGCGCAGCCCCCCCTCAGATCACCACACTGGACCACCAGGGATCGCCACTAGGACCACCAGGGAAGGGGCAACATGTGGATGGCCGGGTATGTACCCCATGGCCATCCACATGTGCCCAATCTTTGCCAATCAGTGCCCACAAATGGGCACTGATTGGCACCATTATGTTTTAGTTATGCCCAGCAATGCCACCAATAAATTTTATCAGTGCCACCAATCAGTGTCATCAGTGCCACCTGTCATTGCCCATCGGTGCCATCTGTCAGTGCCCATCTATCAGTGCCCATCAGTGGCACCTATCAGTGCCACCCATAAGTACCAATCAATGCCACCTATGAGTGCCCATCGGTGCCACCTATGAGTGCCCATCAGTGCCGCATACCAGTGCCTATCAGTCCCACCTATCAGTGCCCATCAGTGCCGCCTATCAGTGCCCATCATCAGTGCCACCTCATCAGTGCCACCTCATTGGTGCCACCTCATCGGTGCCGCCGTATCAGTGCCCTTCAGTGCAGCCATATCATTGCCCGTCATTGAAGAAGAAAACGTACTTATTTACAAGAAATTTTAACAGAAACAAAGAAAAACTTGTTTTTTTTTTTTAATTTTCCGGCTTTTTTCATTTGTTGCGCAAAAAATAAAAACCGCAGAGGTGATCAAATACCACCAAAAGAAAGCTCTATTTGTGGGAACAAAATGATAAAAAAATTGTTTGAGTACAGTGTTGCATGACCGCGCAATTGTCATTCAAATTGCAACAGCGCTGAAAGCTAAAAATTGGTCTAGGCGGGAAGGTGTCTTAAGTGCCTGGTATTGAAGTGGTTAAAGTGACACTTTAAAAAAAAAATGCTATACAGCAAGGGTCAGGTCTTTATATATGTGTTAAAGTTCAACACTGAAAATACAAACATTTTTTAAATAGCATGCTTTGGGGATGCCCTAAAGTGGTATTATAGTCATTTTTTTTTTAACTACATGAGGCACAGGTGTGTTATGCAACAATGTGCTAGTATGCGCCACATAGTAGCACTTTATGACAGACTTGCCTGTTAAAGTGTAAGTAAAGCCCCCTATCGTTTTCAGCCAAGGAAGCCATCATTTTTGCCTCTGTTTAATCTACAACTGCCATGATGCTGCACATGTGATCAGTTATGACACCAGCCATTGGATGGTTTGACAGTTTGGTTGAGAGCACAACCAATGGGAGTGTCATATTTCTGGCACATGCCAGAAATGAAACTGTTTTATAGACGGGTTTACTTCTGCTTTAAATGGAGGCCTCCAGCACTGTGCTTTCACTGATCCCACAGGTCCTGAGCCCTTCCATCTTTGCCCAGATTTCCTTTTGGGTTCCGACTGTTCAGATGCTTGAATGAGCAGGCCGCGATGATGTCACTCTCGCTTATGCACATGAAAGTCCCGTCAACACGACATACAGGGTGTGCCGTAAATGTATGCTGAGCTGCGCAAGCAGGGGGAACATTTTGACAGAAGAGACTGATGGGATCTCTTCTGTCATAAACACCCTAGCTGTCAGCAAGTCTTTAAAAAGTCTTTTAAAAGCGTTTAATACCACTTTAAGGCCGGGGTCACACTGATACGGTGCAGGACACCGCATGTAATTCGCTCAGGAATCGCAGCACATTCTTGTGAGAATTACATGCAGTTTCTCTGGGGTGCGATTCGAGCCATTGATTTGTATGGCTCAAATCACACCGCATTTGCACCAAACTCGTGCAGGACCCTTTTTTTTGTCCGCACCAGAATCGGATCACATGGGAGTTCAAACCCATGTGATTAGATTCTGCAATAATGCACTGCGTTTTGCAAACCGATTGCGGGGTGTCATTAACTTAACATACACTCCGCAATCAGTTTGCAAGAACAGGTTGTTGATTTTGATGCAGTGCAGAATTCTCAGCGAATTTGCACCACATCGAGCCTAAATCTACACATGGTATTATAGAACAGTGCAATGTAGTACTTAAAAATGTCCTTAAAACAAAAAAAAGGTGAAAGAACAGTGTGGGGCATCCCTTCATATTCTAACCAGATATCCACCTGCTGACAGGGGAATGAATACATTAGTACCCCTTATTACATACTCCCCCAAAAAGTGAAATGTAAATGTACACACAAACACCTTGAAAACGGTATTTTATTAACGGTATTTTTTTTTCTTAGGTGCATTTCCCCCAGATCAGTGCCCACCTCCCAAGGCCCTTTTTAAAAAAATAAAATAAAATAGCTTCCAAGTTAGCTTTGCAAATAGCATAAATACATAAAAAAATAAAATAAAACATCCACAAACAGGTTTGGAAATCCCCCCATAAACTGAATCCCCTGTTGGTAGAGAAACTAGAAATCAAGACACTTATTGTTATTTAGTCCCATTCTTTAAGCATGTGTGTATAAACATTGACCTGACTGTAAAAAGTTTGGTGTCCCGTGAACCATAGAGTTTTATGAGCAGCTGAGGAGGTATGATGACCTATGTCATGGTTTGCTTCAAATCTATCCAGCTATTATGTTGTCATTAGAAGAAGTAATGGCTTCTTAATGGGTTCTATTGTTTTGTTTTTTTTTTACATCTTCTGTATCTGTAAATGCTAAGCTCTATGAACTGGCCTTTTTTTTAACAGGCAAAGTAAGTGAATTCTTCCCTAATGGGGATTCTGATGCCAAAAAAAAGTGTGATGCAGTTTTTTTTTTTTAAAGAAGCTATCACCTTGCCATCCAGAGCAAAGAGAAGGTGTCTTTGTAAAGGCCACCAAAGGCAAGCATAACGTAAGGTTAACAAGTCTTACCTCCTTCTGCATTCCTCCTCTTGGTGTTGGCCTTGGACAATTGTTGTGGGCCAGAGACAGGCACTCCCCAGCAAAACAGCCTTCTACTTGTTAGCTGCGATGTTTGGGGGCCAAGCGCCATGGAGGGATGCTCAGTCTAACGCTGTGGTTAGCTTTATAAGGCACCTAGGTGCATTGGACAAAGTTCACTACATGTACTTTCTCGCATTGGAAGCTGAATACTGTAAAAAAAAAAAAAAAAAGGGGGGATTTTTCCGCATTTAAGACAAAGAGGGTGATAAGAAGAAGGCACTGCACCAGTTTATACATGAATTGATGCGCCGGAAAAGTAATTAATTGAACGTGCGAACCGGCGCACATTGAAGTGCAAATAACGATAATAAAAACCTGCATATGTAAACTGCAACTGGCGCTAGGGTAACTGCGGTTTTCTCACTGATAATAGCGCATGCCCAATACAATTGGTTAATTTTATCTCATTGGATGTGTCTTGTTAGGCAATTAGTAGGTGTTATCAGTTAATTAACCATTTTGATGCTAATCTCATTCCTATCACTTCTAATATATCTTTGAAATGTGTTTTTCTTTTCTTTTTTTTTACCCAAATCTTTCAATACATTACAAAGAACAGAGAAGTGTTTCTAAATCCAATAAATTAATATTTTCAGATCTTTAAAGGTGACCATACACTGCAATCAGTTAGATCTTAAATAAATTAGATTTAGTGCAAGAGCCTGTTTGACTTCCTATATTTTGAATTCATTGTTTAAGTGTGTCTTCCTATTACCTATTTTGCCAAAATATCAAGTTGTACAGAGATTGGCCAATCAGATTGCATAGTGCATGACCATCTTAAGTGCCAAATTTGAAATGTAGATGTGCCATAACCCACTTGTATTTTCCTAACAATATTTCTTGGGCATTACACAAGGCACATGAAAAATCACCTTTTTTGACTATATTTGACTGGCTGCTTGCTTCTGCTTGGGCCTGGCACACACGCACAATCGCACATGATGATGACAAATTAAAGTCATCATGTGCAATTGTGCGTGTGTGCCAAGCAGAAGCAGCCAATCAAATATAGTGCTAAATATGGGTTATATAAATATGCATAGCAGCCATAGCTATCATAAATAAAGTGTAATAAAGTGATTTGAGCAACGAGCTCATTAAACAGTCCACATTCAGTGAAAGTTCATGTACTGCAAACTTTCACTGAATGTGGACTGTTTAATGAGCAGGGGCGGACTGACCCATCAGGCTCTGCTCAAGGGCCTGAGACCCCATTCACACAGGGGCAACACGACTTGCAGGTCGCCTCAGCGAGGCGACCTGCAAACGACTGCCCGGGCGACTTGCAAAACGACTTCTGTATAGAAGTCTATGCAAGTCGCCCCAAGTCGCCCCCGAAGTCGTACAGGAACCTTTTTCTAAGTCGGAGCGACTTGCGTCGCTCCCCTTGGAACGGTTCCATAGCACAGAACGGGAGGCGACTTGTCAGGCGACTAGGTCGCCTGACAAGTCGTCCCTGTTTGAATGGGCTGTGAGGCTCTGCAAGACTGCAATGCATACATTCTAGCACTAGCAGCGGCTGTAATAAGACCTCTCATAGTGCACTGCTCCCCACTGCTTCCCTCCCATCCACCCCAGGTGCTTGTACTGTACATTACATCACCTGGTATGTATGAGAAGAGAGGAGGGGCCGGCGGGAAGCAGCGCAGTGAGAGGTCTTATTACAGGCATCAAATAAGGCTGTGTACTTTTTATTTTTTACAGGAGTCTAGAGACACCAGGGGGGAGGGGCAGGGGCAACCAGTACAGATGTAGGGGGCCTGGGCCCCAACAGGACCACAGGAGGCCCCATGATACTCTCCTGGTCCCCCCACAGTGTCCTCCTGTGTCCCCACCCCCACACCGTGTCCTCTCTCCTCCCCGGCATCCCCCTGTTTCCCCTATCCGCACTGCATCCCTCTCTGTCCTCATCTCACTGTGTCCCTCTGTCTGTCCCCAGCGTCCCTCTCTGTCCTTGTCACACTGCATCCCTCTCTGTCCTCATCACACTGTGTCCCTCTGTCTGTCCCCAGCATCCCTCTCTGTCCTTGTCACACTGCATTCCTCTCTGTCCTCATCACACTGTGTCCCTCTGTCTGTCCCCAGCATCCCTCTCTGTCCTTGTCACACTGCATCCCTCTCTGTCCTCATCACACTGTGTCCCTCTGTCTGTCCCCAGGGTCCCTCTCTGTCCTTGTCACACTGCATCCCTCTCTGTCCTCATCACACTGTGTCCCTCTGTCTGTCCCCAGCATCCCTCTCTGTCCTTGTCACACTGCATCCCTCTCTGTCCTCATCACACTGTGTCCCTCTGTCTGTCCCCAGCGCCCCTCTCTGTCCTCATCACACTGTGTCCCTCTGTCTGTCCCCAGCGCCCCTCTCTGTCCTCATCACACTGTGTCCCTCTGTCTGTCCCCAGCGCCCCTCTCTGTCCTCATCACACTGTGTCCCTCTGTCTGTCCCCAGCGCCCCTCTCTGTCCTCATCACACTGTGTCCCTCTGTCTGTCCCCAGCATCCCTCTCTGTCCTTGTCACACTGCATCCCTCTCTGTCCTCATCACACTGTGTCCCTCTGTCTGTCCCCAGCGCCCCTCTCTGTCCTCATCACATTGTATCCCTCTGTCTGTCCCCAGTGTCCCTCTCTGTCCTTGTCACACTGCATCCCTCTCTGTCCTCATCACACTGTGTCCCTCTGTCTGTCCCCAGCATCCCTCTCTGTCCTTGTCACACTGCATTCCTCTCTGTCCTCATCACACTGTGTCCCTCTGTCTGTCCCCAGCATCCCTCTCTGTCCTTGTCACACTGCATCCCTCTCTGTCCTCATCACACTGTGTCCCTCTGTCTGTCCCCAGGGTCCCTCTCTGTCCTTGTCACACTGCATCCCTCTCTGTCCTCATCACACTGTGTCCCTCTGTCTGTCCCCAGCATCCCTCTCTGTCCTTGTCACACTGCATCCCTCTCTGTCCTCATCACACTGTGTCCCTCTGTCTGTCCCCAGGGTCCCTCTCTGTCCTTGTCACACTGCATCCCTCTCTGTCCTCATCACACTGTGTCCCTCTGTCTGTCCCCAGCATCCCTCTCTGTCCTTGTCACACTGCATCCCTCTCTGTCCTCATCACACTGTGTCCCTCTGTCTGTCCCCAGCGCCCCTCTCTGTCCTCATCACACTGTGTCCCTCTGTCTGTCCCCAGCATCCCTCTCTGTCCTTGTCACACTGCATCCCTCTCTGTCCTCATCACACTGTGTCCCTCTGTCTGTCCCCAGCGCCCCTCTCTGTCCTCATCACATTGTATCCCTCTGTCTGTCCCCAGTGTCCCTCTCTGTCCTTGTCACACTGCATCCCTCTCTGTCCTCATCACACTGTCCCCAGCCTCCCTCTCTGTCCTTGTCACACTGCATCCCTCTCTGTCCTCATCACACTGTGTCCCTCTGTCCCCAGCATCCCTCTTTGTCCTCATCACACTGTCTGTCCCCAGCGTCCCTCTCTGTCCTCATCACACTGTGTCCCTCTGTCTGTCCTGGCATCCCTCTCTGTCCTCATCACACTGTCTGTCCCGGCATCCCTCTCTGTCCTTGTCACACTGGGTCCCTCTCTGTCTGTCCCCAGTATCCCTCCCTGTCCCTGACATCCCTCTCTGTATTCGTCGCACTGCATCCCTCTCTGTCCTCAGTGTCCCTCCCTGTTCCTTGATTGTGTGTTAGTGTTTCATTGAGTTTGTATGAGTTACTATGTGCACCAATGTATTTTGATGAGTGTGAGTGTGCCAGTGTGTTGGCATCATCAGTGATTTTTGTATCAGTGTGTACCTGCGGGCCATTGTTAGCTGTTTTTTTTTGTTAAGGTTATCTGAAAGATGGGTTTCACATGTTTTGACAGGGGCGCAGTTTCAGTGCTTGCCATAGGCGCCATTTTGACTAGATACGCCTCTGAGTGGGAGCACATGCATTCTAATGGATTGACAAGGGGCAGGTGGGCCTGGAGGTAGCCGAATCTTCCTTAAAGGCACAAGGGCACATTGGACACCCAGCAAAAATATTTCCCCAAAAATAAGACCTAGCGCTATTTTCCAGGAGGGCTGCAATATAAGCCATACCCCGAAAATAAGCCCTAGTTTGAAGTGCTTGTGTGCTTTTCGGGGAAACACGGTATAATCCTCTGTTACGGCAGTGTGCAGTGTTCTGTGGGTGTGTGTCTGTGATCTCCTGGCTGTTGGCGGGGGATCTCGCCCCCCCTCCCTTGCAGTTTTCAGAGTGGAGAAGACAGCTCAAGGCAGGCGATGGAAGCGATATATGGTTAGGGTGTTTGCATAGTTGTAATGCAGCAGCACCTTTTGCATTATATGATCCTTTTACTGGTATGTTCATACTGGGGATTCCTGCATGGCAAGCCCTACCCCGAAAATAAGCCCTAGTGTGTTTTTGGTTTCCAAAATTAATACAAGACCTGGGCTTTGGGGAAACAAGGTAGCACAAGAGCAGCAACACATACTGTTGGACAGTTTAATTCAGTTGGTAAGCAGATTGGTTGGTGAGTTGAGTTGGGAATTTTCTCTGCTTTTGTATTTTATGCGTTTGCCTTTCCATGTGCTCCTTGCTGCGAAGGCCAGTTATAGGTGGGGGCGGGGGCCATCTGTTTGTTACTAGTGTAAATTTGGTGAGGGGACGCAAAGAAGCACAGTGCAGTGCGCTCCACAGCCGCCCGGAGACATGTGAACCGGCTCCATAGAGAGCCGGTCATATTCTCCTGCTATGTGAATTGGATGCGGAGAAACCCGCATCCAATTTGCATAGGTGTGAACCCAGCCTTAGGGTTAGGACTGCAAGTAATACAGGGTGCTGTAAAGGGGCTTTGCAGCTTATGCATACGAAATGTGTGCTAACTAAACCCCTGTTTTTAACGCATACTGTTGGACAGGTTAATTTGGTTGGTAAGCAGACTGGAAGATCAGTGTGCTGCCCCCCCCCCCCCCCCAGTTCTTATACAGCTGAGAACAGGGGGAATAGGGAGCATTTAAATACGTAAAAAAAGGGGGAAAAAAAGTATTTATAATGTTTTTGAATCTATGCACAGACATTTTGCCTTTAATTTCTATTTTTTACTGAATGTATTGTTTTACAAGGTGATCAATTACAATCACTTTAATTCTGCTGCAATCTAATCCACAAAACTGGCATCAAATTTGCAAAAATGGGCAGCCATTTGCAAATTGGTTGTAGACATTCGCAAAACAGGGAGTGGTGCAGGTACTTGCAGATGTGCAGCAACAAAAGCTAGAATATGAATTGTAAATGATTTGCACACATTCGCATGCAACATGCAACAAAAATATAACAAAACAGTATGATCCTAAAAAAGGTACCACAAAAATGGAGAAGTCACCCGTAAATCACTGTTGAACAGAATAAAACATGAAAACCAGTTTAAGACTCACCCACTGTTATACAGTATATAAAAGAAAAAAAAAAAAAGAGTAACATACAAAAGTATACAAATGTACAGGGGGTAGACTTTGGCATGCAAATAGATGGATTCCATCTCCTGTCTACCACCTGTATCTGCAAAAGGAAATTGTCATATTATGTATGCAAATTTTATGCCATTGGATTGTTGGGAGGTGGATTACATGATCACTGTGGGTACAAATTTTTCATATTTTGATTTACAGGAAGCGACAATATGGGCTGCTAAGGGCTTGTTGGCCCTTTCTTTTAGGCTGGGTTCACATTATTGTGAATTGGATGTGGGTTTACTCTGCATCCAATTCGCATGACAGAAGACTGTGACCAGCTCTCAATGGAGCTCAGTCGGTTCTCACAGCTCCGGGGGGGCTGCGGATCACACATCAGAAGGGTCCTGTGCGTATTTGCCTCCATTTCTGGTCCGAATTCAGCCCAAAAAAATCAGACCTAATTTGGACCTGAAACAGTGAACAGAGACACACTGGACCTCTGCTGTGCCCCACGGCCACACATAGTGTGAACCCAGCCTTAAATCTATCTTGGCCAAGTGATTAACAGCGTGGCTATAGAGATAAACGTTTAATAAATATGTATACTGATACATTAGTGTCTTGAGCGGTTGGTCTAGTATTTCTTTTCTGATTTTTGTATAATAGGGGGTGTTTGACACATTTTCATGCATCATTTAGAAATAGAGTGCCACTGTATTAATAAATGTCCCCCAAATAAGCTACATTCTCAAAGTACATTTGATGACGTGAAAAATGCATTTCATAAGTACTTCAAAAAACATTTGATTATAATATTCAATTTAATTTTAATTCAATTTGGAGTTTCCTGAGTGAAGACCACATTCACTATTAGAAATTAGTTTGAGTAAAGTTTTCCATCATGCTCCTTCAAATTCTCTTGTCACTACCATCAAAAATGATTGTTGATTTGACCTCACTAATGATTTGGAAGACAAATGAATGTTCTTACAACTAACACAATTCTACTAGTATTTAGCCAGCAGAAGTTCTTTAGATTTTGTTTTTTCATGACTGATGAGCATTGTACTTGTGCACCACCTTGTGGCAACACTAGATATTGCCAAATTCTATAAAAGCTCATTTCATGGACACCTGTGCCAAAAGAAATATGCTGATTTCTGTCTGAAAAGCCTAGTTGTCCAGCTGTCGTGCTTTCCAATAGATTCAACGTTTTCTAAACCACTGACCCAAAAAAAGTATTTGCCTTGGTTACCACCTGTTCAGAAAGTTATAGAAAATCCAAAGTTTTAGAGAGGTAAGGAAGGACCACCTTTAAATTACAATATCTGTTTTGGTGCAAGCTGTGCAATAAAAAAATTCCCCTCACTCTGAACAAAATGCTATCTCTCTTCTCGTTGGTATCCAGTACAGTATGTGAGTAAGTAAGAATCTCCCCAATAGGACACAGACAACAGATGAGAGCCCAAAATACCTTTCATTCATACCTATTAAAAAAAAGAGCGAAAATTGGGTTTTAGCTATACTTTAAAGTGTTTGTTACCCCAGCATTTCATATTCCTGAAATATGTCTGTTGTACCACATATTTCTGTTAAATAAATATAGTATTGATAGATTAATTATGTACGCTGCGCTACCTGTAATTAATACACACTCTATCAGTATAGAGATCAACTTGCTTGCATGACTCTTACATAAATCTATGTGAAACGATCAATGAATAAAATAAAACTATATAATTGTGTCTTAACAGTGCACCAAGTTAAATGGATACACCAAGTTAAATGGATAAAATGTATACCGTAAATAAATAACATAGCTTGATCCAAAATGCTCCTATCCAGAGTATTGTGAAAAATTCTTATAAAATGCACACTTTAAAAAAGTGCTCCTATGCAAAGTGGTATTAAAAGTACTTAAAATTAATATGTGAATAAATCATGAAAAAAAGTGCTCATGTGCATAAGTGATCAACAATGGTGTCTCTGGCGATCCTGCCAAGAAAAGTCCATAGGTCTCACAACTAAAATATTTCATAACTGATGCATAAACAAGTATTATCCCAATATGTCATTTATGACCAAGGTGTGGAGAATCCATGTGTCTCAAGACAATTCAACAGGTGGTTCCAACATGCTATGGTGTCATCACTCAGGTGCTCCCCTTGGGTAATGAACGCTCACCTCAGAGCGTGCGACTTAGCAACCAAGCTCAGTCAATGCACGCTTGTGAACCACCTCTGGGTTCCATGATTGATACCAGGATCCTGGACTCCTCAATACGACTCTCCACAGTATATGTAAATAAGAAAACTTGAGTGCAATAAAGCTTTTAAAAAGTTTATTAAACAAAATAAATCCCCTTTAGGGGTACTCACACATTCTCTTTGTATTTGTTCCTTTGTGTAAAAGACCTGCCAGTCCCCCTGCTTGCCTTCTTGTTCAAATATAAGAGATTCCAGTACAAAGGTATTGGTAATAATTGTGGTAAATATATGATCACCACAGGTATGACATAACAAGTTGAAGCATGGAAACAACCATGTGGAAACACACAAAAAATAGCAACAGTTGGTGATAAGCAACAGTTGGCGACCCCCCTGCTTTCCTATTTCAAGCTGACCACACTAGGCATGGCAGCACATCCTTTCCAGCGTGGTCAGTTTTCTGGTTGTGCTGGGAGAACAGCCTGCCTGTCCTTCCAATGGCCAAGACTTGTGCTGACACACCCTCTTGCACCGCCATTTAGTGGGAAAATTAGTGTGCTGCTCTTTCTTTGCCTCCTGCTGACACACCCCCTTGCAGTCTCCATCCCCTGCAGCTGAGAACAGAGGTTATGTGATCACTTATAAAATAAGAAAGAAAAAAAGCATGTATAATTTTATATATATATATATATATATATATATATATATATATATATATATATATATATATATATATATATATATATATTTATATTTATATATATATATATATATATATATATATATATATATATATATATTTATATTTATATATATATATATATATATATATATATATATATATATATATATATATATATATTGTAGTCAGAGTCAGGATACTGGAAGATACGTACCTACCTGTGGCGACCTGAGGTGTGCCGTGGTCGCCCGTGAGAGTAAGCTTAAAAGAGGGCATACCCTGTGTATGAAATATGGAAGAATTGGGGAATGGGCGGGAGGGAACCCGGAAATGCAAGCCGACAAGTACGTAGGAGAGGAGGGGGAATTATATGGCCCCAACTCCTCCTACAAACCCAGGCTAGCCAATGGCCAGCCTTTCACTTGTAGTCAGAGTCAGGATACTGAAAGATACGTAACCCCACCTGTGGCGACCTGAGGTGTGCCGAGGTCACCCGTGAGAGTAAGCTTAAAAGAGGGCAAGAAGAGAGAACAACTAGGTACAGTTAGAGAAATTTAATGAAACATGATAAATACTTAATTCAACAAAGTAACAAAAGCACGTTTGACCTCCACATGGGGATCAGGAATGTAATGACTATAGCAAGATGATTGCCAACGTCCCATATATTGGATGACATGAGATGGGACTCCCTGCTTGGAAGCTGCCGATGCTGCACCGATCCTGAATGAATGACCCGAGAACTGTTTCGGGTTCAACCCCAAGTTCGCAATCAGAATCCTAATGTGAACGATAAACTGACTGGAAGTCAAAGCCAGTGTAGGGAAAGGAAGCAATGGGCTATCATGAAGTGCTGCTGGAAACAAGTCGGCAAGCTGATCCAAAAACTGTACTGGACACCAGACAGTGTTGGTAGGGTAATAACTAACCACAAAACCCTGCCCAACTTGCCGGTTCTTGTTGTTGGGGAGTTGAAGAGCATAGTGATCAGGAAACCTGGTGAGACTCCCTTTGAGGAGAACTGGAGCGTGCAAAGCCGCTCGGGACACCTCCCCGGGTCTAAGGAAACCAAAGTAGCTAAGGAAGATTGCCGCCTTAAGAACCAAACTGGGACCCAACCCAAAGGGAGACAGGGACAATAAATCTGCTAGATCACAGAACATCTGCCCGGAGGCAAGCGTGTGACTCCTGGTTTCCCCTGCGTTTTCTGGATACCTTTAAGCATGGCTTTGATAGGATGAGTTGCAAAAAAGGACGGTCTGTAAGGATGGAGAAGTGAAGAGAAATGCTGAATACCTGCAAGGTATAGCTTGATGGTATTAAATGATAGTGACAACTTGTTATGACAATAGGCCATGAAAGACATCATATACTTGACATCCCCCATCCAATTGCCGGGATAGAGGGACCTAAAACCACTGAAACACCTCCATTCTGTCTTGTATGCCCTGAGCGTGTTCCTTGACAGTGACGCATTCACCAGGATGGATGCCTGCGCCCTGAGTGCGACTAATCCAATGTCAGCAGGGCCAATGGCGGAACCGGCTGACCCACCTGATCTGCTTCTGGAAGCTGTTGGAAGAAACGCCGGAAATCAGCATGAGATAACGCATCAGCAGCCACATTAAAAATCCCACTAATGAACACAACTTGGAAATGGAAATTATACCTGAGGCCCAACCACGTCAAACTGCGCATGAACGACATTATCAGGAGAGAACCAGATCTACCCTTGTTGATAATCTCAGCAGTGGCCGAGTTATCAGTGAAGAACACCACTGTGTGTCCGGACCACGAGGGTCCCCAAGTAATAGCTGCAGCCACAATTGGGTAAATTTCAAAAAGTGCTGATGTCTGGGCAAACCTGGGAATGTCCGACACCTCCGACGGCCAAGGGCCTTCTAACCACTGACCCCCAAACACAGCTGAAAAACCCACCGAGGCTGCAGCATCTGAGAAAACTCTGGGAGAAAATGTCGTAGGTGGATGCATGAACATGGAGATCCCATTCCACTTATCCAGGAACTGATCCCACATCAGCAGATCTGCCCGAGCATCGGCCTGCAATTGCACCGCCAAATCGGCATCTTGGTAGAGAGGAAGGAGAGCCAAAAGCCTGGACACAAATGCCCTGCCCTGAGGAATAATCCTCATGGCAAAGTTTAGCATACCTAATAAAGACTGTGTCTTTCTTAGAGCACACTGGGGACCTGACCAAACTGTGTATGACACCCCGGATCCTGACCAGCTTGTCCTGAGGCAGACTGGCGATCAGGCGTACAGAATCTAAGGTGATACCTAGAAAGGTGATGACAGTGGCAGGCCCATCAACCTTGTGGGCAGCTAAGGGAACATTCAGATCCATGAACAATACCTTGAGTGCAGCGAGGTCCTTGGGAGGCTGTGCCAGGCTTTCTAATAACAAGAAGTCATCCAAGTAGTGAATGACCTTGCCACACCCCATCTGCGAAGACAAAATCCAATTGAGAGCTGAGGCAAATGTGTTGAAGAGCCAAGGACTGCTTTTGGAGCCGAACGTCAACTTGGTAGCAAAGTAATAATGCTCCCGCCATTTGAACCCATGCCATTGCCAGAGAGATGGTTTGATGGAAAGTAACTTGAAGGCATCAAAAATGTCTGCCTTAGACAACCATGTGCCCTGACCCAACTGTAAGATATAATAGATGGCTAAATCTACCGATGAATATTGCAATGAAAATTCTTCTGAAGGATTGAGAGAATTTAAACTAGGTATGGATGAAGAATGAGGAGCCGACAGGTCATAGATTAAACAATATTTATTGGAAAATTTACCTCTTACCACACCAATGGGGCTGACCCTCCACATGCTGAACGGTGAGGACATGAAAGGCCCAATGACGAACCCCTTGGCTAATTCAACCTTCAATAATTCACCTACTACCTGGGCATTGGCGGAAGCAGACAACAAATTGCCACATTCCACCATCTGCAAAGGTAGGGTGATAAGACCTGTATGAAATCCCTCAGAAAAGCCCTCTACCAGAAACTGCCTCAGGGCCGGGGAAGGGTGGTGCAATAACCAAAACTCTGGGAGAAAATGTCGTGGGTGGATGCATGAACATGGAGATCCCATTCCACTTATCCAGGAACTGATCCCACATCAGCAGATCTGCCCGAGCATCGGAGATGTTGACTCGGCTCAGTCGGGAACTGGATGCCTTGATGGGACAGGCAGACTTGGGGTGTGCCCTGAAACAGTTGGCACAAATATGGAGGAGTCTGCACTGGTTGTAATTGCAGACCGTTTAATTATAATTGTTACACAACTGAGCCTTTCCTAACAAATGGATGAGCCTGCCCAGTTTATCAAACTGCCCAGAAGGCCCTGTGGAAGAAACACTGAACCCAGGCATATTAGATCCTAAAGCCACCGGATGATCCAGGTTAGGACACCAATTGGCAGTGTGGGAATATGACTGACAGTTGGCACAAGTTGGAGACTTTTGACTAGCAAAATGCCTACAAAAAAGCTCAGTGTTAATGTTGCTCCAACATGATACCAACTGAAACTTTGCCCAAGTGGCAGCGACTAGCCGAAAAAGATCTGTGGTAATCATAGAAGGTGGAACCACCATATTTGTGGGCCAGATCTTCCACCTTGTGGAGATAAAGGTCCATCTCCTCCCTTCTACCAGGACTGACTGCACAAATAACGTCCCTGTAGATACCGAAAGCAAGGACGAATTCAGCAATGCACAACTTGCGATTAAGCCTTGGATCACGGGTCTTGAGGACCACCGAGACTTCCCCGCAAGCATAAGCCTTGTTTTCCACAACATCCTGTGATGCTATGAGCAAGGACACCAAATTGACATCCTTTCCCTCCAAAATATCCTTTTTAAGATTAGCAGGAATAAAATGGGCAGGAGACACAGATGGTAGAATGGTCAAAGTAGATAGCACAGCCAGGGGTAGCGGCACACTGGTGTTACCTGAGGAGGACCCATATGGCGCAGGATCTGCGGAAGTTGTTACAGCTACCACGCTGGCTGGTCGGGCCTCCATGACATCCATAAAACTAACTCTCAGGGCTTGGTACCTACAGACCGTGGTAGGCAGGAATAGGAATGTACGTGATGTGCAATGTATGACGTATGATGTACAGGCGAGAAGATTGCAAATGTTACAATCGTTAAAAACGAAACCTCAGCCTGCACGGAACTGAAGACGTGACAGTTCCTGGTATGTAATGACCCTAGCTATAACTCCTGGACAAAAAAACACACAGAACACACCTTGCTGTTCCTGAATGAAAGTGAAGAATCCACCTGTAACAACACCGTGACGCATGTACTAAACAAAATGAAGAAATACAAGCTGACAAAACAATCTAACCTGCCGACCAAAGGAAACCACCTGACCAGAGTGAACGTGAGCACTGTGGCGAGAGAGCGACAGGTGCAGCTGTGGTGAAAGCAAACATGAACCAGGGGTAGGATAACTTGGCTGAGCGTCACCTGACGCGATCGTGAAATATGACATGGAGTCGATCGTATGGTATCGTGGCAGCCCGCGAGGGCTAATGTGGCCACCTAAGCTGTTTGACTAACAGACTCAGCAGGCCTGCCTGAGCACTGTTAGTGATGCCTGGATTAAGGGATCCTGGTGCGGTGCAGCTGGAAATGCCCCAGAGCAATCCCATGACATACCAATCACAAGAGTTTGAAAGAAAGCAAGGAGTGACATGAAATGCTGACAGGACTATGGTGATCGACAGTGTAAAAACATAAGCATGCCTGTTTAGGCTGACAGTGCTACTGAAGTGAGTTAGTGGCAGCCTGAGAGGCTGCATGAGTCCCTTGGTTGTGGAACTACAAGACTCAGCAGGCCGTTTAGAGCAGCAGCACCTGACAGAGCACCCACATTGATCTTATAACACAGCGTACATGATTTCCTGAAAGTAGCCTCCAAATGCATCCTCCCCTGCTCCTGCCCCCTGGCCCCAGACTTACCTTAGTCAGCCGCTGTGATTGTGTATAACAATCCCCGTAGGGGAACTAAAAGAGACCGAGCCTCAGCTGAGGAGAGGAGGAGCGTCCTGCCTGTATGTACGACCGAGGACCGATACACAGGGACCAATACCTGTGCGGGAAAAAACATGGTCAAACCTGAGCCACCACCACTGCCAGGCTAACCAGACATATACAGACCCCCAGAAGCCGCACGGAGAGTCGAACGTCCACGTTGCTGACAAGAAACACCTGCCCCGGAACAGGAAATGACCCGTCGACTGCTGTCCAACCCGGAAATGCAAGCCGACGAGTACGTAGGAAAGGAGGGGGGGATTATATGGCCCCAACTCCTCCTACAAACCCAGGCTAGCCAATGGCCAGCCTTTCACATCTCACAAAAGAGAGTACACCCCTCACATTTTTGTAGATATTTTATTATATCTTTTCATGTGACAACACTGAAGAAAGGACACTTTGTACAATGTAAAGTAGTGATGTACAGCTTGTATAACAGTGTAAATTTGCTGTCCCCTCAAAATAACTCAACACTCAGCCATTAATGTCTAAACTGCTGGCAACAAAAGTGAGTACACCCCTAAGTGAAAGTGTCCAAATTGGGCCCACTTAGCCATTTCCCTCCCCGATGTCATGTGTCTCATTACAAGGTCTCAGGTGTGATTGGGAAGCAGGTGTGCTAAATTTGGTGTTATCGCTCTCACTCTCTTATACTGGTCACTGAAAGGTCAATGCGGTACCTTATGGCAAAGAACTCTCTGAGGATCTGAAAAAATAAATTATTGCTCTACATAAAGATGGCCTAGGCTATAAGAAGATTACCAAGACCCTGAAACTGAGCTGCAGCACGGTGGCCAAGACCATACAGTGGTTTAACAGGTCAGGTTCCACTCAGAACAGGCCTCGCCATGGTCGACCAAGTTGAGTGCACGTGCTCAGTGTCATATCCAGAGGTTGTCTTTGGGAAATAGACACATGAGTGCTGCCAGCATTGCTGCAGAAGTGGAAGGGGTGGGGGGGTCAGCCTGTCAGTGCTCAGACCATACACTGCACACTGCATCAATTGGTCTACATGGGTGTCGTCCTAGAAGGAAACCTCTTATAAAATGATGCACAAGAAAGCCAGCAGTTTGCTGAAGACAAGCAGACTAAGAATATGGATTACTGAAACCATGTCCTGTGGTCTGATAAGCAGTGCTGGGACAAGGCCATTTGGTGCCCAGGGTGAAGATGACAAACTACGCCCCCCCCCCCATTTTTAAGAGGCAGCGGAAGCCAATCAGCAGGCAGTGCTAGCATAGGATGCAACCCCTCCCCCCCCCGCAGTGAAGTCCCACATAGGTGGGGGTAAGGGTAGGGTGGAGGGCTGCCAATCACTGGGACTGAGCTGTCCTTACTGTTTGTGACACTGATGATCAGGAGGAAGGGTGTGGAAAGGATGGGATGGGACAGGGGGTGGATATAAAGGCCAGTCTGTGGCTGAGGGATGCTGTGGGGGGGGGGGTGCTGGCTCTTTCTCGTGTTGGTGGTCGCTGGCTGCAGAAAGAAGTTGTGGCATGGTGGTAGCTGTATGTAAAAAAGGGGAAGCTGCGCTGAATAAATTGACCTGTGAGGCTATCAACTATTAAATTAAGCACTCACATAAAGTGTTGAATGTGAACGGACATGTGAAATAACACAGTACAATACTTTAATTAGGCTGCTACAATAAATGTGCACAGAAGTGCCAGTGAAATAATCTAAAGAAACAATAATGTAAATAGGTGACAAAAATGAATGCACATAAAGTTATACACATAAACTGTGAACAAACCAAATGGCTGATGACATAAATAAACAATAAACCACAAAAGCAGTGAACAAGTTCATATAAGTGAGTCCATGTACAGTAATAGTGACCATATAAATCAGAATTTGACAAAAATTGAGTGAAACGATATAGTCCATGCAAATGGTTGTTGGCTGGTTAACGGTGACAATAAACACAGCACCAAAGGAAACGTGAATAAATAGAAATTGCCTCCACCACAGCAAACACTGCCGCTTACCAGATCACTATGGTCCCTTGTTACAGGGGACCACAGACGTAGATGGCTGATACCCCAGCCCAGGATCTTTAGGTAGACACTGGTCTTTAGCTTCAAATCCCTATGGTCCCTTATTACAGGGGACCACAGAACACGGATGGTTGATGCCCTAGCCAGGGATCTCAAATGGACACCGGACTCTTAAAACTTAGGTAGATTAAAATTTGCATAAAACAAATCAAGCCAGCCGGCTCTCAATAGCTGCCCGTGACGGGCAGCCCGTCTGATCTGGTAAGCGGTAGTGTTTGCTGTGGTGGAGGCAATTTCCAGCCAACAACCATTTGCATGGACTATATCGTTTCACTCAATTTTTGTCAAATTCTGATTTATATGGTCACTATAACTGTACATGGACTCACTTTCATGAACTTGTTCACTGCTTTTGTGGTTTATTGTTTATTTATGTCATCAGCCATTTGGTTTGTTGACAGTTTATGTGTATAACTTTATGTGAACTAATTTTTGTCACCTATTTACATTATTGTTTCTTTAGATTATTTCACTGGCACTTCTGTGCACATTTATTGTAGCATCCTAATTTAAGTATTGTACTGTTATTTCACATGTCTGTTCACATTCAACACTTTATGTGAGTGCTTAATTTAATAGATGGTAGCCTCAGAGGTCAATTTATTCAGCGCAGCTTCCCCTTTTTACATATTCTATTGATGTCATATAACATCCTGAGTTGCAGCTTGATCTCTTTTTGCTATTAGCGCAGTTTTCCCTTTTTTTTCCATGGTGGTAGCTGTGCCTCTCCCTGCAGCTGGAGCCCTGGTCCCCCCTCCCCCCCCCCACTGATTGACAGCCCCAGAGAGGGGCGGCCCGGTCCAGACACCTCTTCTTTCCTACCTCCCTTTCAGTCAGCTTCTGCCCCCCCCCCCCCTGTACGGGCTCTGCTGATGAGACCAAGATAAACTTATTTGGTTCAGATGGTGTCAAGCGTATATGACAGCAATTAGGTGTGGTGTACAAAGACAAGTTTGTGTTGCCTACAGTCAAGCATGGTGGTGGGAGTGTCATGGTCAGGGGCTGCATGAGTGCTGCCGGCACTTGGGAGCTACAGTTCATTAAGGGATCCATGAATGTCAACATGTACTGTGACATACTGAGACAGAGCATGATCCCCTCCCTTCGGAGTCTGGGCCGCAGGACAGTATTCCAACATGATAACGACCCCAAACACACCTCCAAGATGACCACTGCCTTGCTAAAGAAGCTGAGGGTAAAGGTGATAAACTGACCAAGCATGTCTCCCGACCTAAACCCTATTGAGCATCTGTGGGGCATCCTCAAGTGGAAGGTGGAGGAGCGCAAAGTCTCTAACCTCCACCAGCACCATGATGTCGTCATGGAGGAGTAGAAGAGGACTCCAGTGGCAACCTTTGAAGCTCTGGTGAACTCCATGCCCAAGAGGGTTAAGGCAGTGCTGGAAAATAATAGGGGCCACACAAAATATTGACACTTTGGGTTCAATTTGGACATTTTCACTTAGGGGTGTACTCACTTTTGTTGCCAGCGGTTTAGACATTAATGGCTGTGTGTTGAGTTATTTTGAGCGGACAGCAAATTTACACTGTTATACAAGCTGTACACTCACTACTCTACATTGTAGCAAAGTGTCATTTCTTCAGTTGTCACCTAAAAAGATATAATAAAATATTTACAAAAATGTGAGGGGTGTACTCACTTTTGTGAGATACTGTATATAACTAAATGAATCCATTTAGGTGAAGGTATGCTTAAAGTGAGATTTCTAAGATTTCTTTAAAGTGTAACTCCACTTTTGTTGAGAAAAAAACATTCCCCTCTGGGTGATCTATGCACAGCACAAGGATTTTGACAAACTTTGTTGCAGATCCCTACCTTTTGGTATTCTGAAGAAATCTCTGTGTGTTTCTCTGTGCCCATGTGCAGAAGTGAGTCTAATGGGAGTGGTTTCATAATTATCAACCAGCTGCTGCACCTGCAATGCTCTAATCAGGAAAGTGTCAGAGTCTGCATCCCTTTAGATATGATTTCTTATTAGGGTTATCCTACCAAAAATAACATTTTTGTTGCAGGGGATGCCTGAAATCTGACTAGTATCTTAGTGCAGACTTTAGATCACCTCCAGGTAGCCATATTGCATTGCATTTCACAGAAAATTACAGAGCTGCAGGTTAAAAAAGAAAGGTAATTTTTAATAACATTCAATTACAATAGGACTTGTGTCACAATTGTAAATGCTATATTATTATTTTTTTATTTGCTTTTTTTTCCCATGAAAGTAGAGTTACCCTTCAGATTAAAATAAAAAAAGAGATTCATACTTATCTTCTCTGTGCAGCAATATTGCACAGAGTGGTCCCTTACCTCTTCTTTGGTAGTCCCTCGCTGACATTGTCTGCATCTTCTTCCTGTGGGTGTTTCCATAGCAAGCCATGCACTCTGGGAGCAACAATGCAGGGGCACTCCCGAGCCAGACTGTGTTCATCCATAGACACACAGCATGGCTCTGCCATGCCCCCTCCCTGCTCACTTGATTTGAATGACAGCAGCAGGAGCCAATGACTTCCGCTGCTGCCTCTGTCTCCTATGAGAAGAGGAAGTGAAGAGAGGAGCTGAAGTGTTTAGGGTGGGGGCTAGACATTTTTATACCTTAATACACCGAATGCATTAAGGTAAAAGACATTTAGACATTGAAACCCATTTAAAGTGTATGTAAACCCACTCTCATCCTTTCTAAACTACTGCCATAGTGGTTATCTATAGGGATATACATGCCTCCTGCATGTATCCTTACCTGTCAAATGTCTCCCCTCTGTCTGTTATGAGATCCGAAAAACTGCAGATTCTGTGGGTGGGTCTGTTGTCCAAAGCTCGGTGGGTGGAGTTGTGATGTCAGTAGACCCCCCGCCCACCTCTATACTCCCCTTGTCAACATGCATTTTCTCCTGTGTATTTCTTACACTGAACTTCTGCTATGATCACTAACATCCAGTCAAAACTCAGAAAGGTCACCACATGGCTTCAGCATGCCCAATCATGCTGAAGTGTGGAGCAGCCAATCCTGGGAGAGCTGAAAAAAGGAGGAGGGGATCTGAAGTACACAGAATGCCTCTCTCAGGCTTGCACATGAGATATGTAAATCACCGGTCACTTACAGCAAGGGGGAAGAACTGACTACTATTTCTCTATGTGTCAGTTTTTACTGAAAAAAGATAAGAGGACTGCTCAGAGCTGGATTAACTTTTCGTGGCAAGACTGGGCACAGATGACGTGAAATCCTATACTGTACAAGGTGCAAGCCTTAATTAAAAATGTTTTTTTTCAGGTTTGCATCCACTTTAAGTGTGGGAAGTTTTGTTAGTTGATAATTTTTTAACCATGTATTACATTTTTACCTATTTCTTTACAGCCATGGCATTCTTTCTGGGCAAGAAATCTGGGATGGCATTAATTCTTGGCATCTTTCTGGGCTTCTTCACAACACTCCTCATTTTTCACATCGTCTTTCACAGTTCTAGGAACAAGCCACCTCCAGCCATTCAGCATTGGAGAAATATGGAGATGCTACAGTCACTTGATGAGTTTCCTCATACTCACCTTTTAGGTAAATTGATAATATTAGTAGCTAAATCAATTAAGTTATTCAACTTTTTTTTCCTACCATTACTATAAATGCCTAATAGATCAGCAGTGTCTTTGCATCCGTTTACAAATGGAAAACAAGCATGTCCCAAATAATAAGTCTTGTACCACTGCAGGGATATCATCGCGCTGGGGCACCACCAAGGTACTTTTTTTCCATAAGTAGGAGCGCTATTGGAAGAGATTTGTAATAGGGCTGAAGTTTAGTGACAGGGTGGGGTAATGGGGTTGTGGAAATGGAAACCAGTGAAAACTAGAGTCTAATAAAAAAGGACAAAGAGGAAGTTACTGCACCAGATATATTCTGGGAAAAAAATATTTTTCAACTCCAAAGGGGAGAGCAAGACTATTGTCTATTCTATTCCCTAATGCTAGGTACACATGGGTACACAGTGGTCCCTTACCTCTTCTTTGGTAGTCCCTCGCTGACATTGTCTGCATCTTCTTCCTGTGGGTGTTTCCATAGCAAGCCATGCACTCTGGGAGCAACAATGCAGGGGCACTCCCGAGCCAGACTGTGTTCATCCATAGACACACAGCATGGCTCTGCCATGCCCCCTCCCTGCTCACTTGATTTGAATGACAGCAGCAGGAGCCAATGACTTCCGCTGCTGCCTCTGTCTCCTATGAGAAGAGGAAGTGAAGAGAGGAGCTGAAGTGTTTAGGGTGGGGGCTAGACATTTTTATACCTTAATACACCGAATGCATTAAGGTAAAAGACATTTAGACATTGAAACCCATTTAAAGTGTATGTAAACCCACTCTCATCCTTTCTAAACTACTGCCATAGTGGTTATCTATAGGGATATACATGCCTCCTGCATGTATCCTTACCTGTCAAATGTCTCCCCTCTGTCTGTTATGAGATCCGAAAAACTGCAGATTCTGTGGGTGGGTCTGTTGTCCAAAGCTCGGTGGGTGGAGTTGTGATGTCAGTAGACCCCCCGCCCACCTCTATACTCCCCTTGTCAACATGCATTTTCTCCTGTGTATTTCTTACACTGAACTTCTGCTATGATCACTAACATCCAGTCAAAACTCAGAAAGGTCACCACATGGCTTCAGCATGCCCAATCATGCTGAAGTGTGGAGCACATGGGGTACACATGGGGAGTTTTTTTTTTTCGTTCAACTGAGCAGATTGAGCTATGTTAGTGCAGTGATCTTCCCTGCTGAGCTATTGTGTTCTGACAGAAATGGTAATTGAAGAGCCACACCACTGCTAAGGTACAGTTCCAAACACAACTTTTGTTCCAATAAAAGTCAGGGGGACAATACAAAAAGTAGCCTTCAACATCAATACTTTAGGATAGCAACAAGATAATTTCTATTTTTCCACTTTCCTCAACAAAATGTGTAATGGTAGTTTCCTCAGCTGGTAAGTTGCAAATGGTGGTGTGGTGGTACTGGTAGTGTAATGCCCCGTACACACGGTCGGACTTTGTTCGGACATTCCGACAACAAAATCCTAGGATTTTTTCCATCGGATGTTGGCTCAAACTTGTCTTGCATACACACGGTCACACAAAGTTGTCGGAAAATCCGATCGTTCTAAATGCGGTGACGTAAAACACGTACGTCGGGACTATAAACGGGGCAGTGGCCAATAGCTTTCATCTCTTTATTTATTCTGAGCATGCGTGGCACTTTGTCCGTCGGATTTGTGTACACACGATCGGAATTTCCGACAACGGATTTTGTTGTCGGAAAATTTTATCTCCTGCTGTCCAACTTTGTGTGTCGGAAAATCCGATGGAAAATGTCCGATGGAGCCCACACATGGTCGGAATTTCCGACAACACGCTCCGATCGGACATTTTCCATCGGAAAATCCGACCGTGTGTACGGGGCATAAGAGTCTCATTATTGTTTTTGCCTAGCCTTCTATGGAAGTAAATGTGAACCACAAAGTAAAGTACAATAAAATAAAATAAAATCAAGAGTTAAATATAAGCTATATAAGGCCATAGAGTTGAATGTGAGAGGCCAACATAGTCCTCTCTTGCAGCACTTGGAGAAACAGAGAGCAGATCTCTTAGGACTTTAAAAACAGCAAATAAAAGATAAAAAAAGTAATGTACTCACACATGAAAATTCTGAGAGAAAGAACCAAAAGTCTGTGGGAGAGGTTCTTGTGCTCTCTTCTAGCATGTGTTCCCCACATCTGACCCTCAGCTCCACTCAAGCCAGAAAGCCCATACTGGTGGCTCTGTGGGGACTCTTGGCTACTGGTTATCTTCTCTCCTGCTTTCTGTGTAATCATTTTATTGGGGGTGGGGGGGTTATTTTTATTTCTATATATTAATAATGAGTGACAACACGCCAGTGCACGTTGATGTATTCAGTAGTCATATGTAATCTTATACCTATGGGTACCAAGAAAATACATTCTTCCAAAACACCTTTCATTTTTTGTTGAGACACCTGTAGCATGGTTAGACTTCACATTATGAGAAATTGAGCTGCACATACAATATGATGTCCTGAAACAATTTTGAACAACAGCCTCACATCCAGCGGCAACTGCTGGAGTATGGGGAAAAATGAAATAAGGTGATACTTCCTTTGCTGCTGTCACCGAAAAAACATGCCAGCAGTCAGACGTCATATGTGCATCTCTGTTTCTTTTAAACCCAACTGACAAGCTTTGACTGTTCAATTTGCTTCTACAAAAACTACTAAGATTAGCGTACATGTGTGATTATTTATTTTATTTGTTTTTTTAGATAACAGTGAAGTAAGTGATATACTTTCACAAAAAGTCAGAATACTATGCTGGATTATGACTGGACCAAATAATCTGGACACCAAAGCCATACATGTGAAATACTCTTGGGCACGCCACTGTAATGTTGCCCTATTTATGAGTTCTGTCCACAACAATAGCTTTCCAACTGTAGGATTGGAAACCAGAGAAGGGAGAGATCAACTGTACTGGAAGACCATCAAAGCGTTCCATTATGTTCACAAGAACTACTTGGAGAAAGCTGACTGGTTCTTCAAAGCAGATGATGATACCTATGTTGTAATGGAGAACTTGCGCTGGATGCTTTCAAATTATACAGCTGACCAGCCTGTCTACTTTGGGAAGCGATTTAAACCATTTGCCAAGCAGGGCTACATGAGTGGTGGAGCTGGATATGTACTTAGTAAGGAGGCCCTGAATCGCTTTGTGGAAGGTTTCCGTAATGAAACATGCAAGCACACCACGTCTGTGGAGGACTTGGCACTGGGACAATGTATGGAGAAAATGGGTGTTATAGCTGGAGATTCCAGGGACACTGAAAAAAGAGAAACATTCCACCCATTTACACCTGACTCCCATCTTACAGATCATTACGATAAGAGCTTTTGGTATTGGAGTTACTGCTTATATCCTATTGTGGAGGTAAAATTTACATTGAATATTGCTGGATCTTTGCTCTAAGAAGAATTTAAATACAGTGCACACTTTTTATTAACATAATGTATAATTCTGATCAAAGTTGCTTGATTGAGCAGCAGGATAGTAACTACTATAGAAGATAGGTAGACATGTGAGAAGCAGGGATGAGATTATAGTTTGGGTTGAAAGTTTGCAGACCCAGCAAACGAATGCATATTTTTACCGCTATAGCAACCAACCACCAAAAATGCATTTCCTGTCCTTTAAACTTTGGTCATATGGCTTAGACGGGCCCAAGTGGAGGTGTTTAGGTAAGTCAGCCCACTCATTATAAAACTGTGAACTTCCAGCAGCCATTTTTATGATGTGCTTAGCTGTGATAGGGAGAGTATAGCAAGTACTGCTGCTGATAATGAAAATGTGCATAGGGAGAAATTAGCTTGGGCCTTATAGTCACCAGTTTCCCAAAGTGGGTGTAAACCCCTATTGAATTTCCCTTAGCTAGCAAAATGCTGTGTTGGGAATTTGGGGGTGGGGAAAGGGAAGGGTTTTACATATCATTGCTGCTACAGTCATAGCAGGCCGCACAGAGCGTATTTTCTATTTTTTTCTGGCAGCAATTGATTTTTTTCACTTCCTGTTCCAGCCTACATGCAATAGAGTGATAACTGCCTCCATGTGTTTTTTTTTCACAGGGCATATTTCCTAATTTTTGCTGGCTACCATAGATTTTTTTCACAGCTTGTCTCTGTGTACTTTCACTACATTGATATCAAGCTGCATGTGTTTTTCACAGGGCATATTTCATGATTTTTGCTGGCTGCAATTGTTTTTTTTCACAGCTTGTTCCTGTTCACATGCACTAGACATTAGAGGCTACACATGTATTGTCACAGGGCATATTTAATAAATGTTGCTGGCTGCATTTTTACAGGCCCTTTTTTGGCCTGGTTTAAACAGGCACTGAGGCTCATATACCATGATGAGACATTTTTCAGGGTCTCTAGACTCCAGTTGTTGCATGCAGGCAGCCCATAAGACTAATAAGATACTGACTGCATGAACACAGCCACTTGTCCTAATTTGCATAATCTGAAAGAAAAAATAAGTATAAGAACAGTGTCCATCTAAACATTACATCACTCATATTTACCACAGCCCTTGCCCTAGAGGTAAAATAAAATATAGGTGTTTATTATTACTGTAGAACTACCCCCAAGGGAGCCACTGGAAATGGCTCAGGTTCTTTTCCCAGTAGATTGCCCCGCAGCCAGACGCATGATCACAGTCACTCTTTGCCTCAACAACCAGTCTAGGGGTGTTCTTTTTGTTGTTTTAATTTTGGAGTAACTGAGATAGGGTTAAGGGAATAGAGTGGGATACTCCAAACAAATAACTATGTACAGTTTGAGGCAGAGGCGTAACTAGAATCTTCAGGGCCCCGGGGCAAGAAACCATGAAGGGCCCCCACCAGGGGCGTTGCTAGGTCTACAAAAGATCTCGGGCTAGAGCCCATAGCAGCTAAGTAAGGAAAGTCATACACTTTGGCGGGCATACACATGTATATAATATATATGTGTGTGTGTATGTGTATGTGTGTGTGTGTGTATATATATATATATATATATATATATATATATATATATATATATATATAGTTACATATCTGAATGTGGATCCCCCACTTACATCAGGGTCCCCAGGGATCCACCACCTACATCAGGGTTCCCAGAGAGCCCCCCCTTACATCGGGGTCGTTAGAGAGCCTCCCCCTATATTAGGGTCCCCAGAGAGCCTCCCTCCTTACATCAGGGTCCCCAGGATTCCCCCCCCCCTTACATCAGTGTACCCAGAGAGCCCCACTTACATCAGGGTTCCCAGGGAGCCCCTCCTTACATCAGAGTCCCCAGAGAGCTCCCCCTTGCATCAGGGTCCCCAGAGAGCCCCCCCTTACATCAGGGTCCTTAGAGAGCCTCCCCCTATATTGAAGTCCCCAGTGAGCCTCCCTCCTTACATCAGGGTCCCCAGGGATCCCCCCTTACATCAGGGTACCCAGAGAGCCCCACTTACATCAGGGTTCCCAGAGAGCCCCACTTACATCAGGGTTCCCAGAGAGCCCCCCTACATTAGGGTCCCCCAGAGAGCCTCCCTTACATCAGGGTCCCCAGAGAGCCCCCCTACATCAGGGTCCCCAGAGAGTCCCCTCCTTATGTCAGGGTCCCCAGAGACCTCTTTCCTTACATCAGGGTCCCCAGAGAACCCCCCTAACATCAGGGTTCCCAGAGAGCCCCCCTTACATCAGGGTACCCAGAGAGCCCCACTTACATCAGGGTTCCCAGAGAGCCCCACTTACATCAGGGTTCCCAGAGAGCCCCCCTACATTAGGGTCCCCCAGAGAGCTTCCCTTACATCAGGGTCCCCAGAGAGCCCCCCTACATCAGGGTCCCCAGAGAGTCCCCTCCTTATGTCAGGGTCCCCAGAGACCTCTTTTCTTACATCAGGGTCCCCAGAGAGCCCCCCTAACATCAGGGTCCCCAGAGAGCCCCTCCTTACATTAGGGTCCCTAGAGAGCCTCCCCTTACATCAGGGTCCCCAGAGACCCTCCCTTACATCAGTGTCCCCAGAGAGCCCCCTCTTACATTAGTGTCCTTAGAGGGCCCCTTGCTTACATTGATGTCCCCAGAAAGCCCCCCCCCCACATCAGGGTCCCCAGAGAACCCCCCTTACATCAGGGTCCCCAGGGAGCCCTCCTTACATCAGGGTCCCCAGAGAGCCCCCCTCTACATTAGGGTCCTTAGAGAGGCTCCCCCTACATCAGGGTCCCAAGAGAGCCTCCCTACTTATATTAGGGTCCCCAGAGAGCTCCCCTTAACATCAAGGTCTCCAGAGAGCCTCCCCCTACATTAGGGTCGCTAGAAAGCTTACCCTTACATAAGGGTCCCCAGAGAGCCTCCCCCTACATTAGGGTCCCCAGAGATCCTCCCCTTACATCAGGGTCTCCAGAGAGCCTCCCCTTACATCAGGGTCCCCAGAGAACCCCCCTTACATTAGGGTCCCCAGGGAGCCCTCCTTACATCAGGTTACCCAGAGAGCCCCCCCCCCCCCACATTAGGGTCCCTAGAGAGCCTCCCCTTACATCAGTGTCCCCAGGGATACCCCCTTACATCAGGGTCCCCAGAGAGTCCCCTCCTTACATCAGGGTCCCCAGAGACCCCTTTCCTTACATCAGTGTCCCCAGAGACCCCTTTCCTTACATAAGGGTCCCCAGAGAGCCCCCCTAACATCAGGGTCCCCAGAGAGTCCCTCCTTACATCAGTGTCCCCAGAGAACCTTTCCTTACATCAGGGTCCCCAGAGAGCCCCCCTAACAACAGGGTCCCCAGAGAGTCCCTCCTTATATCAGTGTCCCTAGAGAACCTTTCCTTACATCAGGGTCCCCAGAGAGCCCCCCTAACATCAGGGTCCCTAGAGAGCCCCTCCTTACATTAGGGTCCCCAGAGAGCCCCCCTAACATCAGGGTCCCCAGAGAGTCCCTCCTTACATCAATGTCCCCAGAGAACCTTTCCTTACATCAGGGTCCCCAGAGAGCCACCCATAAATCAGGGTCCCCAGAGAGCCCCTCCTTACATTAGGGTCCCCAGAGAGCCCCCCTTACATTAGGGTCCCCAGAGAGCCCCTCCTTACATTAGGGTCCCTAGAGAGCCTCCCCTTACATCAGGGTCCCCAGAGAGCCTCCCCCTTACATTAGGGTCCCCAGAGAGCCTCTCTTACATCAGTGTCCCCAGAGAGCCCCCCCTTACATTAGTGTCCTTAGAGGGCCCCTTCCTTACATTAATGTCCCCAGAAAGCCCCCCCCCCCACATCAGGGTTCCCAGAGAACCCCCCTTACATCAGGGTCCCCAGGGAGCCCTCCTTACATCAGGGTCCCCAGAGAGCCCCCCTCTACATTAGGGTCCCTAGAGAGGCTCCCCCTACATCAGGGTCCCAAGAGAGCCTCCCTACTTATATTAGGGTCCCCAGAGAGCTCCCCTTAACATCAAGGTCCCCAGAGAGCCTCCCCCTACATTAGGGTCCCTAGAAAGCTTACCCTTACATAAGGGTCCCCAGAGAGCCTCCCCCTACATTAGGGTCCCCAGAGATCCTCCCCTTACATCAGGGTCCCCAGGGAGCCCTCCTTACATCAGGGTCCCCAGAGAGCCCCCCTCTACATTAGGGTCCTTAGAGAGGCTCCCCCTACATCAGGGTCCCAAGAGAGCCTCCCTACTTATATTAGGGTCCCCAGAGAGCTCCCCTTAACATCAAGGTCTCCAGAGAGCCTCCCCCTACATTAGGGTCGCTAGAAAGCTTACCCTTACATAAGGGTCCCCAGAGAGCCTCCCCCTACATTAGGGTCCCCAGAGATCCTCCCCTTACATCAGGGTCTCCAGAGAGCCTCCCCTTACATCAGGGTCCCCAGAGAACCCCCCTTACATTAGGGTCCCCAGGGAGCCCTCCTTACATCAGGTTACCCAGAGAGCCCCCCCCCCCCACATTAGGGTCCCTAGAGAGCCTCCCCTTACATCAAGGTCCCCAGAGAGCCTCCCTCCTTACATCAGTGTCCCCAGGGATCCCCCCTTACATCAGGGTCCCCAGAGAGTCCCCTCCTTACATCAGGGTCCCCAGAGACCCCTTTCCTTACATCAGTGTCCCCAGAGACCCCTTTCCTTACATAAGGGTCCCCAGAGAGCCCCCCTAACATCAGGGTCCCCAGAGAGTCCCTCCTTACATCAGTGTCCCCAGAGAACCTTTCCTTACATCAGGGTCCCCAGAGAGCCCCCCTAACAACAGGGTCCCCAGAGAGTCCCTCCTTATATCAGTGTCCCTAGAGAACCTTTCCTTACATCAGGGTCCCCAGAGAGCCCCCCTAACATCAGGGTCCCTAGAGAGCCCCTCCTTACATTAGGGTCCCCAGAGAGCCCCCCTAACATCAGGGTCCCCAGAGAGTCCCTCCTTACATCAATGTCCCCAGAGAACCTTTCCTTACATCAGGGTCCCCAGAGAGCCACCCTTAAATCAGGGTCCCCAGAGAGCCCCTCCTTACATTAGGGTCCCCAGAGAGCCCCCCTTACATTAGGGTCCCCAGAGAGCCCCTCCTTACATTAGGGTCCCTAGAGAGCCTCCCCTTACATCAGGGTCCCCAGAGAGCCTCCCCCTTACATTAGGGTCCCCAGAGAGCCTCTCTTACATCAGTGTCCCCAGAGAGCCCCCCCTTACATTAGTGTCCTTAGAGGGCCCCTTCCTTACATTAATGTCCCCAGAAAGCCCCCCCCACATCAGGGTTCCCAGAGAACCCCCCTTACATCAGGGTCCCCAGGGAGCCCTCCTTACATCAGGGTCCCCAGAGAGCCCCCCTCTACATTAGGGTCCCTAGAGAGGCTCCCCCTACATCAGGGTCCCAAGAGAGCCTCCCTACTTATATTAGGGTCCCCAGAGAGCTCCCCTTAACATCAAGGTCCCCAGAGAGCCTCCCCCTACATTAGGGTCCCTAGAAAGCTTACCCTTACATAAGGGTCCCCAGAGAGCCTCCCCCTACATTAGGGTCCCCAGAGATCCTCCCCTTACATCAGGGTCCCCAGAGAGCCTCCCCTTACATCAGGGTCCCCAGAGAGCCTCCCCTTACATCAGGGTCCCCAGAGAAACCCCCTTACATTAGGGTCCCCAGGGAGCCCTCCTTACATCAGGTTACCCAGAGAGCCCCCCCACATTAGGGTCCCTAGAGAGCCTCCCCTTACATCAAGGTCCCCAGAGAGCCTCCCTCCTTACATCAGTGTCCCCAGGGATACCCCTTACATCAGGGTACCCAGAGAGCCCCACTTACATCAGGGTCCCCAGAGAGTCCCCTCCTTACATCAGGGTCCCCAGAGACCCCTTTCCTTACATCAGTGTCCCCAGAGAGCCCTTTCCTTACATCAGTGTCCCCAGAGACCCCTTTCCTTACATCAGGTTCCCCAGAGAGCCCCCCTAACATCAGGGTCCCCAGAGAGTCCCTCCTTACATCAGTGTCCCCAGAGAACCTTTCCTTACATCAGGATCCCCAGAGAGCCCCCCTAACATCAGGGTCCCCAGAGAGTCCCTCCTTACATCAGTGTCCCCAGAGAACCTTTCCTTACATCAGGGTCCCGAGAGACCCTCCTTACATCAGGGTCCCCAGAAAGCCCCCCTACATCAGGGTCCCCAGACAGCTGACCCCCCCTCCTTCAAGAGGTTCCCCATGTACCTGGCTGGTGAAGGTGGGAGGGGGCGATCGGCAGCTCTATGGTGTCCACAGGCAGGGAATCTCTATGAGGCTTGTAGTTCTTCTCCTGAGTGTATACAGTAGAGAGGGGAGGGGCCTCTGACCCGGGCATGTATTAGCAGCAGTGTACAAGCAGAGTGACTCACTGAAAGTGAAACTGATACCTGCCTGGGTCAGAGGCCCCTCCCCTCTTCTCCCCACTGTATACACTGACACTCGGGAAGAGAGAACTACAAGCTCCAGGGAGATCCCACCGTCCACAGGCACAATAGAGCTGCCAATCGCTGCCTCTCACCTCCCCCCACTGCATTCTAAAAGGCAAGCCAGAGGTGCAGGGGGAGATGCTGGGTCTTGCCCCCCCCCCACAGCGGCAGAATGGCAGGGCCCAGTCGCAAGTGCAACTGCAGCGACCCCTATAGTTCCACGACTGGTTTGAGGACAGTAAACTCCTTCCTGAAAAGCAGTGCTTCTGAAAAACAAGGTTTCTAAAAAACAAGTGCTTGCAATAACAAACTGTGGATTTGGGTTTGCAGTAGAAGACATACCTCCTAACCGTCCCGCATTCGGCAGGACCGCTCCGGGATTTCAAATAAATCCCGGTGTCTTGTGAATCTGGGCTGAGTCCTGCTGCGGAGCCCAGTGCCAGAACATGTTCTGGCCTTTGACTCCATTAATTCCCCACCCCAGCCAGCACAGCCCCCAGCCTCCCCTGCCCACTAACCCGCCCGCTAGCTCTCCTGTGCCATAGTAATCCTTCCTGTCTTCCAAATGTCATAGTGATCCTTCTTGCCTTCCATGTTCCATAGTGATCCTTCCTTTCTGCCTTCCATGTGTCATAGTGACCTCTTCTTTCTGCCTTCCATGTGCCATAGTGATTCTTCCTGCCTTCCATTTGCCATAGTGATCCTTCCTGCCTTCCATTTGCCATAGTGATCCTTCCTGCCTTCCATGTTCCATAGCGATTCTTCGTGCCTAATGTGAGTAATGTGTTTCGATATGCATCTGGTGCTCAAATGGCTGGTACTTTTACCACGTCTGATATGCTGCAGGCAGGGACTATTGGCAGTAAAAGGTCCATGCTACAGAGTTTTTTTTATTTTCTGCTAATTTAGGTGGTCACATACTGTTCTAAATCTAGCCAATTTCTACCAAACACATATCTGATATCTACATTTTGAATATTTGGGGGATAAAGGGATAGTAGGGGGTTTAGGGAATGTGGGGTTGTGGTTTTGAATTTTGTTTTTATTTTTTTGCACTCTGTTTTGACATTTTATTAAAATTATAAAACAATGCAGTGTAGTACTGCAATAAAATAGACTCAGAAACTATACCACTAAACTGTTGTGCCACTGGCCATTTTCTACAAAGTTGGGGGCTTTATTACTCTCTAGCTTTTAGATTTGTTGTAGCTCCTACTCCTACCATTTTATTCAGGGCTATTAGACCCCTTTCACACTGGGGCGGTGGGTTTGTTAGCGGTAAAGTGGCACTAGTTTTAGTGTCACTTTACCGCGGTTATATCGGCGCTTTTCGGATGCTAGTGGGGTGCTTTTAACCCCCCGCTAGCGGCCAAGGAAAGGGTTAATAGCGTCCGTTTTGGGGTGCTGGCAAAGTGCTTTGCAGGCGCCTTGGCAGCGTTGCCCATTCATTTCAATAGGCAGAGATAGTGGAGGAGCAGTGTATACACCGCTCTCACACTGCCCCAAAGATGCTACTTGCAGGACTTTTTTTCCTGTTCTGCAAGCGCACCGCCCCAGTGTGAAAGCAGTCGGGTTTTCACACTGGGCCGGCTTGAGAGGCACTTTTCAGGTGTTTTACAGGCACTATTTTTAGCGCTAAAACTCCTGAAAAGCGCCCCAGTGTGAAAGGGGTCTTACTGCTGTATAAAAAAAAATAGGTGTCATAGCCAAAACAACCTAAAAAGTTTGTGTTTTGTTTTTTGTCAAGTTTAAAAGAATCCGATTGGGATGCTGCTGTTGTATTTCTGCCAAACTAAGCGTAAAAGTTAAGAAATCAAATGCAAATTATGTGATGCCATATTACAGTGTCCTTGACACTACATACAGGTTAAAGCAGAACTAAAGTTTTGCCTTGACTAACAGTGAGAAGGCAAGCATTTATTTACTTGCCTTCATGCAATGTCTCTTCTGCAATAAATACACCTACTTGCCTGTTTATTACCTTTTCTGGTGATGTAAAATGAGCTGGCCATGCATTGGTACATGTTCCTCATGACAGTGCTTAGATCCTCAGACCCTGAATTTTGACAACCCCTTTCCTATTAGTCCTGAAAATAGCCAGAATTGATTATGAAGATCCGTCCTTTCATAGACTTCAGTAGAGTTAGATTTTAAGTTCTTCATTTTTGGGCTATATGGAGGGGTGCAACCCTCGAATTGGGCACATTTGTTGGTCTCCAGTGAGAAAAAAAGCAATGTAAGACCCCAACCAAAAGAGTGGTTGAATATGCAAGTGTGATCTAACTGCACATAGGAAAGAAGAACTGTGTGCAAGTCAATCCATGGAGAGGAAGGAGGGCAGAAGGAAAAGAAAAAAGGTAGAGGGTTGCCACCAAATGGAAGCAAAGAAGGTAAGTGCAGCATTGTGGCATGCAAAGTGGGTATGGCTGAATCAGCAAGATTAAACCTGCATGGTTTAGTCATTATGAGTAAAATGGGGTCAAGTTTTCCTTAACATATGATGAGAAAAATTTTCTATTTGGAAACTGTAGTTTATAACTCCATAATTTCCTTTGCGAAAGTGTACATTTTGTCCTGTGAGGTGTCCCATTTATAACCACTTTAATAGTATGTTTCTGTTAGACAGTAGAAAGGATGGTGGTTATTTAGAAATTAAGGCCATTTTAAAACCTGCATATTTTAATGAAATAAAAAGATGATACAAGCAAAAAAAAAAAAAATAAGGATAGTAGGAGACGTTGGGGTTGTTTTTCTAAAAGCAAATAGAGTGTTCACTTTGCAAGGGAAGTTGTATTTTCCAAGGGAATTTTTCCCGGAGCCTAGTGAATGAGGTGAAGCTCTGCTGACTTCCATCATCCAATCATGTGCAAGCATAAATGCTGTTTTATTATATTCCTTGCACCTGATTGGGTATTCTTTGCAAAGTGATATTTCACCAAATTTACTATGTTCTGGGGAAATTTCTCTTGCAAAGTGTACAGCCTATTTGCCTTTCCTTAAGTCAACCCCATTATATGCATATCAAAGGACATATTAGAAATGAACGCATTACTTTGTAACAGTGTAACAATATTGTTATATTGTATTTTTTAATAAAGCCTACGATTGTTGTTTGCAGGCTTTATTCCCTCCTTTGTTAAAGCAAGCCTGATCTGAATCTGAAACATGCTTAAGTGAATGAAGTGAGGGTACTTTGAGGAAATCAGAGTCCTTCTATCTTTGTGGAATCTTGGAAATGTAACTTCTACCCAAATCAAGATACCTTTTTCCTGGTGCTAAGCAAGTGCCCTTAGATGGTTCATTAAATTCAAGTTATTTGAAAATAATCCAGGTATAAATTAAGAAAGTCTTCTGCATATAGTAGATGATTATCTGTCCTAATATCCATTAGGATATTAGGCACTAACATTTGTCATGTACATATTGTGTAATGTACTGTGTTCATTATAGTTTCTATGAATCATATATATTTTTCTTCTCTTTAGGGTCCTCAGTGCTGCTCAGATCTGGCTATATCCTTTCACTATGTTAATCCTGAACTCATGCATACTCTGGAGTACTATGTCTACCACCTGAGGGCATATGGATACCAGTATCGCTACCAGCCCAAACTGCCAGAGGTGGCAGACAAGTTGCCAATGCACGAGGAGATGGACAATAAAGAAACATTTCCAGTGCCCTATAAGGAGATTACTGCAACTAAATGAAATGCTAAACACTCAAATGACACAGCCACTTCCTCATAAACTGGGTGTGTTATAACAAGTGGATTATGTAGCACAGTTTAAATGAAGGAATATGTGAAATGTACAATACATTTTATTACCTGTCATTACATATCATAACCACATGAACATAAATCAGCTACTGAGAATCCCAAAGACCATGCAGAACACTTAAAAAGGCTGTGAACCAAACTGTAAGAAGATCACGACGATCTAAAAAAACATTAATTTATGTTCTATCTGAACTAAAACCCTGAAATAATGTGATGAAGTCATGTTAACAAGTACTCTGTTTTTGCAGCAACACAACTAAAGCAGATCAATCTCTTGAATTTAGCTGCAATAAGCAGAACTGTTGGAAAGTTTGTGAGATCATAATGTAGAACTGTATTTATAGTGATTACTGATAAGGGTTAATTTTTATTGAATAGATTGAGACTTCAGTTTATTGGAAAAGGGTTGTACTGAAACTGTCATAAGTTAGAAATCTATTTATCTTGATGATTACTGATTGGGGTATCAGGAGAATACTTTGTAAAGTGCCTTTTTGTGAATATATTGCAAATTGCAATTTATTGGAAAGGGGCAGCCAGTTCCTGTGCCCATAGCTCCCAACTGTCCCTGATTTTGAGGGACGGTCCCTGATTTGCAACAATGTCCCTCTGTCCCCCTTTCCTCCTCATTTGTCCCTCATTTTGGTCTGATTTATATAGTTGTGTATAAAATACACTATGTATCTATCAAAAAGTGTTTTCCAGTGCTAAACCTTTCATCCAATTTCTAAATTGCTGCATTTATAAATTCCAAAAGCCAATATAAAAGAAAAAAAAGTACCTGTGGGTTTAACTAATCTTTTTTTTAAAAACTGAATTCTCCTTTATGAGGGCATGACAAGGGGTGTGTCCTATGCCTACATAGTTTTGCTAATAGGCTTCCCTTGTTCCTATAACAAAAAGTTGGGAGGTATGCCTGTGCCCCAAAACAGCCAAACCTCAAAGCATAAGTGAAAGTTTAGTTAAATCATCTAAATTGGAACTATTGGAATGTTTGTGAGATTGTAATGTAGAACTATATTTATAGTGATAAGTGATTAAGGTTAGTGGGAAAAGAGTTTGGGTTTTATTTACTAAAGCTGGAGAGTGAAAAACCAGGCTCACTTCTGCATAGTAGCTTCTAACTTCAGCTTGTTCAATTAAGCTTTGGCAATAAAACCTGGAAGCTGATTGTTTTTTATGCAGTGAGACTGATTTTGCACCTTCCAGCCTTAGTATATAAACCCCTTTGTATAATGCCATACTTATTGAAGAGATTAAAGGGGTTGTAAACCCTTTGTGGTTTTTCATCTTAATGCATCCTATGCATTAAGGTGAAAAAACTTCTGGCAGTGACCAGCCCCCCCTCCCCGTTTTACTTACCTGACCCCCTTCATTCCCTCAGCGGATTTTTATAGGAGTTGGGAGCCTGGTCCCTTAATCAGGCTGCCAAAAGAACATGAGGGCATTTGGACTATTGCGGTACAATAAAAATTAATATACAGAAATAGATAATCAGCAATAATATAAAAATGATTATACAGTTGATTTTATTTATGCGGGAAAAAAAAAAATCAACAATTACACGATAAAACATGATAACAGTACAGATATATAACCAGTAAAATCATTAACCCCAAAGGAGAATTATACAGCGGAACGATTGATCACAGAATTAATTATCCTCAACTAGTTTTGCGGACCATATCCGCTTCATCAGGAGGAACTCTGTAGGTTTCAACCATGTCCCCGCAGACATCAGGCGCAGGACCATGCCGCCGAAGAGTGATCTCCCGCGGTGACCCGGGGGAGCTATAAACATGACGGATAAGGATCTGGTGCTGGTATAAGAATGAAATGTTGCCGGGAGGGTACCACTTGAAAGGCAGATGCCGAAGTGTGGCCATTAAAAGTAACGCTAGGGACTACCGGCGGGGGGTGGAAACAAATTAGAAGGTAACCACCCAACTCGGGGTACTAAAGACTGGCCGCCACGTGTAATCCCGGATATAGGCGTCCAGACCGAAGCGGAGAACCTCGGCGGAGACGCATCATTGACTTCCGCTGCTGTCAATCAAATCCAATGACACGGGTGCCGGGGGGCGGGGACGAGTCCACCATTTGTGTCTGTGGACACAAATACTGGATTTGGGAGCGCGCCCGCATGGTAACCTCCTGGGAGAGTGCTTCTCCTAGGGGTTTATCTAATGCGAGGAGGAGCCGCGATAGCCGCCAAGGGACCCCAGAAGAGGTTGATCGGGGCCACTCTGTGCAAAACGAGCTGCACAGTGGAGGTAAGTATGATATGTTTGTTATTTTAAAAAACTAAAACACGAATGTTTACAATCACTTTAAGATTTTAGTTTATTGAAAAAAGGTTGTACTGAAACTGTCATAAGTTAGAAATATATTTATCACGATGATTACTGATTGGGGTATCGGGAGAATACTTTGTAAAGTGCTTATTTATTGAATATATTGCAATTGCAGTTGATTGGAAAGGGGCTGCCAGTTACTGTTCCCCATAACAGCCAAACCTCAAAGCATAAGTGAAAGTTTAGTTAAATCGGCTAAATTTATTTCAAGTGCATGAAAACAAAAAGGTCTACATCTCATAGTTTGCTTTCTTTAGAAGAAAACCAAAGCCTGAATAGAAAGGCCTGTCTCCTGCCAGCATGATAAGGAAAAGGATACCAGCTCCCTGTGTGAAAACAGTGAGCTCTCTGCAGATGTCTGGCATGCCCCCTACTGAGTCAGAGCTAGAGCTCTCCTATCTGCATTGAAGAATGAGCTTTGCTATATGAAGAGCTATAATAGATGTGATATAAAAAAAAAAGAAGGAAGCGCTGGCAAATCAAATACAAAGACTGCTTCTCTTGAGACTCCCTGAACACTGGGAGAAAAAGTTGAATATGAATAAAGTGCGCTGTCTCAGTATATCACACTTTCCAAAAATGATAAGAAAAACAAATGTGAAAAAAAATATTTAAAAAATGTTTATGAGAATAAAGAACTCTATGCACCTAAATAAGGGACATACAAACCATTTGGGCGGAGTCAGCCGTGACGTCATCGCTCACGGCCCGCACTGCAGGCACTCGTGCCACCACGATACGCTGTGCTATTACCCAAGATGTTAGTTTGTAAGTGCAATCTTTTTGAAAAAAATTATGGTTTTAAATGATAATGCACTATCAGTCATCTTTGTATTTCTTTTCTTTTTTAATTAAATCAAAGGCAATAACTCAAAACTTAAAGTCTCTGTTTAGGGACGTGATCTACAGGAAGTGACGTATGCGCTCCACGGGCTGTTGAACCAGGAAACACACCGCTGCTGTACACAGCGGAGATCCTCTTCGTTTCAGCTGACGTTTGGAGCTACATACAGGAATAGTCCTTTTTATTGCTTTACTAATATTGTAATTTGGTACGCATATTTGATTAGGGGGGACTATCTTTTTGGAATAAAAGTTTGTGTTTTAAACAATATCACACTATGTGGACATTCCATTTCTCTCCTATGGCTCAACCCGAGCATCCGATAGCGTGACTGACACCTGGTGGACGTTCTTATAGGAGCAGTGGAGAAGTTTGCTTTGAACCTGGGCTCTATACAATTAGATTTCTGGTGAGTGCATCCCCATAGGGGAAATTATCCCACACGTGGTGTTATCATATGGTGGAAGTACCCTACACGGAATACAGTGAAAGTGATACCTTCTCCGCAGCTCACATCATCCTATGTATGAACTTCATTGGCTAAACCTGTTCTTTTGAGCAGGTTTTGAGCACTGCTGCAATAGTGTCAGAGACTTTGATTTTTGAGTCATTGCCTTTAAATTTTTGGTGAGATTTTAAGCAGCTGCTTTTAATTGATTAATTTTAATTGATTCATTTTATTTTTTTATCAGATTGCATTGTATATTTTAAATATATATTGTTATTATCACAGGAACTCACATCCTAAGGCGCAGAGCGGTGTTTTCAATAGAGGCACATCTCATAGAAAAACATCTCCATTTTTAGTTTTCTTTTTTAATTGACAATTTTTATTAGATTTTTTTCCCAATATACAACCTAAAGAAAAGTAGAAGAAAAGAGTATATGTCAAACAAGGACATCTGCTAGAGTGTTGCAACTGCATGGCATTGCGAATGACAATGATGCATTTTAACTTAAAAATCTGTAAGGTGAACCTACACAGAATCCCCTCCTCACGGTCCGCCCCCCCCCCAGTCTCGCTGACCTGCAGCGCGGCGATCTCCTGTTCTGAGCCCCGGTAAAGCCGTCTCACTGCACCGGGGCTTAAAAACCCCTGGAGCGTAATCTCTCTTAAGCACTCTAATTACATTCTAATCTACACTGGAGGGAGAGCGCACACACACACAGGGGGACACTGGAGGGAGAGCGCACACACACAGGGGGACACTGGAGGGAGAGCGCACACACACACAGGGGGACACTGGAGGGAGAGCGCACACACACACGGGGACACTGGAGGGAGAGCACACACAGGGGGACACTGGGGAGGGAGAACACACACACAGGGGCACACTGGAGGGGGAATGCACACACACACAGGGGGACACTGGAGGGGGAACGCACACACACAGGGGAACACTGGAGCAAGAACGCGCACACACACAGGGGGACACTGGAGAGAGAACGCGCACACACAAGGGGACACTGGAGGGAGAACGCACACACACAGGGGGACACTGGAGCGAAAACGCGCACACACACAGGGGGACACTGGAGGGAGAACGCACACACACAAGGGGACACTGGAGGGGGAACGCACACACACACAGGGGGACACTGGAGGGAGAGCACACACACAGGGGGACACTGGAGGGATTACTCACACACACAGGGGGACACTGGAGGGAGAGCACACACACAGGGGGACACTGGAGGAAGATCGCACACACACAGGGGGACACTGGAGCGAGAACGCACACACACACAGGGGGACACTGGAGGGAGAACGCACACACACAAGGGGACACTGGAGGGGGAATGCACACACACACACAGGGGGACACTGGAGGGAGAACGCACACACACAAGGGGACACTGGAGGGGGAATACACACACACACAGGGGGACACTGGAGGAAGATCGCACACACACAGGGGGACACTGGAGGGAGAGCACACACACAGGGGGACACTGGAGGAAGATCGCACACACACAGGGGGACACTGGAGCGAGAACGCACACACACACAGGGGGACACTGGAGGGAGAACGCACACACACACAGGGGGACACTGGAGGGAGAACGCACACACACAAGGGGACACTGGAGGGGGAATGCACACACACACAGGGGGACACTGGAGGGAGAACGCACACACACAAGGGGACACTGGAGGGGGAACGCACACACACAGGGGAACACTGGAGCAAGAACGCGCACACACACAGGGGGACACTGGAGAGAGAACGCGCACACACAAGGGGACACTGGAGGGAGAACGCACACACACAGGGGGACACTGGAGGGAGAACGCACACAGGGGGACACCGTGGGGGTGGGGGGACCAGGAGAGTATCATGGTCCTTCCTGCGGTCATGTTGGGGCCCGGGCCCTATGCATCTGTTCTCAGCCCACCCCCCCCCCCATGATGACCCTGGTGTCTCAGCTTTACTCACCGAGTCACCCAATGCCGATAATAATACTGCTAATGGCGCGCTGCTCCCCGCCAGCCCCTCCTCTCTTCTCGTCCATCCCAGGTGATGTCACGACGCATACAGTACAAGCACCTGGGACGGACGGGAGGGAGGGAAGGAGGGGCCGGCGGGGAGCAGCGTGCCATTAGCAGTATTATTATCGGCATTATTGCAGCCGCTTCAAGTGCCCGAGAGCCCGACTGGTCAGTCCGCTCCTGTCCAACGTACATACACGTGACTAATCAACCGTGATATAAATAAATTAATAAAGTGAAATACAACGAAAAGTTTTATAGCTTCTTATAGTGCTTCTCCAAAAAAACCTTTTCAGTAACAAATGACACCACCCCCACCAACAGGTGACTTGCCCGCTCACCTCAAGGAGCCACCTCACTGGGTCTAGTCATGCCTTCAAGATATCAAATCTTAGAAGTTCCTGACAACAAAAATGTGCTGCTTAAAATGCATTAAGGTGAAAAACCTTAAAGCTTTACAACCACTTTAAGAAAAACTGTCCAGCCGTGAGTGTAAAACAATGGTATTAGATTTTATAGCTCTATAACACAGGAAAAAGTCTTTAAAAGTCAGCTAATCTGTATGACCGAATGATGAATGCCTGTACCCACACATGGGGTCTGGGGACTGCACTATTCTCTCAGCAGGAACTATAGATTTTAATCTACACTATATTGTCAAAAGTATTGGGACGCCTGTATTTACACGCACATGAACTTTAATGGCCTCCCAGTCTTAGTCCGTAGGGTTCAATATTGAGTTGGCTCACCCTTTGCAGCTATAACAACTTCAACTCTTCTGGGAAGGCTGTCCATAAGGTTTAGGAGTGTGTCTTTGGAAATCTTTAACCATTCTTTCAGAAGAGCATTTGTGAGATCAGGCACTGATGTGGACGAGAAGACCTGGCTCGCAGTCTGTTCTCTAATTCATCCCAAAGGTGTCCTGTCTGGTTGAGGTCAGGATTCTTTGCAGGCCAGTCAAGTTCTTCCACCTCAAACTTGCTCATCCATGTCTTTATGGACCTTGCTTTGTGCGCTGGTGAACAGTCATGTTGGAACAGGAAGGGACCATCCCCAAACTGTTCCCACAAAGTTGGGAGCATAAAATTGTCCAAAATGTCTTGGTATGCTGAGGCCTAAAGAGTTCCCTTCACTGGAACTAAGGGGCCAAGCCCAACCCCGGAAAAACAACCCCAAACCATAACCCCCCCGCCACCAAATGATTTGACCCAGTGCACAAAGCAAGGTCCATAAAGACATGGATGAACAAGTTTGGGGTGCAGGAATTTGATTGGCCTGAACATGGAATTTGATTGACTCCTGACCTCAACCTGAGGCGAGACTGCAAGCCAGGCCTTCTCATCCACATCAGTGCCTGACCTCACAAATGTGCTTCTGGAAGAATGGTCAAACATTCCCAAAGACACACTCCTAAACCTTGTGGACAGCCTTCCCAGAAGAGTTGAAGCTGTTATAGCTGTAAAGGGTGGTCCAACTCATTTTTGAACCCTACGGACTAAGACCGGAATGACAGTAAAGTTCATGTGCATGTACAGGCAGGTGTCCCAATACTTTTGACAATATAGCGTCAATTAAATTCTATACTTCCTGCTGAGAGAATAATGCAGTCCCCAGACCCCATGTGTGGTACCAAGCATGCAGGCAGACACGCTAACACTAGCATTTTATCCTATCCTAAGCCCCTAACATTTTGTTAACAGACTTGCTAGAGAAAGAGTCAGGAAAGGTTTGGCAAATCTAGTTTTAATTCAGCTAACAGAAAAAAACATGTTAAAACTACAACCCTACCTCCCCCAGAAAGCCCCCCCCCCCCATCCCCAAGTTAATTTAGGTTTGTTGATACTATAGTTAGCTCAGGGCTAAGCCTGAGCTATGTAATCTGGGTCAGGGTTTAGTGACTCAGGGCTGGTTGACTCATCCTAGTAGCTTCTCTGGTACCTCCCCCTATTCTCAGGGACATTGGAGAATGTTCTAGACATAGTGGGTTGAAATTAGGAGGGGCTGCTTTGAATATTTATGAATTCCTCAGCCATTCCACATAAAGGGCTGGCAGGGGGCAGGCCACCTCATAAATAGGCATGAGTCATGCCAGGGAGGGGCAGTCAGGTGGAAGATGGAGATGGAGTGCTGAGGAGGCTGTTGGTGGCCCTTCAGGGTGCCCACTAGTCTGGAGGGGGGCGGGGTGACCTCGGTTCTGGGGCTTGGGTGCTGAAGATTCCTACCAAAACACATGGAGGAAACCCTTCCTGGAGGCATGGGAGCAAGGAGAAAGGACAGCAGGAGCAGGTCAACTTGTCTGGGAGATCTCCTGAGAGTCACCCGGATGGGCTGGTGAGTGTCAGTCTGGAGGACTGTGGAGAGATGTTAGCCTGGAGGGCTAGTGAAAGGGGCAGCTGCAGCCAGGTGGGCTGTCAGTGCCTAAACAGGTGGTGCTGGGATAAGTAGCCACAGGAGTGATGCAAGCTGGACACTGAAATTCTTCTACACAACTAAGGGGCCTCGGGTTCCTGCCTATAATGGGCCATTGCTTCATCTGACTGAGTGACTGTCAGGTATTCACAGTGTTCCAGCCAAGTGTTGCAAGGAAGACCTCTGCCAGGTTAGCCCCCCCTCCCCATCAAATTTTTTTTTTAAATCTTATTGGCTAATAGATATTCGTTAGATCCGGTAAGATCAAGTGGTTTTAACGTTAGAGCTCACCTAATTTCAGAGATATTCCACATAAAAATAGAGATATTAGGTGGTACATAAGGACGGGCTGACCCCCACACATGCAATTTTCTGGGCAAAAATCATTCATGCTAATGGATAATCGTGTAGTGCTACCCCTGTAGGAGACGCTTGAGTTTGTTCAGACTGTTACTTTGCCCTTCATCCCCAAGAATTGTCCCAGACCCTACTGGCACACGTAGCCAGGGCCGCTAATAAGCCAGTACAACTGGCCCTGTTGTACCGGGCCTGGCCAGCAGGGGGGGCCCAGGCAATATAAACAGTGAATGAAAGAATGCAAAGTAATAAAAAAAAGTGTTTCCCTCCCCTTCTCCAGCCGCTCACATTTGAGTGGGGCTGAATGGGGGAGCAAGGAGGGAGACACAGGGCAGTTTAGAGCTTACCGATCAGCCTTCCCTCCCTCTTGTTTTGCTGGTTACTTTTCTTTTTTTTTTTTTTATCTGCCTAACCTGACCTGCACACTGCCTGATCACACTGATACAATCTCTGGAAGACACTGCTGCAGCTGTTAACCATTTCAGGTTATAATCAGCTATTTAGCCAGAGCTTTGTGTGTGCTGCACAGATTGTTTAATGTTTTTTTTTTTGTTTTTTGTTTTTTTCTGAGGATTTACTGCTGGATCAGCCTAGAAACTTCACAGCCCCATTAACTGGTTACTGTCCTCCACTAATCCTGACCAGTTCACTGTTTGTAAGAAAATTTGTATTTTGGAAATTGGATGTGATGCTGTCTTCTGTCACTTGGTTGTACTTTCAAAGGAAAATCACGGACTTGATCTTGCAGAGCTGGTTTAAATAGAGTGGATCAGCTCTGTGATACTATATACTTGTACACTGGGTTCAGCCATAAACACAGTCTCCGACCATCTCCTTAATCAATCATGTCTGTGATCCCTAACCGTCTTCTCTACTATGTCTGCAGTCTCTGACCATCTCCTGTACCATGTCTGCAGTGTCTGACCATCTCCTGTACCATGTCTGCAGTCTCTGATCATCTTCTGTACCATGTCTGCAGCCTCTGATCATCTTCTGTACCATGTCTGCAGGCTCTGATCATCTCCTGTGCCATGTCTGCAGTCTCTGATCATCTCCTGTACTATGGCTGCAGTCTCTGACCATCTCCTGTACCATGTCTGCAGTCTCTGACCATCTCCTGTGCAATGTCTGCAGTCTCTGACCATCTCCTGTACCATGTCTGCAGTCTCTGACCATCTCCTGTGCAATGTCTGCAGTCTCTGACCATCTCCTGTACCATGTCTGCAGTCTCTGACCATCTCCTGTGCCAAGTCTGCAGTCTCTGACCATCTCCTGTACCATGTCTGCAGTCTCTGACCATCTCCTGTGCCATGTCTGCAGTCTCTGATCATCTCCTGTAATATGTCTGCAGTCTCTGACCATCTCCTATACTATGTCTGCAATCTCTGACCGTCTCCTGTTCTATGTCTGCAGTCTCTGACCTTCTCCTGTACTATGTCTGCAGTCTCTGATCATCTCCTGTACTATGTCTGCAGTCTCTGATCATCTCCTGTACCATGTCTGCAGTCTCTGACCGTCTCCTGTACTAAGTCTGCAGTCTCTGACCTTCTGGGGAGGGGCCAGGGGTGGGACTGAAGGAGGCACCATGGGCACGACCTGGGGCAGGGCCAGGGTGGGGCTGGGGGAGGGGCCATGGGCGGGACCAGGGTGGGGATGAAGGGGGCACCGTCATGTAGGCTGCACGGGGCCTCATGATTTCTATCAGCAGCTCTGAACCTAGCAATAAGGTTAGTGTAATAGCACAATAAATGACACACAGACACAGTTCAAATTGTTTTAGCTTTCTCAGGTTTACTTAAAGTGGTTGTAAACTCTCCAGTCAAACTTTAGGTCATTCTAATCTACATTACTAATGCCGTTGATGGCTGCCTGTAAAACTTGACTTACTTGTATAATCTTCCTATAATCTGTTCTGTATACTTCTATTATGTCACCGATGCATGTGCAGTTATTCGTTAGATTCACGGCACGCTATGTGTGCCATTTCCTTAACAACAGCATTTCCGATGGAAACAGCACAGCTAGGAAGACTCACATGACTGTGCCGTCCTCCTCAGCTTCCTGGTTCTCCGCATGTGACTGAGACGTCACACAGGGGGAGTGAACCAGGGCATCTCACAGACATCACACACGGCGGAGCTCGGTTGCCGTAGTAACAGCAATCGAGAATGAGGCTTGAATAGGATGCAATTGTGCATGCGCAAGATTTCCTCAGGGTAAATGAGGAAGGGTGGAAATGACGTTCACAGAGGAGACAAAAATCAACACCAAAAATAGCGCAATCGATTCCCGGAAAAGGGTATAATTTTGAAAACTCCAAAAAGGTAATTGCGAAACGTTTTCTAATAATGTATCAATGTGCAAGGCATAACAACACTTTGTTCAATGACAGTATTAAAAAAAAAAAGAAAAAGAAAGCAGAATTTACCTTCTCTTTAATCAAGAGAAGAGACTTAAAAGGCAATTAGTCAGCCAAGTCCTCGATAAACAGCCAAGACTTGATTGAAATAGTTCTTAAAGCAGTTAAATAACAATTAGCAACAACAAGTAAATGATACCAATGTAAACTAATTCCTCAAGAAGGCTATTGGTTGCTGTAAGTACTACCACTGCTAAAGGGGAACCCCAGGCCGGCCTATAATACCTTTAATCCCAAAGAGAGATGAGGTAATATAGATACCGTTTTTAGCACAATAAGTAATAACAGTGTTCAGAGTACAAGGCCTTGTAAATATCTTCACCAGCAGTTGGATCTCATAGAAGAAAATAAATCATCAGAGTCTAACAAAAGGAAGTCATTAGTCAGCATGGAGGATTTGACATGGCAGTAACAGGTCCTCTTCACACTTCTAAAATATAATGTCTGCCTGCAGGGTTCAAAAGTGGGCAAGTGCCCTCTCACCAGTCCTGCGACCAGGGCAAAAAGATGTCTTGGCAGTAAGTTCTTCAGCGGCCCACCTGGCCACCTTGCGACTCAATCGCCTCTTTATTATTATTATTATTATACAGTATTTATATAGCGCCAACAGTTTACGTAGCGCTTTACAGCTCCAAGTCACTTTGGATAAGTCTCTATGAGCTTGCCACATCTTACCACTGGTATTTTTGCCCATTCCTCCTTGAAAAACTGTTCCAGCTCCTTCAAGTTTAGTGGTTTGCGCTTGTGAACAGAAATCTTTACGTCTGACCACAGATTTTCTATTGGATTGAGGTCTGGGATTTGACTAGGCCATTCCAACACATTTGCATGTTTCCTCTTAAACCACTCAAGTGTTTCTTTAGCAGTGTGTTTGGGGTCATTGTCCTGCTGGAAGGTGAACCTCCGTCCTAGCCTCAAATCACACACAGAGTGGTACAGGTTTTGCTCAAGAATATCCCTGTATTTAGCACCATTCGTCTTTCCCTCAACTCTGACCAGTTTCCCAGTCCCGACTGCTGAAAAACATCCCCACAGCATGATTCTGCCACCACCATGTTTCACTGTGGGGATGGTGTTCTTTGGGTGATGTGATGTGTTGGATTTGCGCCAGACATAGCGTTTTCTTTGAGGCCAAAAAGTTCAATTTTAGTCTCATCAGACCAGAGCACCTTCCTCCATACATTTTGGGAGTCTCCCACATGCCTTTTCGCAAGCTCAAAATGTGCCATTTGTTTTTTGCTGTAAGTAATGGCTTTCTTCTGGCCACTCTGCCATAAAGCCCAACTCTATGGAGCGTACGGCTTATTGTCGTCCTAAGTACAGATACTCCAATCCCTGCTATGGAACTCTGCAGCTCCTCCAGGGTTACCATAGGTCTCTTTGCTGCCTCTCTGATTAATGCCCTCCTTACCCGGTCTGTGAGTTTTGGTGTGCGTCTGTCTCTTGGCAGGTTTGCTGTTGTGCCATGTTCTTTCCATTTAGTTATGATAGATTTGATGGTGCTCCTAGGGATCATCAAAGATTTGGATATTTTTTTATAACCTAACCCTGACTTGTACTTCTCAACAACATTGTCCCTTACTTGTTTGGAGAGTTCCTTGGTCTTCATGGCAGTGTTTGGTTAGTGGTGCCTCTTGCTTAGGTGTTGCAGCCTCTGGGGCCTTTCAAAAAGGTGTGTATATGTAATAACAGATCATGTGACACTTAGATTGCACACAGGTGGACATCATTTCACTAATTATGTGACTTCTGAAGGTAATTGGTTGCACCAGAGCTTTTTATGGGCTTCATAATAAAGGGGGTGAATACATACGCACATGCCAATTATCAGTTTTATATTTCTGAAAAATAGTTGTATATATATATATTTTTCTAGTTTTACTTCACCAACTTAGACTATTGTGTTCTGATCCATCACATATAATTCAGATTAAAAAAACATTGAACTAAAGGTTGTAATGTAACAAAATACATAAAAAGCCAAGGGGGTGAATACTTTTGCAAGGCACTGACCAGAGACCACCTTATATCAAAGTCCACTGCGTTCCCCTATACAGCAGCGTTCCCACATACATCAGGGTCTGCAGGATTGCCCTTTACATCAGAGTTCCCCCTTGCATGGTGATTAGATGATACGGACATGATGCAGTAGGTGGTTAGAGGATGCAGACAGGATACAGGAGGTGGTTAGAAGATGTGGATAGGATACAGGATGTGGTTATAGGATGCAGACATGGTGCAGGAGGTGTTTAGAGGATGCGGACATGGTACAGGAGATAGTCAGACATTGTGGACATATGTGTAAAATCTCACCAGGAACTGCTGCTCTGGTCTGGTAACTGCTGTGCCTCTTAGTGGACATCACACAGATCACAGCCATGGATGGATAGATGGATGTTGCAGGGGTCCAGTCTCTAGGACTCAGTGTGCCATGCTCACAGAGGCGTAGTGGGATTCTCCAGTCCAGCAGCCATGGATAGATGGTGCAGGGGTCCAGTCTCCATGACTCTGTGTGGCCATGCTTACAGTGGCATGGTGGTGAGAGTCCCCACAGGCTCCAGCCATGGTGCAGACCGGGATCCGATCTCTGGATCGGGAGGTGTGCCCGGTGATGTTCTGCTGAGTCTAGACCGAGGGATGACTGCCGTTTATTAAAAAATGGCATTACTGACTGAAGTGACTGAAAATGTCTGAGCATGTACGAGCTTGGCCGAGCCTGGCAGGCTTTGGAACTGCGCATGCACAGTTCCAATGTCGGCCCGCTGGCATATTTTTTTACGGGAGGCCGCTGTCCGCAACAGACATTTACGGGTGGCCAGTAAATGGGTTGAAATTTACGGACTGTCTGTAAATTTACGGATGGTTGGCAACACTGCCCTGGATGCAGACAGTGTGCATCCAGGGTTGAATGCATATGCACGAGTTTGTGCAAGCATCAGCATAAATCCTTGTATTGCGGGGTACAACCATTCACTGCAATGGGAGGCTGTATGCTATCCGGCTGTACCTGTACCTAAAGGTTGGGGCGTTAAAGTGGTTCTATGGGCAAAAGGTTTTTTACCTTAATGCATTCACTGCATTAAGGTAAAAAACATTTCAATAGCAGCTCCCCCAGCCCCCCTTAAATACTTATCTGATTCTTCTCTCAGTCCAGCACTGTCCCTTCTGTAGCAGTTCTTCTCCCCTATTCCCCTATGCACAGTAGGCTGTGACGGAGCCATTTTCACACTAATCCTGACCAATAAAAACCTGGCTCAGACTCTACTCCGCATTATCACCTTAAAAGTATAACACAAAAAACATTTCCATATACTTGTGGACGATCCAGTAATACCATACAAAAGTTACAAAAATATTCATTGTACTTTATTCAGAAACAGAATCAAAAGATGAACATACCCAACTGATTAAAACTGTTTCGCCAACAAATGTTAAAAACAACTTGATCAGGCCCCACTCTCATACTTTGGGTATTTATACTTGTAAAGACTGGGACCTGTTTATCCAACCTTCTAGAAATGTTCATGTATATAACATGTGCTGGTGCCCAGTGTATGAAGGATCAATTGGTGTACTTTCCAATCCCCATGTTTAGGGTGCGTACTTAGGATTCATCCCAAAAACTTTGCAGTTTGTCAATGAGGAAACCAGATGAGTCTTTCAGAGATCCGTGCACTATAGAACCAAGACAGAATTGTACTGCCAATTGCAGAGTACTTGTAAAATGAGTACTTCAGCCAAATATAATTTTCTTTACACATATGAGCTTAACAAGTCCTTCCCCAAGCCTGCGAGCTGAAAACTCCATCAAATGGAATAGTGATATCATCATATTCGGTGCAAAGTTCAAACTCCATTAAGGTATAGTCAAATGAAAGAAAGGAATGGGCTATGCCCCACTATACTGTATCAGATGTTAGACAGCAAATTCCTAATTTATAAAAAGTGTCCTTCATCCATATGTATATCCATATTCAGCGGTCCAAGCTTTTATAGATCACATATACTGTATGGACAAATCTAACACTTGAAATGTATGCATACTCCAGCCACTGGCCTTTTTAACTGAGGCAATGTAAATAAAGCTGACTACATGTCCAGAAACTCATAAAAAGGAAATGCATATACTTATCATTCTGGAGTCTTGGTTCACACCCTGATAAAGCAAGCAGGCCACAATAGTCAGAGGTAGCCTAACCGGTTTTGCTGGTCAAGCCAGCTATGTCAGAGGCATGGTCAAGCTGACTGCTTCAGAGGCAGCTACATTTGCAAAACCAGTCAGGCTACCTCAGACCATCGTGGCCTGTTTGCTTTCTCTGAGTGTGGACCAAGACTCTGGGATGATAAATATATCCATTTCCTGTTTATGGGTGCCTGTATGTTAAACATACATCTCTCTTGCGAGGCAACAGTGCCCATCAACATGTCAGGACAACAACCCCTGCCCGGCTTCAACCCTAGTTAGCAGGCCTGAATCCCAAAACTAAAAAACGGCAATTAGGAACTTATGTTTACACAGAGTGTAACAAATTAAATTATCATCATTGCACTAGCCTCTGTGCACTTATATGGCAATAGACCAACCTATTTTCCCTTCTTATTAGTCGATGTCTTATATGTTCAGATTTGTCCAGAGCTGCTTCCTGGGAGAATGTAATGTGAAAGCCCTTTTAGCTAGTTTATGGCGCTTGCAGGACATGTCAAAACTTGCAGGCCGCAGGGTCAGAGTTTATGTTCTGCTTGTCGGAATTGGGAGCTTAGTTTTTGCCCATGAGTAAAGAAGTCATTATATACTGATGCGACAGCATTACTAAACTGCATTACACAAAGCTCTGTGTCTGTGTGAGGAAAGGAGTGCCTATAACCAGTGAGGCTATTAACACACTGTTTACACTGATAATCAGGGCACTGATCATCAGTGCATAGCTCCCAACTGTCCCTGATTTCGAGGGACTGTCCCCGATTTGGAGCAATGTCCCTCTGTCCCTCTTTCCTCCACATTTGTCCCTCATTTTGGTCTGATTTATGTAGTTGTATATAAAATGCACTTTTTATCTTTCAAAAAGTATTTCCCAGTGCTAAACCTTTCACCCAATGTCTAAATTGCTGCATTTGTACACTTTAACCACTTCAGCCCCGGACCATTTGGCTGCCTAAAGACCAGAGGACTTTTTCCAATTTGGCACTGTGTCGCTTTAACTGCTAATTGCGCGGTCATGTAATGCTGTACCCAAACGAAATTTGCATCCTTTCCTTCCCACAAATAGAGCTTTCTTTTGATGGTATTTGATCACCTCTGCGGTTTTTATTTTTTGCGCTATAAACGGAAAAAGACCGAACATTTTGAAAAAAATGATATTTTCTAATTTTTGTTATAAATAAAATCCAATAAACTCAATTTTAGTCATACATTTAGGCCAAAATGTATTCGGCCACATGTCTTTGGTAAAAAAAATGTCAATAAGCGTATATTTATTGGTTTGCGCAAAAGTTATAGCGCCTACAAGCTAGGGTAAATTTTCTGGAATTTACACAGCTTTTAGTTTATGACTGCTTATGTCATTTCTTGAGGTGCTAAAATGGCAGGGCAGTACAAACCCCCCCCCCAAATGACCCCATTTTGGAAAGTAGACACCCCAAGGAAATTGCTGAGAGGCATGTTGAGCCCATTGAATATTAATTTTTTTTGTCCCAAGTGATTGAATAATGACAAAAAAAATAAAAAATTACAAAAAGTTGTCACTAAATGATATATTGCTCACACAGGCCATGGGCATATGTGGAATTGCACCCCAAAATACATTTAGCTGCTTCTCCTGAGTATGGGGATACCACAGGTGTGGGACTTTTTGGGAGCCTAGCCGCGTACAGGGCCCCGAAAACCAATCACCGCCTTCAGGATTTCTAAGAGTGTAAATTTTTGATTTCACTCTTCACTGCCTATCGCAGTTTCGGAGGCCATGGAATGCCCAGGTGGCACAAAACCCCCCCAAATGACCCCATTTTGGAACATAGACACCCCAAGCTATTTGCTGAGAGGCATGGTGAGTATTTTTCAGCTCTCATTTGTTTTTGAAAATGAAGAAAGACAAGAAAAAACTTTTTTTTTTCTTTTTTCGATTTTCGAAACTTTGTGACGAAAAGTGAGGTCTGCAAAATACTCACTATACCTCTCAGCAAATAGCTTTGGGTGTCTACTTTCCAAAATGGGGTCATTTTGGGGGGTTTTGTGCCACCTGGGCATTCCATGGCCTCCGAAACTGTGATAGGCAGTGAAGAGTGAAATAAAAAATTTAGATCATACTGTGGTGACTGTGTTTGGCTGTGTTGCGTGTAGTTTCACACTGTGCCTGTGGGTGTCGTTGTCACCATGGGTCGGTGTTGGAAAGGCAACAGGCTGAAGTGTATGAGTGCTCTTCTGTCCTGGAGATAACTCGGCGGGGGTTGTCCTCTGAGTTGCATTCTGGCAGAGGGTATTTATGGGACAGACGCCATGTTTAGAGGGGTTTTTCCACCTCGTGGCCCTCCTGGCCTAGAGGTATGTGTCAGTGAGTTCTACCTTGTAGCCCTCCAGCCTGGAGGGTTGCGTTGCTGCAGCCGGGTAGGTAGACCCAGAGGCCTGTCTGGGGTCTGCTATCGCTGGGATGGTCCTGTGCTGTCTGTCCTGCTGGAAGAAGCCGGACAATCGGGAAGATCCAGGGGAGGACCCATCTTGGAAGGGACCATGCAAGGCTGGTCTTAAGAAGGGCCTGGTGACTCGATTGGAGGACGTATCCTAAACTACCCTACCGCACAAGTACTGCCGGGTCGGCTTAAAGGTTCTGGTACTGTGTTTGCTGTTCATCAAAAACCACTACATCCTGTGGCAGAGGATAGAATGGGTTTTATTTCACTCAAGTCTGTGGCAGAGACTTTTTGTTGGTGCTGCGTACCGGCTGCTAGGTTGGTGAGAGAGACCTATCCGGGCGGGCAAAGATTTAATCCTGAAAGGAAAGTATGTTCATCCCTAAGATTTCAATACCTTAGTTCTACACCAAGAAAGGGTATTTGAACTTCCCTGCAACTCTTCTACCTCTTTCCTGCTACTTCTTCCAGTTATCTCCCATTAAAGCATTGGAAAAAATACTGAAGTGACTGGTGTCTGCACTGTTTGATAATAAGCTCAATGGGACCCTAGACCCGGTACTGGTGAAATTACAGGTAAAAAAAAGGTGACGGTAACAGCCCGCTTTAAATCAGCAGCTCCACCGTGAGTTAGTGCTACGTGTGGGGGCGTCATCTGGGATTGTTTGCCATTATCCTAAGCAGCCCTGAGAAGTATTTCACCGAGAGTTTATGCTATAAGAGGTTTCTGGACTTTGTCACTTTTTCCAGGAAAAGAAGGGGTTAAATTGCAGGACTTTATTTCTGACTGCGTAGGCTGCGGGTGAGAAGTAAAAGCCCGGGAGCTACGTGATCAGAGGAACAAGTGGAAGGAGCCACATCTACTTGTTGCTGCGTGGGACGCGGGTATGTGTGTCTTGGCGCCAAAGGAGAAGAGAGGCCTCGTGATCGTATTGAGAAGATCAGAGTGCAGCCATTTCTTCTTTCCCATTTGTACCGTCAACTATGGGGTCCAAGATGTTCCCTACGAGTACCACTGTGGGTGCTATGCTGACCGGAACCCTGCTTACAGATACCGGCATTCGTTTGAAGCCGCAGGGGCGGTTTGTGCTATACACAGTTGGAGATATCGAAGGGCTGGGCATGCTTTGCCACAAGTGTGAAGGACTGGCCATACATCTCCATCCATTTGTTTGATGTTTGCAATGCGGAGAATATTTGTTCAGTGGAGCAACCTACAATGTCGCCCTAAGCTTATCATGTGGACTGGGCTACAGGTATCGCCACAGTGGAAGCTGATACCATTGCTGTTGGAGAGCAACAGGCTGTGGTCTCGTCTGTTACCGAGAGTGCTTCCGAGGGAGATGTCGCTGTCACCGCTTCATCAGCGGACATCGCCTTCATTTCTACTTCTACCACACCTATCCCCATTGCGCCTGTCCAAAGGAAGGTGGGATATGTGAAGGCTTCCCGCGGCCGTGGTCGAGGCCAACCCTAGAGACTACTCGAACTGGAGCCGGAGAAATATATGGATCCGGAGAAGTCCACATCAGGAACGGGTGAGAGATCAAAGGGGAACATATCTGGGACTCTTTGTAAATATTTGCCAGCAGAAGAGTTGAGAGACTCCGAGATAGATTCTATGTCAGATCTCTCCGTTGATGATGATTTGTTTGAGACAATGTCACAGGAACTATTGTGGGCCCAGGGTGAAGATGTTGCTTCTGCCCTTACTTTCTCAGAATGGACAGCCCTGGATTCTGGGGATACATCACCTTGTGTGGAGCCGCACAGTACTACCAAAGAGACATTGTCTAAAGTTGCTAGTTTGCTAAAGTTTGAGCCGACACCCATCGCATCTATGGTGCCAAATCACAAAATTCTTGTGTGCCTCCTGGTTTGGGGAAAAATAGAACTTAGCCTAGACTTGCCCGTTTGCAGAGAGTGCTCACCAAACGAGTTGCCACAGAATATGGTTTGGAATTTCCCTATGTTACTCAGGAAATTATGCAGGAAATTGAGGCCAACCGGGAACAGTGGTACCGTGAAGCTGTTTGGGACTATTTGTCTGTGCCAAAACCTTTCCGGAAAGCTGGGTATTCTGTTGCCATGGATGAACGCTTCAATGGATGTTTGCTGCATTGGAACTATGGTCGGCACATCTATGCTGACAAGGTGGTCATTTGCAGACCTGGAAAAGATGACATTGTGTACTTTATCACTACCGTGGATAAACTAGGGAAGAAATTGACATTACCAGATCCCCGGTTTTATTGTTGATTATGCAAAAGAACTTTGGGGTATATAGCCAGATAGTGTCAGTGTTTAGAGATCTCCGTGGTCAAGAGATTTTATTCATCTCAGCGTTTTCAAATCCAAAGACTTTTTGCTAGCTGGATTTCCTTTATCGAAAGGATATAATTTGCCCAGAGATAGGGATGGACTGTTCAAGTTACTTTAGTTCATTTCCATTAAAAGGAAAAATATGTGGGAAGAGAGTGTCATTCTTTTATTGGAGTGAGGCTTTGCTCCTGAATTGTTAATTGAAAAATTGTTATTGATGATATTGTATATTTTTATGTGTGTGTGTCTAACTTTGTTTCTTTCAGGAACAATCAGATCTCCTATCAAGCTGTTAGGCTTTTCAGCTAGGTAGATAGTGGGGTTTTGTGACATGTCTAATGTGATTTCTTTTGCTGATGTGAATATGTCGTTGTCTAAATGTTAAAACTATGACATTTCTATACTGTCTTTTCTTCTTTCTCATCCAAGTTCTAAGTTCAAATACCTACTCTCAGGCTTGAGAGTTATATTCTGACAGACGTTGAGGACAACGTCTATTGTAGTGGGGGGGAGTATGTAGCGCTGGTAGATTTTTCAATCTACCGCTTATAGGTACATTTAGTGGGTCATCTGTTCTGTACATAGTTCAGATTCAGTTTATTGTCAGATTTAGCCTCTGTTCTAGTTTGGCTGTGTTGCGTGTAGTTTCACACTGTGCCTGTGGGTGTCGTTGTCACCATGGGTCGGTGTTGGAAAGGCAACATGCTGAAGTGTATGAGTGCTCTTCTGTCCCGGAGATAACTCGGCGGAGGTGGTCATCCGAGTTGCATTCTGGGAGAGGGTATTTATGGGACAGGCGCTATGTTTAGAGGGGTTTTTGCCTGGTGACTCGATTGGAGGACGTTTCCTAAACTACCCTACCGCACAAGTACTGCCGGGTCGGCTTAAAGGTTCTGGTACTGTGTTTGCTGTTCATCGAAAACCACTACATCCTGTGGCAGAGGATCGCACGGGTTTTATTTCACTCAAGTCTGTGGCAGAGACTTTTTGTTCGTGCTGCGTACCAGCTGCTAGGTTGGTGAGAGAGACCAATCCGGGTGGGCAAAGATTTAATCCTGAAAGGAAAGTATATTCATCCCTAAGATTTAAATTCCTTAGTGCTACACCAAGAAAAGGTATTTGAACTTCCCTGCAACTCTTCTTCTACCTCTTTCCTGCTACTTCTTCCAGTTATCTCCCATTAAAGCATTGGAAAAAATACTCAAGTGACTGGTGCCTACACTGTTTGATAATAAGCTCAACGAGACCCTAGACCCGGAACTGGTGAAATTACAGGTAAAAAAGGTGACGGTAACAGCCCGCTTTAAATCAGCAGCTCCACCGTGAGTAAGTGCTACACCAGGTTACACTCAGCCATACCTAGCCATACTCAACCATACTCTGTGATACCCAGCCATACTCAGCTATATCCAGTCATACAGGGCCATATTCGTTGATACCCAGCAATACTCAGCCATACCCAGCCATACTCGGTGATACCCAGCCATACCCGGCCATATTTGGTGATACCCAGCCATACTCGGCCATACTCAGCCATACCCAGTCATACTCAGCCGTACCCAGTCATACTCAGCCATACCCAGTCATACTCTGCCATGCCCAGCCATACTCTGCCGTGCCCAGCCATACTCAGCAGTACCCAGCCATACTCAGCAGTACCCAGCCATACTTAAGCTCTGTATGTGGCCAGGCTGTGGAAAAGTCTCCCACATGTGATATCACTGTACTCAGGAGGAGTAGGAGAATCTATTTTAAGGTGTCATTTTTGGTATGTACATGGTATGTGTTAAAAATATTGTATGAATGGACAATTTTGTGTAAAAAAAAAAAAATGCGTTTTCATTTTCTTTCCACATTTTCCAAAAACTTTTAGAAAAAAATTACATGTTCAAAAGACTCATTATGCCCCATAGATCATACGTTGGGGTGTTTTTTTTCTAAAATTGGGTCATTTTTGGAGCATTTCCATTGTTCTGGTGCTTCAGGGCCTTCAAAAGTGCAAGAGGTAGTCAGGAAATGTGTAAGTTATGTCTCTAGAACACGTGACGGTGCTCCATGCATGTTGGACCTCTCTATGTGGCCATACTGTGTAAAAGTCTCACATATGTGGTATCACCATACTCGGGAGTAATAGAAGAATGTGTTTTGGGGTGAAATTTGTGGTATGCATATGCTGTGTGTGAGAAATAACCTGCTAATATGACAATTTTGTGAGGAAAAAAAAAAAAGAAAAAAAAAATCTTGATTTTGCAAAGAATTGTGGGGAAAAAATTACAACTTCAAAAAACTCACCATGCACTAAATACCTTGGAATGTCTACTTTCCAAAAAGGGGTCATTTGGGGGTTATTTGTACTTTCCTGGCTTGTTAGGTTCTCAAGAAATGAGATTAGCCATCAGTACTTCAGGTGTGATCAATTTTCAGAGATTGGCACCATAGCTTGTGGATTCTATAACTTTCACAAAGACCAAATAATATACACTGATTTTGGGTTATTTTAACCAAAGATATGTAGCAGTATAAATTTTGGCCAAGAAAAATTACAGTGGAACCTCGGATTATGAGCATAATCTGTTCAGGGCTTATGCTTGTAATCCAAAGTACTCGCATATCAAAGCGAGTTTTCCCATTGAAGTCAATGGAAAGGAAAATAATTAGTTCTGCATTGACTTCAATGGGATGCAATACCGCATGCGGCCAGAGGCAGGGGGGCGCCGGAGACCCTCGGAAATGGGCGAAAAGGCTCGAGGACACTTTGGCGGACCTCGACAAACCTCGGAAAGACTTCCTACCCGATATTTGCCAAGGCCAGCCGAAGTGTCCTTGGGCCTTTCCATGCATTTCCGAACTGCTGCCATCGGCAACGTTCGGCTCGGCTCCTGCGCCCCCCCACCTCAGGCCAAAAGAGGTTCTGCACACCGCTTTGGCCTGAATCATGCTCGTTTTGTGGGACAAACACTCAAAAACCGAGTTCTGATTTCTAAAAATACAGTGCTCGTATTGCGAAACGCTCGTTAACCGTGTTACTCGCAATCCGAGGTTCCACTGTACTAATTTGCGAAATTTTATACCAAACAAAGAAAAGTGCATTTTTTTTTCTTTTATAGCGCAAAAAATAAAAAACCCAGCAGTGATTACATTTCACCAAAAGAAAGCTCTATTTGTAGGGAAAAAAGGACAAACACTTCATATAGGTGCAGTGTTGCATGACTGAGTAATTGTCATTCAAAATGTGAGAGCACTGAAAGCTGAAAATTGGTCTGGTTAGGAAGGGGGTTTAAGTGCCCAGTGGTCAAGTGGTTAAACACGTTTTAAAATGGCAAAAATTAATATCTGAAATGTAAGAGCATTTGTAAATCTGTTTCACCTAGTAAGATGCCTACAAATGGCCAGCACTTAGTTGTAGTTCTAAAAATGTAAATCTGCTCATTGTTACATATAGTGAGTTGATAATCATCTATTTAAATGATGATCATCGTATTGCTAGGAGATCACAACAAGGGACTAAATAAGCATATAATTGCCAGCTTTTTTAGAAGTCACTGCATGGGGAGCAATTAGGTTGGGTCCCTCAGGAAATGTTCATATGATTTTGCTAGAAGGTAAATTAGGTGACTAAAACTAAAGCAACAGAGGCAGCTCTTAAGATGGATCAGCGGGATCATGGCAAGTTTTTGACTATATTGTACACAAGAACAGGGACAAAAATAAATAATTTAGAAAAGGATGATGTAAAGCATGTAAACCTTAAAAAGCTGGAATAATCTAAAATCTCTATCCATTAAATTCTATTTTGCAAAGAAAAACAAAAATCAACCAACAAACAAAATGTGGATATAGGGATAAATATTGTTTTGCAGGCAAGTCTGCATAAAAAATCTATAACTGTCAGATGGAGGAGAACACTTGGGTAAAGTCCTATGTTGTATTATGCTGATGTCAGAGGCGGCTCTCTAATTAGGCAAATTAGGCGGTCGCCTAAGGCCTCGCACTTACAGGGGCCTCGCGGCCTCCTAATTTGCCTGTTCTCAATCACTGAAGTTGACGCCGGCGGCTCCGCCTACCCCCACTGGGACTCTGTGGCTTAGGAGCTGATGGACAAATCAGATACTGCCCGCAGCCTGAGGAATAGCGGCCTCATAACGGAGCGTCCCAGTCCGTGGGGCCTCATGTGTAAGTTTTGCCTAAGGCCTCACAAAGCCTAGAGCCGCCTCTGGCTGATGTAGTTGTATGACTGCACAATTTGTTTATTTTGAGCACAGTGTTGGGCCCCCAATGTCAGTGGGTATTAAAGCAATAGAAAGGTCAGGATGCTTGCACTGTGCATTTACTATGCAAAATTCCATTTATAAAAAAACGAACTTCAGTGGATTGGAATTTGTGATTGTACAAAGCTTGTAAGGAGCCAATAATTGTGCAGCCTGCCATTGACTTGTTTCTTCCAGTCCTTCCGGTTCTTTCATAGGCAAAATTTGTTGCCAATAACAACTAGACACCTTCCAAATCTAAAGTCTTGTGTTGAAATTAAACAAGAAATCCGATTGGGCAACAACATTTTTTATCTCAGTCTGAATTATAATTCCCAAATACTATGTGGTGTATTTGGATTGTGAGGGTGTACTGTACTGGATAGGTCTGTGAGACAGGTGCTTGCAGATATTTTTGCCCTGCTGCATGGGTACATATCAGCTAATCTCCAATGTCATCCAGGCAAAAATATGGCTTAAAGCGGGGGTTCACCTAACAAAAAAAATATTAAAAGCCAGCAGCTACAAATACTGCAGCTGCTGACTTTTAATAAATGGACACTTACCTGTCCCAGGGTCCAAGCGATGTTGGCAGCCGACGTCGATCACTCGCTCGACTCTCGGCAGCTCCCGCTGCCTTCCTGGGTGAGGGAATCAGGAAGTGAAGCGTTGCGGCTTCACTTTCCGGTTCCTTACTGCGCATGCGCGAGTCGCGCTGCGTGTCGTAACTGGTCCCCGCTATCACCTGGGACCTGTGTGTTTCCCAGGAGACAGCGCGGAGGGATGGGAAGAGGCGTAGACTGTCTTAGACAGGTATCTGCACCCCACCCCTGAAAGGTGACAAATGTGACACCAAGGGGGGGGGGGTGTTCCGAAAAGCGGAAGTTCCATTTTTGTGTGGAACTCTGCTTTAATACACTAATGCCCCGTACACACGGTCAGATTTTCCGATGGAAAATGTCCGATTGGAGCGTGTTGTCGGAAATTCCGACCGTGTGTGGGCTCCATCGGACATTTTATATTGGATTTTCCGACACACAAAGTTTGAGAGCAGGATATAAAATTTTCCGACAACAAAATCCGTTGTCGGAAATTCCGATCGTGTGTACACAAATCCGACGGACAAAGTGCCACGCATGCTCAGAATAAATAAAGAGATGAAAGCTATTGGCCACTGCCCCATTTATAGTCCTGACGTACGTGTTTTACGACCGTGTGTACGGGGCATAACACATTTCCTAAGCAAAGCACATGGAAAAGGTACATTATCTTGTTCTACTACACTTTTTTTTATTATATTCACCTGCTGGCTATGACTTGGTTAGTCTTCTGATATGTGATCTTGATCTTAAGTGGCTCCTGGTCAAGTCTTGCCTTGAATCCTGGTTACTGTTTTGTGCCACTTACTAAAACTGACTAGCCAATTCACTAGCACAGTTCCCTCCCTTCTTGAATATCATAGCCCTCTTCTGGGAGTGTCCAATTACTTTATGTGCTGGCTTAAAGGGATATTAAAAGCATTTTTTTTTTAAATAACAAACATAAACACAAAATACTAACCTTCTCTGTGCAGCAGTTTTGCACAGAGCAGCCCCGATCCTCCTCTTCTCAAGTCCCCCCTCTGGTGCTCCAGGCCCTTTCCTTCTGCCAAGTGCTCCCAGAGCAAACAGCTTGCAATGGGGGCACTCAAGTAGGCTCGCTACCAAGCTGCTGCTCTGTGTGTCCTTTCACGCGTACAGAGCCATGGCTCGGCCTTGCCCTCTCTCTCTCCTCATTGGCTCACTGACTGTGATTGATAGCAGTGAGAGCCAATTGCTCCCACTACTTTATTAGCCAATGAGGAGGGAGAGTGCCCGGAGAGCTAAGGCTCTCATGCACATGCTGGATCGTGATGGGGCTCAACTAATGCCCCGTACACACGGTCGGACATTGATCGGACATTCCGACAACAAAATCCTAGGATTTTTTCCGACAGATGTTGGCTCAAACTTGTCTTACATACACACGGTCACACAAAGTTGTCGGAAAATCCGATCATTCTGAACGCGGTGAAGTAAAACACGTACGTTGGGACTATAAACGGGGCAGTAGCCAATAGCTTTCATCTCTTTATTTATTCTGAGCATGAGTGGCACTTTGTGCGTCGGATTTGTGTACACACGATCGGAAATTCCGACAACGGATTTTGTTGTCGGAAAATTTTAAAGCCTGCTCTCCAACTTTGTGTGTCGGAAAATCCGATAGAAAATGTGTGATGGAGCCTACACACGGTCAGAATTTCCAACAACAAGGTCCTATCACACATTTTCCGTCGGAAAATCCGACCGTGTGTACGGGGCATAAGTATTAGGGGGGCTGAGGGGCCTGCTGCACACAGAAGGTTTTTTTAGCCTATGCATAGAATGCATGAAGGTAAAAAATCTTGAGCCTTTAGAACCACTTTAACTTATATACCCCTACCCTTACCTCCCTACATAGCTTTTTTTGAAGCTGCCAAGGGAAAGGGGAAGCGGAATACTATAGAATGTCATATTGAAGTAGGAACGGGGGTCAGTTTATATGGCCATAGTTATGTGTGTAGTAAGACTGATTTAGAATTTCAGCTAAGAATCATATTTCTTGTATTTCATTTTGAAGCTACTTGTGACTTCCCCATCAATTTGCTACATTCCTCTTTCTGTGCAAAAAGCTTGCTTGCTGACATCATTTAAGACAGATGAATGAACCGCAGGAGCATACTGCAGAGAAACGAGTTTTGTAAAAAGCTAAAAATATATATGGTTTTGCGGAACTTGTCTGGGTTAGGATGCATAGGTTGATTTTTAAAAGGTTAGAATGTCTGGTAAAACAGAAGTGTACCGCCTGTTCGCTTGTGACGCAATATGCTGAAAAATATATCTACACTGTATTAGACGCTCTTGACATGTAGACACGAGTCGGGTCAGGAGTGTCCATTCTTTTCTGGCCAGAAAGATGGAATAAAATCTCCCATACCAGAGTTCTTTGTCCAATAATGTCATTACCGATATTCTGCTACTTTAATATGAGTGACGGCTTTGAGTCTCCATGGGGACTGACATCATATCTAAGATGGATGGTCTCTGAGGTTTTATTTTTTATTATCCAAAAAATATGATACATGCACATATAATCTAATGGAAAAATAATTGGTAAAATCATAGGGTCATGTTAAGGGTCTTAGTGGGTGATACAATTCTTATACAATGGCTACTACATGGGTGTAAAGAAGACCATACTCCTTCCTTAGGTGCTACAATGCACATTGTAGTAACTGACCACTTTTTAAAATGGACAAAGATTGTTGCTGCTGCTGGAGCAGAGGAATCCGGTGCCTGAAGCATAGTGAATTCCTGGGGCAGAGCAGGGACAGATGATTGTGGTCCAAAGGGAAAGCACATGAACTAGCATTGATATAACGGCATAGTGCAAGCAAGCAGGAACTGGAATGCAGGGTTAGGATTAGTGCCAACAAAGAGACTGTGATGCAGATGTGTGTAGACGTGAATAATTTGGAGCGCAGGTCAGGCACCTGTGCAAGCATGGACACACTATGGGGGTTATTTACTAAAGGAAAATCTAATGTGCACTTCCAAGTGCACTTGGAAGTGCAGTCACTGTAGATCTGAGGGGGACATGCAAGGAAAATAAAAAAACAGCATTTTTGCTTGAACATGATTGGATGATAAAATCAGCAAAGATTCCCCTCATTGCAGATCTTCCCATCACATCTACAGCAACTGCACTTCCAAGGGCACTTGCAGTGCACTTGTAGTGCACAGTGGAGTTGCTTTTAGTAAATCAACCCCTATGTTACCAGAAATTGGAAGTATAGATTTTGAAAGTGCTTGCTCTTAACCAAAACCACGAATGATGCACATGGGTTTGGTTCCTGGGAAACTTCCAGGTTTCGACTCTTAAGGTTGCCTTGTTAGCAAAAGATGAGCATACAGACAGGATGAAATGGAAGGAGCTAGACATTGACAGACAAGTATATGTTAGGGTTAGGGTGTCAGGTCATAAATCTAAAGACCTATAAAGCAGCTATTCTTTAACTGCATATGGTTTTTGAGTATAGTCCTTCTGCACTTAGCTTTTATGGAGCTTTAGAAATTCCTAGGCGCCTTTCACACTGGTGCGCTTTTGCCATGCTAAACCACATCTTTCCAGCACAACAAAAGCACAAATACTTCTATTTAAATCCTATGTAGCTGTTCACATCAGTGCACTGCATTTGCAATGGGTTTTGAAAAGTCCTGCATTTTGCATCTTTGGTGCACCGTGTAAAAAGCACACCAAAAACACAGCCTCCATAGAATTCAATGGAAACGTGCTAAAACGCACCACGTTTTAAAGTCACATGTCCAGGCTTTAAAGGTGCATGCTGGGTCAGGAAATCCTGTTTTGTGCAGAGAAGAGTGAGAGAAAGCCATGAGCTAGTGCAAGAGCATAGAGAGCAGCAGAGCTAACTGATTGAACATTGAGGAGTTTATAAATGCTGTACATGGGCATCTACAATCCACCAGTTATGCTAACCAACTAAAAAAATAACAGAGCCTTTGAACACATTAGGTCTGTGGTCATACATACCGTTTTCAAGTACCCAGAAAAATATAATAAAAGTAAGTTTGCCCCCAATATTTCCATATTATCTCTTGGATTATTTTTTAATATTGTCCATCCAAGTATGCATGTAGTCACATGTCACTGGTGCTTTGTCTCTCAGTCCTCTAATTGCATATATTCCATTTGTCTTGACCTTTGACCACTCTGTACATCTTGCATTGATTATATTCACTGTGTAGGAATACCAGGAATACCAATATTTTCAATGATAAGATCAAATTCATTAATACAATCATGCCATGTACTCTGTTAAGTGAACAGTTTCAGGTTTTGCTTACTGTGATTTTGTTTTGTGTAGTGTTAGAAAAATGTAGCACCATTAACAGGGGGTAATTGGTAATGTACAGTATGAGACCAAACATACACCTAAAATAAAACCTTTCAAATCTTTATTAATATATTGTATTTATGTAGAGAAAAGAAAACCTTAAATCACTCTTCATTGACAAATTTTATTCATACAGGCAGCAGAACAAATAAAATGACTTCTCTTTTAAAAAACAAAAAAAAATCAATCTTCTCTTTTAGCCAACTAAGTTCACCAGCTGATGTAAAAAAATAATCAGCAAACTTCTCTTGTATTGTAAAAACCTATGTTGGACTACGCACAGTAGGCCATTACACAGGTGCTAATTTGTGGGCCAGTGTGTCTGCAAAATATACACCATCATATTCTCTGACAAAATTATGTAGGACACATGCTGCTTTAACTCCCCTACATGCATTGTCTATTTTTAAATGAATTGGCTTGTGCATGATTTGCCATTTATTCACAAGAATGACAAAAGCGCACTTGCCCACTTAAATATTCTCCTTCTGTCATGGAGACTTTTCTTGGAGTACGGCCGCATTAAATGTTCCCCAAGAACAAAGGCCTTATCAGCCACAAATACAAATGGCATTGGCAGACCTTCAGTTTCAGGAAAGGGTAGGTTATTGGGCAAGTCAAGAAGATTATTCTGTAGCTGCTATCCAAACTGAGAATGATGTGATACAGCAGAGTCCACACACACAGCTACCATAACTGCCCCTTTTGCAAAAAATAAACTTATATTCAGCATCAACTGCCATCGGAACAACATATTTTTTGTCAATTGCCACTATGAAGATTTAAGGGGTGATTTACAAAAGCCATGCACCATCAGTAGAGGCGCACAGCGAGACGCAACGCACATTTCCATATTTACAAAATGGTGCACCTGTAACAGAGCTCGAATCCCCCATTTACTGTGGTGATCTCGGCGCACGGAAGAATGCAATCTGTGCTCCGCTATGGACATGACGCATGGCATCTCCAATTCAATGGTGTCAGAAGGAGGTGCCAATATTACGGGGTGATGTGAGGAAGTTTAGTAACAACTGCCCAAGTAACAAATATGCTAAAATAAAATGAGAAAGTAACTTTTTCAGAGAAAGCCTGCTGTGCCTGCAAGTATGTTTAGAACTGTGTGAGATCAATGTGAGCAATGCACATGCGCAAGTGGCTCTTGCGCTCATTCACATGAGTTTGTTCACTGCATGGCCAAAATCTTAGTAAGTATTAAACGACGTACATGCAATTGCATGGGTTGAACGGGCGCACCTCTAATCTTGACAATTTTTTTTAAGCTGGTTCACCTTTATGTATTTGTTTATGGAGATTTGCACACAGGTCATGTTAGCATGTTACGTTGCCAACATGTCACATGCACCTTGTCAAAATTATGTAAAAAGACTTTCGCTCCTCTAGCTCCTCCTAAAAGGGCATTTAACCTTCCCCCTGTAATGCATATGATTTCCTTGGGCTAGCTTTTGTTTTTAAAGGGGAACTCCACACTCCATTTTCCAATGCTCTTGTCCCCCCCCACTCTAACTCCTTGGATTTCAATGGGCTAGCTTTTGCTTTTAAAGGGGAACTCCACACTCCATTCTCCAATGCTCTTGTCTCCCCCCTCTAACCCCTTGGATTTTCATGGGCTAACTTTTGCTTTTAAAGGGGAACTCCACACCCCACTCCATTCTCAAAAGGCTGTGAGCTGCCTTCACCAATCTAAACCACATCCTTTTTCAGACCATACAACAGGGCCACCTAGGAAAGGGGCGAGAAGAGCGATCGCCCAAATCCCTCATGAACCATACAGGGCCACATGCACTCAACATAGCTGGCTGCCTTTGGGGCATGTGGGGCTCAGCCCAATACCGACCACAAAGCACCTTGTACCCATTAGTTTTCCACATTCCATAAAGCCCCCTGTCTACAGCCCCCCCCCGCAACCCCAGCCAAGGGTTGTTTGGAAGAGGCCCTTGTCCCCCTGAATATGGGAACAAGGTGGTTGACTTTTGGGGTGCCCCTCCTACCCCCAAGCATCCACCCCCCCTTTCATGGGCTGGCTTGCTGTGTGTTTGGCTAGGGGTTTGTTAGTGCGTGGGAGGGGCACAATATTATTTTAGTTTGGGGTGGTATTTTTTACATGGGGGTTCCCATTTTAAGCCTTAAAAGACCCAAATGGCCTTGTATGTATTGGGGGCAGGCTATTTTTTTGGGGGGGTGAAATCTTGCAGCAGCAAAGTAGATTTGTACATTTTCTCCAAAGTCGTACATCTTTGTAGCAGCATTTTGGATACATGCTACAGATGCACCACTTTACAGGCAGAGTAAGCCCCCCCCCCCCCTCAAGTTACTAGCTTTTAAGCAATTTTGCATTTTTTAAGGCACTTTTTGTTTCGTTTTTGGGGTTGTCCAAATTGGTGACATTGATATATGTCCCTCAGGGTGGGACCTGAGCCCCCATACCCATTTTAAGGCCTATAATTAGAATATAAGCCAGCTAAGTGGGGACTAGAATCTTTCTTGCCAAACCAATCTACTAACCTTCTATGAGGAGGTGAGTGGCCATCTAGATAAAGGAAGGCCCGTAGACGTGGTGTATCTGGATTTTGAAAAAGCATTTGACACAGTTCCCCATAAACGTCTACTGTACAAAATAAGGTCCGTTGGCATGGATCATAGGGTGAGTACTTGGATTGAAAACTGGCTACAAGGGCGAGTTCAGAGGGTGGTGATAAATGGGGAGTACTCGGAATTGTCAGGGGTGGGTAGTGGGGTTCCCCAGGGTTCTGTGCTGGGACCAATCCTATTTAATTTGTTCATAAAACGACCTGGAGGATGGGATAAACAGTTCAATCTCTGTATTTGCAGACGATACTAAGCTAAGCAAGGCAATAACTTCTCCGCAGGATATGGAAACCTTGCAAAAAGATCTGAACAAATTAAAGGGGTGGACAACTACATGGCAGATGAGGTTCAATGTAGAAAAATGTAAAATAATGCATTTGGGTGGCAAAAATATGAATGCAATCTATACACTGGGGGGAGAACCTCTGGGGTAATCTAGGATGGAAAAGGACCTAGGGGTCCTAGTAGATGATAGGCTCAGCAATGGCATGGAATGCCAATCTGCTGCTAACAAAGCAAACAGAATATTGGCATGCATTAAAAAGGGGATCAACTCCAGAGATAAAACAATAATTCTCCAACTCTACAAGACTCTGGTCTGGCCTCACCTAGAGTATGCTGTCCAGTTCTGGGCACCAGTCCTCAGGAAGGATGTACTGGAAATGGAGCGAGTACAAAGAAGGGCAACAAAGCTAATAAAGGGTCTGGAGGATCTTAGTTATCAGGAAAGGTTGCGAGCACTGAACTTATTCTCTCTGGAGAAGAAACGCTTGAGAGGGGATATGATTTCAATTTATAAACACCGTACTGGTGACCCCACTATAGGGATAAAACTTTTTTCCAGAAGGGAGTTTATCAAGACACGTGACCACTCATTAAAATTAGAAAAAAAGAGGTTTAACCTTAAACTATGTAGAGGGTTCTTTACTGAAAGAGCGGCAAGAATGTAGCTGTCAGAGAACTCACACAGCAAGCACCCGTCTCCGTGCAGCAGCTGCCAATCCTCTTTCTGCTAATGCCAATGTGCATGCACGGAACCTAGCCAGAGACAAATGAGATCCAGGGTGGGCATGCACAATGGTACCTCTATGCGAACGCAAGTGCTAAAGCGCTAATGGGCTAACGCGCATGTGCCAATGTGCTAAGGTGCTAATGTGCTAACGCGCATGCGCCAATGTGCTAAGGTGCTAATGTGCTAATGCGCATGCGCACACACGCTGGTGCAAATCCTGGCACACAGCACGCTATATAAACAGAGAGTCTGCCTAGCATCAGTGCTGGATTGTCTTCAGCTTGTTCCTGTGTTCCTGTTGTTACTCTGCCTGATTGACCTTGTTCCTGAAAACCCGGCTATCTTCTGACTATCCTCTTGGATCTCCCCTGCCTGCTGAACCTGCCTCTACCTGCAATGCTGACCTTGGCTTGAACTTATGATTACGGCTCTGCCTCCTGATTCTCTACCCCGCTGCCCGTCTGTTGCCAACCTCTGCCTGTTTCTGACTATGTTTTTGCCTTCTGATTTGGTACCCAGCTGCCAGCCTGTTGCCGACTCCTGCCTGTTCCTGATTCTGCAGTTGATCCTGATCTGGCTACCGCTGAACAAGTTTGGTGATCAGTTTCCACATCTCCTCAGCAGAGGTTCCTGTATCTCCAAGTTCCAGCCTCCTGCCTGCAGGCACCTGCACCCTTTCGTTGCCCTCGCACTACCTGTACCCACCACCAGGGGTGCTTGGACTGGAACTGTGCAAGAGTTGGTCTGGGCATGCTCAGGGGCTTTGGTTTTTTGCTGTGGCTTTTTGTGTGTGAACAGCACTTGGATTTTTCTGGGCATGCTCAGAGAGTGTGTTTTTTGGGTTAGTAATTTAAGGACATCCTTAACAGGTGTACCCACTTTGAAGTTCTGTCTCTACACTGGGTGAACTTGCATTTTGTGTGTTTCATGGACCGTGCATGTGTTTTCAATTGCCTCATTAGCACACAAACCTATGTTATATAAAGCTTGTCAATAACATACTTTACCTTGCCCTGAAAAGAGGCAAGATTGCTTGATGGCCTGAATTTTCTTTGCTGAGCTTGCCACCTGTCAGTGCCAATTAGTGCTTCAAGTCAGTGCCACCTGTTAGTGCTAATAAGTGCCAAGTGCTTCCAATCAGTGCCACCTGTCAGTGCCAATGAGTGCCACCTATCAGTGATTCTAATCAGTGCCACCTGTCAGTGCCAATCAATGCCAGTGCCACCTGTCAGTTGCCAATTATCAATGCAAATCAGTGCTTCCAATCAGTGCCACCGAGTGCCAATCAGTGTCACCTGTCAGTGCCAGTGCTTCCAATCAGTGCCATCTGGCAGTGCCAATCAATACTTCCAATCAGTGTTACCTGTCAGTGCCAATCAGTGCCAGTGCCAATGCCGTCTGTCAGTGCCAATCAGTGCTTCCAATCAGTGCCACCTGTCAGTACCAGTCAGTTCCACACCAGTGCAAATGAGTTCCACCTGTCAGTGCCAATCAGTGCTGTTTATCAGTGCTGTTAATCAGTGCCCATCAGTGCACTGAGTACAGGGATCGGGGGTGATGAACTCAGCCGCCAGGCACATTGTCCCGGGGGTGCCGGCCTGGTGGGGCACAACTGAAATCTGTTGTTTATTAATGCCACATGCCGATTTTAGTATAACAGATAATCACCACACTACTATTTACAATAAACTACTGGAGGTAACATAAAAAAGTGTAATTGAAAGGCCGGCCGCTAAGCACTGTTATGTGTTCCCACACCACACAATTAAAAAAAAAGTGCAGCGCTAACTTACTGATCGATAACTTAACAATAACGGTGGAATTCTCTAATGTATGGAACTCTCAATAAACTTCAATATTATCACAATACCGATCTCTATGATACGCAACTTCACATAATACACATCAAGCTGAAAACAAGACATACTGTATAAAAATAAGCTTAGCAGGGATGGTGGAAACCCCTCCTATAGATATTTACCATACAGAATCATCTCAAGTGAAATAACCTTTTAGTTGGGAGGTTCCCACCATTATAGCACTTTGGAATTTTTATTTTTTTAGATTGTTACACTTAATTTTAAATGTTTTAGTTACTATTATAATGTGAATTTTTGCACTTGAAGGTAATTTTCCACCATCCATGTCTTTATGGACCTTGCTTTGTACACTGGTGTGCAGTCATGTTGGAACAGGAAGGGGCCATCCCCAAACTGTTTCCACAAAGTTACTGACACCTTAAGAGTTCCCTTCACTGAAACTAAGGGGCCAAGCCCCACCTCTGAAAAACAACCCCAACACCATAATCCCCCCCCCACACCATAAACTCCCCCCCCACACCATAATCCCCCCTTCCCCCTCCACCAAATGATTTGGACCAGTGTACAAAGCAAGTTCCATAAAGACATGGATGAGTGAGTTTGGGGTGGAGGAACTTGACTGTCCTGCCCAGAGTCCTGACCTCAACCCGATAGAACACCTTTGGGATGAATTAGAGTGGTGACTGCGAGCCAGACCTTCTCTCTAACATCAGTGCCTGACCTCACAAATGCTCTTCTGGAAGAATGGTCAAACATTCCCATAGACACACTCCTAAACCTTGTGGACGGCCTTCCCAGGAGAGTTGAAGCTGTTATAGCTGCAAAGGGCAGAGCCAACTCAATATTGAACCCTACGGACTAGGACTGGGATGTCATTAAAGTTCATGTGTGTGTAAAGACAGGTGTCCCAATACTTTTGTCTGTTTGAGCTTTGGGGTGCACACCCTAATGCAATAGGCTGCGCACGCCTGTGTTGATAGAGAAGGAGTATGTGTGTAACCTTAAAGGAGTTAATTTGTCAGTGGCTGAGGAAGTATGGAAGAAAATGAGTGTATATGGGGTGACAAATGTACAGCGACAGATAGTATGGATGAGTTTGAATGAATGTCTAGCTACAAGGCTATTTATGAAAAGGAGGGATTTGTGTGTGTCTGATATTTGTCCAAGAATGAATTGTGGGGGTGTAGAAAACAGTGAGCATGTGTTCTGGGGGTGTGGTGTAGCAAAAGATGTGATCAATAAGAGTCAAGATCTGGTGAAAGAAATAACAGGAGTGAAGGTGAGTGAGTGGAAAAATGAAGACGTATGGCTTGGGGAAACTGGAAAAAGATAAACAGAGAGTATTGTAGTTAGTGTTAAGGGCTGTACACACGATCGGACTTTTTGACAACAAACATGCAAATTATTTGTTTTGGAGCAACATCCAACTGTGTGTACGCTCCATCGGACAAACTTTTTCTGTTTCCATCGGACTTTTGTTGGCTGTGCGAACACACAAACTTTCCGGCAACAAAAGTCCGATGGAGCAAAGTCTAATCGTGTGTACACAAGGGCATCGGACTTTTGTACAAACTACAGTACGTGGCCGTGAGAATGTTTCCAGCGTGAACCCATCGCGCTGGTTCTCGGCGACAGGGTACTGTACATCTCCAGCTGTAATGCTGTCTGGGCGCTCCGCTATGACTTATATAGGAGGTGACCCTGCCCCCCTATGACATTACAGTCCCGGGACATGCTGGGACTGTGAGGTCATAAGGGGGCGTGGTCATAGGATGACATGACCACGCCCCCTTAAGACCTCACAGTCCCAGCATGCCCCGGGACTGTGATGTCATAGGGGGGCGGGGTCACCTCCTATATAAGTCATAGCGGAGCGCCCAGACAGCATTACAGCTGGGGAGAGCGCCTTGTCAACATCTCTGGAAGAGAAGAGGGGAGAAGACATCTCTGAAGACCGGGCTCCACCTCTAGCAAAAGAGCGGCAAAAGAACAGAAGATAGCAGAGGATCCCGGCAGAAGGAAGAAGGCACCGGAGAAGAACCAGAGAGCGCCGAGACAACACCAGAGAGAGGGAGAAGAGGCCTGAGAGACCTGAGTGATGAGCAGTGTTCCCAGGAACATGCCACCACCGTTGTGCACGCGCAGCGTGGTCGCGATCGCGCGCATGCGCTGTGCAAATTGGGGCGGCTCCATTTGTGACAAAGTCACGGCCGATCACGTGGTAAACAGCCATGCCCAAAGGCTGTTCACCCCCCTCGGTGTCGAGCGGTGTCTCTGTGACACGCCGCCACCGAAGGTACAGGGCTGCGCGCACACGATCGCGTGCATGCCCTGTTTAAATGGATGGCTGTCATATGACACCCGCCCAGAACAAGAGCCGCGCCGCCTGGCCGTCATATGATGGCCGGCGGGCGGCAAGCGGTTAATGAGTGGCCACGAGTCTTGTTAAACTCCCTTCCGCGAAAAAGTTTTATCCCTATTGTGCAGTCACCAGTACGGTATTTGTAAATTGAAATCATATCCCCTCTCAAGCGTCTCTTCTCCAGTGAGAATAAGTTCAGTGCTTGCAACCTTTCCTCATAACTAATATCCTCCAGACCCTTTATTAGCTTTGCTGCCCTTCTTTGTACTCGCTCCATTTCCAGTATTTGCTTCCTGAGGACTGGTGCCCAGAACTGGACAGCATACTCTAGGTGCAGAGATTGAACTGTTTACCCCATCCTCCAGGTCGTTTATAAACAAATTAAACAGAATTGGTCCCAGCACAGAACCCTGGGGGACCCCACTACCCACCCCTGACAATTCTTGGTACTCCCCATTTATCACCACCCTCTGAACTCGCCCTTGAAGCCAGTTTTCAATCCATGTACTCACCCTATGGTCCATGCCAATGGACCTTATTTTGTATAGTAAATGTTTATGGGGGACTGTGTCAAATGCTTTTGCAAAATCCAGATACACCACGTCTACGGCCTTCCTTTATCTAGATGACAACTCACCTCCTCATAGAAGGTTAATAGATTGGTTTGGCAAGAACGATTCTTCATGAATCCATGCTGATTACTGCTAATGATACCGTTCTCATTACTAAAATCTTGTATATAGTCCCTTATCATACCTTCCAAGAGTTTACATACTATTGATGTTAGGCTAACTGGTCTGTAATTCCCAGGAATGTATTTTGGGCCCTTTTTAAATATTGCTGCTACATTGGCTTTTCTCCAATCAGCTGGTACCAGTCCAGTCAGTAGACTATCAGTAAAAATTAGGAACAATGGTCTGGCAATTACTTGACTGAGTTCCCTAAGTACACTTGGGTGCAAGCAATCTGGTCCCGGTGATTTATTAATGTTAAGTTTCGCAAGTCTAATTTTTTTTTGTTTAATAAGTTTTTATTAACCACTTGCTGACCGCCTAACGCAGATATACTGTGGCAGAATGGCACGGGCAGGCAAAATCACTTACCTGGTACGTGATTTGCCTCCCGCGGGCGGGGGGGGGCGCATCGCACCCCCCCGGTGCCCAAGGCAGTCAGCATCGTTAGGGGAGCGATCAATGCTGAGGGGGAGGCCACTCATTCGTGGCCACCCCCTCGCAATCACTCCCAACGAATGGCAATCTTCCTCTTCCTTCCTTCCTCTGTAATGTAAACAGCAGCAGAGGAAGTGATGTCATCTCTCCTCGTGTCGGTCTTTTTCGTTACGGCGCTGAGGACAGAAGACATCAAGTAAGTGCACCAAACACCACACGTACAGTAGAACACTCTAGGATACACTTTTCACCCCCCTGTACCCCCTGTCACAGTGACACCAATAGCATTTTTTTTTACTGATTATTGCATTAGTGTCAGTTTGTGACAGTTATAAGTGGTAGGGCAGTTAGTGTTAGCCCCCTTTAGATCTAGGATACTTCCCTAACCCCCCCAAATAAAGGTTTAACCCCGTAATCACACCCCATCGCCAGTGTCACTAAGCGATCATTTTTCTGATCGCTGTATTAGTGTCACAGGGGACGCTAGTTAGGGAGGTAAGTATTTAGGGACCCCCATATACTACCTAAAAAAGGTTTTAACCCCCTGATTGCCCCCTAGTTAACCCTTTCACCAGTGTTCACCGTATAACTGTTACGGGTGACGTTGGTTAGTTAGTTTGTTTTTTATAGTTTCAGGGTACCCGCCATTTATTACCTAATAAAGTTTGAACCCCCTGATCGCCCAGCGGTGATATAAGTTAGGTTTTAGGATCAGATAGGGTCTGTGTCGCCCCAGGCAGCGTCAGGTTAGCGCCAGTACGGCTAATACCCACGCATGCAGCATACACCTCCCTTAGCGGTATAGTATCTGAACGGATCAATATCTGATCTGATCAGATCTATACTAGTGTCCCCAGCAGTTTAGGGTTCCCAAAACGCAGTGTTAGCGGGATCAGCCCAGATACCTGCTAGCACCTACATTTTGCCCCTCGGCCCAGCCCTGCCCAGCCCAACCAAGTGCAGTATCGATCGATCACTGTCACTTACAAAACACTAAACACACATAACTGCAGCGTTTGCAGGTTCAGGCCTGATCCCTGCGATCACTGTGAGTTTTTTTGGTAGCGTTTTGATACAGTCGCTAACAGTCAGGAGCTTTTTTTAACCTGTGAGTCTCACTAGTGTACCACTAAATTTAGAGCCCAAAATGGCAAATCGAAGGTACACTAGTATAGAGGCCTACACGTTTCTGAGCATGACAGATAGTGAAGAGGAAGTCACTCATCTGTCAGATTCAGGCTCAGAATACGATCCTGTAGACGACAGCGGCTCCATGACAGATAGCTCTGACAATGAAGTTGTGGTCCCTGCCAAGGTCAGGCGTACCAGACCCCGAACTTCTTCTTCTGTCGTTGATGTGTAAGAACTGCAGGTCCCTCGTATGGAGCAGAGCAGTACTAGCGCTGCTATTCCTTCTGGTGAACTGGCAAGCACCAGCGGCCTAGTACACCCTGGTCGTACATCCAGCACTGCAGTAACACGTGGTGACGTGGCGAGTCCCATAAGTGCAGTTCAAGCTGGTGAGGTGGCAAGCACAAGTAGGGTCCCGCTGCCATCAAGAAGACGAACACAGGCCCGTCGTGCCCATAGTGCCCTTCCTGTTGCATTCGCTATATCCTAATTGGGAAACCACCACTTCTGCAGCACCTGTACTTCCCCCACTCACTGGCCAACCCAGAATTCAGGTGGAAACAGTTGATTTTACGTCACTTGATTTTTATTCGCTGTTTTTCACCGAAGATCTCTATAGATCTATTGTGTACCAAAGCAATTTGTATGCTGGTCAACACATCGCCGCTATTCCCCAGTACTCCTTTGCCAGAGATTGGAGACCAATTACGGTCTCCGAATTTAAGCTCTTTCTGGGCCTTTCCCTCAACATGGGCATAACTAAAAAGAGTGAGTTGCGGTCATATTGGTCCACTGACCCAATTCACCATATGCCCTTGTTCTCTGCCTCCATGACCAGGGCCATAGGTGTGCGCAGCCTATTGTATTAGGGTGTGCACCTCAAAGCTCCAACACATATGCTTTTGTGACATATTAACTGGCCTTTTCCACACTCATCATCCTCAAACAATGGGGGGAGCAGGTGAGCACACAGGGGGACCTGGGCAGCAGAAAGAAAAGGAACTGGGACAAGAGGGGTGGCATACATTGGTACCAATCCCCTGTATTTTCCTCCCGTGGCAGTTGAATATCGGCGAGAGGAAGAGGAGGAGAAGCCTACTTTCAGCTGCTGCAGAAGAAAATACAGATCGGTCCCTTAATTTCCACTCCAGCCGCCTATCCTGTCCAAGTTCTGGGGGTCGGCAATTAAGGATCGCGGCTTACCTGTCACCTGCCCACAATTGATGGGTGCCAACTCCAGGATTATGGTGTGCCCTGGCACACCCTTTGCGCATGCCTATGACCAGGGCACGATACGAGCAGATCTTGCGGTTCATGCACTTCAATGACAATGAACTCTGTAGTCCTCAGGAAGACCCTGGATACGATCGGCTCTACAAAATTCGGCCCCTCGTAAACCACTTCAACCAATGTTTTGCAGACTTGTTTACTCCCCATCAAGTTGTCTGTGTTGATGAGTCCCTGATTAAGTTTTCTGGCCGCTTGTCATTCAAACAGTACCTTCCCAGCAAGCATGCCAGATACGGGGTCAAGATGTATAAGCTCTGTGACAGGGCCACAGGCTATACATGTAGTTTTATGGTTTACGAGGGAAAAGATAGCCACAAAGAGCTGACAAACTACCCTGACTACATAGGAAGCGCTGGCAAGATTGTGTGGTACTTGGTGTCACCCTTATTCGGAAGGGGGTACCACTTACATGTGGACAATTATTACACGAGCGTGCCACTTTTTAGTCACTTGTTTCATCAGCAGATTGGAGCATGTGGCACCATGCGACCTAATCGCCGGGGCTTTCCCCAGTGGCTTGTAAATTACCGTCTTAGGCTGGGGGAGAGAGCCTGCTTGCAGTGTAATAATTTGCTCGCTATGAAGTGGTGGGATAATAAGAATGTTTTCGTTCTTACCTCCCTTCATGCAGAAACGACGGTCCAAATTACTACAGCGACTGGTGTTGTGGAGAAACCCCTCTGTATCCATGAATATAACCAAAATATGGGAGGGGTAGATCTCAACGACCAGTTGTTGGCGCCATACCTAATTGCCCGTAAGGCCAGACACTGGTACAAGAAAGTGTATGTTTATTTATTTCAGTTGGCTTTGCTGAACACTTATGTGCTATACAGAGCTTCAGGACGGACTGGATCCTTCCTTAAATTCCAGGAAGAGATCGTCAGAGCCCTTCTGTTTCCAGACGGTGCTCCACCTCACCTTCCCCAACCAAATGCAGTAAGCCGGCTGCATGAGAGGCATTTTCTTTATGTCCTCCTGAGTACCCCTACCCAACAAGCCCCCCAAAAAAGATGTTGTGTCTGCAGCAAGCGCGGATTTAGGCGTGACACCCGCTATTATTGTCCCTCCTGTCCTGACAATCCTGGTTTTTGCATTGGTGAATTTTTTTAACGCTACCATACACTAGTTGAGTATTAGCGTAGGGTACAGCACTGCACAGACTAGGCACACTTCCACAGAGTCTCCCAAGATGCCATCGCATTTTGAGAGACCTGAACCTGGAACCGGTTACAGTTACAAAAGTTAGTTACAAAAAAAAAGTGTAAAAAAAAAAAAAAAAAAAAAATTAAATTTTAAAAATAAAAACAAAAATAGTTGTTGTTTTATTGTTCTCTCTCTATTCTCTCTCTATTGTTCTGTTCTTTTTTACTATATTCTATTCTACAATGTTTTATTGTTATTTTTTATCATGTTTGCTTTATAGGTTTGCAATTTTTTTATACTTTACTGTTTACTGTGTTTTATTGTGTTCAGTTGCAGCGCGGATTTATTTATCTTGACAGCAACAGCGTTTGCTCCCACGATACATAAAGCCGTGACTCCAGCGCTGTAGGAAATGATTTCACCACCACAGTTAAAAAAAAAGAGCATATATGCCGAAGCATGGGGGCAGCAGGGGCGGAGGAGCGATTTGCTCCTACCTTTTGCGGGCGGATGCCCCCATGCTTTGGCATATATAAACGGTGCATGTATGCCCATCATTAGAAGTGGGTGGATGAAGGGAGGTATTCTAATGGTGGGCATACCCACCGATCAATCTCTTTTTTTCGCTCAGCCCACAGGCTGCATGAAAAAAAAGTTTACAATATATGCCCAACAAGGACCAGCAACGTACTGGTATGTTGCTGGACTTTGAGTGGTTATACCAGAATGATGCCTGCAGGTTTAGGTATCATCTTGGTATCATTCTTTTCAGACAGCGGTCGGCTTTCATGTAAAAGCAATCCTAGTGGCTAATTAGCCTCTAGACTGCTTTTACAAGCAGTGGGAGGGAATGCCCCCTCCCCCCACCGTCTTCCATGTTTTTCTCTGGCTCTCCTGTCCCAACAGGGAACCTGAGAATGCACTTGGTGATTCAGCCAGCTGACCATAGAGCTGATCAGAGATCAGAATGGCTCCAAACATCTCTATGGCCTGAGAAACCAGAAGCTACGAGCATTTAATGACTTAGATTTCGCCGGATGTAAACAGCGCCATTGGGAAATTGGGAAAGCATTTATCACTCCGATCTTGGTGTGGTCAGATGCTTTGAGGGCAGAGGAGAGATCTAGGGTCTAATAGACCCCAATTTTTTCAAAAAAGAGTACCTACCCTGTTTCCCTGAAAATAAGACCTAGCGTGATTGTCGGTGATGGCTGCAATATAAGCCCTACCCCCCAAAAAAGCCCTAGTTAAAGTCCTTGTAGGTTTATTTTCAGGGTAGGGCTTATTTTCGGGGAAACAGGGTAGGGCTTATTTGGGGGGTAGGGCTTATATTGCAGCCATCACTGACAATCACGCTAGGTCTTATTTTCGGGGAAACAGGGTATCACTACCTATTGCTATCATAGGGGATATTTACATTCCCTGAGATAACAATAAAAATGATTAAAAAAAATGAAAGGAACAATAAAAAAAAAAAAAAAAAAAAGAAGAGCACCCCTGCCCCCCCTTGCTCTCGTGCAAATGTAAACAGCAATTGCACCATGCATGTGAGGTATCACCACGAAGGTCAGATCGAGGGCAGTAATTTTAGCAGTAGACCTCCTCTGTAAATCTAAAGTGGTAACCTGTAAAGGCTTTTAAAGGCTTTTAAAAATATATTTAGTTTGTCGCCACTGCACATTTGTGCGCAATTTTAAAGCATGTCATGTTTGGTATCCATGTACTCGGCCTAAGATCATCTTTTTTATTCCATCAAACATTTGGGCAATATAGTGTGTTTTAGTGCATTAAAATTTTAAAAAGTGTGTTTTTTCCCAAAAAAATGCGCTTGAAAAATCGCTGCGCAAATACTGTGTGAAAAAAAAATAATGAAACACCCACCATTTTAATCTGTAGGGCATTTGCTTTAAAAAAACATATGATGTTTGGGGGTTCAAAGTAATTTTCTTGCAGAAAAAATAATTTTTTCATGTAAACAAAAAGTGTCAGAAAGGGGTTTGTCTTCAAGTGGTTAGAAGAGTGGGTGATGTGTGACATAAGCTTCTAAATGTTGTGCATAAAATTCCAGGACAGTTCAAACCCCCCCCCCCCCCCAAATGACCCCATTTTGGAAAGCAGACACCCCAAGCTATTTGCTGAGAGGCATGTCGAGTCCATGGAATATTTTATATTGTGACACAAGTTACAGGAAAAAGACATTTTTTTTTTTTTTTGCACAAAGTTGTCACTAAATGATATATTGCTCAAACATGCCATGGGAATATGTGAAATTACACCCCAAAATACATTCTGTTGCTTCTCCTGAGTACCACCTGTGTGAGACTTTTTGGCCTATCACAGTTTGGGAGGCCATGGAATGCCCAGGTGCACACCCCCCCCCCAAATGACCCCCATTTTGGAAAGTAGACACCCCAAGCTATTTGCTGAGAGGTATAGTGAGTAGTTTGCAGACCTCACTTTTTGTCACAAAGTTTTGAAAATTGAAAAAAGAAAAAAAAAATGTTTTCTTGTCTTTCTTCATTTTCAAAAACAAATGAGAGCTGCAAAATATTCACCATGCCTCTCAGCAAATAGCTTGGGGTGTCTACTTTCCAAAATGGGGTCATTTGGGGGGGGGTGTTGGGCTATCTTGGCATTTTACGGCCTTCAAAACTGTGATAGGTAGTGAGGAGTGAATCACAAATTTATGCCCTTAGAAATTCTGAAGGCGGTGCTTGGTTTTCGGGGCCCCGTACGCGGCTAGGCCCCCAAAAAGTCCCACACATGTGGTATCCCCACATGTATTTTGGGGTGTAATTCCACATATGTCTATGGCATGTTTGAGCAATATATCATTTAGTGACAACTTTATGCAAAAAAAAAAAATTGTCACTTTCCCGCAACTTGTGTCAAAATATAAAATATTCCATGGACTCAACATGCCACTCATCAAATAGCTTGGGGTGTCTACTTTCTAAAATGGTGTCATTTGGGGGGGTTTTGTGCCATCTGGGAATTTTATGTCCTTCATACTGTGATAGGTAGTGAGGAGTGAAATCAAACATTTACACCCTTAGAAATCCTGAAGGCAGTGCTTGGTTTTCGGGGCCCCGTACGCGGCTAGGCTCCCAAAAAGTCCCACACATGTGGTATCCCCATACTCAGGAGCATCAGCAGAATGTATTTTGGGGTGCAATTCTACATATGCCCATGGCTTGTGTGAGCAATATATCATTTAGTGACAACTTTGTGGAAAAAAAAAAAAGTTTGTAATTTTCCCGCAACTTGTGTCGAAATATAAAATATTCCATGGACTCAACATGCCTCTCAACAAATAGCATGGGGTGTCTACTTTCCAAAATGGGGTCATTTTGGGGGGGGGGTTGTGCCATCTTGGCATTTTATGGCCTTCAACACTGTGATAGGTAGAGAGGAGTGAAATCAAAAATTTATGCCCTTAGAAATCCTGAAGGCGGTGCTTGGTTTTCGAGGCCCCGTACGCGGCTAGGCTCCCAAAAAGTCCCACACATGTGGTATCCCCATACTCAGGAGAAGCAGCTAAATGTATTTTGGGGCGCAATTTCACATATAACCATGGCATGTGTGAGCAATATATCATTTAGTGACAACTTTTAGTAATTTTTTTTTATCATTATTCAATCACTTGGGACAAAAAAATGTAATATTTAATGGGCTCAACATGCCTCTCAGCAATTTCCTTGGGGTGTCTACTTTCCAAAATGGGGTCATTTGGGGGGATTTGTACTGCCCTACCATTTTAGCACCTCAAGAAATGACATAGGCAGTCATAAACTAAAAGCTGTGTAAATTCCAGAAAATGTACCCTAGTTTGTAGACGCTATAACTTTTGCGCAAACCAATAAATATACACTTATTGACATTTTTATTAACAAAGACATGTGGCCGAATACATTTTGGCCTAAATGTATGACTAAAATTGAGTTTATTGGATTTTTTTAATAACAAAAAGTAGAAAATATCATTTTTTTTCAAAATTTTCAGTCTTTTTCCATTTATAGTGCAAAAAATAAAAACCGCAGAGGTGATCAAATACCATCAAAAGAAAGTTGTAAAGGGTAAATCCGCGCAGTGGTTAGATCTTTCCTAGAGAATAGAGCTGTTGCCCCTACATATACAAATCCACCTAAGTGGAGTGTATTGAAATAGGTGTGGAAAGCAGAAGTAGGTATGGCGCTGCCCTTACGGGGAAAAAAAAAAAAAACGAGAAAAAGGAGAACATTTTTTACCCTTTTTGTTGATAACACTTATATATCAAGAAATCGTAAGTGGTGTTTGTGCTGAAACTCTTGGAGTAGTAAAAATTCCTGTGTACCTGATATGAATGTATGTTGGTCTCTTTAGTTGTGTGCGTGATTTGGTTTCAGACTATGATGCAATTTTGTGCATCAAAGTTGCTGAAAAGTGACTTGTGCTAGATTATACAGTAAAGTGACTTGTGTGTGAAAACCAGTAATTGTTGGATAAGAACATTTCCATTGGTTATATAAAAAGTTCTTTTTGGAATGGCTCTGAGGGGAAAGCCCTCTCTGTGAAACAAATTAATATGGGAAGCTTCTTGTCCAGGTGTTGGCTGGTTAATGGTGCCTCTGTGGTGTGCTCTTATTCTGCTTGCACTCACCGGATAAACTTCCCCCTGCAGGGGTGCAGGCAGTCACAGTATTTGCCCATGTGTAGCATTCCTTGATGTCCCCAGTCCGTACTTTATAGGTTGTGCCGTTTACATGTGAAAAGGAGGAATGCCCATAGTGTAAAACTGCCTAAAGAGCTTTATTAAATCTAGTAAATGATGGTACTCACATTTGCAAGGTAAAAATCAAGCATAAGAGAGAGCGTATTGACAGCTTGTCTAGAGGTGCTACAAGATGTCCATAAGTCCCACCCTATGCACGTTTCGTCATCAGACTTCTACTGGGGTGTATATCTTGCTGCACCTCATCTGTTTAAGTACTATGCCGTGTGCCTAGTGCGCCTGCGCGCCGGTATATGGGCGGTCGTAGTCTATTATGTTAGCGGCCATTTTGGTGCAGATTTTGGAGACCAAAGCCTCAATTGTATGGCCGCGCCCTGTTGTTTAATTGGTGGTGGTTACAGTGGGAACATATGACTAGCAGTATTGCTGTATTACATAGCCCCTTTTGAGCTAACATCCGGATTTGTGACACGTCCAGGACAAACCCCTGGTGTCTGAAACTGATTTTCAATGTCTGAGCATACACTGGGCATAATACTTAAACGGTACAAAGCAACTAAGTGCATGAATTACATTATGCTTGTGTATGTACATATGCAAGAATGAATATTTAAAAAAATATGACAAAAAACATAGAAAATATATAACAGATAAAAAATGTGAAAGAATATGAAAACAAAATGTAAAACTATATATATATATATATATATATATATATATATATATATATAAATAAAAGTATATATATATATATATATATATATATATGTATATATATATAGGGATCCCAGGCGTAAAGTTTTTCAAAAAGGAACCAATAGAGGTATGTCTAATACGTAGGTTTATAATCTGATAATAGAGGCAGTGTGAAAGAGTGGTCCCTTGGCCCAATATGAATATTGGCCTTAGTGAAATTAAATTATATTCTTTAACATATTCATTGGGGGTTGGGATCATGATAGTTGCTTAATTTTATAATAATTACAGGAAAATATTTCATGTATATATTTAAAGTTATAGGCTGTTTGTTAATTGATTTCAAAGTTGGTGAGAAAGCAGTTCAGATCAACATCAATGTTCATTCCTGCAGGTTGGAGGGTGTCTAACAGGAAAATCCATTTAGTCTCATTTTGTGAGATTCTAACTTTCTTGTTGTCCCCCCTCCAATGCCCTTTTATTTTATCAATCCCATAGAAGACCATGCAAGTTGGATCTTTGTTATGGTGATCCTTAAAGTGTCTCGAGACGCTGTGTTTATGGAACCCGTTTCTTATGTTGGTAATATTTTCCCTGATTCTTACATGTAGTTGTCTGGTTGTCCTGCCCACGTATTGTATGTGGCAAGGACATTCCAAGACGTAGGTCACGTGGGTGCTGTTGCAGGTTATGAGCTCTTTGATGTTGTATTCCTTACCATTAGTGGCTGATCTAAATTTTGTTATTTTCTTGTTTGTCTTTTTACTGTTTTTACACGGTAGGCATTTTCCACACTTAAAAAACCCTTTTAAATTTCTTGCTATTTTTATCTGTTTCGGTGGGTCAAGGGCGTTGTGCACTAGTTTATTTCTGAGGGATGGCACTTTTCTGTAGATGAAACTGGGTTTTCCTGGCAGTATGGAGTTCAGAACTTTATCTGATTGCAGAATGGACCAATGTTTCTTTATTATAGACTCCATGGTTTTGTGTTGTCTATTATAATCTTAAGATAAGAAGGCCATGTCCATATTTCATTTCTTTTTCTTGTTGTTCTGGTTTGGTTTACCTTCTATTAGTATGTTTCTGTCAATTTTTTCACTTTATCTTTTAAATTCATTAACTCTTTTTTGTTGTATCCTTTTTCAACAAATCTGTTAATTATGATATTTGCTTGTTCGTCATAGTCTTCTGCGTTGCTACAGTTTCTATATATGCACAGGAGCTGTCCTTTTGGAATGTTGCCAATCCATTGTGGATGGTGGCAGCTGCTGGTTGGAATGTACCCATTCCTGTCAGTGCTCTTAAAATATGTTCTGGTGTTGAGATACCCATCGGTTTTATATATCTGTAGATCGAAATAGTTTATACTTTGTTTGTTCCAACTGCCAGAGAAAGTAATTCCATATATAGTGCTAAAAATCTGTTCCTCCTCCCACCAGTTGAGGAACAGATTTGCTACACTGGGGGCATATTTAGCCCCCATAGCTACTCCCTTTATTTGAGTGTAGTAATACCCTTTATGCCAGAAATAATTGTGGCTCATGGCCATTTGTAGGCCCTCCGTGATATATTTGATTTGTTCTCCTTTTAGATCAGTTTCCCTGTGTAACACCCATTCAGCACTACTCAAACCATCTTCCTGTCTGATATTAGTGTACAGGGAATTGACGTCTATGGTTACCAGAATGTCATCTTCTTCTATCTTAAAATTTCTCAGTTCCTGAATTAGTTGTCTGCTGTCTTTCAAGTATGATTTCCCTTCTGGTACAAGCGGTTGTAAAAATATAATATAAAAATAAATAAATAAAATATAATTTAATTTCACTAAGGCCAATATTCATACTGGGCCAAGGGACCGCTCTTTCACACTGCCTCTATTATCAGATTATAAACCTACGAACTAGACATACCTCTATGGGTTCCTTTTTTAAAAAACTTTTTAAAAAATTCTAAAAAAAAATTTAATTAAAAAAAAAAAAAATTAAAAAAAATTAATTAAAAATGTTATCACTTTTAAAGTGAATTTTATTTATGCCATGTCTCCATGAATTTTATTTATGCCATGTCTCCATGACCACTATACATAATATACATTCTATTAGGTTTGAGGTACCTAGACAGTTCCCCATGCATGAACGCCTGGGATCCCCTTATATATATACTTTTTTATATATATATATAGTTTTAAATTTGTTTTCATATTCTTTCACATTTTTTATCCTTTATATATTTTCTATGTTTTTTGTCATATTTTTTTAAATATTCATTCTTGCATATGTACATACACAAGCATAATGTAATTCATGCACTTAGTTGCTTTGTACCGTTTAAGTAATGTGCCCAGTGTATGCTCAGACATTGAAAATCAGTTTCAGACACCAGGGGTTTGTCCCAGTTGTGTCACAAATCCGGATGTTAGCTCAAAAGGGGCCATGTAATACAGCAATACTGCTAGCCATATGTTCCCACGGTAACCACCACCAATTAAACAACAGGGCGCGGCCGTACAATTGAGGCTTCGATCTCCAAAATCTCCACCAAAATGGCCGCTAACATAATAGACTATGGCCGCCCATATACCGGCGGGCAGGCGCACTAGGCACATGGCATAGTACTTAAACAGATGAGGTGCAGCAAGATGGACGCCCCAGTAGAAGTCTGATGACGAAACGCGCGTAGGGCGGGACTTACGGATGTCTTGTAGCACCTCTAGACAAGCTGTCAATACGCTCTCTCTTATGCTTGATTTTTACCTTGCAAATGTGAGTACCATCATTTACTAGATTTAATAAAGCTCTTTATGCGGTTTTACACTATGGGCATTCCTCCTTCCTTTCACATGTAAATGGCACAACCTATAAAGTACGGACCGCGGACATCCAGGAATGCTACACAGTGGCAAATACTGTGACTGCCTGCACCCCTGCAGGGGGAAGTTTATCCGGTGAGTGCAAGCAGAATAAGAGCACACCGCAGAGGCACCATTAACCAGCCAACACCTGGACAAGAAGCTTCCCATATTAATTTGTTTCACAGAGAGGGCTTTCCCCTCAGAGCCATTCCAAAAAGAACTTTTTATATAACCAATGGAAATTTTCTTATCCAACAATTACTGGTTTTCACACACAAGTCACTTTACTGTATAATCTAGCACAAGTCACTTTTCAGCACCTTTGATGCACAAAATTGCATGTTGGCATTTGTATATAATTTTTTATATATTTTATATCTGTTTTACACTATTAAGTGAAAACTGAAGCACTTTATATTGTTTTTTCCACATCACAAAGAGATACCATCATAGTCTGAAACCAAATCACGCACACAACTAAAGAGACCAACATACATTCATATCAGGTACACAGGACATTTTACTACTCTCCAAGAGTTTCAGCACAAACACCACTTAAGATTCACGATATATAAGTGTTACCAACAAAAAGGGAAAAAAAATGTGTATATTTTTCTGTGTTTTTTCTTCTTTCCCCGTAAGGGCAGCGCCATACCTACTTCTGCTTTCCACACCATCAAAAGAAAGCTCTATTTGTGGGAAAAAAAGGACGCAAATTTCGTTTGGGTACAGCATTGCATGACCGCGCAATTAGCAGTTAAAGCGACGCAGTGCCAAATTGTAAAAAGTGCTCTGGTCAGAAAGGGGGTAAATCATTCTGGGGCTGAAGTGGTTAAAAAGTATAAAGCATTTTACAGCGATATCAAAAAGAGAAATATATAGACAAACTGAAAGGGGTAGAACTTTCCCACACGGCATATACTATGGAATCATATCTTATTGTGCATCAGGAGATCATTTTTGACAATGTCTGACCTTTACTTGATTAACTACTTAATTAAGGTCCGGCCTTTACTCCTGCGTTACTTGCCATCCATGGTTTACATATATAGTCATTTGACCATATACAATTTACATCTGGGGGATATGTGCCTCCAAACATTCAAATCCCTAGTTGCCAAATAGACATTTTACATCAAGAAACAAAATACTAAAGGAAAGGAAGGAAAGTAGGAGAAAGATATATGCAGAAATATGCAGAGGGTTGGGAGTGATTGACCAGCCTCTACAGTTCTTTTCACCATTAACCCTATGGAGTCATCATTTCTGCATATGCTGTTGAGAACTTGAAGGCGAACCAACAGGACCATATCTTGTTTGCCAAATCATATTTATTTCTCAATGTAAGTGTAGTCTTTTCCATGTGATATATGCGATCCACTTTCCCAAGCTATTGGCGTAGCATGGGAATTGCCTCTTGTTTCCAAAATTTTGGGATAAGTGCCTTAGCCGCATTTAGTAGGTGAGGTGTTATAGTCTTTTTATATGATCCTCCTGGTTCATTCGTACAGTGAAAAAAAATTACCACCCAAGGGTCATTGGGGGTCGCCCTACCTTGAATTTCTTTGTTCGAATATAATACAGTAGTCCAGTATGGTCTAATAACAGGGCAAGACCACCAAATATGGGCATGAGTGCCCGCGGTTCCCGCAATCCCTCCAGCAAAGATCTGAAATGGATGGGAAAGTTTTATGAAGCACTACTGGGGTGTAGTGCCATCTTGTTAGCATCTTATAGTTTACTTCTGCTGCATTTGAAGATATAGAGGAGATATGGGATAGTTGGAGTATTGTGAATGAATCGTTAAATGTCTGATAGTGGGCTTTGGATTTCCTGTTCCCATTTTGCCAGGAACGATTCCTGGGCTATAGGAGGTAAAGACAATAGAGCTTGATAAAAAAAATGAAATAGGTTTATCCGGTGGCTGATCCCCAACAAGTAGACCCTCTACTGGATTCAGATCTGTTTCAGACCTCAGTGGTTGTGAAAGAGATTTGACAAACTTCGAGAGTTGGTGGTATTTCCATTGATTCATAAAGGACACTGGTGTCGTTGGAATGAGTGTGGACATCGGCCGAATACCTGCATCCGTAGCTACTTGATGCAACAAGACAGGTGTATCTGAGATCCAATTGCTGATTCTAGGGTTAATATTCCCAGGTGGGAAATAATCATATCCTGTTAATTGCATGAGTGGAGAGTTGAAGGGCCATTTTTGCGTTTTGCATAGCGAATCCCACATTGCCAAGGTTAATTTGGTAAGCGGCGAAGCTGTTGGTGCCAGCTTACAAAATTTGTTAGGAATCCAAATTAGAGGATATGGGTCTAAACCACACAAGTCCATTTCCAGCTGTACCCAAAGTTTAGAGTGTTTGTGATATTTCCAGCCAGATATCCTATTTAGTGCAATGGCAAGAAAGTAGCGTTTAAAGTCTGGGAGCACTAGGCCTCCTCTGCTTTTTGGTCTGGTTAGCCAATTGTAAGCAATTCAGGGTCATTTACGGTTCCACACATATCTACATATAATAGATTATACTATATTAAAAAACCCCAGAGGAATCTTGTAAGGGATCATTTGGAACAGGAAGAGCAGCATAGGCAATATGTTCATTTTAACAATACTAATTCTTCCTAACCATGAATGAGCCACCTGGGTCCACTTTTGTAAATCTGATCTAATTGAGTTCAGCAACAGGATATAATTTCTACGGAATAGGGAGGCTGGGTTAGGAGCAGTGCTGGGACAAGGCCATCTGGTGCCCAGGGCGAAGATGGCAAACTGCGCCCCCTCCCGGGTATAAAGAGTCAGTGTCCTTTCAAAACCAGAAAACACTTAAAACAATACAACAATACAATACTGTAGCTGCAGCCCCGTCGCAGTATATGTACTGCGGCGGATGTGCAAATGGTTAAATTATAAGTTCACTTTACAGAAAATCTGTAAGGTGAACTTACATTGAACCCCCTCCCCATCCCCCCTAGTCCTGCTAACCTGGAGTCCAGTGATCCCCCGCACTGACCCCTTTACATTACACAGCTGTTAGAAAAGTTTTAAATGTTTATTGTGTGACTATTGGAAAAACTATTAGAAAAACAATAACCCTGAGACTTTTCTTAAGATGACTTCTGAGCACATTGTTGTATTAACTTGGCTGTATCGTTTGCTTTAACTAACTCCATAGTAAGTTGTAGGATGATTAGGCTTAACCATATATGGTAGAACAAGAATGTACAGGAAACACTAATTAGCGAAATACCAGGCACGCTATCTGTGTTTCCTCAGCCAATAGAAGCGTTATAGCTATATTATTATAGGTATTAGGAGGGGGATGTACATCTCTTTGTGTGATTCTTACTGCATCTTTTGGCTTGTGAGCATCATCCATTTGTGTGACACATCTGAAATAAATTGTCTGCTTTTCAATACATCTGGAGTTCGACTGATCACAAGAGGAGAGCAATCCTAACAACAGCCCTCTGCACCTCTGGACCCCTTTACATTACACAGCCCCCTGCACCTCTGGACCCCTTTACATTACACAGCCCCCTGCACCACTTTACATTACACAGCACCCTGCATCTCTGGACCCCTTTACATTACACAGCCCCCTGCGCCTCTGGGCCCCTTTACATTACACAACACCCTGCATCTCTGGGCCCCTTTACATTACACAACACCCTGCACCTCTGGGCCCCTTTACATTACACAACACCCTGCACCTCTGGGCCCCTTTACATTACACAGCCCCAAGCGCCTCTGGATCCCTTTACATTACACAACACCCTGCACCTCTGGGCCCCCTTACATTACACAGCCCCCTGCACCTCTGGACCCCTTTACATTACACAGCCCCCTGAATCTCTGGATCCCTTTACATTACACAACACCCTGCATCTCTGGACCCCTTTATATTACACAGCCTCCTGCACCACTTTACATTACACAGCACCCTGCATCTCTGGACCCCTTTAAATTACACAGCCCCCTGCGCCTCTGGGCCCCTTTACATTAAACAGCCCCCTGCGCCTCTGGATCCCTTTACATTACACAGCACCCTGCAGCTCTGGACCCCCTGCATGTTACACAGACCCCCTCTTCAGTACAGACCCCCCCTTCAGTGTAGCCCCCCATTCAGTGCAGACGTCCCCGTTCAGTGTAGCCCCCCCGTTTAGTGCAGACGCCTCCTCCAGTGTAGCCCCTCGCTCAGTGCAGACCCCCCTTCAGTGTAGCCCCCATTCAGTGCAGATGCCCCCATTCAGTGCAGACCCCCCTTCAGTACAGACGCCTCCTCCAGTGTAGCCCTTCGCTCAGTGCAGACCCCCCTTCAGTGTAGCCCCCGTTCAGTGTAGCCCCCCTTCAGTGCAGACGCCCCCAGTCAGTGTAGCCCCCGTTCAGTGCAGATGCCTCCTTCAGTGTAGCCCCTCGCTCAGTGCAGACCCCCCTTCAATGTAGCCCCCGTTCAGTGCAGACCCCCCTTAAGTGTAGCCCCCGTTCAGTGCAGACGCCCCCGTTCACTGCAGACCCCCCCTTCAGTGTAGCCCCTCGTTTAGTGCAGACCCCCCTTCAGTACAGACGCCTCCTTCAGTGTAGCCCCTCGCTCAGTGCAGACCCCAATTCAGTGCAGACGCTCCCGTTCAGTGCAGATCCCCTTTAGTGTAGCCCCTCGCTGAGTGTAGCCCCCCGTTCAGTGCAGACCCCCTTCAGTGTAGCCCCCCGCTCAGTGCAGACGCCCCCGTTCAGTGCAGACCCCCCCTTCAGTACAGACGCCTCCTTCAGTGTAGCCCTTTGCTTAGTGCAGACCCCCCTTCAGTGTAGCCCCCATTCAGTGTAGCCCCCCCGTTCAGTGCAGATGCCCCCCGTTCAGTGTAGCCCCCCATTCAGTGCAGATGCCTCCTTCAGTGTAGCCCCTTGCTCAGTGCAGACCCCCCTTCAGTGTAGCCCCCCATTCAGTGCAGACCCCCCTTCAGTGTAGCCCCCCGTTCAGTGCAGACCCCCCTTCAGTGTAGCCCCCGTTCAGTGCAGACCCCCCTTCAGTACAGATGCCTCCTTCAGTGTAGACCCTCACTCAGTGCAGACCCCCCGTTCAGTGCAGATGCCCTTGTTCAGTGCAGATCCCCCCTTCAGTGTAGCCCCTTGCTCAGTGCAGACCCTTCAGTGTAGCCCCCCCTGTTCAGTGCAGACCCCCCTTCAGTGCAGACACCCCCCTTCAGTGTAGCCCCTCGCTCAGTGCAGACCCCCCTTCAGTGTAGCCCCTCCGTTCAGTGCAGACCCCCCTTCAGTGCAGACACCCCCCTTCAGTGTAGCGCCTCGCTCAGTGCAGACACCCCCCCTTCAGTGTAGCCCCCGTTCAGTGCAGTGTGCAGACACCCCCCCCATACAGTACCTCAGATCAGCGCGGCGGCACATGCTCAGCAGATCCCCTCCCCCTGTTTACACATAAACAGAGAGGATTGGGAGGCAGATTCACTCTGCTTGGCTGTGCCTGTGTGATATCCGGGATCGCACAGACAGACAGCCCCTGGCCGCGAGAGGAGGGGATGGTAGGTGCAGCGGTGTCACCCTGCACCCCCCGCACACCCCCTCCTCCTTGCATCACAATATAGATCAAATCTCAATGCCTGCTGTGCCTGTCACTGCGGCGCTGCCACTGCTTCAATCCCGGGGGGGGGGGGGGGGGGAGCTGCCTGACATAATAAAACCCATAATAGAACTCAGTTTGGGACATGGCATATGTAGGTTAAAGACTCAGCCCACGTGTGGAGTAGCGCCCAGTGTGGCGGAGCGGTGTTTACGGGGAACTTTCTGCCAATGCACTTCAGACATATTAGAGAGTGCAGGTATGTCATCCTGTCATACGGGTAATTCAGGTGGTTCAATGTTAAGGTCCATGCAGAACGTATCCAGATCTTTAGGAAAACGTAGAGTGGCTGTTTTTCCATCCCTGTTCATATGAGGGCCGCTGGAAATCCCCATCTGTAGTTAATAGAAGCCTCACGTAGTTTTTCTGTGAGGGGTTTAAGTGCTCTCCGTTGTTCCAGTGTCTCCCTAGCCAGGTCTGGGAAAAAGGACAGAGCGACTCCATCAAATTCTAACGTGGCTGCCTCTTTCGCTTTCCGCATAATGAGCTCCTTTTTCTCGTAATAGTGGACTCGGCAGATAACATCTCTAGGGGTATCAGAAGACAGATTGTGTGGGCGAAGGGCATGGTGGACCCTATCCAGCTTTAGAGGGTAATCAACAGGGTTACCCAGGAGACTGTTAAATATTCCGCGAATGGAGGCCACAAGGTCATCTTTTCTTGTCGCCTCTGGTAATCCTCTAATGCGGATATTATTCCTCCTGTTACGGTTCTCCTGGTCCTCGATCTTATAAAGTGCCATTCTGTGGGCTATAGATAGGCTGCGAGTTGTTACCTGCAAATCTCTAATGGCTATTGCGTGTCTATCAAGACGCTGTTCTGTCTCCTCCACCCTTTCTAGCATGTGTGTGAGATCTGCATCTACTGACGAGAGTTCTTTTTAACCACTTCCCGCTCGGCCTATAACAGAATGACGGACGGGAAGTGGTTCTGTTATCCTGACTGGGCTACATATGACGTCCAGTAGGATAACATGCTGGCGTGCGTCCGCGGGGGTGCGCAGCATGGCGATCGCGAGTGTGGCGTGTCAGTCTGACATGCCGCATCTCCGATCATGATAAGAAGCCTCTGACAGAGGCTTCTTACCATGTGATCAGCTGTGACCAATCACAGCTGATCATCGAGAGTACCGGGAAGTGCCGGTCAACGCGCTGACAGGGAGAGCCAATCGGCGGCTCTCCCTGTCAGAGAGGGGGGGTCTGTGCTGATAATCAGCACATTGATTATCAGCACAGCCCCACCAGATGTGCCACCACAGCTGCCAATTAGTGCCCAGCAGTGCCCCAATAATAAAGTCTGCCAGTGCCCACAGTGCCAATCAGTGCCAATCAGTGCCCAGCATTAATACCTGTCAGTACCTGCCCAATCAGTGCTGCCCATCAGTGCCATCTATTAGTGTCTATCAATGCCACCTGTCAGTGCCAATCAGTGCCGCCTATCAGTGTCCAATCAGTGCCGCCGGCAGTGCCTATCAAAGCCGCCTGTCAGTGCCCATCAGTGCCGCCTGTCAGTGCCCATCAATGCCGCCTGTCAGTGCCCATCAATGCCGCCTGTCAGTGCCCATCAGTGCCACCCTGTCAGTGCCCATCAGTGCTGCATATCAGTGCCACCTATTGGTGCCCATCAGTGTTGCATATGAGTGCCGCCTATCAGTGCCCATAAATTCTACATATCAGTGCCTCCTCATCAGTGCCAGCTTATCAGTGCCAACTCATCAGTGCCCTTCGGTGCCGCCTCATCAGTGCCGACTCATCAGTGCCCGTCAGTGAAGGAGAAAACAAAATTTTATAACAGAAACGAAGAAAAACTTTTTTTTCCCAAAAATGTCGGTCTTTTTTAGTTTGTTTAGCAAAAAATAAAAACCGCAGAGGTGATCAAATACCACCAAAAGAAAGCTCTATTTGTGGGAAGAAAACGACAAAAATTTAGTTTGGGTACAGTGTTGTAAAACCGCGCAATTGTCATTCAAAGTGCGACAGCACTGAAAGCTCAAAATTGTCCTGGGCAGGATGGGGCGAAAGTGCCTGGTATTGAAGTGGTTAATGACCTTCTCTAGGCCCAATAGCATAGATGCCAGGTCCGTTTTAGTCGGGAGATCACTCACCAGCTCCGCAACTCCAGAGTGTCTGATTGGGCTTCTCTCCCCGTCTGAGCCCCCGGAGGTCACTGGAGACCGGTGCTTGGTTTCGGGCCTATGACGGGGGGTGGGGCCCGTTCCCAATCCACGTGGTGAACGGCCTAGGCCGTCCGTCTCTAAGAAATCCTCGGGTTCCGCAGCGAGGAATCGCTTGATGGAGTTTGCGGGGTGTCCTTTTTAGGCTGGGTCTTACCTGATCTCTTTCCCATGCTGGCCATGTGGATCAGAGTACAAGATGCTGTCGATTAAGTTATGAATTCAGGTGCCAACGCCGGAGCTCACACGAGAAGCGTCCTCACCGTCTCATGTCTAGGCCATGCTCCCCCAAGTCTATTTTTAATTATGTACTCTGTTAACCATGGAGGTGCTTCCTGTGATGTGTCATGAGGATAAACACTGCAGTCTTGGTTACTGAAGCCCCTGATTCCCTCGTGAAGACTGAGGAGAAGAATAAATTCAATACCTTCGCTATCTCCCCATCCTTTGTAACCAGATGTCCTTCCTCTTTCTTTATGGGGCCAATATGGTCTGTCATCCCTTTTTTACTGTTTACATACTTAAAGAATTTCTTGGGATTTTTTTTGCTCTCCTCCGCTATGTGTCTTTCATGTTCTATCTTAGTCGTCCTTATTGCATTCTTTATAAAGTCTGAATGCAACCTAGTATTTTTTGAAGGCCTTCTCCTTTGCTTTTATATGCATTTTTACATTGGAGTTAAGCCATCCAGGACTTTTGTTCGCTCTTTTAAATGTATTACCCAATGGGATGCATTGGCTAATGCCCTTATTTAGTATGCTCTTAAAGCAAACACATCTCTCCTCTGTGTTCTTTGTTCCTAAGAATGTATCCCAATTTATGCCTTCTAGCAAGGTTCGTAGTTTAGGGAAGTTGGCTCTTTTGAAATTCAGTGTCTTTGTATTCCCCTTATGTTTCCTATTTGTGTGATTTATACTGAAGCCAAATGACCTGTGATCGCTGTTACCAAAATTGCCCCGTATTTCCAGATCCGTGATCAGGTCTGTATTGTTGGTAATCAGTAGATCCAGTAACGCTTTATTTCTAGTTGGTGCGTCTACCATCTGACCCATAAAATTGTCCTGCAAGACATTTAGGAACTGGCGAGCCTTAGATAAATGCGTGGTTCCCTCAGCCCAGTCTATGTCTGGATAATTAAAATCCCCCATTATGATAACACTTCCCATCTCTGCTGGTAATCCAATTTGTAATAGGAGATCTATCTCCCCTTCCTCCCTTAGGTTAGGGGGCCTATAGCATACTCCCAGTATTATTATCCCCTTAGCTTCATCCCTTTGGAGCTCTACTCATAAGGATTCCACCTCCTCCCAAGCTCCCTCAGTGATGTCATATCTCACATTCACTTGTACATTATTCTTGATATATAGGCATACCCCTCCCCCTTTTTTACCCTCTCTATCCTTGCAAAAAAGGGTATACCCTTGAATGGTTGCCAGCCAATCATGTGAGCTGTTGAACCAGGTCTTTGAAACTCCCACAAAATCCAAATCCTCCTCGTACAATAGTATCTCTAGTTCACCCATCTTGTCCGGCTCCTGGCATTGGTGAACATGCCACTTAGTTTAGACCGGTCGCATGTTATCCTCTTATTGGGTGTTCCAAGATTGCAACTAGGCTACTATACTTACCTTGGGTTTATGTGCTTTGGTCAACCTATCACTAATGCCCCCAATACTACCCTCTGGACTATGTTCTGCACTGTCTATCTCTACCTCTGGACCCTCCCACCTGTCGCCTAGTTTAAAAACCCCTCTAACTATTTGGCCATCTTCATTCCCAGCTGATCTGCACCCTCCTCATTTAGGTGCAGTCCATCCCGTCTATAGTACTGGTTATCGACTGAGAAGTTGGCCCAGTCCTCCTGGAACCCAAACCCCTCCTTACTACACCAGCTCATCAGCCACTTGTTTACCTCCCTAATCTCCCTCTGCCTTTCTGGTGTGGCTCGATGTACCGGTAGTATTCCTGCCTATACTACCTTGGAGGTCCTTTTCCTCAATTTAGCTCCCTAAAATCGTTCTTTAGGACACTCCATCTGCCTCTGACTTTGTCATTGGTGCCAACGTGCACCATGACAGCCGGGTCTTCCCCAGCCCCTCCCAGTAATCTGTCTACAAGATCCGTGATGTGCCGAATCCAAGTGCCCGGTACACAACATACAGTTCGGCGCTTCAGGTCTTTGTGTTTTTTGCTCTCCTTGCTCTTTTCCAAGTCCTGTTTTGTTGACCAATAAAATTTGGAGCAAATTTTTATGTTTTATGTGTTTTGTTAATAATTTGTTTTGCAGATGCATGCTCAATCCAAGTAATGCATTTTACACCCCCCCCCCAAACAGTTTTCATGCAACAGATTTCCCAGCTGCAGCTTAATTAGGCAGATTGGCGTGGCAAAACAATAAAAGGTGTGATTTCTCTAAAAGCTATTTTCCTGGTGCTTTCATGGCAGCATACGCCTGGATTGTGTGTATGCTGCCATGGATAGGCACCAGGAAAGGAAAATTACAGAGAGGTAAGTATTCAATTTTCCATTTTAACACAGTGGTTCTCAGCCTCAGCCCTAAAGTACCCCCGACAGGACATGTTTTGGGAATTTATCTTAGCTAAAATAGCTGTCCAAAATATCAAGCCATTGACTCTGATTTAAAGCACCTGTGCAAGATGTTTGAAAACCTGCAAACATAGCCTGTTGGGGGTACTTGAGGACAGGGTTGAAAACCACTGATTTAGAGCACTGAGGTAAAATCAAGCTCAACACAATCCTATTCTAATTGTGGGCATTTGAGGGAAACTAAGTGAATGTCAGAACCCCTGCTTGTCTTTTTTAGGTTGGGCTTTGTGTCCCTCTTCTGAAAATTGGCTTCACTTCCTGTCACATAGCCAAACAAGAAGTGAGGGTAAAACCCTACCAATGTCTTTCCTCGGGGACACACAGGTCAATCTAACTAGTGTCCCCATTAGGCAAATTGCACTCTAGCACTTTGTTGTGTACACCTGAAATTATTAGGTATTTGGGGTTTATTAAAGGCAAATCCACTCTGCAATACAAGTGTACTCGCTGTAAATCTGAGGGAAGCACTGGTGATTTTATCATCTAATCATGTAGAAGCATAGATGCTATTTTTTATTTTGCTTGCATGTCCCCCTCGGATCTCCAGCAACTGCACTTGTAGTGCAAAGTGGATTTTCCTTTAGTAAATAAACCCCAAAGTCCAAGATACTTAATAATTTGGGGTATACACAGCAAAATGCTAGAGTGCAATTTACCCGACGGGGAAACTATTTAGATTGACCTCTGTGTCCCCAAGGAAAGACATTGGTAGGGTTTTACCCTCACTTCCTGTTTGGCTATCCGACAGGAAGTGAATAAATTGGAGGAGAACCTGGCATCATTTGGGAGGTGTCTTCACCCTATTAGGGGTGCAGACATCCTCAAAAACTGACAAGACTTCTAATCCCTCTGCACTCTATCCCCTAGCAAAAATAAGAAAGGATTTAATTTAGTTTAACTTTGCAAAGACACATTTCTAAGTTCAACTGTGATGCATGTCAATGGCCCATTTAGACCTTGTTTATTAGAAAACACCAGTTGCCTTTCACTAGAAACATTTGTTAGTCCAGTCCTGGAAATCTGCTTTACTATTAATTTCAATAAAAATTGTGCTCCTGCAGCTAGATGCGCCAAATGCATCTAGATGCGTGACCGCTCTGTATGTGAGATGCGGCACTGCTGTGTGTGCGGAGGTATGTACCTGTGGCGCATATCTGGTACCGGAAGCAGTGTAATGACATCACGACCCTCCAGGAAGCTGCTTGTCCTGCTGTGAATTTCTTCCCACCACCATACCCCACTCACTGTTCTCTTAAAAAGAGATGATCCTTATTTGCAAATTAAGATATTTTTTTTTTTTTTTTTTTTTTTGGGGTGATGTTTGTGTGGGTCATGGGTGTATGTCTAAATGATTTGGCCTCAAAACACACACCTAGTTCCTGTGTACAGATTCACTTCTGGGACAATGTATATTGCTTCCTGCAATATAGTTTGAAGATTCCTGATCACTCTAGCACAGTGTTTCTCAACTCCAGTCCTCAAGGCGCCACAACGGGTCATGTTTTCAGGATTTCCATTATTTTGCACAGGTGATTTGATTAGTTTCATGCCTTAGTAATTACCACAGCCGTTTCATTTGAGGGAAATCCTGAAAACATGACCTGTTGGGGTGTTTTTTCATGTACCTTGTATAATGTCCAAGAAATATCATTTGGAAAATACAAGTGGGTCATGGCACATCTACATTACAAATTTGGCACTTTAGATGGCCATGCACTATGCAATCTGATTGGCCAATTTCTGTACAACTCAATATTTAGGACAAATAGGTAATAGGAAGACACACTTGAACAATTAATTCATGGTCACCTTTAAAGATCAAGATCTGAAAATATTAGATCATTGGGTTTAGAAACACTTCTCTATTCTTTGTAATGTATTGAAAGATTTAGGTTAAAAAAAAAAGAAAAAAAAACACATTTCAAAGATATATTAGAAGTGATAGGAATGAGATTAGCATCAAAAGGGTTAATTAACTGAGAACACCTACTAATTGCCTAACAAGACACATCCAATGAGATGAAATTAACCAACTGTATTGGGCGTGCGCTATCAATAAGAAAACCCCAGTTACCCTGGCGCCAGTTGCAGTTTACATATGCGGGTATTTATTATCGCTATTTGTGTTTCATTGTGCGCCGGTTCGCACGTTCGATTAATTACTTTTCCGGCGCACCAATTAATGTATGAACTGGTGCAGAGCCTTCTTAGAAAATCACCTCCTTTATGTTCCTGAAGCCAATTGTGTACATAGGGAAGTAACATACTATATAGACATGGCAAACTAAATAACTAATTTATGTTCATTGTTCACTGTTCATATTTAACTTTTTCAGTACTAAGAGTAACTTGGATGCAGAGCTTGTGTGAGCAAGTCGATCTTGATGATTCACAGCTCTTCTTCGATGATGAGGAGGAGGAGCAGGTCTTGATCCCCTCAAAGCAAACTCAACAAAAAAGAAAAGCTGCCAAGAAAACCAATAATAACACAGCAGTTAGATTCTTACGCAGGACCTCTTTAAAATGCTGCATTTTGTGCCCCTACTGGGATGGATGCAATAGATCAGCTTTTTTATCCTTGTATTGGATAACTAATAGGATGGCCATTTAAATAGTGGTCTTTGTCTTTGCAAACTGAAGGTGCTCCCCTGGGTCTCTCTCCTGTGCAGGGCCGCTGATAAGCCAGTACAACTTGCCTTGTTGTACCAGGGGGGCGCAGTGAAGTGTCCTATCCTTCGTCGTCACTAGTTTGCTGGGACCGCGGGTCTCCCCAGCAACCAATGATGCTGCGAGCGTGAGCCCGCCCCCTGCTTCTCACCGCAGGTCTCAGAGACGAGTTGAGAGAAGACGAGCTCACACTCACGGGCCGCGAGTAGGGGCATGAAGCCACCCGCGCCCTGAACCCCTTCTACTCACGGTTCCCGAGTCCTGGCTCTCCATATCTCGAAGCTTCCGTCCCTTCGGTATTTCAGTTGTGCGGCTTGCCTCCTGCATTCAAGGTATGTGGGCCAACTAGTGATCACTAATGGGCATATTTTTATTGTGCACACTGCTGGGCACTTTGTTAAAGGTCACGCTGATAGGCACCTTTTTTATGTTAAGGGGCACTCTGATGGACAAATGTTATTTTAAGGGGCACACTGATGGGTATATTTTTAATGCGCACACTGATGGGCATATTTTCTTAAGGGGCACACTGATGGACACATTTTGTTGTGCCCATCAGAGTGCCCCTTACCTTAAAATGTGCCCATCAGCGTGCACATTAAAAATGTACCCATTAGCGTGCTCCTTAAAATAAAATTTGCCCATCAGGTTTCCCCTTAACATAAAAGGTGCCCATCAGCATGACCCTTATTTTATGTTAAGGGGCACGTTGATGGGCACATTTTATGTTAAGGGGCACTCTGATGGGCATATTTTATTTTAAGAGTAACACTGATGGGCACATTTTGTATTAAGGAGCACTCTGATGGGCAGATTTTACGTTAAGGGGCACGTTTTGTTGTGCCCATCAGAGTGCCCTTAATATAAATTGTGCCCATCAGGGTGCCCCTTAACATACAATTTAACCATCAGAGTGTCCCTTAATATAAAATGTGCCCATGGGCAAATTTTATGTTAAGGGACACACTGTTGGACATATTTTATGTTAAGGGGCAATCTGATGGGCAAATTTTATGTTAAGGGCACTCCGATGGGCAAATTTTATGGTAAGGGGCACTCTGATGGGCACATTTTATGTTAAGGGGCAAGTTTTGTTGTGGCCATCAGAGTGATGTAAGGAGGCACTCTGACAGGAATGCCTGATGTAAAGGAGCACTGTGATGGGGACATCTGATGTAAAGGGGCACTGTGATAGGGACACCTGATGTAAAGGGGCACTGTGATAGGGACACCTGATGTAAAGGGGCACTGTGATGGAGACACCTGATGTAAAGGGGCACTGTGATGGGGACACCTGATGTAAAGGGGCGCTGTGATGGGGACACCTGATGTAAAGGAGCACTGTGATGGGGACACCTGATGTAAAGGGGCACTGTGATGGGGACACCTAATGTAAAGGGGCACTGTGATGTGTGAGTGAACTCTGTTTCTATTGCATTAAACCTAATTGAATTTGTATTGTTTTAAGTATATTCTTGTTTTAAAACGACATTGATTCTTTCTTAAAAACGGTGGGGGGGGGGGGGGGGGGCGGGCGCAGTTTGCCATCTTCGCCCTGGGCACCAAATGGCCTGGTCTGGAGCACAGTAACATGTTGCTGGCCGAGTGCAGTGTCTTCCAAATATCTATGTGATCAGGCAGTGTACAGGTTACAATCAGCTTCCCCTCCCTCTTGTCTTGCTGGTTAGTTTTTTTTTTTTTATTTGCCTAACTTGACCAGCCCATTGTCTGATCACACTGATACCATCTCTGGAAGACTCTGCAGCAGCTGTTAACCTTTTCAGCTTATAATCAGCTATTTAGCCAGAGCTTTGTGTGTGCTGCACAGATTGTTTGTTTGGTGTTTTTTTTTGGGGGGGGGGGGCTTTGTGGAAGATTTACTGCTGGAGGCTACAAAATTTGTATTTTGGAAATTGGATGTGATGCTGTCTTCTGTCACTTCGTTGTACTTTCAAAGGAAAATCACGCACTTGATCTTGCAGAGCTGGTTTAAATGTGGAGTGGATCAGAGTGGATCAGCCCTGTGATACTATATACTTGTACACTGGGTTCAGCCATAAACACAGTCTCCGACCATCTCCTGAAACAATCATGTCTGCGATCCCTAACCGTCTTCTGTACCATGTCTGCAGTCTCTGACCATCTCCTGTATAATGTCTGCAGTCTCTGACCATCTCCTGTACTATGTCTGCAGTCTCTGACCATCTCCTGTACCAGTCTGCAGTCTCTGACCATCTCCTGTACCAGTCTGCAGTCTCTGACCATCTCCTGTACCATGTCTGCAGTCTGTGACCATCTCCTGTACCATGTCTGCAGTCTCTGATCATTTCCTGTACTATGTCTGCAGTCTCTGATCATCTCCTGTACCATATCTGCAGTCTCTGACCATCTCCTGTACTATGTCTGCAGTCTCTGACCATCTCCTGTACTATGTCTGCAGTCTCTGACCATCTCCTGTACTATGTCTGCAGTCTCTGACCATCTCCTTTACTATGTCTGCAGTCTCTGATCATCTCCTGTACCATATCTGCAGTCTCTGATCATCTCCTGTACCATATCTGCAGTCTCTGATCATCTCCTGTACTATGTCTGCAGTCTCTGACCATCTCCTGTACTATGTCTGCAGTCTCTGACCATCTCCTGTACTATGTCTGCAGTCTCTGACCATCTGGGGAGGGGTCAGAGGTGGGGCTGCAGGAGGGACCATGGGCATGACCAGGGGCAGGACCAGGATGATGCTGGAGGAGGGACCAGGGGCGGGACCAGGGTGGGGCTGAAGGGGGCCCCCGTCAGGTAGGCTGTACGGGGCCCCATGATTTCTATCAGCGGCCCTGCTCCCGTGTAGCCAACATTCGTTTTCACAACTTCGGTAAATTGTGCAGCATCTGCTGTGTGATTATTGGATTTCCCTGGGGCAGAAGAGAAAGAGCAAGGATAGAGAGAAGAGGAAAGCCCCATGACATCACTCAGCCAGTGTCCCAGCTTTAGGGGACTGAGTGAGTACACACCAGCCATCATACCCAAAGCAACATGGAGGACAGTGTAGTGCAATACCACACATGTCTGGGAGCTTACTCTTCAATATTGATTTATGGAACTTTTATCTTTATTTCAGCTACACCATTACTCCCATTGGTGTGCAGCATTGTTCAGTTGGACTTTAGCAGCTAGAGACTTTAGAAGTTCCTCATCCACTTGATTGGAGTTACTTCAGATTTGGGGCATCCCCTGTACCCACAATCCCTATCCAAGTTCTTTATTCGCAAAATAAACACAACAAAACAAAACCCCTAGACTGTTTTCTGAGCCAACTGGAGTGTGTGGAAATCCCTTTCTGCTTGGCTGTTGGTGCTAAGTGGGGGAAATAGGCCTAAATTCCAGCGGCTCCTTCGAGGTTGGCGCTACACTGAGAAAGTGGTATAATTCTTCTGGCTGTGTTGACAGAGATGATAAAAAATCTCGCAACTAGACGGACAGAATAATAAATCCTTGTAAATGTAAAACAACTCCCTTACATGTATTTGTTCTGTGTATTTGGGATTTTTTTCAGGAGTTTGGCTTTAATTAAAAAAAAAAAAAAATCAAAAAAAAAAAGTTAACAACGTATACAATAACATAGCGTACTGTATATGTTGTAATTAAATGTTATGTAAAAATTACCTTTCCCTTTCAATCTGTAGCTCTGTAATTTTCTGTAAAATACAATGCAATATGGCTACCTGGAGGTGTTCCGTACACAGATGGTGTACAGAACGCCCCCTGGATATGTAATTCCATGCTTGTGTGATTGGCTTACTGATTTTCACAGAAGTCTGCACTAAGACTCAAATCAGATTTTGAGCATCCCCTGCAACAAACATTTAATTTTTGGTAAGATACTCCCAAAGAGAAATCACATCTAAAGGGATGCAGACCCTGCAACTTTCCTCATTAGAGCCCTACAGGTGACTGATAATTACAAAACCACTCAAACCACTACAATACAGATTCACATTGACATGGACACAGACAAACAAACAGCTAGTTCTTCAGAATAACAAAAGGTTGGAATCTGCAAAAAAGTTTGGTAAAATCCCTGCAATGTACATTAATCACCTAGAGGGGATTGTTTTTTTTTCTCAACAAAAGTGGAGTTACTCCTTAACGGCATGCCAACCAACTAACTTTTACTGAGGAAGAGACTCATGTCTCTTCTGCAATATACATTTTTTTCTGCCTGCCAGCAATGTTCCTCTAGCTGTACAGTGAGCTGTGCATGTGTAGCACATCATACAATCTCTCCATGCCTTGAGTGCCCGGATGCATAAAACGGAGTTACGTCATTCCAGGCTGGCTGACCAATCAATATGGCTGAAGACGTTGAACCTACAAGGAGACTGGAAAAAGATGTCAGTGACTGTGACAGAGTGAATGGGAGATTATGGATGTTGCATCACTGGAGGGGGGGCACTGTTTATACTTGAACAATATGGGAAAAGCCCACCCACCAAGTTGCAGTCTTTAGTTCTGCTCTGAGATAATGAAAAATAAACCCACATTTTAAATTTTTCTTAAAATGATATTTGCCTGGCTGTCTGAGTTCAGTACTTGCAGGATATGGACAGTTTAGACTTTCATGGATGCATCCTTGTTTGGGATTGGGACCCAGGAAGCTAGAGACAAGGTGGTCCAGGCATAGAGGGGCAGATATTTTGTAATGTGATGTTTGTATATGATTTCATCCAAGAAAGGACATTTCAGAACACCTGAGCTCCCATTCTGGGCGTGTCTTCAGTGAATGACAGCCTGTGTAAGCTGATTCATTCCCATTATCTGCAAAGGGAGGCTCTAGTCATTATCAACATATAAAGTAACCAAGGGAAAAGGCTTTTCCTTTCTAAAGCTAACATATGCACCTGGCAGTGGTTTGTACGTAAGTACAAGTCTCTTTATCACTAGTTTTAGTCTATTATACTAATACAAGTATGTGCATAATATGTAGTATTTTGTTATGATTTAATACACAGAGAGTATATTGTGCAACAATATACAAAAATATAGTGTGTGTTTTGTTGTCTACCGCTTTTTACATTTATATTTTATATGGATGTATATAGCAGAAAAAAAAATGAGTGTAATTAATCACATTCGACTTGGCCAGTTAGTATTTTCTTGCCATTCCATTTATACTGGTTGTATGTCAATTTCCTTTTATATCTGAATCATAAATATATTCATGTGTAGTCTCACAACATTTTGTAATTCATTTTTATTATTGTCTATTTATTCACCTGCTCTTGAGTATCTTCATAAACTATGTACTGTACAGTATATAGGAAAACTTCTGAAAGGCAGTTTAATTCCAATTCTGTTAGGAAAACATGTAGTATTTGCATTATCAAATAAAATGTGCTAAGTTTCACAAATTGAAAATATATATTTTTTTTAATTCACTAAAGTTATCTCATTGATCAATTGTTTTTTTTTGCATAAAATAATAATAAAAAGGAGCTGGCGCTTGCATGCACATAATATAGGTAATTTGTGAGGCTGTCTGTAGGTAAAAATCAACTCACTAAGTAATGTCATGGGTTATCTGCCTAAAATAATTCTATAAATATCAACATGTTGCGTGATCATATATATACGTGTTGAAATGCCTTATCTGTGATTAGGCAAACAAAAGTCCATCTGAGGAATGAATATATAGGCTTATAAATTGCAGATGCTAATTGTCACTTGCCATGTCACCTGCAACATGTTGAGGATTGTCACCTGCCACCAGATGCATATTGTCACTTGGCACATCACCTGCCACAAGTTGCAGATTGTCACCTGTCACACGTTGCAGATTGTCACTTGCCACACGTTGCAGATTGTCACTTGCCATGTCACCTGCCACATGTTGCCGATTGTCACTTGTCACGTCACCTGCCACACGTTGCGGATTGTCACTTGCAACGTCACCTGCCACACGTTGCGGATTGTCACTTGCCACATGTTGCGGATTGTCACTTGCTACGTCACTTGCCACACGTTGCGGATTGTCACTTGCCACATGTTGCGGATTGTCACTTGCCACACATTGCGGATTGTCACTTGCCACACGTTGCGGATTGCCACCTGCCACGTCACCTGCCACACGTTGCGGATTGTCACCTGCCACGTCACCTGCCACACGTTGCGGATTGTCACCTGCCACGTCACCTGCCACACGTTGCGGATTGTCACCTGCCACGTCACCTGCCACACGTTGCGGATTGTCACCTGCCACGTCACCTGCCACACTTGCGGATTGTCACTTGCCACACGTTGCGGATTGTCACTTGCTACGTCACTTGCCACACGTTGCGGATTGTCACTTGCCACACGTTGCGGATTGTCACTTGCCACGTCACCTGCCACACGTTGCGGATTGTCACTTGCCACGTCACCTGCCACACGTTGCGCATTGTCACTTGCCACGTCACTTGCCACACATTGCGGATTGTCACTTGCCACACATTGCGGATTGTCACTTGCTACGTCACTTGCCACACGTTGCGGATTGTCACTTGCCACACGTTGCGAATTGTCACTTGCCACGTCACCTGCCACATGTTGCAGATTGTCACTTGCCACATGTTGCGGATTTTCACTTGCTGTGTCGCTTGCCTGCCACAAGGTGCGGATTGTCACTTGCCACGTCACCTGCCATATGTTGCAGATTGCCACTTGCCACGTCACCTTGCCACCAGATGCAGATTGTCACTTGCTATGTCACTTGCCTGCTACAGCTACACGGTGCAGATTCTCACTTGCTGTGTCCCAGCGTGAAGGCAGGCAGTAGAGAGATGATGTAATCTCTCTGCTGCCCGTGTCTGCACAGTGAGGGCAGGAGAGCGGTGATGAAGGGCGGGCGGTAAGATATGATATACGTTTTGTCTAATGTAGGGTGACCAGACATCCCCGGTTTCTGGGGACAGTCCCCGGATTGAGGACACTGTCCCCGGACCAAGTCTGTCCCCAGTTTTGTCCCCGGATTGGATTTGAACAGGGGCTGGGGCAATTTCAAAGACAGCCCGTGCAGAATAAAAAGAAAAAATATGAATTGCACCCCCCCTCCTCTGCCGCTCCCACTAGCTTATGGGGGTTTATTTTTTTCCATTATCTGTGCCCCTATTTGATGATCATGTGCTGGTCGGAGCAGAGGGACTATTTCTTCAGTTTCGGGCGCATGCCCATTCAGCTCCACTTGCATGTTCTTCTGCCTTGGCTCAAGTCCTGGCCAGCCGCCTGCCTGCTTATCTCCTTGCCTTCCCTGGTGGAGTGATCTTCCTCTGCTCCCCACCCAGTAGTAGCTGGGGCCCGAAGAGTAAAGCCCCATACACACTATCAGATTTTCTGCTGATTTTTGTCTTCAGATTTACCAAAACCATGTAGTGCAAGGGCCTGCCTGATTGCAGACAAATTGAAACTCCTAAGGTTTGACCTCATATTATATGGTTTTGGTAAATCTGAAGGAAAAAATCAGCAGAAAATCGGATAGTGTGTATGGGGCTTTAGACTTGACAGGCTGTGAGGCGGGCAGCGGAGATGGGCAAAGAGTCGTCGATCGCTGCCATTACTAGTAAAAAAAAAAATTGTCCCCGGATTTCATTTTAAAAATCTGGTCACCTTAGTCTAATGGGACTTCTCCTGTGAGGGAGTAAGGGTCAGTGGTGCTCACATCACTTCCTTATATACAAACTTGGTACTGAAACACTAGAGGGCAGCGTAACCAGCATATTGGTATTCAAAACCATCATGAACCGTGACTTGGTTAAATTGATGATAGGCAACTCCTATCCTCATATTGATTAGTGGTTCCAAATTAATAATAACTACTGCAGTAGGGAACAGACACAAAAGATACGCTCAGCATCTTTCCAAATAACTGTTCTGTTTTATTATGACACAATTGAAGGCTTTTATACATATGATTACGTAGGTATCACATTAATATTACAATTGTACATTCATGGTAACAAGGGGCGTTACATAGGCAGGCTAATTCTAATCAGGTCTCGAAAGAATGTAAACATGTACTGAAAACATTATTAGTGCTGTGTGCACAGTGAGGGCAGAGTGCAATACATACAAAATAGAATACAATTATATACAGAACTTTCCATTACATCTGCATCGCCATATTGTTGTAGTCCAAACCTAAACACATGGCGGCCATATGCCTGAGGATCCACTGCGCTCTATTTAAACAACCAAACCAATGATGGAACGTATTGCTGTTTGCACTGCATATATGATCGATCTGCATATTAAAAATTCACTTATGTCAGGATATTAAATTATACCTTCAATTCTTTAACCGCTTGCCGACCGCCTCACATACATTTACGTCAGCAGAAGGGCTCGTACAGGCAAAATCACGTTCCTGTACGTTGCCCTTTAAGAGGCGGCCAGCGGGTGCGCGCGCGCCCGGCGGCGCGCGCCCGCGGCAGGCTCCGTAAGTCGGGTCGCGGGTCCCGCGGACTCGATCCCCGTGGGCATACCCGCGATCGCCTCACGGAGAGGACGAATGAGGAGATGTTGTTGTAAACAGCATCTCCCCGTTCTGCCTAGTGACAAGTGTCAATCGATCTCTATTCCCTGTCATCGGAGCAGAGATCAGTGACGTCACACTCACAGCCCATCCCCCTGACAGTTAGTAATCACTCCCTAGTACTGATTTAACCCCTCCCCGCCCCCTAGTGGTTAACCCCTTCACTGCCAGTGTCATTTACACAGGAATCAATGCATTTTTATAGCACTGATTGCTGTATAAATGACAATGGTCCCAAAAATGTGTCAAAAATGGGATATTTATTATAGCAAAAATTAAAAAATAATGCGTTTTTTTCAAAATTGTCGCTCTATTTTTGTTTATAGCGCAAAAAATAAAAACCACAGAGGTGAACAAATACCACCAAAAGAAAGCTCTATTTGTGGGAAAAAAAAGGACGTCAATTTTGTTTGGGTGCAACGTCGCACGACCGCGCAATTGTCAGTTAAAGCGATGCAGTGCCGAATCGCAAAAAGTGCTCTGGTCAGGAAGGGGGTAAATTCTTCCGGGGCTGAAGTGGTTAATAATACAGTACATAACAATAGGTGTTACCCTAATTGATAACAATTTCACTGTCTAATTAGTACATATATGCATTGCATTATCAACTAATAACTTTCCACTCATTAAAAACCAATATATATACACACACACTAGAATTTATTATTGTAGATAGTTATATATACAATTATAAAATTCAAATTTAAAATGATAAAGAAGGGGATGATAATTGTAAAAATCACAATTATTTGGTGGACATTCAGCTATTGTTTATAAAACGATTAATATCCCAATTAACATTTAACCCCTGTGGTTGATGGGATCTTAATTCATATATCCAGCAAGTCTCTTGTCTGGATTTATGTCGAACTATATTACTGCCCCTCCAATGGGGTATACCAACTTCAATACCTTTCACCTTCACTTGGGATGGATCTTTATTATGTTTTAAAGCAAAATGTCTGGATAGATTGTGCTTTTAAATATTTGCAAAGTGTTCACCCACTCTAATATGCAATGCTTTTTTAGTCCTCCCCACAAATTGTTTGCTGCAAATACATTGTAGTAGATATACTACGTTCTTCATATTACATGATATGATATTACATGATATAAAATAAGTCTAGCTTCAGATTAGAACTAAGATTCTACAAGCTCTCTGTTAAGTGCAGAAAATGGAACAGGAAATAGGTAGAGACAAAATAATGATTCAGAGAAAAAAATTACATTTCACTCAACTTAAAGGAGTTGTAAAGGCAGAAGGTTTTTTCTCTTAATGCATTCTATGCATTAAGAAGAAAGACCTTCTGTGTGCAGCAGCTTGCCCAGCACCCCCCAATTACTTACCTGAGCCCCATCTCTGTCCGGCGATTTCCACGAGTGTATTAGCCATCCAGGACTCTCCTTTTGATTGGCTAAGACACAGCAGCGTCGCCATTGGCTCCCGCTGCTGTCAATCAAAGTCAGTAAGCCAATCAGGCGAGAGAGGGGGTGGGGTCGGCTTGGGGCTCCGTGTCTGAATGGACACACAGAGCTGTGACTCGGCTCGGGTGCCCCCACAGCAAGCTCCTTGCTGTGGGGGCACTCGACAGGACAGGGGGCCAGGAGCAGCAAAGCCAATCAGGGGAGAGATGGGGCGAGGCTGGGTCGGGGCTCTGTGTCTAAATGGACACACGGAGCTGTGACTTGGCTCGGGTGCACCCATAGCAAGCTCCTTGCTGAGGGGGCACTCAAACGGGGGGAGGGGCCAGGAGCAGCGAAGAGGGACCCGAGAGGAGGATCAAGGCTGCTCTGTGCAAAACCAACTGCACAGAAGAGGTAAGTATAACATGTTTGTTATTTATTTGTTTTTTAAACTAGACTTTACAATCACTTTTACTGCTACTTGGCCTTGACCAATCAAAAAAGGGTATCGGATCAACTTCAAGCCATACTGCATCCTTTTTTCTGCAGTCCTTGTAGTTTGCATTTGAAGAATCATACAGAGCTGGTCTTTCACGAACGAAGATAATTCGTTCCTTATTAGAAAGCACCACTCTCTTTGTTTTGGGAGCCCTACTGCTGTCCTCTTCCTCACACATCACTGACTGCTGACCATGTGACATGTAGCTACATGTGGATGTGTAGAGGTTAAGGGTTAAGGGCTGTCCATGTCACAGGGAGGAACAGTGATGGTCAGGCTGTGCAGGGATCTGATTTGAAGCCATGTTATGAACAAAAGTTTAACTAGCAAAGGGTTAATATTTAACTTCTTTCAGGCTCAAGTAGTGCTGCTGTAGATGCAGGTAAGATTTGCATCACGATTTACATTATAGCTTATGGCAGTAAAATCATGCATTACTTTTTCAGGACTTCAGCACGAACTACTTCTCAAATCGCACTACTTGAAATCGTATCTATTAGGACACTGCCATACAAACACATTAGATTATACTTCACTGTGACCAGGGGCAAAATACTTGCTATAGTTGAATAACTAAATGATTACTTACCTGAGTTCTGTATTGATCCAGCGCTGTGATCATCTGCAGGTCTTGTCTCGTCGCTCTCTCAGGCCGTGTTCACATATGTGCGAATTGAATGCAAGTTTCCTCACATCCAATGCACATGACATGCAAGTTTGACCGGCTCTCAATGGAGGGGGTGGCCACCGTCCGCATTCCAAAAGAGTCCTGTGTGTGTTTGGGTCCGGTTTAGGTGCGAATTCAGGTCAAAAATTCGGACCTGATTTGCACCTGAACCAGTGAACAGGAATGTACCGTACACCATGCTGGGAACCACAGCCACACATGTGAATCCGGCCTCAGACTACAGACATTAAAGTGTTTACATATTCTAAACAAGCTGTGAAATCCTGTCCTTCCCCATCTAACCTAAATACTTACCTGAGTCCCTGACTGTTGTATAACAGTTGTGCTTACACCCAAAAACATAACCCCACCTAAACACCTTACTCATATTATTCTAGACCACACCAAGGTTGGGGTAACAAAGGCCGTAGCAGCCTACTTTATTTAACAAATATATAACTCTCTTCAAATTAACATAGAAAAAACATACAAGGAAAAAACATGTTATTCAACCCATAAATCTCTCTAGCGTTGGTCTGAGCAGGAACTTCGTAACCATCTGTGTCAATAACCATATTACACTGCGGTCCCTCTCAAGTGTATTAACCAAGCTGGCTCAGAGACTACCACTGGCCACAGTGCCCCCATTATCACTTCCCGGCTAACCTCCGTTAACCGGAAACCACCATCAGGACCCATACCAACGATAGTTCCCAAACTCTTACTTCTGACATCTTCCTTCCCCTGCACAGACCAACGCCCGCCACAGCATCTAAGAGTAATCACCTTATCCTTGAATGCCCCTCCACACCCGAAGTGCTCGCTGAATTCCGTCCTGAAGGCCCAACACCCACATGTCTATACCCACATCATTCAGATGCACACCATCCTTCCTCAAATATCTCCAAGTCTCAAACTCCAATTCCAAGTGTCGGATAGCCAACCCCCCATTCCTCACCAAGAACTTGCTCTCCTCTCTGTTGATCTTCCTCTGGGCCCTGTTAACACCCTCCACTGACCTGACCATCTTCCAAGTTGTACGAGCCACCATGTCCGACCAGACAATGACCATATCAGGAAATTCCTCCATTAAATCATTCCTTCACACATCAAACTTGATGTCACGCGTGATGTCCACCATCGATCTGACCCCCAAATCATTGCTGCCTACGTGCATGACTAAAACGTCAGGTGGTCTGTCCCTAGCCGCATAACGCTGCACCTCCGAGACTAACCTACCCCACAACATTCCCGGGACTCCCAACCATCTGATACAGGCCTCCCTCCTATCAAAACCCAACTGCACCACCCCCAAATTGTCCCCATGGAAACGCACCTACAGATCCCTGAACAATGCTCCCCACAATTCCACCGTCAGAACCACCGCAAATAATTCCAGCAGCACCAGATTCTTAGTGAAACCCGCTTCGATCCATGACTGTGGCCAAGGACCTGCGCTCCATTGTCCCTGGAAAAAGGCCCCAAAACCTGTGGACCCATCCACATCCGTGAAAAGTTCCAGGTCAAAATTGCTAACGGGCCCCGACATCCATATCGCCCGGCCGTTGAAGGACTCCAAAAAGGTATGCCATACCCTCAAGTCTTCCCTGTGCATTTTGACCAAGCGCACAAAATGGCTTGGGGACTTTATGCCGCCCGTACTCTCTGCCTGTCTGCGACTGAACACCCTCCCCATTGGTAAGATACGGCACGCAAAATTAAGCTTGCCCAACAGTGATTGCAGCACACACAGTTGCATCTTACGCAATCCGAGCAGCCCTGCAATTTCCTTTTTCAAATCTGCCAACTTATCTGCCGTATCTGCATTCCATTGCATCTGAATCCAGGACAATGCCCAGGAACGTGATGACCGTACTAGGTCCCTCCGTCTTTTCAGCTGCCAATGGAATGCCAAACCTTTCCGCAATGTGTTCTAACGTTGCCAGAAGCACCCCGCAAATTCTGGAAGAAGGCGGCCCTATGCACAGGAAATCGTCCAAGTAATAAATTATTGAATTCACACCCGACACATCCCGTACCACCCATTCTATAAAAGAACTGAACTGCTCAAATATCACACACGATATAGAGCAACCCATCGGTAAGCACTGGTCGACATAAAATTCATTAATCCAATGACACCCCAGCAACCGGAAGCTGTCCGGGTGAACTGGCAATAGTCAAAAGGCCGATTCCACATCCGCCTTCGCCATCAAGGCTCCTTTCCCATAACGGAGCACCCATCCTACAGCGGCATCAAATGAAGTATATGTCACTGAGCATGCCTCCTGATCTATGGCATCATTCACCGACCCACCCTTTGGAAAGGACAGGTGGTGAATGAGCGTGAAATTGTTGGGTTCCTTTTTAGGCACTACCCCCAATGGTGACACAACCAGATCAGCCAAGGGCGCCGATGGGAAAGGACCCCCCCATTCTCCCCAATGCAACCTCCTTTATACGGGAGGAATAACCTCTAAAGTACAGGGAATCCTAAAGACTACTGAGAAACCTTCCTCCAGTAAATGCGCCGCTTTTTTATCCGGATACCTACCGAGAAACGGCCGCATCCTTTCCACCTTCATCGGGGTCCTCCCTCTTGTGTCCAGCCTCCCTGGTACGGCCTTTTCATTGCTTGAAGCATCTGGATGCCGGATGAGTAGGGATGAGCTTCGTGTTCGAGTCGAACCCATGTTCGACCTGAACATCGTCTGTTCGACCGTTCGCCGAATTGCGAACGATATGGGCCGTTCGCGGCAAATTCGAGTGGCGCGTCACGGCCCATAATTCACTGCAGCATCGCAGTGCATTGCTGGCTGATGATTGGCCAAGCATGCACTATGACCCGCATGCTTGGCCAATCACAGCGCCGTCTGTACAGAGAGCTGTAATTGGCCAAAGCCAGGGTGGCTTTGGCCAATTATGGCTCAGGGGGTTTAGTATACGCCCCACACCAAATAAGGCCACCTGCACGTCCTGTGTAGTGTGTTCCGGCGTTGAGAGACAGAGAAACAGTGTCATTTGATTTAAGTTAGATAGATTAGGCAGGACAGTCAGTCAGCTAGCTGCACTTACAGTGTATTGTGTGTATATATATGCATCCCAGGTGTTGTGTGTGTGTATGTATATGTGTATATGTATATATATATATATATATATATATACAGTGGCTTGCGAAAGTATTCGGCCCCCTTGAACTTTTCAACCTTTTGCCACATTTCAGGCTTCAAACATAAAGATATAAAATTTAAATTTTTTGTGAAGAATCACCAACAAGTGGGACACAATTGTGAAGTGGAACGAAATCTTTTGGATATTTTAAACTTTTTTAGCAATTAAAAAACTGAAAAGTGGTGTGTGCAAAATTATTCGGCCCCTTTACTTTCAGTGCAGAAAACTCACTCCAGAAGCTCAGCAAGGATCTCTGAATGATCCAATGTTGTCTTAAATGACTGATAGTGATAAAAAGGATCCACCTGTGTGTAATCAAGTCTCTGTATAAATGCACCTGCTCTGTGATAGTCTCAGGGTTCTGTTGAAAGCGCAGAGAGCATCATGAAGACCAAGGAACACACCAGGCAGGTCCGTAATACTGTTGTGGAGAAGTTTAAAGCCGGATTTGGATACAAAAAGATTTTCCAAGCTTTAAACATCCCAGAGGACTGTGCAAGCGATCATTTTGAAATGGAAGGAGTATCAGACCACTGCAAATCTACCAAGACCTGGCTGTCCCTCTAAACTTTCTGCTCAGACAAGGAGAAGACTGATCAGAGATGCAGCCAAGAGGCCCATGATCACTCTGGATGAACTGCAGAGAACTACAGCTGAGGTGGGAGAGTCTGTCCATAGGACAACAATCAGTCGTACACTGCACAAATCTGGCCTTTATGGAAGAGTGGCAAGAAGAAAGCCATTTCTCAAAGATATCCATAAAAAGTCTTGTCTAAAGTTTGCCACAAGCCACCTGGGAGACACACGAAACATGTGGAAGAAGGTGCTCCGGTCCGATGAAACCAAAATCGAACTTTTTGGCCACAATGCAAAACGATATGTTTGGCGTAAAAGCAACACAGCTCATCACACTCAACACACCATCCCCACTGTCAAACATGGTAGTGGCAGCATCATGGTTTGGGCCTGCTTTTCTTCAGCAGGGACAGGGAAGATGGTTAAAATTGAGGGGAAGATGGATGCAGCCAAATACAAGACCATTCTGGATGAAAACCTGTTGGAGTCTGCAAAAGACCTGAAACTGGGATGGAGATTTATCTTCTAACAAGATAATGATCCCAAACATACAGCAAAATCTACAAAGGACTGGTTCACAAATAAACGTATCCAGGTGTTAGAATGGCCAAGTCAAAGTCCAGACCTGAATCCAATCGAGAATCTGTGGAAAGAGCTGAAAATTGCTGTTCACAAACGCTCTCCATCCAACCTCACTGAGCTCGAGCTGTTTTGCAAGGAAGAATGGGCAAGAATTTCAGTCTCTCGATGTGCAAAACTGATAGAGACATACCCCAAGCGACTTGCAGCCGTAATCGCAGCAAAAGGTGGCTCTACAAAGTATTAACGCAAGGGGGCCGAATAATTTTGCACGCCCCACTTTTCATTTTTTTATTAGTTAAAAAAGTTTCAAAAATCCAAAAGATTTCGTTCCACTTCACAATTGTGTCCCACTTGTTGGTGATTCTTCACAAAAAATAAAAATGTTATATCTTTATGTTTGAAGCCTGAAATGTGGCAAAAGGTTGAAAAGTTCAAGGGGGCCGAATACTTTCGCAAGCCACTGTATATACACTGTATTCAGTTTAGCTAAATCCGTTCCTATTATCTTCCTACTGACAGGCAGGCAGGTGTTGTTACAGTATTGAAGAAAAGTGTTCTCTTCTGATCCTATTAGTCCTATTCGCTACAGTATTTACAGTTAGTGTAGTGCGACCTCTGCACAGTGTTCAGTTAAAGCTACCTGTAGAAGATTGGTGGTTTTCTGATCCTATCACTACCACAGGCAGCTACATTATTTTTTAGTGTACTGCAACCTCTGCACAGTGTTCAGCTAAAGCTACAAGTTAGTGTAGTGCGACCTCTGCACAGTGTTCGGCTAAAGCTACAAGTTAGTGTAGTGCGACTTCTGCACAGTGTTCAGCTAAAGCTACAAATTAGTGTAGTGCGACCTCTGCACAGTGTTCAGCTAAAGCTACAAGTTAGTGTAGTGCGACCTCTGCACAGTGTTCGGCTAAAGCTACAAGTTAGTGTAGTGCGACTTCTGCACAGTGTTCAGCTAAAGCTACAAATTAGTGTAGTGCGACCTCTGCACAGTGTTCAGCTAAAGCTACAAGTTAGTATAGTGCGACTTCTGCACAGTGTTCAGCTAAAGCTACAAGTTAGTGTAGTGCGACCTCTGCACAGTGTTCAGCTAAAGCTACCTGTAGAAGGTTGTTTTCCTGTTCCTATCACTACCGCAGGCAGCTACATTATTTAAACATTAGTGTAGTGCGACCTCTGCACAGTGATCAGCTAAAGCTACAAATTAGTGTAGTGCGACCTCTGCACAGTGTTCCGCTAAAGCTACAAGTTACTGTAGTGCGACCTCTGCACAGTGTTCAGCTAAAGCTACCTGTAGAAGGTTGGTGGTGTTTTCCTGATCCTATCACTACCGCAGGCAGCTACATTATTTACACGTTAGTGTAGTGCGACCTCTGCACAGTGTTCAGCTAAAGCTACAAGTTAGTGTAGTGCGACCTCTGCACAGTGCTCAGCTAAAGCTACAAGTTAGAGTAGTGCGACCTCTGCACAGTGTTCAGCTAAAGCTACAAGTTAGTGTACTGCGACCTCTGCACAGTGTTCCGCTAAAGCTACAAGTTACTGTAGTGCGACCTCTGCACAGTGTTCAGCTAAAGCTACCTGTAGAAGGTTGGTGGTGTTTTCCTGATCCTATCACTACCACAGGCAGCTACATTATTTACACGTTAGTGTAGTGCGACCTCTGCACAGTGTTCAGCTAAAGCTACCTGTAGAAGGTTGTTTTCCTGATCCTATCACTACCGCAGGCAGCTACATTATTTACACGTTAGTGTAGTGCGACCTCTGCACAGTGTTCAGCCAAAGCTACAAGTTAGTGTAGTGCGACCTCTGCACAGTGTTCAGCTAAAGCTACAAGTTAGTGTAGTGCGACCTCTGCACAGTGTTCAGCTAAAGCTACGTATAGAAGGTTGGTGTTGTTTTCCTGATCCTATCACTACCGCAGGCAGCTACATTATTTACACGTTAGTGTAGTGCGACCTCTGCACAGTGTTCAGCTAAAGCTACCTGTAGAAGGTTAGTGGTGTTTTCCTGATCCTATCTCTACCAGAGGCATCTACATTATTTACACGTTAGTGTAGTGCGACCTCTGCACAGTGTTCAGCTAAAGCTAACTGTAGAAGGTTGGTGGTGTTTTCCTGATCCTATCACTACCGCAGGCAGCTACATTATTTACACGTTAGTGTAGTGCGACTCTACACAGTGTTTAGCTAAAGCTACGAGTTAGTGTAGTGCGACCTCTGCACAGTGTTCAGCTAAAGCTACCTGTAGAAGGTTGGTGTTGTTTTCCTGTTCCTATCACTACCGCAGACAGCTACATTATTTACACGTTAGTGTAGTGCGACCTCTGCACAGTGTTCAGCTAAAGCTACAAGTTAGTGTAGTGCGACCTCTGCACAGTGTTCAGCTAAAGCTACCTGTAGAAGATTGGTGGTATTCTCATACTAATAATACTACAGGCAGGCAGTTGATTTTGCATCTCACTGCAGGCCATTAGTATATCTGGACGGCCAACAAGGAGAGGCAGACAGTCACAAGCCAATAAAAGAGGGCAAGCAGGCTCTGTGTCTAGAGGCAACAGTGCTGGTCGTGGACACGGTGCATCCTCATTAGCACGTGGCCATGGGACACGCTTTTTTTCGGCAGCTGGCCGTGTTGAGCCGCAACATGCGGAAGACTTGGTCAAGTGGATGACCAAGCCGTCCTCATCCTCCTCATCCTCTCTCACCCATGCTCAGGGTACTTTGTCTGGCAAAGCAGCTGCCAACGTGGCCTCTTCCCTCGGCTCAATGGCATCAGTGACTCCTTCCCTAGCCCCACCATGTCCTCCTGAAGAGTCCCTCGAACTGTTTGACCACAGTGTTGGGTACATGCTCCAGGAGGATGCCCAGTGTTTAGAAGGCTCTGATGATGATACTGAGCTAGATGAAGCCAGTAACATGAGCACGGACAGAGGGGGTGCCCAAGAAGGACAGCAATCTGGCAGTCATGTTCCCCCTGCTGCAGCATACTGCCAGTTTTGCTCCAGTGATGAGGAGGGAGGGGATGATGAGGTCACTGACTCAACGTGGGTGCCTGATAGGAGAGAGGAGGAGGATTCACATCACCAACGAGGCAGGATGGCCTCCAGGGGCCAGTCTAAAGGTAGCACACTGACTGCATCACACCTCAGAGCTCCGCATGTGCAGGGCACTGCTGTCTCTGCGCGTTATTCCAAAAGTTCTTTGGTGTGGGCCTTTTTTGAGACGAGTGCATCAGATGGCACCACTGCTATTTGCAACATATGTCTCAAGCGTATCTCGCGTTGCCAAAACATCTCCCGCTTGGGCACCACATGCTTGACCAGACATATGTTGACCTGCCATGCATTTCAATGGCAAGCGTACCTAAAAGACCCACACTAAAAAACAAAGAGGACCTCTCCTTACTCCTCATCAGCTGGGATCTCCAACCCCACTATACCTTCAGTCGTCTCTGAGACCTGCACTGAGAGTAATGAAGGTGTAGAATTAGGTGTGTCACAGCCTAGTACTTGCGGGCAATCTGCTATCGGTACACCGACGTCAGATTGTACCAGGCAAATTTCCCTGCCCCAGCTGCTGCACCGCAAAAAGAAGTTCGCTCCCAGCCATCCACATGCCCAGCAGTTGAATGCTAGCTTGGCAAAATTGCTAGCACTTCAACTGCTGCCTTTTCAGTTGGTAGACTCTGCCCCCTTCCATGAGTTTTTGTAATGTGCGGTTCCTCAGTGGCAGGTTCCCGAACGCCACTTTTTCTCATGGAAGACGATTACGGCTCTCTACTGGCATGTGGAAGGCAATGTCTTGGCCTCGCTGGACAGGGCGGTCAGCGGTAAGGTGCATATTACCGCTGACTCATGGTCCAGCAGGCATGGACAGGGACATTACCTAAGTTTCACGGCGCATTGGGTGACTCTTCTGGCAGCTGGGAAAGATGCAGGACAAGGTGCAGTAGTGTTGGAGGTTGTTCCGCCACCACGCCTTCAAAATGCCACTACTAGTGATTCAGACACACCTCTCTCCTCCAACCCCTCCTCTTCTTCTTCCTCCGTGGCCTCTTCCTGTGCTTTGTCCTCGGAACCAGCTGTGCTCCATAGGCATTCAAGGGGCTACGCAAGTACGCAGGCCAAAAGATGCCATGCGGTGCTTGAGCTGGTGTGCTTGAGGGACAGGAGCCACACTGGGGCAGAGGTTCTGTCAGCTCTGCAGGGGCAGGTTCAGAAGTGGTTGATGCCATGCCAACTTAAGGCAGGAATGGTGGTTTGTGAAAATGGCACCAACCTCCTTTCCGCCCTCTGGCAGGGACAAATGACCCATGTGCTCTGTTTGGCTCACGTCCTTAACTTGGCGGTGCAGCGGTTCTTGGGCAGGTACCCGAGCTTACAGGATGTCCTGAGGCAGGCCAGGAAAGTCTGTGTGCATTTCCACCGGTTATATAATGCCAGTGCTCGGATGGCAGACCTCCAAAAGGAATTTAACCTGCCCAAGAACCGCCTAATCTGTGACATGCCCACCAGGTGGAACTCAACATTGGCTATGCTGCAGCGGCTGCACACGCAGCAGAGGGCCATCAATGAGTACCTGTGCAACTATGGCACCAGGACAGGGTCAGGGGAGCTTGGTTTTTTTTCACACGCCAGTGGGCCATGATCAGGGATGCATGCACTGTCCTGTCGCCCTTTGAGGAGGCCACGAGGATGGTGAGCAGTGACAGTGCATGCATCAGTGACACTGTCCCCCTTGTCCACCTGTTGGAGCACACGCTGCGTGGAATAATGGACAGGGCACTTGAAGCAGAACAGAGGCAGGAAGAGGAGGACTTCCTTAGCTCTCAAGGCCTCCTTTATCCAGACAGTGTTCCTGCGTGCCCGCCGATCACACAGGAAGAGGAGGAGGATTGTGTCAGTATGGAGGTGGAGCCTGGCATCAGCAGCAGTCTTTAAGGGATCATTTACAGTCCCAATAAACACATGGACTTGTACGTGGCTGGGAGGAGGTGGCTGCGGATCATGTTGTCCTTAGTGACCCAGAGGACTCCGGACCGAATGCCTCAGCAAACCTACGCTCCATGGCCTCCCTGATCCTGCAAAGCCTGCGGAAGGATCCTCATATTCGTGGTATCGAGGATAAGGAACAATACTGGCTGGCAACCCTCCTTGATCCACATTACAAAGGTAAGGTTGCGGACCTTTTCTTGCCGTCGCAGAGGGAGCAGAGGATGAAACATCTTTGGGAGGCCTTGCAGAAAGGTCTGTGCAACGCGTTCCCAGAGACTGGGAGGTTACAAACTCCTGTTTCTGGACAACGTGACCCGACATTACATTAAAGCCACAAGCAATTTTAAATGACTTTTATTCCTTTAAAAATGTCATTTTGTGCAGGGACTGTTCTAAGCACGGGAAACACGCGCCACTTTACAGGCATACTATAGACACCCCCCAGGTATGATATTTAAAGGAATATTTCACTTTTTTAATTTACTTTAACCACTTCAATACCAGGCACTTAGACACCTCACATTTTGAATGACAATTACGCGGTCATGCTACACTGTACTCAAACAATTTTTTATCATTTTGTTCCCACAAATAGAGCTTTCTTTTGGTGGTATTTGATCACCTTTGCGGTTTTTATTTTTTGCGCAACAAATAAAAAAAGACCGAAAATTTTGAAAAAAAACAAGTTTTTCTTTTGTTTCTGTTAAAATTTTTTGTAAATAAATAAGTTTTCTTCTTCAATGACGGGCACTGATATGGCTGCACTGACGGGCACTGAAAGGGCGGCACTGATGGGCACCGATGTGGTGGCACCAATGAGGTGGCACTAATGATGGGCACTGATAGGCGGCACTGATGGGCACTAATAGGTGGCACTGATGGGCACTGATAGGTGGCACTGATATGTGGCACTGATGGGCACTCATAGGTGGCACCGATGGGCACTCATAGGCGGCACTGATGGGCACTCGTACATGGCATTGATGGGTACTTATGTGTGGCACTGATGGGTACTTATGGGTGGCAATGTTAGGTGGCACGGATGGACACTGATGGGCACTGATAGATGGGCACTGATGGGCACTGACAGGTGGCACCGATGGACACTGATGGGTGGCACTGATGACACTGGTGGCACTGATGACCCTAAGGGTGGCATTGCTGGGCATCACTGCAATATACTAGTGCCAATCAGTGCCCATTTGTGGGCACTGATTGGCACAGATTGGGCACTGACTGGGCATATGTGGATGGTCATGGGGTTCGGCTCTTCCTATTGACATCGTGATCAGCCATTATTGGACACGGCTGATCACATGGTAAAGAGCCTCCGCCGGAGGCTCTTTACCAAGATCGGTGGAGCGGTGTGTCAGACTGACACACCGCTCCACTGATCGCCGCGATACGCGCCCCCACGGGCGAGCGGCGGCATGTTATCCTGCTGGACTTCATATGGCGCCCAGTCAGGATAACTGAACCACTGCCCGGCCGTCATCTGCTATGGGCCGGGCGGGAAGTGGTTAAGCATCATTAAAATCACTGCTCCCGAATAAAATGGCCGTTTTTAAAACTTTTTTTGCATTGATAAATGTTCCCTGGGGCAGGACCCGGGTCCCCAAACCCTTTTTAGGACAATACCATGCAAATTAGCCTTTAAAATGAGCACTTTTGATTTCGAACGTTCGAGTCCCATAGAGGTCAATGGGGTTCTAACGTTCATGCGAATTTTCGGTCCATTCGCAGGTTCTGGTGCGAACCGAACCGGGGGGGGGTGTTCGGCTCATCACTACGGATGAGCTCCATCACACTCTGAGCACTCATGTTTGTACCTACACGTACCACCAAACTTGCATGTCCCTTTATTGTATTGCCAACAAACCCCTTTCTTGTTTCCGGCCGATTGTCCCTGGGCTGAGGTCAGACCCCCCGCCCTGAAAAAACTGATTCGGTGCCTGCGCAGTCGTCATCAGGTGCATCCATAAGGTTATATCTTTGTGGTCCCATCGCAGCTCTGGCCTGACCGCTCACCGCTGACAGAACTGCTCGTCATACCTCAGCCACGCCATGCCGCCATAAACCCTATAAGCCTCCCCTATCGAATCCTGGTAACAAAAGAGTGCTGAACAGTGTTCGGGGTTCTTTTCCTCAATGACACTTGCCATCATGGCAAAGGCCTGTAGCCAATTGGCAAATGTCCTTGGGATCAACCTGTATCTCCTCTTCTCCTCATCCTCTTTCTTAGAATCATCCGGTTTTACCCTGTCTAAATTGAACTTTTCTAATGGTAGCAGTGAAAAAATCTCCACATACTCACCTTTCCACAGTTTGTCCCGAACCTCCTGCTTCAGGTGAGCTCCTAACAGCCCTTCATAGCAAACATAGACTTCACATTTCGCTGCATCAGCTAACCTAATGATGTCTTGCCACCCTGCGGTCTCACCTACCACTGCCGCCTTGTCCGTCCCCTGCAGAACACTACTCACCGTTGCCGCTGAGGTGGGCAAAGTAACCGCAGCTGTAACTGCCGGTGCCACCGCACCTCCTCCTGATGTGACGCCCTCCCCGGTCCCCCCTGCCGGCCGTACCCAGGCGGACGCCGGCCCAGCGGCAGCCCTTCCTGCATTTTCAAACTTCTGCACCAGCTCCTTTATACCCACTAAGAAGCCCAATAAACCCACAGCCCCCCCGGTGGCCTCCACCGCCCCCCCACTGGCTGTCACCACCTCTGACCTGCCCCCAGGCCCTGTACACACTGGCAAACCCAAATCAGTTACAATTAAAGGTGACTTACCGGGCTGCATAGGCGTTGCCCCATCAGCCGACCGTCTGCACTCTCCCGCAGCTGCTCTCCCGGAAAGGGGAGCCGTTTCCTCTTCCGACCCGGACAATTCTCCCGTTAAACTCAAACCTGGATCATCCTCCTCTTCGGATGAAAGCCTGCCAGGCCTGGTCACCGTGGTTGCCACTGTAGCCGCAGACATCCGACCCCTCCTCCGCGCAGTGTGTCCACTTGCAGACTTCTTGACAGCCTTGCCAGGACAGGTGTGGGGTACCTCAGTCCTGCCGGCTTCCGCTCTCCCTGCAGACTTCTCAGAACGCCCTCGGTCGATCCTCTGCTGGTCCCCTGTCGAGGCATTGGAAGGCCCGGGGACCCCATCAGGAGTGCTCCTATTCCCGGCAACTGTATCCCTTGACGTAATCCTGGGGGCGGGGCCAGAGCTCCCTGTGTCTCCGCGCCTAGTAGGCCGCAATGCGGCCTCACGATTCTCATACTGCCCCCTGAAAGGCCTAGCTTGCCGGGTGGGTGTCCGACCCGGACTGCCGCTTTCCGCCCTCGTCGCTCGTTTTGCCGGTGGGCCTGCCGGGTGTCCCTCCCGGCTACCCCCCGGCTGCCACTGAGTCCCCGCCTGATGCTCCGGTGAAAACCACTCAGGCAGCCTCTATCTGCGTGCCCGTGTGCCGCTCCCCCCGCCCACACTTGCCTCTATCCCAGGGCGCTGTAATGCTGACCCCAATGTGTCCTGTAGCCACTCCGAACCCCGAACCGCCGCCTCCTCCCTGAGCTGGGCCAGAATTCTCTCCGCCATGCTGCTGTGCTCCAACTTTCCCCCACGCTTTGGTGACTTATCCAAGGCAGAGTCACCTTTTATGACCTCCTCTAGCCCCTCCCCCTCGGCTCTATAATACCACCCCTCTGCCTATGTTGATCTCACTGTTCACACCGTCATGCGCGCCCTGCGCCTATCCATTTTATTACTATTGCTCCGGGCTTTCTGTATCGATCCAGCGCTGTGATTGTCTGCAGGTCTTCTGTCTTGGCTCTCTCACAGGTTGGGCTAAGAGCAGCGGGAGCCATTACTGAGGAGGGACGGGGGGGGGGGCTGAGCCGCACTCTATGTGTCAATGAACGTCAACAGCCTGGCTCAGGACTGAGCCTACATATGTGGCACCATAGGAAGTGGCCTCCTATGGTGGCATGCACAGAAGAGGAGGTTTGGGGCTGTTCTGTGCATTACCATTGCACAGACCAGGTAAGTATAGTATGTTTTTATTTTAGGAAGAAAAAAAACTAACTTTACAACCACTTTAAATTTGAACTGGAAATGGATCTTTCAACACCATAATGAAGGAATAGTTAAAGCGATACTAAAGTCTCATCTTTTTTTTTTTTGTTTGTTTAAAAATAACAAACATGTATACTTACATGCTTTGTGCAGTTGTTTTGCACAGAGCAGCCCTAATCTTCCTCTTGGAGAGAGAAAGGAAGGAATCCCCAACGCCACACATCCACGCAAGTTTGTGATGGTGAAAAGGACAGCCTCAGCCTGGGCCAGGCCACGCCCACAACATGTTTCACTCGGCCCCTTGGAGCGTAATCTCTCTCCAGTTACTGTAGGAGCCAGGACAAGCTACACTCACTTGCCAGCACTTCTGCAGCAGTGGATGCTTCTACCATTGACATCACTCCCCGAATCAAAGTGGGCAACACCAAATTTACTTACTTTTTCTACAATATACAATTACATCCATTGACATTTTTGTTAAATAAACTGTTGAAAATGTGCATTTCCCTGTGTTTTTTTCTACAAATATATCACCTTTATCTTTAAGCACTGTTCAAATAAGAACTATCATTATTTTTAATTAACTCCCCAGGGGACCAAGTACATATAGCACTGTGTCTCCTTTTGTAGTCCCCTAAACACACCTGTATATGAGTAAGCAGAGTGATCTGTCACTATTATGAATGATTGTGTGTAAAGTATTTGCCCTGTGTGTATGAGCAACCACAGATACATTACACAGAACCACAGCTCCAAATTATATTTTACCTTTATAATTAACAAGTAGTGCTGATTGTTCATTTATATGTGACAAATCTCTCAGAGCTGTGGATCTCTGTGCATCTATCAGGGCTACTTACACATACACAGTCCAACCGATGGATGACCCAGCACTTCGTGAGCCTTCAATAGTTATGAATGAGCGATCAGTAATGTTGGGTCAGTGCCGTGTATAACACAGTCCAACATTGCTGACAGCTTCTATATAAAACTTTTGTATATTTTAAAATGTATTTGAACCATCGACACGGACAGACATTCAACAGGACTGGGGATGAGCCTCGAGTTCGAGTTGAACCCATATTCGACTCGAACATCGCATGTTCGACCGTTCGTCGAATTTTGAACATTATAGGCCGTTCGCGCCAAATTAGAGTGGCGCGTCACGGCCCATAGTTCACTGCGGCATCGCAGTGCATTGCTGGCTGATGATTGGCGCACAGCGCCGTCTGCCCAGACAGCCGTAATTGGCCAAAGCCAGGGTGGCTTTGGCCAATTATGGCTCAGGGGGTTTAGTACACGCCCCACACTATATAAGGCCGCCTGCGTGGCAGCCTTGTGTAGTGTGTTGCGGCGGCGGAGAGAGATGGACGCGTGGCGTGGCGGAGAGCAGACGTAAACCAGAAGTCACGTAAGGAGGCTCCCCAAACGCCGTTCCTTCTGTATATGCGAGTTTTTATTGTTTTATTGGGCCGGGAATTAGGTCTTTGATAACGCCCTGTAGGTTGGCGAAACATGTCAACGTATTTCCGGTGGCACTGACGTCATTCCCCGCTCCTTGGAACGCACTTCCTGGTTTCTGGAACGCACGCCGTGAGCAGCGTCCGGATCCATCTCTAATCCCTTTACATGCCTGTTTTTATCAACCACTTTGTAAGTACCCATTTGTATATGGAATAAATCCCTTTTCAGTTTGGGTGGGGAGGGCATCAAAAGGACTTCTGGCTCTCAACCGTGGATGTAGAGGCTTTAGGTTTTACTGACCTAAAAAAAGTGGCTTGCGAGCCTTTCCAGCCTCTTCTGTATTCCTTTCCTGGGCGGTATGATCTGGAATCCTTCCCTCTTAACTGGCCAGCTGGGCGTGTAGCAAATCTCTTCCTCCTGCCTCTGTCCTGGGGAATCAAACCACTTTTCCCCCTGTGAGTCTGGTAATAGACGCATCCATTTTCTTGCCGAACAGGGCTTTCCCATCATATGGAATACGACACCAGGATTGTTTAGATGTTGGGTCGGCTGACCATGGCTTTAGCCATAACACTCTTCTGGCCGTGATGGAATACAGCATGGCTCTGGAAGAACATTTTAAGACATCAATAGCTGCTTCTGCTATAAAATCTGAAGCCAATTTTAATTCATCCAGTGCCTTAATAATTTCTTCTGAGCCCACACCTTGTCTGAGGGCTGTTTCCACGTTGTCCGACCATACTCTGGTAGCCCTCGAGATCGAGGTCAGAGCTACTGCCAGTTTACATACTCCTCCAGCTGCCTGATAAGCCTTTTTTAGGTCTAAGGCGATTCTTCGGTCAAGAACATCCTTAAAGGAGACTGCATCTTCTAATGGTAGAGTCCTATTTCTGGCTAACCTCATAATTGAGGCGTCTACAGTCGGTACAGTATCAAAAAGCTGCGCGTCTGCTTCTGCCAGCGGATATAACTTGAGAAAACGATTATAAGCAATAGGTCTTCTGTCCACTTTCTGCCACTCGTCTGTCACTACCTCTTTGATTTCTTCCATCAAGGGGAAAGTTCATAATTTCTTTTTGGAGGTGTGGAAAATATTTCTGTGTTTTTAGATGGTGGCTCTGGATCTTTCTCCCACTGGATTGCATCCTTATCTGCGGTGATGAAAGGCTCAACTAGAGCGAAGTCAAATGCTGAAGTATTATCCTCCACCATTTCTGTCTCTTCTTCAGAATTAACTTCTGCGTCTGCATGAGGAGTGGGCGCATTTACTGCCGTTTCGGCCGAGGATGGGTTAATTTGGTCTTGGGATAGGGCCAACTCACTGACTGACTCCTTGATCAGGCTTTTAATTGATTCCAGCGACTGCTGTTTGTCTCTTTCTTTGTCACCCGTAGCCTCTAGTAGGCACTGCCCACATACTAATTTTTCAGGCAGGGCTTATTTTCCACATACCCAACATGTTTTTTCTCTTGGATACACGGGTCTGTGGGATTCGTGCCTGCTTGGTGGTATGTCGGGGTGCCCTTTGGCCACTGCGGGAGGCATGAGCTAAGGATGAATGAGAGTGACCCGAGCTTCTATGACCTTTTGATCTCCTATCTGGAGAACTTCGGTGGGATGACCTGCGGGATGATCCCCGATGTGGGCTATAGTAAAAATAGAAAAAAAAAAAAATATGTTCCAACTTGCCCAAAGTGCTCTTTTTTTTTTTCAAAAAAAAAAACTTACCTGACTGTTGCAGCCCTTACCTAGTGGTATGATGAGGATCCTTTTGATGCAGCATTAAATCATTAGGGGCAGCTGGGGAGAAAAAAGAAGACACTAATAAAGAAAAAAAAAAAAAAAGAGGAAAAAGGATTTTTTTTTACATATTCCTTACATATATATATATATATGTATATGTATATGTGTGTGTATGTATGTATGTATGTATATATATATATATATATATATGTATGTATATATATATATATATATATATATATGTATATGTATACATATCCCCACATGCGATGCCCTGCCCCAATAATACCTTGGCCAGGCTCCATTGTATGAAAAAAAGAGATGTCTTCTCCTTAATAGCTGGCTGCCTAATGAATGCAAAGGCTCTCCATTTATTATGAGAGCACTTTGGGAGTACCAAGATGGCCGCCGAAGGCCTCAATGCGCTACTGCGCAAGCGCCACGGCGTCCTGTGACGTCATGCCGTGACTCCCCCCCCCCCCCGCTGGATAAAACAGAGCCGAACAGCATGCGCGAAGCGCCACACATTCCCACAGGAGGAGGGGGAGAAAAAACTCATGGAGGAACGCTTGAGAGGCAGGTAACAACATGATGAATGCATATATACCTATGGGACATACCATAAGGAAAAAATAGAGGAGAAAGATAGGCTCCTGTTAATTTTCCAAAATCGGCCCAAAAAATATCCACAGAAAAAGGGCTCCCGTACTTATCTGACGCCTTTAGCAGCCCAAGCAATGGGACTCCATACTGTAGGAGAGCATGAACCTGCAATGGTTACACCATAAAGCGGTGAGGTAGGGCTGATAGTGATCCTGCAGGAATGAGGACAGAGAAAAGAATACCGGCTGAGGGGAGCAACTCTTTTTTATAGAGTTAAAGTGGTCCTGTGGGTTGGTAGGGGGCGGAGCAACCAACCATTGGTATGCTGCCATGGAGGCACCAGGAAAACATAATATATCACGTTATAAATAAAATATAACATATAATACATAAATAATTCCACCTCTGTGGAAATGTAACCAAACCAAAATGAATGACCTATGAATTGTCTAAACGTGTTAGATAGTGATAAATGATGGGTAAAATAGATCACTAGCAGGTCTTGTGAGATAATACTACAACTTCAAACAACAAAACCTTTTGCGATACCACAGTCAGGTGTCTGCAATTTATACACCAATGTTGATATTATATATGTCAAATTTCAACTTATTGTGCAGGTCTGTTTCAAATCTTGCAAATCACTCTGAGGTGTTCCTTGGGCTATTAGACGCTTACAGGTGTCAGTTGATTCATGCAATTCATGCAATAGAAAGAATACACATCATTGCACAATGATCAAAAGATGCACAGGGCTAATGCACAATGAAGAATGCACTCACATATCTCTGGATGCTAAGCACTTAGTAAAAACAATCAGCCGCTCACTGTGAGACTCCTCACACCGCTGCTATAGTGCTGACAGCCAGCCTCGATAGTACTTATGTGACTTTTTCAAGGATGGCCATGTAAAGCTGGAGCCTCCATATTTAAGCTTGTGTCAGCGTCACAGTTGCCATAGTGACATCGGTTATCATTGGATCATCACGTTGTTTCCACACAGTTAAGTGCCGTTAAATTGGATATACAACCAACTCAAATAAATTTATGTAGCGCTGGTAGATTTATGATCTACCAACTGATAGGTAAATTTAGTAAATTGCTCGTTAGGGGAGTTAGATTTGCCTCTGTTCCAGCTTGGCTGACGTTGCGTGTGGTTCCACACTGAGCCGGTGGGTGTCGCTGTTACCATTGGCTAGTGTTGGAAAGGCGACGTGTCAAAGCGTATGGGTGCTCCTCTGTCCCAGAGACAACTCGGTGGAGGTGGTCCTCCGAGTTGCATTCTGGGAGAGGGTATTTATGGAACAGACGCCATGTTTTGGGGTTCGTTTTACAGCCACCTGCTGGCCCTCCTGGCTGACAGGTATGCATTAGAGTGCTACCTCGTGGTCCTCCATTCCGGAGGCCCGCGCCGCTGCGGCGCGTGGGTGGGCCCAAAAGCATGTCTGGGGTCTACCACAGCAGCCGAGGAATGGTCCTGAGCGGTCTATCCAGAGTAAAGAAGCTGGACAACCGAGGAGATCCCAGGGGAGGACTCATCATGGAAGGATCGCGCAGGGTGCTAGTCTGGAGAGGGGCCTGGTGACTCGGTTGGAGGACGTATCCTAAAGTAGTTCTACAGCATAGTATTGCCGGGTTGGCTTAGAGGTTCAAGTACTGTGTCTGACATTCACCGCAAAGTTTAATACATCCTGTGGCAGAGGATTGTACGGATTTATTTCAAGCAAGTCTGTGGCAGAGACTTTTGTTCGTGCTACGTACTGGCTGCTAGGCAAGTGAGAGAGGCCTATCCAGGTGAGCAAAGATTGTGTCCCACAAGGGGATTGTATTCGATTACAAGATTCAACTTTAAAGGATGTTCTCAAGAACCTTAAAGAAAGGTATTTGAGCTTCCCTGTAGCTTCCCTCCTGCCTCTTTCCTGCTACTTCCTTCGTTACTTGGTTCAATAAAGCATTGAAAACGTACTCAAGTGCTGGTGCTTTTATCGTCCAGAGGTAAACTTAACGGAACCCTAGAGCCGGTGTCGGTGAAGCAGGGGTGTCGAGAGTGAAGGTAACAAGCCCGCTTAAACCAGCAGCTCCTCCGAGAGTTATTGCTACATGTGGGGGCGTCGTCCGGGATTTGTTGACCATCAATTCTCGCAGCCCAGAGAGGTGTTTCACCGGGAGTTTACGGTGAAAGCTGGACTTTGTCATTTTTTCAGGAAGAGAAGAGGTTAAAAGTTGCAGGACTTTATTTCTGAGTGCGTAGGCAGTGGGCACCAGTAAAAGCCCGGGAGCTACGTGATCAGAACAAGTGGGAGGAGCCTACCCTACTTGATACCGCGTGGGACGCGTATATGTGTTTGGCGCCAGAGAAGAAGAGAGGCCTCGTGATAGTGCTGAGAAGATCAGAGTATGGCCATGTCTTTTTCAGCGATGCAGTCAATTATGGGACCGAGAATGTTCCCTGCAAGCACCGCATTGAATACTGTGCTGACCGGAACCCTGCTTACAGATACCGGTAAACTCAACGGAAGCCTAGACCCAGTGCCGGTGAAGCAGGGTGTCGAGAGTGAAGGTAACAAGCCCGCTTAAACCAGCAGCTCCGCCGAGAGTTATTGCTACATTTATTACAAACACATTTCTCACATAAAGCACTAACATTAAAAACACCCATATTGAATCATAATGTGAGTTTGAATAAAGAACAGCAGTATCTAACAGATAGACTCCCTCCAGTGGTGGCTGCTAATATTGCACATACTAAATCATAGGTATTAGCTAAATCCATATATTATTATTATTATTTCAGGTACTTATATAGTGCCATCAATTTACGCAGCGCTTTACATATACATTGTACATTCACATCAGTCCCTACTCTCAAGGAGCTTACAATCTAAGGTCCCTAACTCACATTCATACATACTAGGGACAATTTAGACAGGATTCAATTAACCTACCAGCATGTCTTTGGAGTGTGGGAGGAAACCCACTCAGGCACAGGGAGAACATGCAAACTCCAGGCAGGTAGTGTCCAGCGACCCTTCTTGATGCTAGGCGAAAGTGCTATCCACTACACCACTGTGCTGCCCCATATATAAGCTGCCATAATTATAATTATACAGGGGATCAGTCATGATATACCAGATAACTACTACTGACCACTTTAGAATGATTGCAGCTTAATTATTTTGTTATTTTTCAGTCACTATTTATTTCAAATTATCATTTCAGCGCTTTAGCAATTTACACATTTCACTATGAGATGGGGGAACAGGTGGGGCGCATGTTAGCTGCAATAGCTCGGGCTCAAGAGGGTCCTATAACTGTTGCAGCAGTTAAAGATGCAGAAGGAGTAGTGAGGTATGATACTCTGATAGTATTCAGAATATATTTGTTGACTTCTACACCTTACTTTATGAATCAAAGGTGGAGTAGTCAATGAACCAAGTAAAACAATTTATGGATAAATTGTTTTTTCCTAAACTTAAATTAGAGGAAAGAGATTTTCTCGATAGCCCTATATCCCTGGAAGAACTAAAACAAGCAGTTTTGCAAACACACAATAATAAAACTCCCGGGATGGACGGACTATAAAAAATTTGGTAAGATTCTGTTGCCAGAACTGTTATGCCCCGTACACACGGTCGGATTTTCCGACGGAAAATGTGTGATAGGACCTTGTTGTCGGAAATTCCGACCGTGTGTAGGCTCATCACACATTTTCCATCGGATTTTCCGACACACAAAGTTTGAGAGCAGGCTATAAAATTTTCCGACAACAAAATCTGTTGTTGGAAATTCCGATCGTGTGTACACAAATCCGACGGACAAAGTGCCCCGCATGCTCAGAATAAATAAAGAGATGAAAGCTATTGGCCACTGCCCCGTTTATAGTCCCGACGTACGTGTTTTACGTCACCGCGTTTAGAACGATCGGATTTTCCGACAACTTTGTGTGACCGTGTGTATGCAAGACAAGTTTGAGCCAATATCCGTCGGAAAAAATCCTAGGATTTTGTTGTCGGAATGTTCGAACAAAGTCCGACCGTGTGTACGGGGCATTAGAAGTACTAAATGATGCCTTCCATAAACAAAGGCTCCCTGAGTCAATGCAGGAAACGATAATTATAGTAATTCCAAAACAGGGTAAGGACCCAATGCTGCCTGAGTCTTATCACCCTATCTCTCTCCTCACCTCAGATGTTAACATATTGGCCCGGGTTCTTGCAAACAGATTATCATGGTATATTAACACTTTGATTCATGAGGACCAAACAGGTTTTATTCCAACTAGAGCAGCTTCAACTAATATACGTAGACTTTTTTTTTTTTTAAACATGCAGCTTCCTAAGGAAAATATGGGATCCAGAGCCATATTGTGCGTGGATGCCCAAAAAGCCTTTGATATGGTGGAATGGGAATACCTATGGACCGTATTGGAGGCTTTTGGTATAGGCCCGGGATTTTTAAAATGGGTCAAAATGTTATATAGGGAACCAAAAGCAAGGGTAAGAATTAACAATACACTATCTAGACCCTTTAATCTGTCTAGAGGGACTAGGCAGGGATGCCCTCTGTCCCCACTATTGTTTGCAATAGCATTGGAACCTCTCGCCCTTGTGATTAGACAATCAGTGAAAATAGTTAGGTTTCGACGATCAGGAAGAGAGCCAAAGTAACTCTCTATGCAGATGATGCTCTTATTTTCCTGGGGGGATACCTCAAAGTCATTAACGGAACTTGTGAGCCTTATCTCCATATTTGGGCGAATCTCGGGGTACCAGATTCATTGGGATAAATCTGAACTACTACCATTAGACGAATTAAAAGTCCCTTTACAAAACACTTTTTGGATGGACAGTAATGGCAGATACTGATTCTATACAGAGCCTGCTATTATCAGTATATCCCGATTACCCATTGATCTCTTTGTTGGAGACGAGAAACCAATAGTCTAATAAAGACTTTATTACAGGAGAATTGTTTGACAAGGTATGGAGAAAATGAAAAAAATCACGGAAATAAAAGGTTATACGGCATACACCCCTATATGGAATAATAGCATATATGCGGAACTGATGAAACTGGAAGGGTTTGAGATATGGAGGCTCAAGGGATTAAGATATTTGACACAGGTTTTCCTGGACGAAGTGATAAAAACCTATATTGAACTAAGTAATATAATATCCCAAACAAAAGATTTTTTAAATTCCTACAGCTTAGGCACGTATTACAAGCACAGGGCCAACTGACGGAAATGAAATTTAATAATTCAGAGGTAATAGCCTTGTTGGAAAAGACAAAAAAAAGGGTCTGATTTCACAAATCTATAATATACTATATGATAAATTTAAAGGAACAGTAGATATACCAGCAAGAGCAGCATGGTCATGTGATATAGGACCAATCTCAGATGAACAATGGGCATCTGCACTTTCGGTAACATCCCTGTCATCTCTATCCCCAACACAAAATTTAACACAAATATTCATATTACACAGGGCTCATTATACACCAGAGAAATTATTTAAATTGAAATGTAGAGATACAGCCCAATGACCCAGATGTAAAGGGAGTACGGCGAACGTAATCCATATGTTATGGAGATGCTCCATCGCTATTGGCACAAAGTGATATCAATGATTAATATGGACCAGGATGTCGCCTGAACCGGGAGGCTGCCTCTTGGGTATCCTAGACGAATGGGGTATCCCGGGGGAATACAGGATATCATTAACTAGGATCTTATTTCAGGCGCGTAAGCTCATAGCGCAAAAGTGGACATCAATCATCAAGCTCACCTACAATAGCGGAATGGAAGATACAAATAAGGGAAACGTTAGTTAAGGAAAAGTATATACAGTCAGGTCCATAAATATTGGGACACCGACACAATTCTAAACTTTTTGGCTTTATACACCACCACAATGGATTTGAAATGAAACGAACAAGATGTGCTTTAACTGCAGACTTTCAGCTTTAATTTGAGGGTATTTACATCCAAATCAGGTGAACGGTGTAGGAATTACAACAGTTTGTATATGTGCCTCCCACTTTTTAGGGGCCAAAATTAATGGGACAGATTAACAATCATCCATCAGACTTTCACTTTTAAATACTTGGTTGCAAATCCTTTGCAGTCAATTACAGCCTGAAGTCTGGAACACATAGACCTCAACAGACGCTGGGTTTCATCCCTGGTGATGCTCTGCCAGGCCTCTACTGCAACTGTCTTCAGTTCCTGCTTGTTCTTGGGGCATTTTCCCTTCAGTTTTGTCTTCAGCAAGTGAAATGCATGCTCAGTCAGATTCAGGTCAGGTGATTGACTTGGCCATTACATAACATTCCACTTCTTTCCCTTAAAAAACTCTTTGGTTGCTTTAGCAGTATGCTTGGGGTCCTTGTCCATCTGCACTGTGAAGCGCCGTCCAATGAGTTCTGAAGCATTTTGCTGAATATGAGCAGATAATATTGCCCGAAACACTTCAGAATTCATCCTACTGCCTTTGTCAGCAGTCACATCACCAATAAATACAAGAGAACCAGTTCCATTCGCAGCCATACATGCCCACGCCATGACACTACCACCACCATGCTTTACTGATGAGGTGGTATGCTTTGGATCATGAGCAGTTCCTTTCTTTCTCCATACTCTTCTCTTCCCACCACTCTGGTACAAGTTGATCTTGGTCTCATCTGTCCATAGGTTGTTGTTCCAGAACTGTGAAGGCTTTTTTAGATGTTGTTTGGCAAACTCTAATCTGGCCTTCCTGTTTTTGAGGCTCCCCAATGGTTTACATCTTGTGGTGAACCCTCTGTATTCACTATGGTGAAGTCTTCTCTTGATTGTTGACTTTGACACACATACACCTACCTCCTGGAGAGTGTTCTTGATCTGGCCAACTGTTGTGAAGGGTGTTTTCTTCACCAGGAAAATAATTCTTATGTCATCCACCACAGTTGTTTTCCATGGTCTTCGGGGTCTTTTGGTGTTACTGAGCTCACCGGTGCGTTCTTTCTTTTTAAGGATGTTCCAAACAGTTGATTTGGCCACACCTAATGTTTTTGCTATCTCTCTGATGGGTTTGTTTTGTTTTTTTTCAGCCTAATGATGGCTTGCTTCACTGATAGTGACAGCTCTTTGGATCTCATATTGAGAGCCGACAGCAACAGATTCCAAATGCAAATAGCACACTTGAAACGAACTCTGGACTTTTTTTATGTGCTCCTTGTAAATGGGATCATGAGGGAATAACACACACCTGGCCATGGAACAGCTGGGCAGCCAATTGTCCCATTACTTTGGGTCCCTTAAAAAGTGGGAGGCACATATACAAACTATTGTAATTCCTACACTGTTCACCTGATTTGGATGTATATACCCTCAAATTAAAGCTGAAAGTCTGCAGTTAAAGCACATCTTGTTCGTTTCATTTCAAATCCATTGTGGTGGTGTATAGAGCCAAAAAGATTTCAATTGTGTCGATGTCCCAATATTTATAGACCTGACTGTATATCACATAGATGAAAGCAATGAAGGTAAAGGTGTACTATGGAAAATATGGATTTAAGGCTATACATTTCATGATAGCAATTATGGGTGAAAATCCACCGTGGAAAAGGGAGGGCAGTTGATAACTGGTTAGCTGTATCCCACAATGTTGAAAATGATATATAGTTATCAACATGAATCCAGGACAAAGAACAATGTGCAGATAACAAAGTGAGATAAGACAAATTCACCCAAGATGAAGGAGATGCAATACTATATAAATAAATATATATATATATACATATATATATATATATATATATATATATATATATATATACACACACACACACACACACACACATACATACATATATATTTAATATAAATATATTTAAATATCTTTTATTGAGATCATACCAATGTGAACAAGCACAGTATATCCGGGTGAAACACGTTAACTTTGGTCCTGTTTTTCTTGTCTGGCATGCAACAACTAAGAATTTCTAGAAGCATTTACCTCGTTCCAGTGTGCGGCCATCTCTTCTTCTTACAGCAATCTTCAGACTCTTTCAAAGAGGGAGATGCAGATAAACATGACTGCATAAATCCTGCTTCGTTCAAGTGGCCAGTAAGATGATGATGGGGACCAAAAGGTTGTCACAATTCATTAGGCATGTGGTCAAAACACTCTAAATGAGTTGTTTGAACTTTCCTTGGGCAAGAGTCATCTATTCTGGCAAGGTCCAGTTTTCCTTCCAATACCAGCAACTGGTCTCAAAAGCTTTTTCAGGCCAACCAACCTTCTTCAGACTCTTCCAAAGAAAAGCTGCAGATCAGGATGACCTTTATTCAGTTTGAGCCCTCATTTGTAAGGGTGGTGAGATGACTTGGGACAGAAGGAAAGCAGTGAAAGTATTACAAGTGCCTCCAAAGAGCGCTTTGCAATATCACTATGGTCCCTGAATTAAGACTCATGCTAGAAGAATAGAGCAAAAAGCATGTTTTCACAGCAGATGTCAAAGTTATGCCTGTGTGAAGAAGGTGTCCAGCATTTGGAGTCACCCCTTTTGGTCGGTGTGTCCCCTTTATGGGATTGGTCAGATACATTATTTTACCATTAGAAGACAATGTTGCCTTCAAGGAAGTACTCATTCACTGCATTTGTTCATAGAAGATGAAGCTTAAATTGACCATAGGCTTGTGCAATTTTTTTCATAACAAATTGAAATTTGTTCGAATTTTGCAACTTTCGGACGTTCGGAAGCATTCGAATTTCCAAACAAAGCAATTACGAATAAAACCAAATCCAAAATAAATTATATCGCAAATAGCGAATGCCTTCAGCATAATTTTGTTGATGCGTTAACGTGGCCTAATGCAACAGCAACTCGACTTGTGATCCTGATTGCATAACGAATAATTAAATTGTATTCTAATAGATTCGTTTTATTCCCCAGTGAGCTACTAAACAGTTGGAAAGAAATTAATTGATCCAAATGTCCACTAAATTTTAAGAATAGTGAAATGAAGAAATTCGTTATGCAAAATCGCGAGTCGACTCGCTGTTGCATTAGTCTGTGTTAATGCCTCAATGAATTATGCCAAAGCCATTCGCTATTTGCGATACAATTTATTTTGGATTCCGTTTTATTCGTAATCGCTTTGTTCGGAAATTCAAATGCATCCGAATGTCCGAAAGTTGCAAAATTCAGACCAAATTCGAATTCAATTCAAATTCATTTGTTATTCCGGATATTAGAGAGTTACAGTTTTTTAGGCCAATCCAGTTGATATTTTGGGGGCTGGATCACTGGCATGGAGTAATTTACAGTCCAATCAGCTGCTTTATTTTGTGCTGGAGGTTGGATTAGAGGGCAAAAGTTTACTGCATTCCTGGGAACTGAGTGAGAAAGGGAGTTTGAGCAGAGGAGAGGAGACAATATTTGAGAAGAAGCAGAAAAGTCCAGTCTAGTAAAGTTGTTGTCAAGATGGATTCAAACTCTCAACATGAGGTTCCTCCTCCTGGTACCAGCAGCAGCAGTGACACAGCAATAAGAACCACCACCAGCACCTGTGAGTTTGTACCACCATTGTCTTTGTCATGTATGTCAGCATCTGTATTGCCAGGCCCAAACAGTCGTACTTCCACCACTAGTACTACACAACATTACAGTAGTCGTGTTAGGCCTCACAGGAATGACTTTTCAAAGGGGAGGCAAATGAAGCAGCAGAAGCAGCTTACCTGTCCTGTTTCAGTGCCTCTGCCAATGCGTTCAGGCAGATCTAGCAGCTGCAAGAGGCCAAGCTCTGATACTTTGACTAGCAGTAGTGCTATGCTAAGGCCACCCTCCAAACAGAAAAGGTCAGAGATGGAAACTGTTGATGGTTCAAAATCCCCTACTAGCAGGGCTGAGAGGTCCTGCTCTGAGACCAGGAAGCAGTCGGCATCTATTGAATGCCCTCACCTTTTTCTGAATCTTCCCCCAAGAACAACCTGCACAATTGCTACTAGTGCCAGTTGTGTCACCACCACCTCCGCTATGGGCACTTCGAAAAATGTGGTGACACCAAGTATTTTTTACAGGAAAGGCCTGACAGTACCACCAACACAGGCTTTTGATTCTGAACATCCATTTAAGCAGCCTAAAAGTGAAATATTAGAATATGAGCAAGACATTTTGCGCGCTCATAGTTCCACCACCACCACTATTGCTACTCCCATTGGCACCACCATCACCACTGAAAAAATTACATCTGCAGGTCATAGAAGTAATGAGAGAGATTTTTTTAGTCCCATTTCCCATTAGCTAGCCGAGAGAAGAGGGAATTCAGCAGGTCCTCCCACCATCTGATGGTGATAAATCCTCCTTCGCAAACATAGAAGATTCAGATTCTACCTTACCTTTTAATCTCGATCAGGAACCAAATATTTATGAGATAGAATATTCCCCTTCCCATATTAAACTTGATTCCCCACTGTTGTATTCCCCTGAAAGAACAGCACCTGCATCTCATGTTCCGGTTGAGTCCCCCATAAACGTTAGTCCCGCCAGCACAACTGTTAGTCAAGTAACCTCCTTCACTATCCCTGACATGGGGCCACCTCCCATTTTATCACAAAAACACAGCAGCATAGCAGAGTGCACAGGCCAGGCTACAATGAAATTAAGCAAGTTGCTCTAGCATCTGCGGCTGAAGAGGAAACTCTCTCTAAAAAAATCTTCATCACAGCAGCTGTCGTTTCCAAATTTGGGAGCATTTTGTGACAGTTGGTGATGGCCACACAGCTGCATGTAAACTGTGCAGCAGAGAAGTCAGCCGTGGGAGAATGTTGGGTCATCTTACGAACTCTGGGATGAAGCAACACATGCTTACCCACCACAGGCCAGTGGTGCTAAGGGAAGAAATGGGTGTGGCTCCTCCATCTACCACAACTAGTACCAGCAGTGTCACACTCACCGCCACTTCTGGAGCTGCAGGTTGTACTAAAATGCTAAATAAATCCATACAGCCCACTACTGAACATTTTGGTGGTTTACATTACCAGGGAATGTCAAAACAGCAGTCCCGGAAACTTACACGCCTCATTGGACAGCTTATAGCTGTTGGGGGTGCTTCCTCCAATTTTGTGGAAGGGAAGCAGCTTATGCAGGCTGTGGCACCACAATACTAGGTCCCTTCACGCACCACATTTAGTAGAACTGTAGTGCCCTCGCTGTACCGTTAATGTGTTGGGGTTTTAAAGGAGTTGTTGGGGAAGGCTGCTGGCCAATCACTGCAGTTTACAACTGATTTATGAAGTGCTCCAAGTGGCCAGCATGCCTTCCTGTCCTTGACTGCCCAATGGTGGCAGCCCAATGTGTCGCAAGATATACAACCACCACAAACAATTGCAAGGTCAAGAAAAACCTCAAGTGCTGTGGCCGTTGCTACAGTGCACAAGACAGGATTGCACTCCTACCTCCTAAATGCACTTCAGAAAATGATAAAGAAGTGGCTAGTGAAACAGGCAGGCACGGATGTCAAATGGGATTTGTTGTCAGTGATGGTGGAGCTAACATGACAAAGGCTATCCGTGATGGAAGATTTGTTGGTGTGCGCTGCTTTGCACACATCCTACATCTAGTGGTTAGGTCTGCACTCGATGATAACACTGACAGTGGAAGGTTAGCAGCACTTCTAGAGTCATGCCGCAAATATGCTGGTCACTTCCACCGTAGTGTGAAGGCTAGCCACCTTCTCAGGCAGGAACAGAGAAAGGCAGGCCTCGTGGAGTACGGCCTCAAACAGGATGTTGGAGCATATACTTGAGTAACAGAGGGAAATCCATGCAATGGCGTGCAAAGATTTTATTGGTATTGCCAGACCACTAGGCAGGGAGGACTGGGTCAAGATTGACCAGGTTGTCATAGTGCACTCTGCAAAATACTCTCACCGCCTGGAGGGATAGATTGATAGAGAGGGTACGTGAGAAGGAAAGGAAAATGGGAATACATAGTTAGGGCTTACCTAGCAGAACCTCCTTTGCCCCCCTGTACAGATCCCTTGAGTTTCTGGGATGAGAAAAAGGGTGTGTGGCCTGCTTTGTCCTTTGTAGCCCAGGAGCTTCTTCCCTGTCCCTCAACCACGGTCCAGAGTGAGTGGGTGTTTTCTGTAACAGGAAATATATTATGCCCTCAGCACTCACAACTACTCCCCCAGCTCTTAGAGCAAATGGCTTTTTTAAAAGTCAACCTGCCAAAGCTTGGTTACCCTGCTCCTGACTTTGATGCGGAATAAAAAAATAATACCCTACATCATCCATGGTAACATAATCTCCAGCTGACCCAGTACCACTGTCTCCCCTAATGTCATCATTCCATGCCAAATCATCACATGTCCTATTCTGATCATTTCCGTGATGTCTTATATGTCAGATATGGTAGTTACCGCATGTCTGACCTGTACCATCCTATCAAATTTAATGAACATCTCCAGCTGACCCAGTCCCACTGTCTCCCCTAAGTTCATCATTCCATGCCAAATCATCACATGTCCCATTCTGATCATTTCCGTGAGGGCTTACATGTCAGATATGGTAATTACTGCATGTCTGACCTGCACCATCCTATCAAATTTAATGAACATCTGAGATGGTCGGGTTGAAAACAAAGTTCCATTTGGTTTGTGATGATTTAGCATGGAATGATCCCCTACTAAGTCCTACCTCATACCTTCTGCCCTGCTATTTTACTGCCTAAGGTTATAGCTACTGGTCTGGTAGTACAATTTAAATAGTTGTCCTTTTGAGACAACTGTGTCATTTAGTAGCATAATAAATAAATAAATGGGACATGTATCATTTGTACATTTAAATAAAAACTTTAAACCGTTCAGTTTGTGAAACTTACCTGCTGCAATAGTCCTGCTATTTCCACTCCCCCTGCCTTCTTCTCAGATCTTGAATACCTAGGACACTGGAACACAAATGCATTCCCTTAAGTTCGGTATAAGCAGCACCATGAAGTTGAAAGGCAAACTGTATGAAGGCAGTCAGTGCGCACATGGTCATGCAATATATCAGGAACGCACAGACCACGCATGAGTGCAAACAGCTCCTTGGAGGATTGCCTCCTGTCAGGGTTTCACTGCCTGGACAGGTGTCAAAACTGGCTCCAGCTAACATAAAATAAAATGGATGCAGTATGGGATGCTACAACGGTATATCACATCTCTAATAAAAGAATCGGTAATAGATAGGCCCTTGACAACTATAGAAAAAATCTTTTTACAAGAACATAGACCCACCCATGTCCTCTCTAAAATCTATAAATATCTGAATTCTGAAAATAAAGGACAGGAGCTACCCTATATTAAGAAATGGGAATTAGAGATAGGTACTGAATTCCCCAAGGAATCATGGGAAAAGGCAATCATAGTAACCCATAAACTCTCGATATCTGCCAAACATCAGGAAAGAAATTATAAAATATTAGCCAGATGGTATAGGTGCCCTGTGGACTTACATAAAATGAGCCCTGACAACGAAGATATCTGTTGGAGATGCCATAAAGCACAGGGCACAATGTCACATATCTGGTACTATTGCTCAGAAATCCAACCATTCTGGCAGAAAATATTTGAAATATATAGAGCCATGACCGGGATCGATATGTATCCAGAAATACAAGTAGCGGTATTATCTATGATCCCAGGATCGGTTAAGAAAATAAGAAAAGGAATATTGAAATATTTTTTGACAGCAGCACGAACCATCATAGCAAGAAAATGGAAAAGCACATGTGTGCCTTCTGTAGCGGAATGGGAGTGTGAGATGGCGGACATGCGTGCCCTGGAAGAGAGAATGGTGATAGAGGAGGGGGTGAAGGCACAATTACTCACCACATGGGCTAAATGGGAAGAATTCAGAGTCTCCTCTGGGCTATTGAAGACTATTATATAGAATCATAGAATCTGATAGAAAACTACAAGAGGGAAAGTCTTTTTTTTTTTTTTTTTTGTCTGTTGTTGTTGTTGTTGTTTGGCAGTATGAATGGATGATTGAGTAGAAAGAGAGGGCATGGGTGGAGGGGGGGGGGGGGCGGTTGGAGTCACACATCCTTGCATCAATTAAGTAAATAACTAAAAGGTTAATGAAATTTGAACTATTGCTTTGATAAAGAAGTACAGAAGTATTGTATGTTTTGGATGTGTACAAGTTTTCTTTTTTTTTTTAACTTGTGGTAAAAATGTTTTGATAAATAAAGATTGTAAAAAAAAAAAAACTGGCTCCAGCCGCTGTAATTTACTTATAAGAAAGAATGTTAAGAAATTATTCCAGTCATTTCCATAATTTTAAACAGTGAAGTTTAAACATAATTATCATTGGATTTTCTCCTAGTTAGTAGTTACAAACCATTATTTTTATTTTTTAAGTTAAATCTGTTTTGATTGTTCTGTTATGCAGCTTGCCAACCAAGCTGCTTGCTTGCTTACTAACCCTATACTTGTAGTACTGGTGGTGGCAATAGTGGTGATAATGAGTCTGCTACTAATATACATACATAGAGACACAGGAAAATTAAGGCCTACATTGGTAATCCGAGTCTCCTATACTCCCACCACCAAAATGTTTTTTCTTTCCACCCTGTGATGGCACCTACATCGTGGCAAGGAAATGTTGCTGCTAATATATCCAGTCCACCAAAATATTAATGTAATCTCCAGGCCACAATGTTTGTTGACACTCTGGAAAGCCATCGCCCACGACAAGGAAGGAAAGACTGTAACTGCTTTGCTGTGAGTCAGAAATGGGTGAGTAAATGCTCAACTGCCCACTTACTCCCCCATCCATCATTGATTTCCATTCATGGATATATGAATAACGGCAAACTTGTATGTAGGGATGCACCGATACTGGTATTGGATACGAGTCATTTTTTATCTGTACTCGTCAATACCAAATGCCATTCAGGTGCATCCAGGTGCTGCGAGGGAGCGTGACACCGGCTTCACAGCTTATCAGGTAGCCGGGCCTCCTGGATTCTTGATTGGCAGGGAAGCCGGCGCCAAGCTCCCTCGCGGCACCTGGATGCAGGTAATGGCATTTGGTATTGATGAGTAGAGATAAAAAATTACTCGTATCCAATACCGGTATCAGTGCATCCATACATAGAGGGAATCTCAAGTGAGCATGTTTCTTTCAAACATAAAATCCAGACAGCTGTATAGAACACATACACTTTTCCAGATCATTATATGTTGTAGTCCAAAGTTGCAGTAACAAAAATAGAAATAGTATTAGTTGTCACGACTAATACTATTTCCATTTCTGTTACTGCAACTTTGAACTACAACATATAATAATCTGAAAAAAGAAAGAGAATACTAAGGTCAGTGAGGCAGTATAATACGTAGCTAAATCTAAATTAAGTTGTTGGTGGCACTGGCAACTGGCAAGGATGTTCTTTTACCTGTTTAAGTTGATTACCATGTGTGATAGTGAATTATTATTATGCAACCAGATATGTAATAGAGTGTGTAAAATATCACATAATATTCAATGTATAACATAAACAATACATGTATGTTAACACATATACATATACAACCATTAACAAAAGGGTGAGCTGAGCTGCCTTAGGTCCTGGGGCAGAGAAAGAATTAGCCCTCAGGTTTCCAAAGGAGAGGGTTCTCTGCTGCTCTGAGTTGCAGAGGAGCTCCCAGGCAATGGAGCATTGTGCCTGGAAATTGCTTCCAGCAAAGAGTCTCAAATGCTCCATTGCCTGGTTCTGCTGTTGGTTTACCCGGGCCAACGTAATTTTTATATGGTCGGTCTGTTGTCTTGCTTCAAGTTGAATGTTCCAGGTTAGCCTTCTGATATCCGTGACATCCTTCTGTTGTCACTTGCCAGCCTCCGAACTTCTGTGAGCACCCTCTGAAGCACTGCATCGTGGACAGTTGCTGGGCCAGGCGGTACAGCAGTAGGTGTCGGTGGCATCCGGGTAGGAGGCAGCAACAGCTGTGGCTCCTGCAGTATAGGCACATTGGGGGCAGCATCAGATGGAGGCAGTATGCGGGAACCCTGGCCCGTGACCTCCTTCTCTGGCCATGGGGAGAAGGCAGGAGTCTGGGGAATCACAGGGGTCAGCTCTGGCTCATTCTAAAGCTCAATGCCCTCGCAAATAAGGACAGGTGAGCGAGGCGGCTGCACTGCGCTCTCCCCTCAGGCTGGTCTTGTTGATCTGAAATAGATGAGCTAGCCAATGTTGATGATAGCATTCAAAGAAATGGTTTTCCAGAGATTAGAATTTAAAGTAGTAGTAATAATGAATTATGCAGAGTATGAAAGATCGGGTGGGGGCGAGGGGATAAGTTGCATTAATGATTAAGAGAGAATCCCAAAAAGGTTTATCTAGCAAAATACGGTTAAAACTTATTTTGCAAAATCTCTACCCATTAGTGTAAATAGTTATTAGTCACGTGACTCCTTGGCACGTGACTAATAACGTTACTAGTCACGTCTCTCCTCTGCCGGCTGACAGCTATAGCGGGCAGGGCCAAGCACTCCCGCTCACATCAGCTGGGGAGGAGAGGAAAAGAGGAGAGAGAGCTGAGGAGTCACGTGATTGCCGGGAGCCGCTCTGATAAAGGTACCGATCGTCATTTTTTTTTAATATAAAACAGACTCAGGGACACTTATTGTTATGTGACAGAGGGGACAGGATTATTTTATTGTAGATATGAGAGCAACAGGAGGGAAGGGGTGGGCACTGACACAAGCAGACAGGCGGGGGGAGGGCGGAGAAGAGGACAGAGGACAGACTCAGAGCAGGGCAGCGGACGGCGGTGACACAGGGCTCAGCAGCCATGATATCAGTTTACAGAGGGGAGGGGTATAGCCAGGCAGGATTAAGCACTGTGTTTTAACCACTTATGGACCTGGCCTATTTTTCAGACTTAACTTACGTATGCGTTCGCTTCTGCACGCCAGCTCGGCACTTTAATTTTTTTTTTTATTTATTTTACTTTTTAGTTTTTATTTTGACACTGTCCTTTTAAAAAAAAAAATTTGGGTCACTTTTCTTCCTATTACAAGGAATGTAAATGTGACGGACCCCCTACTCAAGATGTCTGCCGTAAATGCTTCCTCTGTCCGGTACCACACAATTCAAGACCCCTTAACTTTCCCATTCACTAGTCGTAGCTCAGTAGGAATCAGGAATAGCCTTTTATTTGAGATCTCACACAAATATATACAGCTAAAGAGGAGGTCCCTCCTCCTGCTCATATTACTCTAACAATGCAACTGTTACTAGACACAGAATTAACATGAGCTAATTAACTAATCCCTTAAAGCAGCCGATGTGACTCCCTAACTACACTACACATTATCATACATCTCAACACAGAACTCCTTCATACAATACAATACAATTGCAGGGTTAATTAGCACAAACAACGATGGATGAAATACTCTTAGAAGCTGTGGCAAGCCAGACTAGACTCATTTACATTATAGAAAACAACAGACAGGTGGCTAGAGTTGATGACATTAGCATCTAACAGTATGTGTCCCAACAGTATGAATCAGTCAGTATTTCCAATATGGCACATACAGGGTTCCCAGAGTCTGTGTGTCCCGGGGGGATATGGACCTTAATCCAAAGCAACACTACCTCAAGGGTCCCCAGGTGCACAAGTCACAAAGAGCACCGTTCCCCCAAATGCCAGGGCCCATGATTGGTTGGCAAGAGGCTAGCATTCAGTCCCCTCCAAAAGCCTCTGTCCTGGCCAGGTCTGTCACAGTAAACATCGCTTGTAATAGAAAAAAAGCATGACAGGACCTCTTAAATATGAGATCTGGGGTCAAAAAGACCTCAGATCTCATATTTACACTGAAATGCAATAAAAAAAAAATAAAAAAAAGAAATGTCATTTTTTTCCAGAGGGCGGAAGTGCCTGTCAAGGAAGAGGACCCGATCGTCTCCACCGCTACCAATGGCTCCGGTAAGTGGCAGAGGCGACAGAAGCGCAGCGGGCCTCTCCAGCACCCCGATAAAAGTGAACTTGTGGCAAATCCGCCGCAGAGACCACTTTTATCTGAAAGAGGACCACCCGCTGAAGAGGATACCTGGGTTATGGCAGCTATCTGCTGCCACACCAATGGTAGTCCTCTTCAAACAGCCGATGTACAACTGCGGCGGGCGGTCCTTAAATGATTAAGGGAACAGTTTTTTTTTTCTTTTTTTAGGTTAACAAACACTTTAAAGAAAATTTTTTTGTTCTTGTCTTTATTATGTATAGCAAATATTTTATTTTCGCTACTCTTTTCTAAGTTCCACAATAGTTACTGGTGGCCGATTGTAGTGGAGGATACTAAGATTAGATGCATTTCCAAATATTGTAGAAATAGATTAAACAATTATTGGTTACACATAGGGATGAGCTTCGAGTTCGAGTCGAACTCATGTTCGACTCGAACATTGGCTGTTCGCAAGTTCGCCGAACAGCGAACAATTTGGGGTGTTCGCGGCAAATTCGAATGCCGCGGAACACCCTTTAAAAGTCTATGGGAGAAATCAAAAGTGCTAATTTTAAAGGCTTATATGCAAGTTATTGTCATAAAAAGTGTTTGGGGACCCGGGTCCTGCCCCAGGGGACATGGATCATTGCAAAAAAAGTTTTAAAAACGGCCGTTTTTTTAGGAGCAGTGATTTTAATAATGCTTAAAGTCAAACACTTTAAATTTCGTAGCTGGGGGGTGTCTATAGTATGCCTGTAAAGGGGCGCATGTTTCCCGTGTTTAGAACAGTCTGACAGCAAAATGACATTTGGAAGGAAAAAACCCATTTAAAACTACCTGCGGCTATTGCATTGTCGACAATACACATAGAAGTTCATTGATAAAAACGGCATGGAAATTCCCCACAGGGAAACCCCGAACCAAAATTTAAAAAAAAAATGACGTGGGAGTCCCCCTAAATTACATACCAGGCCCTTCAGGTCTGGTATGGATATTAAGGGGAACCCCGGCCAAAATTTTAAAAAAAAATGACGTGGGGTTCCCCCTAAATTCCATACCAGACCCTTCACGTCTGGTATGGATTTTAAGAGGAACCCCGCGCCAAAAAAAAAACAGCGTGGGGTCCCCCCAAAAATCCATACCAGACCCTTGTCCGAGCACGCAACCTGGCAGGCCGCAGGAAAAGAGGGGGGACGAGAGTGTGGCCCCCCCCTCCTCAACCGTACCAGGCCACATGCCCTCAACATTAGGAGGGTGCTTTGGGGTAGACCCCCAAAACACCTTGTCCCCATGTTGATGAGGACAAGGGCCTCATCCCCACAACCCTGGCCGGTGGTTGTGGGGGTCTGCGGGCGGGGGGCTTATCGGAATCTGGAAGCCCCCTTTAACAAGGGGACCCCCAGATCCCGGCATCCCCCTGTGTGAAATGGTAAGGGGGTACTTACCCCTACCATTTCACTGAAAAGCTGTCAAAAATGTTAAAAATGACAAGAGACAGTTTTTGACAATTCCTTTATTTAAATGCTTCTTCTTTCTTCTATCTTCTTTCATCTTCTTCTTCTTCTGGTTCTTCTGGCTCTTCTGGTTCTTCCTCCGGCGTACTCGTCCAGCATCTTCTCCGCGGCATCTTCTATCTTCTTCTCCTCGGGCCGCTCCGCACACATGCTGGCATGGAGGGAGGCTCCCGCTGTGTGACGGAGTCTCCTCGTCTGACGGTTCTTAAATAACGGGGGGCGGGGCCCCCCTCTGATGCACGGGACATGACGGGACTTACCTGTGGCATTCCCCGTGACATCACAGGGAAGTACCGTCAAGTCACCGTGCGTCAGAGGGGGGCGGGGTCACCGGGTGGTATTTCAGAACCGTCAGACGAGGAGACTCCGTCACATAGCGGGAGCCTCCCTCCATGCCAGCATGGGTGCGGAGCGGCCCGGAGAAGAAAATGAAGAAGAGAAGAAGAGAAGACGGATGAAGAGAAGAGGATGAAGAAGAAGATGAAGAGAAGAGCGGGAGCCTCCCCCCATGCCATGGGTGCGGAGCGGCCCGAGGAGAAGAAGATAGAAGACGCCGCGGAGGAGATGCTGGACGAGAACGCCGGAGGAAGAACCAGAAGAGCCAGAAGAACCAGAAGAAGAAGATGAAGGAAGATAGAAGAAAGAAGAAGCATTTAAATAAAGGAACTGTCAAAAACTGTCTCTTGTCATTTTTAACATTTTTGACAGTTTTTTAGTGAAATGGTAGGGGTAAGTACCCCATTACCATTTCACACAGGGGGGGGGGCAGGATCTGGGGTCCCCTTGTTAAAGGGGGCTTCCAGTATTCGATAAGCCCCCCGCCCGCAGACAGCCACAACCACCGGCCAGGGTTGTGGGGATGAGGCCCTTGTCCTCATCAACATGGGGACAAGGTGTTTTGGGGGGCTACCCCAAAGCACCCTCCCAATGTTGAGGGCATGTGGCCTGGTACGGTTAAGGAGGGGGGGCGCACTCTCGTCCCCCCCTCTTTTCCTGCGGCCTGCCAGGTTGCGTGCTCGGATAAGGGTCTGGTATGGATTTTTGGGGGGACCCCACGCTGTTTTTTTTTTTTTTTTTGGCGCGGGGTTCCCCTTAAAATCCATACCAGACCTGAAGGGTCTGGTATGGAATTTAGGGGGAACCCCACGTCATTTTTTTTTAAATTTTGGTTCGGGGTTTCCCTGTAGGGAATTCCCATGCCGTTTTTATCAATGAACTTCTATGTGTATTGTCGGCAATGCAATAGCCGCGGGTAGTTTTAAATGGGTTTTTTCCTTCCAAATGTAATTTTGCTGTCAGACTGTTCTAAACACGGGAAACATGCGCCTCTTTACAGGCATACTATAGACACCCCCCAGGTATGAAATTTAAAGGGATATTACACTTTTATTGTTTAACTTTAAGCATTATTAAAATCACTGCTCCTGAAAAAACGGCCGTTTTTAAAACTTTTTTTTGCATTGATCCATGTCCCCTGGGGCAGGACCCGGGTCCCCAAACACTTTTTATGACAATAACTTGCATATAAGCCTTTAAAATTAGCACTTTTGATTATTCATGTTCATGTCCCATAGACTTTAATGGTGTTCGCTTGTTCGAGCGAACTTTTTTCCTGTTCGCATGTTCTGGTGCGAACTGAATAGGGGGGGTGTTCGGCTCATCCCTAGTTACACATACAAACAGTGGGGTCTATTTACTAAAGTCAAATCCCCTTTCCACTACAAGTGCACTTGGAAGTGCAGTCTTTTTAGATCTGAGGTGAACATGCAAGGAAAATTTTAAAAAACAGCATTTTTGCTTGTACATGTTTGGATGATAAAATCAGCAGGGCTTCCCCTCATTTCAGATTTTCCCCTCAGATTTACAGCGACTGCACTTCTTGGGAGGACATCCCCTCCCGCTGTTTGTCATAATAGTCAAGCGGCGGCTTAGCCGCATTGGTTGTTGTTACAGGAAAGCCTACCATCCGCGCTAAAGAACGGTACCGAGGTGATGTCTGCAGCTGCAAGCATCAACCCAATACAACACCCTGAAACATTATCGGCAATATTGGTAGGTTTGTGGAAGATACCGATTATTACAAAAAGTGACTGTTGGCCACCAATAATTGGTCAACCCCTAGTATGAGGTGTGCGTATGAACTTGAAAATGGATGGTTGTTAACCACTTCCCGACCAAGGTACATCCAGGGACATCCTTGACTTTGAGCGGGTATATCTGAATGATACCTGCAGCTACAGGCATCATTCAGATATCGGCTTTTTCACCTGGCAATTCCCTACACCATAAGAATGATTATAGCGGCTGTTCTGCCGCTTGATCAATCTTAAGGGGGGCAAGAGGGAACGCCCCTCCCCTCCCGCCACCCTCCGGTGCTTCTACTGACTCATCATCAGTGAGTCGGAGACAGGATCCGCCGGCCCTGGATGGTGAGCATAGAGATTTCCGGCGGACCAGATGGTCGCCGCAGTCTCTACAATCGCTCGGAGGCCGGGCGCGATGTTATGACGTCACACCCGGCCTCTGCATTCAAACGAATGGCACCGCCTGAGCTGGGAAGCCGCAATTTATTTTATTTTTTTTATTTCAGACTTTCCAGCCTAGAGGTGAGATGTGGGGTCTTATTGACCCCATATCTCACTGTAAAGAGGACCGATATTACAAGGGATGTTTACATTCCTTGTAATAGGAATAAAAGTGATCAAAATATATATATATTTTTTTAAAGTGTCAAACTAAAAAAAAAAAAAAAAAAGTAAAATAACAAAAAAAATAAAAAATTAAAGCACCCCTGTCCCCATGTGCTCGCACGCAGAAGCTAATGCATACGGAAGTCCCACCCACATATGAAAACAGTTTTCAAACCACACATGTGAAGTATCGTTGCAAATGTTAGAGCGAGAGCAAGAATTCTAACCCTAGACCTCCTCTGTAACTCAAAACATGTAACCATTAAAAATTGTTAAAGTGTTGATCCTGGAGATTTTTAAGTACCGACGTTTGGCGCCATTCCACGAGCGTGTGCAATTTTTAAGCGTGACATATTGGGTATCTATTTACTTGGCATAACTTCATCTTTCACATTATGCAAAGAAATTGGGCTAACTTTAATGTTTTTTTTTTTTTTTTTTTTTAATGCATAAAACTTTTTTTTTTTCCCCCCAAAAAACGTGTTAGAAAAATTGCTGCTCAAATACCGAGCGATAAAAATTTGCAACAACTGCCATTGTATTCTCTAGGGCAGTGATGGCGAACCTTGGCATCCCAGATGTTTTGGAACTACTTTTCCCATGATGCTCATCTATACTGCAGAGTGCATGAGTATCACGGGAAATGTAGTTCCAAAACATCTTTGGTGCCAAGGTTCGCCATTGCTGCTCTAGGGTTATTGCTAAAAATATATATATATAATGTTTGGGGGTTCTATGTAATTTTCTAGCAAAAAAATGATGAATTTTACATGTAGGAGAGAAATGTCAGAATTGGCCTGGATGCGACATGGTTAAATAGCTTTTTATGCGTTTTATAATGCCTGTGTGTAAAGTGTGGATGATGATTGTGTCCTGTTTCTTTATATTGGCAGCTTGTGTACTCTACTTACGTTGAGGAGGAGTAATGGGCTGCTGCTTTCTGCCAGAAGCTGCTGCTGGAGGGTCCGGGATATGGCTCAGGCTTTCTGTTATAGATAGAATAAAAGAGTTAAAGTAACCACTTCTGGACCAAGCTTATTTCTGACAGTTATTGTTTACAATTTAACCACTTGCTGACCAGCCGCCGTCATTATACTGTGGCAGGTCGGCACGATCCCGCGAACTGTCATAGCTATACATCGGTCCCTTTAAGTGGGATAACAGGCACGCATGCACACACGCTGCACAGCGGGGGTGCCGATGCTTGTGACCAGCGGTCGCGATGACCGCTGCCCACGAGCGATAGTGGGCACGAGAGGCAGAACAGGGACGTGTGTGTTTGTGTGGGGGGTAAACGCACACATCCCAGTTTTGTGAGAAGAGGAGAGAGAGATCGTGGCAGCTTGTGTAGCCATACTCAGCCATACTCGGCCATGCTCTGCCATGCTCAGCCATATTTGGCTGTACTCAGCCTCTGTATGTGGCCAGGCTGTGGAAGTCTCACACATGTGGTATCGCCGTACCCAGGAGGAGTAGGAGAATCTATTTTGGGGTGTCATATTTGGTATGTACATGCTATGTGTTAGAAATATTGTATAATTGGACAACTTTGTGTTAAAAAAAAAAATGCGTTTTAACCACGTCCCGCCCGCCGTCATATGACATCCTTGACTTTGTGTGGGGATATCTGAATGATGCCCACAGCTACAGGCATCATTCAGATATCCGCTTTTTCACCTTTTCCCCTGCGCCAGGTACATCCACCTCTAGGCAGGGGCGACGGCCTCCACCGTCAGACTCTAGAGGAAGACCTCAGGGTCAAACCCAGGCACAAAGGAAGACCTGGGGCCGCAAGCCTGCAAAGCAGAATACCAAGGCCTCGTCATGAAGAGGCATCTCCCCTCACCAAGGTGGGGGGAAGACTTCTGAGGTACTCAGAAGTCTGGCAAAGGGAGATCCAGGACAAATGGACTCTCTTCACAGTCTCTCTAGGATACAAGCTAGAGTTTCGAGAGTTTCCACCATCTCGTTTTCGGAGATCAAACGTTCCCAAGGATCCAGCGAAAAAACAATCCCTGTTGCAAGCATTAGACCGATTATTGGCTCAAGGGGTGATCATACATCATACAGATTCCCGAACAGGAGCAAGGTTTGGGGTTTTATTCAAACCTGTTTACGGTACCAAAGCCAAATCGGGTTACCAGACCAATTCTAGATCTACGGAATCTTAATCAGTTCCTGAAGATCCGCTCCTTTCGCATGGAGTCGATCAGATCAGTTGATTCCATCCTACAAGGAGGGGAATTTTTGGCATCCATAGAAATCGGAGATGCATATCTGCATGTCCCTATATTTCCCCCCCACCAGAGGTTTCTGCGATTCGAAGTAGAACAAAGGCATTTTCAGTTTGTAGCCTTGCCCTTTGGGCTAGCTATAGCACCTCGGGTGTTCACAAAGGTACTAGCCCCACCTCTAGCAAGGTTAAGGGCACAGGGCATAACTGTCTTGGCTTACCTAGACGATCTATTGTTAATAGACCAGTCGGTGGCCCGCTTGAAGCAGGATGTAGCCCTTACAAGCAGTTACCTGGAGAATCTGGGTTGGATTCTCAACCTGAAGAAATCCTCCTTAAAGCCACTAAAAAGGCTGGAGTATCTGGGCCTGATCATAGACACGGCCCAGGAAAGGGTGTTCTTGCCTCCCGCAAAGATCTGCTCTATACAAGAGCTGGTGCGGATGGTCAGGTCAAAGAAAAATCCCTCAATACGTCTTTGTATGAGGTTGTTAGGAAAGATGGTAGCTTCATTCTAAGCAGTTCCCTATGCCCAATTCCATTCGAGACTGTTTCAAAACCGTATCCTGTCTGCTTGGCACAAAACTATTCAAGCTCTAGATTTACCAATGCGGCTGTCCCCAAGAGTGTCTCAAAGCCTCAGTTGGTGGTCACTAAATCGGAACCTGCTGAAGGGAAAATCCTTCAGACCAATTATCTGGAAAGTAGTCACAACAGATGCCAGCCTTTCAGGCTGGGGCGCAGTATTAGAGAAGACGACTGTCCAGGGACAGTGGTCAAGAACGGAAAGAGCCTTGCCCATAAACATCCTGGAGATTCGGGCAGTGTTTTTGGCTCTGAGAACCTGGACTTCCAGGTTAAAGAATTGTCCTGTCAGGATTCAATCTGACAATGCCACGGCCATGGCATATATCAATCATCAAGGGAGCACCAAAAGTCTCTCAGCTCAGAGAGAGGTGAACCAGATTATAACTTGGGCAGAAAAGAATGTCCCATGCCTATCGGCAGTTTTCATTACGGGAGTAGAGAATTGGTAGGCGGACTACTTAAGTCGCCAGCAATTGTTCCCGGGGGAATGGTCTCTTCATCCCGAAATTTTTCATGCGATTTGCCAAAGATGGGGGACTCCGGACGTAGACCTTCTAGCATCCAGGTTCAACACGAAGCTAGTCAATTTTGTGTCCAGGACAAGGGACCCACTCGCATACGGAACAGATGCGTTGGTGACCTCATGGAATCAGTTTTCACTGATCTATGCATTTCCCCCGATTCAGTTGCTACCTCGACTTCTTTGCAGAATCAGGCTGGAAGGAAAGTCGGTAATACTGGTAGCACCAGCATGGTCCAGAAGGTCATGGTATGCAGAGATCGTAAAGATGACAGTGGAGGGTCCATGGTTCCTCCCACTAAGGCCCAGACCTGCTATCACAGGGTCCGATATTCCATCCTACTTTACGAACTCTAAATTTAACGGCCTGGCTATTGAGACCCACATTCTGAAGAAGCGTAGGCTTTCCAGGGCAGTTATTTCTACTTTAATTAATGCTAGGAAGCCAGCTTCTAGAGCTATATATTATAGATTACTGGAAAGCTTATGTTTTCTGGTGTGAATCCAAGGGTTGGCACCCTCGAAGATATATTATAGGCAAAATTCTTGCCTTTCTACAGGTAGGCGTAGAGATGAAGTTGGCCCTGAGTACTATTAAGGGCCAAGTCTCAGCCTTATTTCAAAGACCACTTGCTACGCATTCTTTAGTCCGGGGTTTTATGCAAGGAGTGATGCAGATCAATCCGCCAGTTAAATCACCCTTAAGCCCTTGGGACTTGAATTTAGTTTTGTCAGTGTTACAAAAACCGCCATTTGAACCGTTACAGCATATTCCCTTAGTCCTTCTGACTAGGAAGCTGATATTTTTGGTTGCTATATCCTCAGCAAGGAGGGTTTCAGAATTGGCTGCTCTTTCCTGTAAAGAGCCATATTTGATTATTCATGAGGACAGAGTGGTGTTACGCCCTCGTCCAGGTTTTTTGAAAAAAGTGGTTTCAGGTTTTCAACTGAATGAAGATATTGTCCTGCCATCGTTTTTTCCAAAACCATGTTCCAAGGAAGAAAGGTCACTACATTGTCTTGATGTGGTGAGAGCAGTGAAGATCTATTTAAAGAAAACTGCTCAGATTCGTAAGACTGATGTCTTATTTATTCTGCCAGAGGGTCCTAACAAAAGGACAGGCAGCGTCAAAATCCACTGTGGCTAAGTGGATTCGGCAGGTTATAATTCAAACTTATGATTTAAAGGGAAAGATTCCCCCTTTTCAAGTTAAGGCGCACTCTACCAGAGCGGTTGGTGCTTCTTGGGCAGTGCGTCACCAGGCCTCCATGTCTCAAATCTGCGGGCCCGCGACTTGGTCTTCAGTGCATACATTTACAAAATTTTATCAAGTAGATGTAAGATGGAATGAGGATAGTGTGCTGCAGGCAGCAGTATAATTCCTCAAGGTCTGGGGATACCCTACGGGTTGTGTCTCCCTCCCCTCAAGTGGCATTGCTATGGGACGTCCCACTAAGTAATTACTTGAGGCTCTGTGTCCTATGATGTACGATAAAGAAAATAGGATTTTTAAAACAGCTTACCTGTAAAATCCTTTTCTTGGAGTACATCATAGGACACAGAGCTCCCGCCCCTCTGTTTTATGGGGTGAAAGTATATTGCTTGGCTACAAAAACTGAGGACTCCTGGAAGGAGGAGGGGTTATATAGGGGAGTCAACTTCCTGTATTGGTTATACCAGTGTCAACACCTGAAGGTAGGCCCATAACCCACTAAGTAATTATTTGAGGCTCTGTGTCCTATGATGTATTTCAAGTAAAGGATTTGACAGGTAAGCTGTTCTAAAAATCCTATTTTTAAAGCGCTCCTGTCCCCGTGTGCTCGCATGCAGAATCGAACGCATACGTAAGTCCCGCCCACATATGAAACCGGTGTTCAAAGGACACATGTGAGGTATCGCTGCGATCGGTAGAGTGAGAGCAATAATTGTGGCCCTAGACTTCCTCTGTAACTCAAAACTTGTAACCAGTAAAAAATTTTAAAGCGTCGCCTATGGGGATTTTTAAGTAGCGAAGTTTGGCGCCATTCCACGAGCGTGTGCAATTTTGAAGGGTGACATGTTAGTTATATATTTACTCGACATAACTTAATCTTTCACATTATGCAAAAACATTAGGCTTGCTTTACTGTTTTGTTTTTTTTTAAGCACAAAATTTTTTTTTTTTCCAAAAAAAAGCGTTAGAAAATTACTGCGCAAATACCGTGCGAGATAAAAAGTTGCAATGACCGCCATTGTATTCTCTAGGGTCTTTGCTAAAAAAATATATAATGTTTTGGGGTTCTATGTAATTCTCTAGCAAATAAATGATGATTTTTACATGTAGGAGAGAAATGTCAGAATTGGCCTGGGTGCTCCAGAACGCCTGAAGGTGGTCCCTGCATGTTGGGTCTCTGTATGTGGCCACGCTGTGTAAAAGTCTCACACATGTAGTATCGCCATACTCGGGAGTAATAGCAGAATGTGTTTTGGGGTGCAATCTGTAGTATGCATATGTGGTGTGTGAGAAATAACCTGCTAATATGACAATTTTGTGAAAACAAAAAAGAAAAAAAAAATCTTGATTTTTGCAAAGAATTGTAGGAAAAAATGACAACTTCAAAAAACTCATCATGCATCTTTCTAAATACCTGGGAATGTCTTCTTACCAAAAATGGGTCATTTGGGGGGTATTTGTACTTTTCTGCCATGTTAGGGTCTCAAGAAATTAGAAATTAGGCCGTCAGTAATTCAGGTGTGATCAATTTTCAGATATTGGCACCATAGCTTTTGGATAATCTATAACTTTTACAGAGACCAAATAATATACACCAATTTGTACTTATTTTTACCAAAGATATGTAGCAGTATAAATTTTGGCCAAAATTTATGAAGAAAAATTACTAATTTGCTAAATTTTATAACCGAAACAAAGAAAAATTCATTTTTTTACCAAATTTTCAGTCTCTTTTCTTTTATAGCGCAAAAAATAAAAAACCCAGCGGTGATTAAATACCACCAAAAGAAAGCTCTATTTGTGTAACAAAAAGGACAAAATTTTCATATAAGTACAGTGTTGCATGACTGAGTAATTGTCATTCAAAATGTGAGAGCACCGAAAGCTGAAAATTGGTCTGGTTATTAAGGGGGTTTAAGTGCCCAGTGGTCAAATGGTTAAATGTTAAATAGATGTTTGTAATTATTATGTTTTGTGTTTGTGTTAGGTACTCACCACTGCCAGAATATTGAGGGCAGGAACTTGGAGCTGATCCCTCCACAAATGACGTTGCTCGTTCTGGAAAACATAAATGTAAAGCAAAATGTAAGTCTCACAGTAGTCGTAAAAAAAAATAGTGAGCTGGAAACAACCATATAACTGCAATATATAATGATATATTTCATTTTACTCACCAGCTCTCTGATGCTCGGCTGGACCCCTGCTACTGACTCCAGGAACATCCTCATCTGCAAGCAGGCTATCTCTCAGTTCTGCCTCCCACTGTCTGAAGACCGCAGCCTTTCCTCCAGTTGACTGGGCCAGGATATGCCTCTCTATCTTTTTATTGACTGACGACTCACAAACATAAAACCTGCAAATGAAAAAAAAACATTGTTAATACACGTTACAATATTATTTTACATGTTACTTTTCTGTATGTGTCTGCCAAATAAATTTTTTGGTTACGTTCAACTCAGTTTACTTTTTATTGACTAGACTACTATACTGTGTATTTTTCACATATATGTGTTGTGTTCTAAGAGTGATATAATATTTGAATAATTACCTGTGCTTGACGCCAGTGGTGGCCCTGCGAACCTTGGAGACTGCATTCACTGAGTCTGGGACTCGTTCCCAGGCTGCTGTCTTGGCAGAGGTTGAGACATTTATGCCGAAGAGTCTCACTTTGTCTCTGTTCACTGCAGCAACCAATGCAGAATTCTCCTCCACTCCTTTCCTCTCCAAGCCTCCTCTTCCCTCCACTCCTCTTCCCTCCACTCCTCTCCCCTCCACGCCCCTCCTCCCCTACACCCCTCCTTTCCCCTCCACCCCCCTCCTCCTCCACAGTTCTCTCCCCTCCTCCTCCCCTACACTCCTCCTCTACACTCCTCTCCTCCTCTACACTCCTCCACTCCCCTCTATGCCCTCCATGCTTCTCCTCCTCTCCCCTCCACGCCCCTCCTCCCCTACACTCCTCCTCGCCCCTCCTCCCCTACACTCCTCCTCACCCCTCCTCCCCTACACTTCTCCTCTCTTCTCCACGCCTCTCCTCCCCTACACTCCTCTCCTCCCCTACACTCCTCTCCTCCCCTCCACTCCTCTTCTCCCCTACACTCCTCCTCTCCTCCCCTACACTCCCCCTCTCCACGCTCCTCCACCCCTCCACTCCTCCTCTCCACGCCTCTTCTCCTCTCCCCTCCACGCCCGTCCACTCTTCCACTCCCCTCCACAAATCCAACAATACCACTCTCTGCTCTGCCCTCTGCTCCTCCCTCACCACACCACTGTACTCCCTCTCAAAATGGCGTACAGGGGTGGAGGCTATAGCCGCATGTCAAAAACGAAAGTAAAATAAGAGATTTAGAATAGTTACGAATAACCGCTATGTATTTAGAAAAGTACGAATCCATTCAAAGGACGTTAGGCAGCGCCATTACAAGACACATAAAATTATGAATCAACGAACAAAAAAAGTTACAAATGTACCAATCCATTCGAAGCACGTTAGGCAGCGCCATTGTGAGAGAGGCACGTAAACTTATGAATCAACAAAGCTCAGGTTACCGGCCTGGACTTTGAGAGGCGAAGGTTCGCGGATTTAGGTTGCACTTGAAGAAAGGTAGATGCCCTCATGAGAGCAAGGAAGAGCAGCATGAACAAAGTCCCACAACAAAGTCTGGCAAAATTCCAACAATATGCTATGTCAGAAGATTTCTCCAGGGAAATAAGAGTTTGTGATGTCCTTGGTTTTCCTTAAAAGGTCTCAACAAGGGCCTAAGCGCAAACACACTCAAAGGACACATCTCTTCTACATTGGCTCTTAGCGGGACTCAGTGGACCTCTGATTCCTCAATTCTTAAGGCCATAGTAAAGTGAAGGTCCCCCAGAGCCCCAAGTTTCTACATGGGACCTCACAATAGTACTCAACTACCTGTCTGCTCCAAAAATCCATGATGGAGTTGTCGCTATGGGAATTATCAGCTTTCCTGGTGACAGTAGCCTCAGCTAGGAGGGTTTCTGAGTTGGTAGCTCTAGGTTATAAAGAAAAGTATAAGTCCTTCCTGGAGGACAGAGTAATTCTGCTCCCGATGCTGGATTATTTTCAAAAAGTGGCCTCAAGATTCCATTTAACCAAAAAATTGCGTTGCCTACTTTTCATTTGGAAGATGGACAAAAAGTTAGTCTTTTGAATATCGGGGGGACACTGAAGACCAGGGACGTGCAGATGGCTGGTGAGGCACTAGCTAGTATCAGCCACTGTAGAACCTTAATTAGTTCTCATAGTTTTCTAATTTAACCAGCATAAGGACTTGTTTTAGCATATGTAAACGTCGAACGTTAGACTGAGAGCAATCATTTCCTCTGTAACTCTAAACATGTCACCTGTAAACATAAAGCATCGCCTATAGAGATTAAATACTGAGGTTTGGCACCATTCCAATTTTAAAGCGTGACATGTTAGGTATCTATTTACTTGGCGTAACATCATCTTTCACATTATACAAAAAAATCGGGCTAACTCTTTTTTTTTTTTACATGAAAAATTTTTTTACAAACCTGTTTTTACTGTGCAAATACCGTGTGATATAAAAAGTTGCAATGACCACCAATTTATTCCCTAGGGTGTCTGCTAAAACAACATATATAATATTTGGGGGTTCTGAGTAATTTTCTGGCAAAAAATATGAAATGTCAGAATTGGCCTGGGTAGCAAGTGGTTACATTTGCAGCATTTTTATTGGACAGCTTGGACCAATGATGCTTTAACATTGGTCCAAGGCTCCAAGCTGTCCATTGAGCTCAGTGCCTCTGACAAGAAGTCAGAGGCACTGTGAGCTCATCCTCTCAGTCTGCTGCAAATAGCGTGTGCCAGCTTGTATTTAAACTGGTCACGCTGTATGTAGCTTCTGGCAAGCTGCACAAGGAGCCCCGTATCTCCGAAACTATAGTGGTGGTGTAGGACTTTGGCTACCTACCCCCCAAATTTGGGGTCTCTGTGACCCCAGGTTGCTTAGCTACGACCCTCAAAGCTCGATCGTTTTTTTTATGTTCATGGCAGGTGAGGCTCTACCTCACCTGCCTCCTCTGACTGCATGTCCCTGCTGAAGACGTATATCCATGCTACCCCAACTTTCAGGTCATCAGATTGCCTGTTTGTGGTTTCCAGAGGTTCATGCAAGGGGGCCAGAGCTTCGAGCAGAGAGATTGCTTCTTGGATTGTGAAAGTGATCTCCCTCTCATATGCGGATAGGAAGTTGGCCCTTTCGGAAGGATCAACTGCGCGCACCACAAGGAGCATCTCAATCTCCTAGGCGGAAAAATAGAAATGAATGTGACCTGTCTCAATCTAGAATAACAACATTCGCATACCTCCATCCCTAAATGTTATGTGAAAACAAAAAGAAGTGAGGTTGGGGCTTTACATGAGGCATGTTGATGTGTTTAATAATGTATGGAGTAAACATGAGTAAATTGAATGTCACAGTCCCCTAGGGGTAATTCATAAGAATAATAAGCATAATAAAACCGATAACGGTGAAACATTTATGATACAGAAATGTAGTCATAAAGAATCAATGTATATAAAAATAGTACATTTAATAGTGAATGATCAATCAATGAACATGATTTGTGACAGACAAAATGAAAGATAAACAATCAAGTATATACAAATAATTAATACATATTTACATGATATGTGAAATTGATAAAGGTTGTAATATGATACAGTTATCAGGGCAAACTTATACTTGGCACCCATAGATGAACCATCTACGCGTTTCATGGCCTGTTGCCAATCGCCAGGAGTTGGATGCATGAATGAGCTAAAAGATAATGGGTAAACTGATAAATTATCTATATGGATCCACTTCTCCCCATAGATGGGAAGAAGGCAGAGAGGAAAAAGAAAAAAAGACAAGAAGGAACACTTTTAGTATTACTTACAAAGCACTCTATAAATAATGGCCAGCTCCAGGGAATGGGTTAGACCGGTGGCCCGGCATAAATGGTCCCAACCGGGGTTGAGGCAGGAGATCCTCTAGACAGGACCTATATGGAACAGTAGCCAGGGAGCGGTTCGGACAGCCACCATACAATGCCATATAGTGAAATATGTGCATAATTGACATCTGCCCAAATCTGTGTACAGATATAGAGTAAAATCATAAGAAGCAGTCAATAAAAATGATAAGTTGCTTGATTGTGTGTGAAGTGAATGTGAGTGCATGCAAGTATAATTGAGTATGTGCAATGAAGGGGAGTGTGTAGATAATGAAGTTGATTACATGACCAGTGTAGATAAGATGTCCCACCTTCATAAGACTGCTACCATTATCATACTCCAAAACCCGTCCAACTTATCATTATCTACTTATTAACGAGACCATACTTGAACTGGAGTATAAATGGCCATAGCAGCCTTTTTATTCACAAATATTCAAAATATATATAAACATTTTAACCATAACAGAAAATTACATAATCTCAGTTGCTCCCCCCCGTGGCACTTCCCAACATAACTCCATTCCACTTCCACACTGCGGGCTTTTGCGTATTAGGCCTCCAGCCGTGTTACACCAGCTCAGAGACAAACCCATTCCCACAGTTACCATCATCCAGTTAACCCGTGTTAACTGAATGCACTGTGGGCCCACACCACCGATGGGTCCCCAACACTTCCATTTCATAGGTTACTTGCCACCATCAAAGACCACCAACTCCACCGCTAACAAGGGTGACCCCTTACCCTTGGGAGCCCCTCCACACTCTCAAAGCCCGCTGTATCCCATCCTGCAGTCCCAGGGACCAAAGATCAATGCCCACCACTGACAGGTGAACCCCATCCCTTCTGAGATACAGCCCAACGTCCCTCTCCAATTCCCTATGGCGCATCACCAAGCCCCCATTCCGAACCATGAAACGGCCCACCATCTTATTAACCTTAATGCAGGCTTTATTTAGTTTATCCACCGACCTCGTCAACCGCCAAGTTGTCCTGGCTACAATTTCAGACCAAACGATCAACATGTCAGGTAAGGTTGTCTGCATACAAAGGAAATAAAATTTAATAAGCATCCTAATGGCATGACCCCCCAAATCATTCCCCCCCAACGTGGAGAATCAAAACGTCCGGAGGCCTGTCCAGACGCACAAAGCGATGGACCTCTGGCTGAAACCTCCACCTAACCAACGTATACATGCCTCCCTCCTGGGAATCCCCAGTTGCCTGCCATTAGGCCTAACGTCTGCCCGCCTGGCCCCCCAAAACACATTGGAGTGGCCCAATATCCAGACGAGGCGCATCTAGCTTCCACCTGCAAGAAAGGAAGAAAACCACAAGATAACCATGATACCGCTACACACAATACTCACCCAACTCGAAAACTTGAATACATGCCCGTTCGGCAACACAAACCACCGCCCTTCATGTCATACCCCAGGCTTTGTCTTACCCCCTATTTAACCACCAAATGTGGTCGAATGTAAGTCCGGAATCTCCCTGATTCCCAACGACCGCTCCGTTTTAGACGCCTCGTCCAACCCAAATCGCGCGGCCTCTGTCCCAGCTCTGTCCCCGCTCCAATGCAGGAGTGCGAAGTATACTGTGAGCTATCCAATCCCACTGCTTTCAGGCATTTTTTAAAAATGGCCACAAACTGGAATTTAGACAATGGGGCTCCATCCCTGTGCACCAGCAAAACCCCATCCAAACTAAGGCAAACTCCCAAAAATTTCCTCACTGTCGCCACTGGGAATACAACAGAGTCCGGTAATGAATACAGCCATACTTTTACCCCTTTGCCACCCTGGTCTGCCTTGGAACAGTGTAACAATACCTCAAAGCACGCCCCTTTTAACGCCACGTCCTGAACCTGTAAACCCCCCAGAACCTTCTTGGAAGGGCTAACCAGCTCGCTAATCCTGAAGGCTACATAAAAAGCTAGCGAAAAAGCTGCTCTAAACAAGTACCCTTCATATGCCGAAGAGGACACACCACCCAACTGAACAAACATTGACCGCAGGTTGCCAAAGGACACCGGCCTCCTGGAATCCCTCCATTTATGTTGATGACGATAAGCCTTCATGGCCTGTCGGACGCAGAAATCCTTTGTGAAATCTGCCCCGCCCTGCAATTTAAACAAGAATGCAAGCCCCGCTAGCTTGCGGTACATGGCCGACACGGAAACCCCTCGTTCCAATTTCCTGGAGACAAAATAACAAACCTGCAACCTTACCTCAATGGCGTCCTGCTCCACTCTGGCCTGCCTGACTAGCGCCAACCATTCTTGCCAGACCTTCTCATAAGCAGCCTACGTGGACTTACTCACTGACCTCCTTATCCAACCTGTGAGGACACCAATACGATCTCCCACAGCCATTGGGGACACAGCACCCCTTGTCGGTCTGCCCCCAGAGCCAGCTCTCTGAACTTGTCCCACTGAAAGGGAGATAAAGCATCAGCCAAAGCGTTATCCACCCCCAGGAGATTCACCGCATACAGAAAAATGTTCAACTGTAGGCACCACAGCACCAGGTGGCGTGACAGCCGTATTACTGGCTGTGACGACGCTGCCCACCCTACCGCAGTAAATGTGCCATGGGCGGTCTGAAAGCGGTTAAACTGCGTTTTGATTACATTGCATATTTCTTTGTGCCCTGCTACCTAATATCAGAGTTTACCATGGGCAACTACCTATTGCAAGTTACTACTGTCTTGTTTACTGCAAAGTCTTTGAGTAAAGTACTTTTTGACCTGCCACAGTTTGGTGTGCTTTTACCATTGTGTCTGTGGTAACATTGGTTTACCAGGTGTGCCAGAGGGGCTGACACTGTTCTTGGGGTTGAGAGGCAGAGCATAGAACCCAAAAATATCAGCGGCTCCTGCGGGGGGTAGCGCTACATTTATAAAGCAGTGAATGTAACATTCACCAAATATTTATTCCAAGTGTACCGTCTTGGTGCATGCGGTTTAAATTACAGTGATTTATGATTTACAGCTTTGTGATTATGCCTCCTAGTGATTCTACCAGTAAAATTATTATATTATTATTATTATACAGGATTTATTTAGTGCCAACAGTTTGCGTAGCGCTTAACAAAATGAAGGCAGACATTAGTTACATTACAATTTGGTACAAGAAGAATCAGAGGGCCCTGCTCCAAACAGACACAAATCCGATGGAGAAGTTCCTCTTCTGTGGTTTGCAGGGCACTGTTCCAGAACTCCCAGGCAGCAGGAAGACAGAAGGAGTCTGCGTCTCTCAGCCAATACAGCTTGCCAATAGAGTCAGGGTGCTTTAACAGACAGGCAGAGCTCAGAGGGAACCCAAAGTTCAGCTGGGTACTGGAGGTTTTAGTTGACTAAAATACGACTAAAACAAAAACAATTCAGATAACTAAAATACCTCTAAGGAAAATTATTGCCAGCAACTCCAGATTTACATTGAATTTTTTTATTGCTACATGACGGTCAAGATTAAAAACAACTAATGCGTTTTGGCATCACTAAAGTACAACTAAAACTAAAATGGCATTTTATTCCAAAGAATGTGACTAAAAGTTAATTGAAATTTAACATTAAAATGAACAGTGATCAGCACCAAAGAGGAGGAAAGTATTGCAGCCTTTTTGTTTATAGAAAGTCAGTGCAATGTTTCCGATTAAATATAAGCTGGAATTGGGCTTTAAATTAACCCCTAAAGTGCCTTAGGGCCTATTCACACTACAGTGTTGTGATAGTGCATGTTATGTGAGCATGTGGGCTGTGGTGCCATTCATTGTGAAAGGCACCCCATTGTGCCTTCAAAACACACAGTGCAGTCTGGGGTGTCCTGTGTGTTGCACTGCACAGCCTGCTTTAGGGTCTCATGCATTGAGGTGAATTTTAGCCCATTCATTTTAAATGGGCCGTTTAATAGAGCATGCTGCAACACACATTAATAAATTATGTGTGTAATGCAACACATTGTGGTGTGAATTTAGCTTTTTAAGCCCAACACCAGCCAAAATGGTAAATGTAAATGTGGGAAGTATTAGAACTTCAGGAAGTCTTTGATGTCTTTGTCTTTGTTTGGGAGATCTCGCCTCGCTTTCTATTGCATACACTCTGCCAAGTTTCCAGCAGAACAGGATTTTTGAAATTTGCTCATTATTATTGATATAAAAATGCACCCCCAATATTTTTATAGATATGCATTTTCCTAGCTTCCAATTGACCTGCAAAAATTAGTAGGCAACAAGTACATCAAAAATGGTATAAAGGATGCCTTCTTTCCTTAGCTGTATTTAGACTTTATGCTATCCTACACCTGAATATGACCCTTTTGTACCTATAGACAACAAAGACCATCTTCTTTTTTTTTTATATAAACTTTATTTGGTTTTATATTATATACAAAACAATCTAGTTTCATCCTCTCCCTCCATCTCTTCATATATGTTGCTACCTACTCCATCAGTTTTCTGTATATTTCCTTTTTTTTTTTAACTATCCATTTTCACCACGTACTATTAAATCTTTCTACCCATCCCTCCTCCCTACTACTGATATATATTGCATTCTAAATATATAATCTATTCTTTCAAACCACTCCTTTATTGTGGATTTTCCTGGGTCTAACCATTTTTGTTGGTATTGCTCCTTTTTCTGCGTTTAACAGAAATGGGATTAAGGTTCTCTTATGTTGTTTTTTTGAGCTTCTTGTTTCATGGAATAGACATGTCCATGGATCATTTAAAGCAGAGTTCTACCCAAAAATGGAACTTCTGTTTTAAGTGATGGTGACCCCCCTGACATGCCACATTTGGCATGTAATTTTTTTTTGGGGGGGGGGGGGTGGGGCGGCAACCCAGTTTTTATGGGCACCCAGCTCCCACTTCCTCCCCGGGCTCTGCGGGGTCAGAAGGATGATCACCTCTCCCCCCTCCCTCCCTGCAATCTTCTGGGACACGTCACAGGTCCCAGAAGATTTCCTGACCATTCACAGCGCGCAGCATGGCTTGCACATGCGCAGTGCGTGCCCGGCTGTGAACCCACAGCCGGGCACCCACAGTTAGAATGTCGGCAGGGGCGGACTGACCAGTCGGTCAGTTCGGACGCGGACCGAGGGCCCGGCCCCTGAAAGGGGCCCGCCAGCGCCACCTGCTGGAACTGTCAGTGCTCCCGCGGGCCCCTGCGACCATCGTTTCGGGCTCACCCGGGCCCCAGCGCTGCTGGCGTCACTATTGAAGGGGGGGGGGGGGGCGACCACGGGTGACACCAGGCTCAGAGTCGGATTGACACTGGGCACCGCGGCTCCCTTTTTCCCTTCCGATATCCCTCAGCTGCACGCGATGTCATGTGAGGGAGAATGGGGGAGGAGGGACGAGGGAGTGAGGCAGAGAGTAGAGACATTGACAAACAGCCTCCTCCTCGGCTCTTACATTCACGCACACAGCCGGAAGCAAGAGCGGGGGAGGAAGGACACCTGCCATAAGAGGTCTGTCGCTATTGGAAGGGGAGGGGGGAGCACGGGTGACACCAGGCTCGGAGTCGGATTGACACTGGGCACCACGGCTCCCTTTTTCACTTCCGATATCCCTTATGTGGAAGGGGGAGTTGTGTACAGGAAAGCGGGGGGGGGGGGTTTGGGGTAGAGAGGACTTGTATTAGAAGGAGGGGGGCAGATTTGAAGTTTGACCCCCCAGCACAATTCCTCTCCCCTCTCAAAACACCACCTAGCTCATATCCTATCCCCCACCCCCCTTCCCCTCCCTAGAATCACTCCTGGCAGCACAAGTGTTACCTGCCCAGGCCCTTCTTACCCCCCTCTTGAAAAGCATCCCGTGGCACATATCATCCTTTACCCCCCCTCCCAAATCACAGATCTCATCCTAGCTCCATCCTCCCTCACCCCCAGATTCCATCCCAGTGCCATCCACCACCCTGCTCCCATCCTGGCTCCATCTAACCCCCCCGATCCCATACCGGATCCATCCACCCCCCAAACCCATTCCAGCTCCATCCACCATCTGCCATTCCACTCCAGCTCCATCCACCACCCCCCGTTCCCATCCTGGCTCCATCCACCACCCCGTTTCCATCCTGGCTCCATCTACTGTGGCAGGCTGGGAGGAGAGCCACGCCGATGCACTAGCCTGCTCAGTGCCCCGGGGGTGGGGGGGGTGACACCATGCGTTACCACACCAGGTGACACTAACTCTAGTGATGCCACTGCTTGGATGGTAAGGGGGAGGGTGAGCGCTCTCTAATCACACAGATCTCCTGCTTACCCGGCGACCGCTGTCATCCGATGTCCGGCCCCCTGGCTCCTTTGACAGACATCACACTGGTCCAATGCCAGGGGACATGTGACGTCTATCAAAAGAGGTGGGACATTGGATGACAGCGGTCGCCAGGTGTCACAGCAAGAGATACCCGCTCTGTGTGATCCGGCAGCTCTCCTCTTTAACCCCCATGCACTGGTGAGGCTGTTTTCATGGGCACTGGTGAGGCTGCATTGATGGGGGGCTCTTTCCAACATAGGCTCTCAAATGGAAACAGAGAAGACCCGCACACAATATCATTACCCATTGCGCTGCACGCCGCTGCGCACTGGGCCTGCTGCAAACCCTCTAGTTCTACCTTCCCGGATAGGGGCCGCAGTCTCCCTCCAAGTCCCCCCCTCGCCTCAGCAAACAGTGCCCGAAACGGCGGAAGAGGAGAGGACACCCCCAGCCACCCACAGCAGGACCAGGGTGCCATCAAACCACCCACTCTGACCCACTCACAGCAGGGCCAGGGTGCCAGCCAGCCACCCACGGAGACCCACCCACAGCAGGGCCAGCTAGCCACCCACAGTGACCCCCCCACACCAGGGAGCCAGCCAGCCACCCACAGGAGCCAGTCACAGAGGATGCGGGAGCCAGCCACAGCTACAGTACTAATAGTTAAGGTAAGAGGAGTGCTACACAGTGCCAATTTTATTTTTACTTTGTGAGAGGTTGGGGCAGGAGTGAGAGTCATGGCACAAGGAGGTAGACCCTTGAGGACCAGAGTGAATGAAGGTGTTCACTGTACACTCCGTTAGAAAGAGGACCCCTCCAGGTCCCATTATTCCCCTTTGTAGTCTCTAATGGGACCTGCGGGGGACTCTCTCTAACGGACACTGTTAGAGAGACCCCCCTCCAGGTCCAGTAAAAAAAGGCAGAAATTGTACTTTGTTCAAAATGTAGGGGCGGGGTGAGCCATGGGCGGGGTCAGGGGTGGGTCACGGGCGGGGTCAGGGGTGGGCCATGGGCGGGGTTTGACAGGGGGCCCTTGCTTTATTTGGACCGGGGGCCCCGAGTGTTGTCAGTCCGCCCCTGAATGTCGGTGCCTCAGAGAGGAGGGGGAGAGGAGCGAGGCTTCGTAGGCCCGCATCGCTGGACCGTGGGACAGGTGATCATCTGATTATTAAAAGTAAGCAGCTACACTTTTTGTAGCTGCTTACTTTTAAATTGGAGGAACTCCGCTTTAATATCTCTTTCCCTGTAATTTCCCTTATATAGTGTTGTATCTCTTGCCAAAATTCTCTTATTTTTACACAGTCCCACCCTATATGTTACCCATCTGATTACAACCTCTCCCACATAGTGGGGATTTATCTTGTTGATATTTTTGAATCTTTTCCAGTGTCATACCATCTCACCAAGCACTTCTAATTCATTTTGATTGTTTTGATGTTGGTGGCGTAATCATGTACAGCTCCCATCATTGTTTCCGTCTGTTGCTCATCTAATCGTGAGCCCAACTCCTATTCTGATTTTTCAATGAATGGAGTTTATTCCAGTCCCTCAAGGTCTGTCAATATTTTATAGATCTGAGATATTCCATGTTGTCTGTGTCTTATAAAGACGTTCCATTGGGTTTAAGTTCTCTTCTGTTCTAATTGGATGATTGTTGCAACAAAGTGTTTCAACTGTTAGTACCTCCATTCATTGATCTTTGCCCTGGTTCACATTGATGCGATTTGGCATGCGATTTGACATGTCAAATCGCATGGCAATTCGGCAGCAATTGTCGGCAATGGCACCGATTCCCAAAAGTAGTTTCTGTATTACTTTTGGTGATTTTGAAGGGTTTGATTTCCATTGACATCTGTGCAAAAACCCGTACAGATGTCTCTGAAATCGTCCCCGAAGTCGGGACTGACATGCGGGAATGAAATCGTATGAAGTCGCACAATTTCATTCGCGAAGTCTGTGTGAACCAGGGCTTTAATTGGTCACTTTTTTGTTTTAATTTCCCTTTGTCTACTACATCTTTTAATTGTGCATTTCCTATCCAACTATAAAAAAGTGTCCCTTTACCCGTTAAAAAGAAATTTGTCCTCGAAAGTGCAATTAGTGGTGAATTATGGTCCTGTCCATAGATGCGGAACAAAGCCCATCTTCAACAAGCTTTGATATTGGGACATATTGAAGTAAATAATCAAGTGCCAACAACTGCAAAAAAGATTTAGTAGTTGGTCAGATCTCCATAATGTCAATTCTCAGCATTCTCAACCTTGAATAATGAAGGTGCTGTGTTTCATAGGATATATAGTGCTGTGTGATAGATTGGTATTGGATTGTGTTGTCATCTGATGTATGATGATCTGACATTATTTATAGGTTTAACACATTAAAGTATTACACGAATAATGAATTATCTTTTTATTTTTTATTTTACAGGAATAAACAATGCCTTGTTCTAAGATTCAGATGTCATGGATGCCTTGCACTTTGGGCTTCATCGTGGGCTTTCTCATAACATTCTACTGGACTAGTGAGAAATTTTACTTGGGTACACTTTTACTAATCAATTCAACACCGGATTGGAAATTAACGACAAATTTCACTCCAAAACAAGGTAGCATACAAGTATATAACTCTCATTCTTTTCTTTAGTGTAAAACAAGAGTTTTGTAATCTATTGCTGATACAGAATCACACTCACCATTCGCTGTAGCACATTTCATGAACTGCAGCTTTTGTCTACAATGGTTGCAGATTGCTCCCCAAGGTGTTTTTGGTATCCTAGCAATCCCTGGTGCAAACCCACAGTATCATTGTTAGAAAGGGATTAGCAATGGCAGCCCTTATGTGTCTCGGAGGAAAGGTTTGCTTCAAATCAGGCTCTATGATTGCATGTAAGAATGTGCAAAGCCTTGATACTTAAATTATACTTAAATGTGAGAGGTTTGTATTGAAAGGTCAGCTCCACACAAAAATAGAGTTTTTTGGACTCATCATGAAGTTCTGCTCTCTGGGGGTTATTAAGGTCCCTTTCACACGTGTGTGACTTTTCCTGCATCTTTGGATATCAGAGACATGTCATACCCCATGATTCCCAATGATAACCATTCATATCTGTGTGACTTCAAGCCGCACCGACTTCAGATTAGTCCTTGTACTACTTTGGTTCAACTTTGATGTGAGTTGAGGTCCATAGAACTCAAGTTTACACCGGCATTCCAGTAAAAATGGGCAACAGAGCCACCCTGACCGTGGTTTTACCACCCACCGTAATTCTATCGTTACAGCCTGACCTGTACACATGCTGTGGCCACAATGCTTTGATTCGCAGCCACGGCATTTTAAACTGCAGAGTTTGACAGGTGTCAAACTCACCTGTTGAGAGAAATGGGGCCGCACTGCAACCCCAAGCCATACGCCAAACACTTGTCGTGGTGTGGCCTCATAATGTAAAATTGCCATATGGTGATTTAATAAAAAAAAGAAAACCAAATAGACACCAGGAGGCAGCAGTAGCATCTTCTAAGCATCTGCCAGCTGCTGCTATTCCACCTTCTGAAAAGAGATCCACTGCAAATCACTTTTCAGAGGGCAGTAAGTTTAACTGTTTATATGGAACGCCACTAAGTGACGGTAAATCCAACATTTTAGGGCTCTTTGAGACTTGCTGTGCCCAAGGTTGCTCTGTGAAGAGTGATTCAAGTTCTGATTTTTCTCCTCAGAGGGTATTCAAAAGGTGGTGCTATAACCCTCCTCACCAACTGTAAACCCTATAATGCCACACTACCATGCAGGATTGACATGCATTGAACCCAGTGGACGAGTTTAATAGGTGGTACTGTCTGTCAAACTTAGCACCCTGAAGTCTGGCCAATAAAAAAGCATTAAACCTGTGGCTCAGCCACCTGTCTGAAAGCACTTAGCCCTTGTTCACATTGAGCACGGCTTTGAAATCATGCGACTTCATCTTAAATCGCAGGATTGCAAAGCTGCCTGTCAGTGCGATTTTAAAGACATCTGTGCTGCTTCATGCACAGATGTCTACTGAAGTTGCACCCAAAATCATCAAAAGAAGTGCAGGAACTACTGTTGCAAATCGGTGCGGTGCCACAAAGTCGGCATTGCACCAATTGGAAGGGTGCCATTGCGGCAATAGGCTGCGACTTGTCATGCGATTTGACCTATCAAATCGCATAACAAGTCACTGCAATGTGAACGAAGGCTTAGAGTTGACACCAGAACAAGGCATGAGATGAAGTCATCCAATAGGGACACATGTTTCAGTGACAACTAAGGGCCCTTTCACACTTTCATGCTTCTGATGCGTTTACAAGGACAAACAATGGAAAGTGCCTTTTTCGTGCATTTTGAGAAACGACACCAAAGATGCAGCATGCAGGACTTTTCAAAGCACAGCACACCTTCAGTTTGAACAGTTACGAACATTTTATTGGAAATGGTTTTCATGCGCTTTTGTTGTCCTGGAAAAGTGCAGCAAAAGTGCACCAGAGTTAAAGGGGACTAAAATGTGAACTCCTCCTACTTTGGGGAGATTGCTCCTCAATTTTTGATGACAGAAGTGAAGAGAAATCTCCCCAACTGAACACGAATAGTAAAATATAAGCATAAAGAACTGAAGAGTAGTTCCACGCTATGGCCCCCTAAAAAATTCTGCTGCTGCTGCCTCCACTCAAACTACTACTGTGGTAGAGTTAAAGCCTAGAAAGGGAACTGAAGAGTGGATGTGGGGCTGCTTCAATGGTAATACTCTATGATATAGTGCAAAGTTCCTAATAAATCAACCCAGTGGTTGCCTGAATAAAGTGCAAATTTCATATAACATGATTAAAAGGTATACCTCCACAAAAAATAGAATACTCAATAACTGTATAAGTGCACACTGAAAACAACTGATATAGACACTATACTAACAATGCAGTGAATACATTCATATAAAGATGCACAATAGAAATAAAAGTGACAGGTGCTTAAAGCATTCTCTATTTCTCCCAATTAATAGTAACGAGTCCAAAGTTTATAAGTCAATAATAAATTGCTATTTAGTGCTTCAATATCTGTGCATTTTTCTTATAAGGACATGTGGTGTGCCAACTCCACTCATGCTCCCTTTTGTTAACTGCACTCACTAGAAGCAGTCTCATGCACATGGTAAAATGACAAAAACGAACCTCATAGTGTAATTCTGTCAGATGATTTTTTATAAAATGGTTAAAAAACTATGGTAAAAGCAGCAATACACGCAGAAATCAGGGACACAATGCACTCCGCATCGCTGCTCCTGATGATATCACTCTGACAAAATGCGTAGGGCGGAGCTTACAGAATCATTGTGTCACTTCCACTTCTGGTCCATGGAGCGCATCGTGTCCTGGACTTCCTGATTTCTGCTTTGCTGCTTTTACCATGTAAGTGGATTTTTAACCATTTTATAATAAATTATCTTGCAGAAGTACACTTTGGGGTTTGTTTTTGTAATTTTACCATGTGCATGAGACCGCTGGCTAAGAGGACTAAAATGTGACTATACATGTTGATGGCACAAGAGAGTTCTGAGGTAAAACTCTCAGCAATTTCCCAGACCCAGGGAGCCGCAGGTGGTGCATATAGCCAGTTATAGAAGTTCATCACTGTACGCCAGTGGCGGTGCGTCCATAAGGGTGCACGGGCGCCGCCCCATCTCTCCTGCCACCCCCTCTAGCACCAATAGATAGAGTCATGCATTGCATGACTCTATCTATGGCTGCCGCTGCCACCCCCTATTGAGATGCCCGGCCCCTTTTTGGGCGCAGGGAGCCTGAATTACAGCAGCAGGGGTGGTTTTGAAGCACCTGATTAGAGCCATTGGCTCTAATTGGCGTCAAAAAAGGCGACCAGCTCGCAGGTCACTCAGCAGTGTTAGAAAACCGAATGAATATTCGCTTTCCTAACACTAAACCGCTTCTCCCCCAATCAGGCGCTCGGATCTGTTACCCGTCACCTGATTGGCTGAAACGACAGGCACTGTGATTGGACGCCAGGCATCCAATCATAGCAGAGGATGGGAGAAGACATCGAGGAGCTGTCCCACCAAGACAAGTAAGTGCAGACGGCGGGCCGGCTGGGGGCACACTGGCAGCATTTGATATGGCACAGTGGCTGCGTTTAATGGGGCACAGTGGGAGCAATTGTTGGGCACAGTGGCAGGCAATTGATGGGCACAAATGGCTGCATATGATGGGCACACGTGGCTGCAAATTATGGGCAGAATGGTTGCATATGATGGGCACAAGTGGCTGCATTTGATGGGCACAGTGGTTGCATTTGATGGGCACAGTGGCTGCATATGATGGGCACAAGTGGCTGCATTTGACGGGCACAAGTGGCTTCATTTAATGGGCACAAGTGGCTGCATATGATGGGCACAAGTGGCTGCATTTGATGGGCACAAGTGGCTGCATTTGATGTGCACAAGTGGCTGCATTTGATGGGCACAAGTGGCTGCATAAGATGGGCACACGTGGCTGCATATGATGGGCACAGTGGCTGCATATGATGGGCACAGTGGTTGCGTTTGATGGGCACAATGGCTGCCTTTGATGGGCACAGTGAGGCTGCAATTGATGGGCACAGGGAGGCTGCAATTGATGGGCACAGTGAGGCTGCAATTGATGGGAGAGGGGGTGTTTCAGTATTTTTCAGTTTGTTTGCGCCCCCCAAAAAATTTGGAGCACCAGCTGCCACTGCTGTATGCGCTTGTACCAGCATAAACTCTGATGCTCTTTCTATTGATGTTTACCTGTGTATAACATATTTCCCAAACAAGACAGGTAAGTGCAGACGGCGGGCCGGCTGGGGGCACACTGGCAGCATTTGATATGGCACAGTGGCTGCGTTTAATGGGGCACAGTGGGAGCAATTGATGGGCACAGTGGCGGCAATTGATGGGCACAAATGGCTGCATATGATGGGCACACGTGGCTGCAAATTATGGGAACAATGGCTGCATATGATGAGCACAAGTGGCTGCATTTGATGGGCACAGTGGTTGCATGTACGTTTTACATTCAGGGAAATACTGTATATCATATGCGAGGGTAAATTTCTTACTGTAATGGTCTAGTGACTGACACAGTGACTATTAATGCAGCATTTCTTGCCCATGGTAGGTACTGTAGAATGGGGAAAAAAATGGTAGGTACTGTTTCCTAGAAACGTTATCTCTCATTATACTTTGGTGAACCTCTGGTCTTTGACTACTGAAATTATTTCCAGAAAAAGAAAACAGGGCTAGACTAGGGTGTAGGTGAGAAAAAGTTTTCCCAGGGATATTAATAATTTTGTACTCAGCCTAAAATGAAAACTAGCTTTGGATTCACTTTAAGGTCAGTAATAGATTTAATCCAAGTACAGTTCACCCACAAAGATGACTGTAATGGACAACTATACTCAGCAGCTAACCTCCTTATACTCATACCCTGACTAATGCGTGGCTGCTTAGGAGTGCATGTAGTGTCTAAGAGCATAAATAACATAAGAAAATTGAACCAAAAGACTGCTGAAGGATGGCGCCAACAGGTGGGTGTTTTTATACTTGCTAACAAGTTCTTGCATTTGAATATTACAGATAGCAGCGTGAGTGAAGAGCTTTCACATAAAATACGAGTGTTGTGTTGGGTCATGACAGCACCAGATCATTTACAGACTAAAGCTATTCACCTGAAAAACTCCTGGACTCGTCACTGTAATAAGATTTTATTCATGAGCTCCACTGCCGATAAGATCTTCCCCACTATTGGTCTGGACACCCAAGAAGGAAGGGACCATCTCTACTGGAAGACCATCCATGCGTTCCAGTATATACACGAACATCACTTCCATGAAGCTGACTGGTTTTTGAAGGCAGACGATGACACTTACATTGTGGTGGACAATTTACGATGGATGCTTTCAAATTATACACCGGACCAACCAATATATTTTGGCAAACGTTTTAAACCTTTTGTCAAGCAGGGCTACATGAGCGGTGGAGCTGGTTATGTACTCAGCAAGGAGTCTTTGCGACGCTTTATAGAGGGGTTTCGCAAAGGGGTCTGCTCTCACAAGTCCTCTGTGGAGGATCTGGAACTGGGCCAGTGTATGGAGGATATGGGGGTGATAGCTGGAGATACCAGAGACAGTGAAAAAAGAGAACGTTTCCACCCATTCATACCTGAACATCATTTGACTGGCCATTTTCCTGAAGATACTGTCTACTATTATTACTCTTATTACCCTATCATAGAGGTGAGTTCAGCACTGCTGGTGAATATAAACATATTTTTTTCCTTGTTATGTTATGGTATATGAACTATTGGATTTTGACAATTGTAAATTGACTATTTTTTATATGGTATTTCTATTGTTATGCAAGTAATCTAAATGCCAGATCTGATTATTAAATACAAACTATAAACACTAGCTACTATAAAGTGTTAGCTGGAGTATGGCTTCAAATTGTTAGTGTATCTAAATATGACAGTACATCTTATACTTCCCTCCCTCCTAGACTAGAAATGGAAAGGCCTGGAAACAAAACTGAAAAAAAATGGGGAACATTTTTTTTTCCTAAGCTGTTTTTTTTCCTGGAAAAATTGAAATGAAAAAAATAAGTTGAATTTGTTCATTTACAAAGGTAAATACTATATCCATGACATAGAATCCAAACTATATAATATGATGACCATAATGAAAGATTTCTGAGACTTTATGTGAAGTCTTAAATTATTGCAAGTTCTGCCAGCTAAAGAAAATCCTGGAAAACAGCTCAAGTACCACTATACTTCTCAATGCAGTTCTCAAACAAGAGAAATATGGATTTATGCCACTAGGGTGCACTGCAGGGAAAGGCTCCAGTTCAGTTTGCTTGTGGGCTCCATCTTGTACCTCCTACAGATGGATGATTGTCGGGCTACAGTAGAGGGTAATTTCTGTCCTCTCAGACCCTAATTGACTGGTAAAAGGGTATATTTGTATTACAAATTAGTTTATCTTAATGTAGCACCCTATAGGATGAGTCATCCAGCCCTGACCCCTAGTTAGGGTTGCCACCTCATTCCTTTAAACCCGAACACATATGAATTACACAGGTTCTGTGGCTGATTGAGGTGGCAATTAAACTCACTTGGTGCCTTATCTGCATTTAATTAGCCCCAGAACCTGTGTAATTCAAAGGTGTTCGGGTTTAAAGGGATGAGGTGGCAACTCTACCCCCAGTAAACCCTGACCCAATTAAGACTCAGGGATTTACAGCATGAGTCAAAGTAAATTTTCCTACACTGCCACTACTAATAGCACAAAAAAGTGTCATTTGTGACTGTTATAAGTGGTAGGGCAGTTAGTGGTAGGCCCCTTTAGGTCTAGGGTACCCCCCTAACCCCCCCCCCGTAATAAAGGTTTAACCCCTTGGTCACCCCCAGTTAACCCCTTCTTCGCTTGTCGCAAGTGTCACTAAGCGATCTTTTTTCTGATCGCTGTATTCGTGTCACAGGTGACGCTAGTTAGCAAGGTAAGTATCTAGGTTTACTGTCAGCTTTTTATAGCGTCAGGTACCCCCATATACTACCTAATAAAGGTTTTAACCCCCTGATTGCCCCCTAGTTAACCCTTTCACCAGTGATCACCGTATAACTGTTACGGGTGACCCTGGTTAGTTAGTTTGTTTTTTATACCCGCCGTTTATTACCCAATAAAGGTTTAACCCCCTGATCGCCCAGCGGGTGATCTGAGTTCTGCACTTTTCCTCCTGAAATGTCTCCATCTAAGAGCCTGATTACTGCTGAATAGCCATCTGGAAAACTACTTTGAGAGTGAGGATTCCTTCCAGTGTAAGGCCGGTTCCTCACATTCTTTTAGCCTAAATTAAAAAGGAAGAGCAAAATTAGGAATAGTATGTGCAGAGAGCAGTTACCCATAGCAACAAATGAGATTTCAGTTTATGCAAGTCTAATCGAGCAGCAGTTCTAACTGCTTGCTATAAATTGCTGATTGCTCTTGCCCTTTTTTTTTTCTTTTTAAATTTCTATTGTTGACTTAAGATGTCTCAATCTAAACTAATTTCTCAATATTGTATTTCCCAGGGTCCCCAATGCTGCTCAGACCTGGCCATATCTTATCATTATATGAATGCAGAACTCATACACACTTTGGAATATTTCACCTACCACCTGAGAGCGTATGGATACCAGTACCGTTATCAGCCATCACTACCAGAAAAGATGACTTCAGTGTTATAATTCGAATGTGACTGAAGCAGGAAATATTTCTTTAACATGTTCAACTACAAAGAAATGAAAAACTAATATTTCTCTTTACTATCCCCCTCATTTGATATAAACTGGTCGTCTGATACACAGTACTATACAGGGTCACGTGATGGCACTAAGACTTCCTGGTGCCCAATACGTGCCCCACCAGCATAGTTGCCAACATTGTAAAAAAAAAACTTTTGTGGCTGTAGGCGGAGCTGTCCAATAATTAGGGGGAAGGGCATTCGTCAGCAGGCGTGGCCTAGGAAAAACAGACAAGTGCTTCACGCGCCGCGGCGGAAAATGGGCGTGGTGTACGTGAATTTGTGGGCGTGGCTTAAATGGGCGTGGCTCTAGAGGGTGTGGTTACAGTCTGAAATGAATGAGGGATGGAGAGGGGGAGAGAGGGGGAGAGAGAGGGAAATGACGGGACAGCAGCCCCAGATCCTACACAGTAGAAATATGTGTATTCTAGAAAGTTTAACAAACAGCAGATAAAGATACTCCAAACACCTGGTGTTGGCACTTCAATCATCCCGGCACCATGGTTGTTATGGTGTCAGGATGATTGAAGCGCATTATTTCTATTATTATATTGTAATATAAAATGAAATCATTCAACTCACCATAATGCAGAATCAGTGGGAACCCTGAGCGTGTCACCTGCCACGTCGCCTGCCACCAACCGTCCGTCCTTGCTTCAGATGTCCCCGGCGGAGCTCCCCCTCACATCAGGTGTCCCCGGCGGAGCCCCCCCCTCACATCAGGAGTCCCCGGCGGAGCCCCCCCTCACAATCAGGAGTCCCCGGCGGAGCCCCCCCTCACATCAGGAGTCCCCGGCGGAGCCCCCCCTCACATCAGGAGTCCCCAGTGGAGCCCCCCTCACATCAGGAGTCCCCGGCGGAGCCCCCCTCACAATCAGGAGTCGCCGGTGGAGCTCCCCCTCACATCAGGTGTCCCCGACGGAGCCCCCCCTCACATCAGGTGTCCCCGGCGGAGCTCCCCCTCACATCAGGTGTCCCCGGCAGAGCCCCCCCTCACATCAGGTGTCCCCGGCAGAGCCCCCCCTCACATCAGGTGTCCCCGGCGGAGCTCCCCCTCACATCAGGTGTCCCCGGCAGGGCTCCCCCTCACATTAGGAGTCCCCAGTGCCCCCCCTCACATCAGGTGTCCCCAGTGCCCCCCCACTCACATCAGGTGTCCCCAGTGCCCCCCCTCACATCAGGTGTCCCCAGTGCCCCCCCACTCACATCAGGTGTCCCCAGTGCCCCCCCCACTCACATCAGGTGTCCCCAGTGCTCCCCCCCACTCACATCAGGTGTCCCCAGTGCCCCCCCCACTCACATCAGGTGTCCCCAGTGCCCCCCCCCACTCACATCAGGTGTCCCCAGTGCCCCCCCCACTCAAATCAGGTGTCCCCAATGCCCCCCCACTCACATCAGGTGTCCCCAGTGCCCCCCCACTCACATCAGGTGTCCCCAGTGCCCCCCCCACTCACATCAGGTGTCCCCAGTGCCCCCCCACTCACATCAGGTGTCCCCAGTGCCCCCCCCACTCACATCAGGTGTCCCCAGTGCCCCCCCCACTCACATCAGGTGTCCCCAGTGCCCCCCCCCACTCACATCAGGTGTCCCCAGTGCCCCCCCCCCTCACATCAGGTGTCCCCAGTGCCCCCCCTCACATCAGGTGTCCCCAGTGCCCCCCCACTCACATCAGGTGTCCCCAGTGCCCCCCCCACTCACATCAGGTGTCCCCTGTTCCCCCCCCCCACTCACATCAGGTGTCCCCAGTGCCCCCCCCACTCACATCAGGTGTCCCCAGTCCCCCCCCCACTCACATCAGGTGTCCCCAGTGCCCCCCCCCACTCACATCAGGTGTCCCCAATGCCCCCCCACTCACATCAGGTGTCCCCAGTGCCCCCCCCACTCACATCAGGTGTCCCCAGTGCCCCCCCCACTCACATCAGGTGTCCCCAGTGCCCCCCCCACTCACATCAGGTGTCCCCAGTGCCCCCCCCACTCACATCAGGTGTCCTCAGTGCCCCCCCCACTCACATCAGGTGTCCCCAGTGCCCCCCCCACTCACATCAGGTGTCCCCAGTGCCCCCCCACTCACATCAGGTGTCCCACAGCGGTGCGCGCGCTCCCCCCCACCTAGAACCCCCGCCCCTTTCCATATCAGACTGGCAGCGGGGCAGGGGGTAGGCGGGCCGAGGCGGAGCGGGGCGAGGCGGAGCGGGGCGAGGTGGAGCGGGGCAGGGGGTGGGCGACGACGCAGAAGCTTCGTCTAGCCCCCCCCCAGCCGTCTTCCTGAACTTCTACAAAATGGCGGCCGGCGGAGACAATGTCTCTGCCGGCCGCCGACCTCTAGCGGCGGCGGCGGCGGTTTCAAAAACGGGAACCGGATTTTTTGGGACATTTCCCAGGACACCACAAATCCGGGAATAAGGTCCAAGTCCCGGGAATGTCCCGGGAAATCCGGGACAGTTGGCAGCTATGCCCACCAGCACCCTGCATGGGGCCTACAACGTCTTTGGCTGTGCCAGCCTCCTGAAGCACTGGCATTTCAGACACCAGGAAGAGAAAGAGAAACAAACCCCACCAACTGTGTTTTATTTTTTTTCTCAGTGATCTGGCCAATTTTTTTTCTTGCACAGTGCACTTCCCATGGTGTGGGACTAACAGCTGAAGTGCGGACTACACAGGACTTCCTGTCCCTCCCTGTTCATAAAAAGGAGTGCTGAAATAAAACAGAAAAAAGTGAATTAATTTATTTATGTTAAAAAAATAATTACTGTTTATGGTAAACATCTGTTTAAATTAACCCCTTAAGGACCGAGTCTCTTTCTGAGATTTGTTGTTTGCAAGTTAAAAACATTTTTTTTTGCTAGAAAATTACTTAGAACCCCCAAACATTATACGTTTTTTTTTTTCAAACACCCTAGAGAATAAAATGGCGGTCGTTGCAATACTTTCTGTCACACCGTATTTGCGCAGTGGTCTTACAAGCACACTTTTTTTGAATAAAAAATAAATTTTTTTGAATTAAAAAATAAGACAACAGTAAAGTTAGCCCAATTGTTTTATATTGTGAAAGATAATGTTACACCGAGTAAATTGATACCCAACATGTCCCGCTCGTGGAATGGCGACAAACTTTTACCTTTAAAAATCTCCATAGGCGACGTTTAAAAAATTCTACAGGTTGCAAGTTTTAAGTTACAGAGGAGGTCCAGGGCTAGAATTATTGCTCTCGCTCTACCGATACCTCACATGTGTGGTTTGAACACCGTTTACATATGCGGACGCTACTCACGTATGCGTTCGCTTCCGAGCTCGTCGGGACAGGGTGCGTTTAAAAAAAATTTTTTTTTCTTATTTATTTTACCTTTTATTTTTACACTTTTTTTTTTTTTTTAAATTTGTCACTTTTATTCCTATTACAAGGAATGTAAACATCCCTTGTAGTAGAAAAAAGCATGACCGGACCTCTTAAATATGAGATCTGGGGTCAAAAAGACCTGAGATCTCATATTTAGACTAAAATGCAATAAAAAAAAATTGTCATTTAAAAAAATGATTTAAAAAAAATGGCCCTTTAAGAGCTGTGGGCGGAAGTGACATTTTGACGTCACCCAGCAATTGTATGGAGACGGGTGGGGGCCATCTTCCCCTCACTCATCTCCATACCCAGCTAGAGACAGGACTCGATCGCCTCCGCCGCTGCTGACGGCTCCCGTAAGCGGTGGAGGGCACCAGATCCCAGCGGAATGGGGGGGCCCTCTCCCTCCACCGATAAAAGTGATTTCGCCGCAGAGACCACTTTTATCTTGTAGCAGACCGCCTGCTAAAGAAGGGGTTACCGGGGTTATGGCAGCTAGCTGCTGACATAACAACGATATCCTCCTTCAAACAGCCGACGTAAAACTGCGGCGTGCGGTCCATAAGTGGTTAAAACTGCCAAGGAGCACTATTGCTAAACATTGGAAACAATAGGTGTTGCCATTTGACTACATTAAAAGAAAATTGAATTGGATCATGGTTAATGACAAATGTACCTGCATGCTTTATAACAATACAACGAAATCTGATAAAACGTGGGACCTGTGGATTCAATACCCATCTATCCCCTACTGGGGCCTCAGCTGACCCTCTTCCACTTCCATTTCAATTTCTCTTTTATTCCCTCTTTCTTGTCTCCTCGTTTCTTCCGTTTTTTTGTTTTTTTTCTCGATCTCATTTTTCTTTCTTGATGTACTTAATGTACTAGACAGCTAAAACAGCATACCTTCTACTGACCAGTGTGATGGATGCCCCACAGAGCGTTTATCCACAGGTGTACCCTTTCCTCGTTTACCTAGATGTAAGTTATTTATGTGTTTTTATTAATACACACTTTACAGTCTGACATCTAGGTAGGGTACTTGTTAAGTGCCCCCATAGCAAGCCGCTTGCTGTGGGGGTACTCATGCATGCTCACTCCCAAGCCAGCTCTCTGCTCTGCGTTCATAAGACACAGAGAGCTCGGCTTAGCCCTGCCCCCTGCCTTCGCCTCACTGGCTGTGATTGACAGCAGCGGGAGCTTGACAGCAGCGGGAGCCAATGGTTCCTGCTGCTGCATCTCAGGAGGGAGAGACCCAGGAGAGCCTTGGGTCTCGTGCACATCGCTGAATCGAGATTGGGCTTAGGTAAGTATTAGGAGGGGCTGAGGGGGGAGCTGCACACTGAAGGTTTTTTAAATGCACTGCCAACACATGGCAAAGGACAGCAAAACTGGTATCGCCTTTTTTTTAAATTTAATTCACCACAATGCATGGCTTGGTTCTCTTTGCAATGTGGTAACATGCAAATCTGACTGGGCCCTAATTTTTTTAAAGTGTACCACAGTGTATTGTTTCCTTCTGTGTACTGTGGTGTGCTCTACCGCAGACCCATTGCAGTGCTATTCAAAAATGATTGGCACTGCAATGTAACACCATCAATGATCTTTAACTGTGCTTTGTGGTAAGGCACATTACCTTACACATGTTTAAAGCTAGTCTTATATTACTGTCTGTACTAGGGTTTTTGAGGGTAGTGAGTTTCAGTAATGTGTGTTAAAATGCGCATTCTACCATGCATTGCTGCAACAAACAACTACTTAATTTTGAAAGGCATCATAATGCATAAACACAGACCACTGCAACCAGGGCCAGATTAAGAGCATCATGGGCCTGGTGCTAAGGATTTTGGTGGGCCTTTTTATGAAAAGAAATAAAATGAAAACGCAAACAATTTTTTGTTAAATTTAAATTAAAGAGAGAGAGGGGTGTGAGAGAGAGGTTAAGAGAGAGAGAGAGGGGGGGGGGGTGATAGCGATATAGGGGGTTGAAAGAGAGGGGATGAGAGAGAGTGGGAAAGAGAGAGAAAGGGGGTGAATGAGAGAGAGAGGGGTGAGAGAGAGGGGACGAGAGAGAGGGGGGGGGTGATAGCAAGATAGGGGGTTGAAAGAGAGGGGATGTGAGAAGGGGGGAAATAGAGAAAAAGGGGGTGAATGAGAGAGAGAGGGGGGTGAGAGAGAGAGGACAAGAGAGAGAGAGGGGGTGCGAAAAAGATGAATAGAGAGAGGGTGAAAGAGAGAGAGGGTGGTAGGGGGTGAAGGGGGTGAGAGAGAGAGAACAGGGTGAAAAAGAGGGGATGAGAGAGAGAGGGTGTGAGGGGGTGAAAGAGAGAGAGGGGGGGGTGAGAGTGAGGGGATGAGTCTGTGGGGGGCACAGCATAGTACATTACAGGGGTGGGGGGAATAGCACAGTACATTACATGGTTGGCACAACACATTACATGGTGGATACATGTGTAGCAATAACTTTCGGTGGAGCTGCTGGTTTAAGCGGGCCTGTCCTCTATGCTCTTCACCCTTCCTAAATTGTTCAATCCCCTTGACACAAATGTAGTGCAGTGTTGTAATAATATGAGTATCGACTTTAACCCACAATATACACTTATATTATATATAGTTATAGTTACCTCTACCTGGGTGCTGGTAGCTCCACCTGCAGGAGAAATGACAACACTGCACACAAACTTCAGTAATAACCAAAAACAACTTCTTTCTTAAGGTAAATAATATATTTATATAAAGAATTATTACAATGACTATACTATCACACCAACGTGGTGTAACAGTATAAGAAATGGTTGTGACAATCAGTAACAGACACAAATATATCTAATTATATATAAATATACCCGGGAGCTCCCCCTGCTCTAGACCTTAAAGTCACTATCCTTTGTAACTAAATGCAGGGCCCTGCAATGAAAAGGTAGTCCGGACTTCTTCAGTCTTCGCTAGCTTTTATAATTGTAATCCGCAAGGGGTTCCTCCTGGGTGTTGCACAGTGTAATATAACACACTAAAACAATTGTAATCCAGCAGATTGACTAAGTGTTCTTATATGAAGAAAACAAACATCTAGCATCCGTTCTTGAATACTGGAGTCTATTCAGATGTAAAGTTCTCCAACTTAACTTGTTCCGTGGGACTATAAGTCCCAGCAACACTCTGTAATAGTTCTAACTGTGTATGTAATAGTTAAACAAACTTCTGGGTGTTAACCGTCTCACCACACGGGATCCGGGCAGATGGATATCTCCGTTTCAACAGTTCCCAGTCTGTATGGAGGCACCACCACGCCGTCACACTGTTCCGTTACAAACGACCAGGAGTCCTCGGTTATCTCCCCACGGGTCTCCGGAACAATCACTTCTGCTGTTCCAGTACACTGTGATGTGATGGCAGGATCCTTGCAGCTGCTCCGCTCCTTAGCAAAGTAGGCCGCAACCCTGTAGGACACACACACCCACAGGGTTCTGCTGGCAGGCCACGCGTCCCAGGCACAAGAGAGCTAAGATGGTTGCTCCTTACCCTTTTATATCCTCCCACAATGCAGTTCAGTTCTCACCTTGTCCAGGAGCATTGTGGGTGGGTCAGAGCTAAAGTTCCGAAGTAAACAATAAATCACTTCCATGTCACTTCACTTAATCATGAAATGTAAACGTATTGTACTTTTCAAATTTTCCACAAGATGGCACTAACACAACTTATGTACTGTATAACACACATATGACTAGAAACAGAAGTTGTCAGCGCTACACATGGATACAGCACATTTAATGGTGGGCAAAGCACAGTACATTACATGGCGGGCAGAGCACATTACACGGTTGGCACTGCCCAATACAGCACATTACAAGGTAGGCACAGTACATTATATGGTGGGCACAGCACATGACATGGTTGGTACTGCACAACACAGCACATTGCATGGTGGGCACAACACAGCACATGCACATGGTGGGCACAGCACATGACATGGCGGGAACAGCTGAGCACATTACATGGTGGGCACTGCACATTACAAATGGGCACTGCACAGCACATTATATGGTGGGCACAGCACATTATATGGTGGGTACTGCACATGGCATGGTGGGCACTGCACAGACACAGCACAGCACACTACATTGTGAGCACAGCACATTAAATGGTGGACCTCGCACATGACATGGTGAGCCCTGCACACCACATTCCATTGGGCACATTGGTGGGCACTGCACGACACAGCACATTACATTGTGAACACACCACATTAAATGGTGGACACCACACATGACATGGTGAGCCTTGCATAGCACATTCCATTGTGGGTACTGCACGGCACATGCCATGGTGAACAATGTACAGCACATTACATGGTGAGTACAGCACATTACATGGTAGGCACTGCATGGGCGCAGCACATGACATGGTGGGCACAACACAGCACATGACATGGCGGGCACTGCACAGCAATACAATTTACATGGTGGGCACTGCATGGCACAGCACATAGCACATTACATGGTGGGTACAGCGCATTACATGGTGGGCACTGCATGGCACAGCACATGACATGGTGGGCACAGTGCATGACATGGTGGGCACTGCATGGCACAGCACATTACATGGTGGGCACAACACATTACATGGTGGGCACTGCATGGCATAGCACATTTCACGGTGGACACTGAAAATTACATGGCGAGCATTGCAAGGCACAGCACATGACATGGTGGGCACTGCACATTACATGGCAGGTGCTGAATGGCACAGCCCATGACATGGTGGGCATTGCACATGACATGGTGGGCACTGGATGGCACATCACATAACATGGTGGGCACTGCACATTACATGGTGGGCACAGCACATGACATGGTGGGCACTGCAAGGCACAGCACGACATGGTGGGCACTGCAAGGCACAGCATGACATGGTGGGCACTGCAAATCACACGAAGGGCAATGCAATGCACAGCACATGGCACAGTACATGACATGGCAGGCACTGCATGGCACATCACATGACATGGTGGGCACTGCACATTACATGGTGGGCACAGCACATGACATGGAGGGCACTGCAAGGCACAGCACGACATGGTGGGCACTGCAAGGCACAGCATGACATGGTGGGCACTGCAAATCACATGAAGGGCAATGCAATGCACAGCACATGACATGGTGGGCACAGCACATTACATGGTGGGAACTGCAATGTACAGCACATGACATGGTGCACACTGCAATGCACAGCAAATGGCATACTGGACACAGCACATTACATGGGGGCACTGCAATGCACAGCACATGACATACTGGACACAGCACATTACATGGGGGGCACTGCAATTCACTGCACATAACATAGTGGGCACAGCACATTACATGGTGGGCACTGCAATGTACAGCACATGACATGGTGGGCACTGCACATTACATAGTGAGCACTGCAGTGCACAGCACATGACATACTGGACACAGCACATTACATGGGGGCACTGCAATACACATGACATGATATGGTGGGCACAGCACATTACATGGTGGGCACTGCAAGGCACAGCACGACATAGTGGGCACTGCACATTATATAGTGGGCACCAGTGGCAGCTGGTGAAGTTTTAGGATGGGGGGGCGCCAGACCCCGCCCTTCCTTTTTGACCCCTCCCACTTGGTGAAAATGGGCCTGGTTTCAGCGAAATAGTGGGCGTGGCTCTAAGGTGGTGTGGTTAACGTCTGAGATGAACGAGGGATGGAGGGAGAGAGGGACAGCAGGCCTAGATCCTACACAACAATAGAAATGTGTATTCTAGAAAGTTTAACAATCAGCAGATAAAGATACTCCAAACACCTGGTGTTAGCGCTTCAATCATCCCGGCACCATGGTTGTTATGGTGTCAGGATGATTGAAGCGCATTATTACTATTATTACATTGTAATATAAAATGAAATCATTCAACTCACCATAATGCAGAATCAGTGGGAGCCCGGAGTGTGTCACTAGCCACGTCGCCTACAACCAGATGCCATCAGGTGTCCCCAGCAGTCCGTCCCTACATGCAGCCTGTGTCACATCAAATGCAGCCTCTGTCACATAAAATGCAGCCTCTGTCCCCCCAAATGCAGCCTCTGTCTCCCCAAATGCAGCCTCTGCCCCCCCCCCAAATGCAGCCTCTGCCCCCCCCAATGCAGCCTCTGTCACCCCCAAATGCAGCATGCCTGTGTCCCATTCCATGCAGCCTCTGTTCCCATTAAATGCAGCCTCTATTCTCCCAAATGCAGCCTCTGTTCTCCCAAATGCAGCCTCTGTCCCCCCCAAATGCAGCATGCCTGTGTCCCATTAAATGCAGCCTCTGTTCCCCCAAATGCAGCCTCTGTCCCCCCCAAATGCAGCCTCTGTCCCCCCAAATGCAGCCTCTGTCCCCCCAAATGCAGCCTTTGCCCCCCAATTGCAGCATGCCTGTGTCCCCCCCCCAAATGAAGCCTCTGCCCTCCCCCAAATGCAGCCTCTGCCCCCCCAATGCAGCCTCTGTCCCTCCCAAATGCAGCCTCTATCCCCCCAAATGCAGCATGCCTGTGTCCCATTAAATGCAGCCTCTGTTCCCCCAAATGCAGCCTCTGTCCCCCCCAAATGCAGCCTCTGTCCCCCCCAAATGCAGCCTCTGCCCCCCCAAAATGCAGCCTCTGTCCCCCCAGAATGCAGCCTCTGTCCCCCCCAATGCAGCCTCTGCCCCCCCAATACAGCCTCTCCCCCCCCAAAATTCAGCCTCTGCCCCCCCCCAAAATGCAGCCTCTATCCCCCCCAAAATGCAGCCTCTGCCCCCCCAAATACAGCCTCTGTCCCCCACGCAAATACAGCCTCTGTCCCCTTACATCAGAGTTGCCATCAGTGTCCCCCCACAGCATGTGTCCCCATCAGAGCCCCCCACAGCATGTGTCCCCATCAGAGCCCCCCACAGCATGTGTCCCCCACAGCAGGTGTCCCCCATCAGAGGCCCCCACAGCAGGTGTGCCTTTTAGAGCCCCCCACAGCAGGTGTCCCTCACAGCAGGGTGTCTCCATCAGAGTCTCCCCACAGCAGGTGTCCCCATCAGAGTCCCCCCGCAGCCGGTGTCCCCTATCCGAGTCCCCCAGGAGGTGTCCCCCATCAGAGTCCCCCACAGCAGGTGTCCCCCATCAGAGCCCCCAACAGCAGGTGTCCCCCATCAGAGTCCCCCCACAGCAGGTTTCCCCCATCAGAGCCCCCCACAGCAGGTGTCCCCCATCAGAGCCCCCCACAGAAGGTGTCTCAATCAGAGTCCCCCCACAGCAGGTGTCTCCATCGGAGTCCCCTAAAACAGGAGTTGCCCATCAGAGCCCCCCACAGCAGGTGTCCCCATCAGAGCCCCCCAACAGCAGGTGTCCCCATCAGAGCCCCCAACAGCAGGTGTCCCCATCAGAGTCCCCTCACAGCAGGTGTCCCCCATCAGAGCCCCCCCACAGCAGGTGTCCCCATCAGAGCTCCCCCACAGCAGGTGTCCCCATCAGAGCCCCCTCACAGCAGGTGTCCCCATTCACAGCAGGTGTCCCCATCAGAGCCCCCTCACAGCAGGTGTCCCCTACAGCAGTTGTCTCCATCAGAGTCCCCCCACAGCAGGTGTCCCCATCAGAGTCCCCCCACAGCATGTGTCCCCCATCAGAGCCCCCCCACAGCATGTGTCCCCCATCAGAGCCCCCCCACAGCAGGTGTCCCCATCAGAGCCCCCCACAGCAGGTGTCCCAATCAGAGTCCCCCCACAGCAGGTGTCCCCCATCAGAGCCCCCCCACAGCAGGTGTCCCCATCAGAGCTCCCCCACAGCAGGTGTCCCCATCAGAGCCCCCTCACAGCAGGTGTCCCCTACAGCAGTTGTCTCCATCAGAGTCCCCCCACAGCAGGTGTCCCCATCAGAGTCCCCCCACAGCAGGTGTCCCCCATCAGAGCCCCCCACAGCAGGTGTCCCCATCAGAGTCCCCCCACAGCAGGTGTCCCCATCAGAGTCCCCCCACAGCAGGTGTCCCCATTAGAACCCCCCACAGCATGTGTCCCCCATCAGAGCCCCCCCCCACAGCAGGTATCCCCATCAGAGCCCCCCACAGCAGGTGTCCCCATCAGAGCCCCCTCACAGCAGGTGTCCCCATCAGAGCCCCCCACAGCAGGTGTCCCCATCAGAGTCCCCCACAGCAGGTGTCCCCATCAGAGCCCCCTTACAGCAGGTGTTCCCATCAGAGCCCCCTCACAGCAGGTGTCCCCTACAGCAGTTGTCTCCATCAGAGTCCCCCCACAGCAGGTGTCCCCATCAGAGTCCCCCCACAGCAGGTGTCACCTACAGCAGTTGTTCCCATCAAAGTCCCCCCACAGCAGGTGTCCCCCATCAGAGTCCCCTATCAGAGCCCCCCACCAGAGCCCCCCATAGCAGGTGTCCCCCATCAGAGCCCCCCACAGCAGGTGTTCCCCATCAGAGCCCCCCACAGCAGGTGTCCCCCAAAGCAGGTGTCTCAGAGTCCCCCCACAGCAGGTGTCCCCATCAGAGTCCCCCCACAGCAGGTGTCCCCATCAGAGCCCCCCACAGCAGGTGTCCCCCATCAGAGCCCCCCCACAGCAGGTGTCCCACATCAGAGCCCCCCACAGCAGGTGTCCCCTACAGCAGTTGTCCCCATCAAAGTCCCCCCACAGCAGGTGTCCCCCATCAGAGCCCCCCACAGCAGGTGTCCCCCATCAGAGCCCCCCACAGCAGGTGTTCCCCATCAGAGCCCCCCACAGCAGGTGTCCCCCAAAGCAGGTGTCTCAGAGTCCCCCCACAGCAGGTGTCCACACAGCGCCAGCGGTACTTACCTTGGGTCTCCTGCGGTGTCCTCCTCCTCACACTGGCACCAGCATTCTTCCTGTTTCCTCTCTCGGGTGCAATGAGAGAGGGAATCAGGAAGTGACATCTGACTCAGGGCAGATGTCAATCAAATCTGAAGTGCCGAGTAGCTTCCGCCCGGCGCCTGTAGTATCTATTACTATGGCCGGGCGGAAGTTACTCGGCACTTCAGAAAACGCCACAAGGCGGGCTAAATGCCCGCAAATGCAGCGCCACGTCTGCAATCTCGTGATTGCATAGACGTGGCGCTTCCTATAAGTGCACTGTGTCCGGCGTCGCACTGTGTCCGGCGTCCGAACACAGTGCACTTAAGGACCTTTTTTTTTTTTAAAGGGCCAGTAATAAAAAAATGTTTTTTTCTTTTTTTTTTGACTTTTTTTTTTTGCTGCCTGGAGAGGGGTGGGGTGGGGGGGGGGGTGGGCAGCGCCCAGGTGCCCCCTATGGACGGGCCGCCACTGGTGGGCACTGCAATGCACAGCACATGACATGGTGGGCACTGGGCACAAGAGACATGGGGGGAAGCAGCAGTCTGTCCCCTAGCACAATAATTACACAACACCTGGCTTCTGCTGGTTAGAACAACATCAGTGCCCCTCCCCCAGACAGCTCCCAGACACTGAGGATTTGTGTGAGTGTAACAGATCCTGTGAAATGGAGTCAGGCATCGGCAGAGACAAGACTCAGCTACACTGACTAACTCTTGTCTCCTCCATGTGTGCAGTGCACAGAGGGCTCCTCTTCCTTCAGGAAGGCACACAGATATTGATAAGCCACTGGCATGGGCCTATATTGAGGGAGGGGCCTGGAGCTGCATCTCCACTAGCCCTTATGTTAATCCGGCCCTGACTGCAACACATCTAGGTCTTGTTGTGCACCACAGAGCACAGATGTGAACCATCTGTACATTGTGGTGTGCTGCCTTAAAAAAAGGTTTGAGTCCATTTTTTCCTTGCCCAATGGTGCTATCTGTCTTTAAAGCCTAATGCCGCGTACACAACCATCCAAGATTTTTCCAGTGGAATCAGTTCCTATTGGGAAAACCGCTCATCTGTATGCTGTTCCAAAGGACCAAAAACTACGCAAGGGCAGCTATTGGCTACTGGCTATTGAACTTCCTTTTTCTAGTCCCGTCTTATGTCATCGTGTTCTAAACGATCGGACTTTGGTGTGATCGTGTGTAGGCAAGTCTGTTTCAGAGGAACTCCTTCGGAACTCGAAAAAACCGTCAGAGTTTATTCTGACGAAAAGTCCGGTCGTGTGTACACGGCATAAGACTGTCACTTACGCGGATGACTTTCTATCTATCCAAATATGTCTAACCTGAACCCCAGTTCTGATTTCCAAAAATATGTTGATCTCCCCAAGTTCCATATTAGTTATGTTAAATCTGAAACATTCAATCTCTCTTCACATGTAAAACCCAATAGGCTACAATAAAATCTCTGATTTAAATTAACTTCCCAATCCATTAAACATTTGGATTTTCATCTGCCCAATGACCTTGCTAAAACATTCAAAGTTAACTTTCCACAAATCCTACAGAAAATAAAGATTGAGCCACATCTTGGAATAACTTTTATTGGACTTCCACTCAATACATTTAATGGACTTTCACTCAGTACTTAACAATAAACCATCCAAATAAATCACACTATACTATACAAAATAAAAAATGAAGGAGGCTTGACCCTACTAGATGTCAAAATATACCATGCTGCTATTCATCTAGTCTGAATTATATACTGGTGTAGACATGAAAGACTTATGCCTCGTACACACAATCAGAATTTCCGCCAACAAAACCGTGGAATTTTGTCCGAAGTGCGTGGGCCCTAACTTGTCTTGCATACACACGGTCACACAATTGTTGGCCAACAATTACGAACGTAGTGATGTACTAGACGTACTACGTGCTTTTTCAGCAGTTTTGCGCCACCCTTTGGGCTCCTTCTGCTAATTTCATGTTAGTAGAAGTTTTGTGAGTGTTGATTCGCGCTTTTCATTTCGCACTTTTCATTTCTCTCTTTTCAGTTTGCGCTTTTCAATGAGTTTATGAACGGCCGTTCGTCAACCAGACATGTTGCGGAATCGGAGGAGATAACGCGTTATTTATAATTGGCTTTGGAGTTTTTGCTTTGAATTTTTTTGGTTGAATAATGATTTGATTTGGTATATTTTCTATATTTTTGGATAGCATGTCTATTTGTATTTGTTTTCTTTTTTTAATGCACAATAAAAAAATTGTGGAGAATAATGCTTGGCGATGTGTTTTACTTCAAATGACAGTTTGGGAGTAGGCAGTTACATTTAAAAAAATACAATGTAAAATTGACAAGGGGCACCAACATAGTTGTAGCTTTGATCTTAAAAACATCAGGATAATGGTGCTGTGGTAACTTGCCCAAATAAAAAAAAAAAAAGCATAATATTATTCTTGATATCCTAGAAAAAAAAAGCCTTTGAAAACTTGTTTGCAATAACTCCATCAGTATGACCAGCAAAGCAGCTTCATTATTATCCCATTAAAGAAGAGAATTGTGCGCTGCATTTGGAGATTTCATAATTTGCCATGTCACGAATGTTAATTCTCCATTATGAATGCTAGTTTACAAGACCGACCGCTTCTGACTCGTCCTTGCTTCCGAGCATGCATGTTTGTATTTTGGACTTTTGTCCGACAGACTTGTGTACACACGATCGGAAAATCCGACAACACACATTTGTTGGCGGAAAATTTGAAAACATGCTAGCCAACATTTGTTGGAGGAAAGTCTGACATCCAACATTTCCCGTCAGAAAGCCCGATCATGTGTACGGGCCTTTAAGCTATGGATACCCTTAGAAAACACTGCATCTTCAGTTCCCCTCTCAGCTCTACCTTGGAGCCTCCATTCTGTCCCACAATCAATTATACACCATCTAACGAAAGCCTCACCAGGAAGACCACTTAGAAGGTTTTTTCTTCTATGCGCCTCTCTGAACACACTTCTTTACTTCTCCCAATCATTAGAAAACCACTATTCCTGGACTTCAAGACCCAGCCTTTACTCAGTTATTGACAATTGACAAATGGCAAAATATTTCAGAACTCATTCAGCTTGGCACTCACAATCATGCATCTAGATACTCACCATTTTGGACATTATGGACAGATTGTTGTTGTTCAGACATTCAGTCGTGTCCGACTCTTCATGACCTCATGGACCATAAAGCGTCAGGCTTTTCTGTCCTCCGCTGCCTCCAGGAGCTTGCCTAACTTTATGTTCATGGTTTCGATGATGCTATCTATCCATCTTGTTTTCTGCCATCCTCTTCTCCTTTTTCCTTCTATGTTTCCCAGCATCAGGGTCTTTTCCAATGAGCCCTCTCTCCACATCAGGTGACCAAAGTATTCGAGTTTCAGTTTCAGGATCTGTCCTTCCAGTGAATATTCAGGGTTGATTTCCTTCAGAATTGACTGGTTTAATCCTCTTGCCATCCAAGGGACTTTCAAGAGTCTTCTCCATCACCACAGTTCAAAAGCATCAATTCTTCATTTAGTCTTCCTAATGGTCCAACTTTCACAGCCATAGGTTACTACTGGGAATACCATAGCTTTAACTGTGTGGCACTTTGTCGGTAGGGTGAAGTCTCTGCTTTTTATAATGTTGTCTAGGTTTGCCATTGCTTTCCTCACAAAAAGCAAACGGCATAACCTTGCTAGCGTGTGAGATGAGTGGGATTGTACGGTAGTTTGAACATTCTTTGGTGCTGCCTTTCTTTGGTATCGGAATGTAAACTGACCTCTTCCAGTCCTGTGACCATTGTTGAATTTTCCTAATACTTTAACAGCATCATCTTTTAGAATTTTAAGTAACTCAGCTGGGATAACCCCCCTTTCTGTTAGCTTTGTTATTAGCAATGTTAGTTATGATTTTTCCTCCCTTCGTTACCCTCAGCTGAATGCTTGAAATCAGAACCTGACAACCATGTACTCTACCTTTGCTACAATTTTTTACTTTCTGCTTACCATAATTCCCCACTTTCTTTCCTTAAAAAATAAAAACAAGACCCAAACTTACACCTCATGTCTGAAGATAGATTAAAACTCCTTACTTTAACTTTCAAATCATCAACTAATAACAAATATTAGGAGTCTGGATATAAGATATTAACACAATGATTTAGGACCGTCCACACAAACCATTCTATTTTTCCCAACTCTCTTGGTTTTTAGACTCTTCCTCTGCAGACATGTACATGTTTTCTGGTCTTGCCCAAAGTATCATGTTTTTAGGATCAGGTCTGAAACATCATACAAAAATGTACTGAAAATTCCAAAACCTGTTTTTTTTCTATTGCATCACAATTCCCTTTCTCTAAAAATATACAAGACCAATTATCATCCATTGGGTAAACAATACTAGCTGCTCTCTGCAAAAAACTTCACAACCTTAAGATGCAATATGGGGTACAATAAAATAAATTATATTAAATACATGGAGGACCCGACATATATGGAGGAATGCATACATTGCTGGAATTTACAAGAATCATTAAAAATTTTGCTAGTGCACAATCCTTCCTCTTCAATCCCCCTATCCTACCTCTTCCCTTCACCCATTTATCCAAACTTATCTTGCTCCCCTCTTTTTTTTGTTTTGTAACATTCTCCCTGTACCTGAACCCCATCCCCTTTCCTTGTGTCCAGCATACTCTCCCTCCCACAGGGATGACGACATTCTTCTACCATTCCAACCCACCAAACTATCTTGGCCCTCACTCTTCTCTTCTCTATAGTAAGTTTCACAGACTCGATTGAAGAGTTTATATTTTTTATCCAAAAACCCATAGGGGTTGACCTCATACTCCATATTTAAATTTTTTTTATATTTCAATCATTGTTGAAAGATAATTGGATTAAAGTGATTGTAAACCTAAAAACAATAAACATGTCATACTTACCTGCTTTGTGCAATGGTTTTGAATTTCTGTAATGGGTTCACAAAAGGAAGAAAAACTTTTCTTGATTGAACAAAGTTTCGGGCAGTGCATGTGGTTATAGTTCAGAATAGGGATGAGCTCGATATTCGATTCGAACATCTGGTGTTCGCCCATTCGACAAACAGAGAACATTATGGGGCATTCATGGGAAATTAGAGCGCTGCAGAATGCCCCATAATACACCGTGAGATTGCAGTGCATAGCTGATTGGCCAAAGCATGCACCTGACCTGCATGCTTTGGCCAATCACAGTGCTCTCTGCTGACAGAGCCATAATTGGTCAAAGGCAGGGTGCCTTTGGCCAATCATGGCTCAGGGGGACTAAGTCCACGCCCCACACTATATAAGGCTTCTTACATAGCGGCCACGTGTAATGTTGTTGGCATGGACGGAAAGATAGCTAGAGTTAGATTAAGCAGGCAGGTTATTTCGTTAGTGGCAGTGTATTTGATATACCGTATATACTCGAGTATAAGTCGTTCCGAGTATAAGTCGAGGCCCTAATTTACCACAAAAAAATGGGAAAAACTTATTGACCCGAGTATAAGACGAGGGTGAGAAATGCACAGCTACTGTAAGTGGAAAAGAGGGTCAACAATGCCCATTTGCAGCCTCACTGTGCCCATTGGCAGCCATAGGTCCCCTGAACTTCAAACTCGGTAGTTAAGGGTTCCTAGATGCTCCCTAGCTGCAGCCAAAATTTGGGGTCTCTGAACCCAAAGGGTCCCGAAATGACATTGCAGCAGATGGACACAGTTGACCGAATTTGGGGCCCTGTATCTCAGGGGCACTTAGTGCTAAGAACCCCAAATTTGGTGTGCAAACCCAGTGGAACTAGCACCATAACATTTCCAAAGCTGGGGTTTCTAGCACCAAATGACCCCGAGATACAGGGCCCCAAAAATCAGTTCAGAAAATGTCAAGCCCTTTTCTACAGCAGAGAATGACATTTTCCGAACCAGTTTGGGGGCCCTGTATCTCAGGGCCCCTTAGTGCTAGGAACTTCAGCTTTGGATATGTTGTGGTACCAGTTCCACTGGGTTTGCACACCAAATTCTTGGGGTTCTTAGCACTAAGTGACCCTGAGATATGAGGCCTCAAACTCGGTTCAGAAAATGTCAAGCACTTTTCTGCAGCAGAGAATGACATTTTCTGAACCGATTTTGGGGCCCCGTATCTCGGGGCCACTTAGTGCTAGAAACTTCAGCTTTGGATATGTTGTGGTACCAGGTCCACTGGGTTTGCACACCAAATTTGGAGTTCCTAGCACCAAGTGGCCCTGAGATACGGGGCCCCAAAGTCGGTTCGGAAAATGAAATTTTTTGCTGCAGAAAAGTGCTTGACTCGAGTATAAGTCCAGAGGGGCACTTTCAGCACTAAAAAATGTGCTGAAAAATTCGACTTATACTCGAGTATATACGGTATATATATATATATATATATATATATATATATATATATATATACATATATACAGTCAGTCTAGTATATATATATATATATATATATATATATATATATACACAAGGGGGACGGAAAGTATTCAAACCCCCTTACATTTTTCACTCTTTCTTGTATTGCAGCCATTTGCTAAAATCATTGTATGTGTGTGTGTGTATATATATATATATATATATATATATATATATATATATATATATATATATATATACACACACACACACACAGCTGTGCTCATAAGTTTACATACCCTGGCAGAATTTATGATTTCTTGGCCATTTTTCAGAGAATATGAAAGATGACACAAAAACTTTTCTTTCACTCATGGTTAGTGTTTGGCTGAAGCCATTTATTTTCAATCAACTGTGTTTACTCTTTTTAAATCATAATGGCAACAGAAACTACCCAAATTACCCTGGTCAAAAGTTTACATACCGCAGTGCTTATCACTGTGTATTGCCCCCTTTAACATCAATGACAGCATTAAGTCTTTTGTGGTATTTGTGGATGAGGCTTTTTATCTTCTCAGATGGTAAAGCTGCTCATTCCTCTTGGTAAAAAGCCTCCAGTTCCTGTAAATTCTTGGGCTGTCTTGCATGAACTGCACGTTTGAGATCTCTCCAGAGTGGCTCAATGACATTGAGGTCAGGAGACTGAGATGGCCACTCCAGAACCTTCACTTTATTCTGCTGTAGCCAATGACAGGTTCAACTTGTCCTTGTGTTTTGGATCATTGTTGTGTTGGAATGTCCAAGTACATCCCATGTGCAGCTTCCTGGCTGATGAATGCAAATGTTCCTCCAGTATTTTTTGATAACATACTGCATTCATCTTGCCATCAATTTTGACCAAATTTCCTGTGCCTTTATAGCTCACACATCCCTAAAACATCAGCGATCCACCTTCATACCTTTCATCATAGGCCTTGTTGACTCCTCTCCAAATGAAGCGTTTATGGTTGTTGCCAAAAATCTAAATTTTGGTCTCATCACTCCAAATGACTTTGTGCCAGAAGGTCTGAGGCTTGTCTCTGTGCTGTTTGGTGTATTGTAAGCGGGATACTTTGTGGCATTTGCGTAGTAATGGCTTTCTTCTGGCGACTCGACCATGCAGCCCATCTTTCTTCAAGTTTCTTTCTTATTGTGCATCTTGAAAAAACCAAACCACATATTTTCAGAGACTCCTGTATTTCACCTGAAGTTATTTGTGGGTTTTTCTTTGTATCCCAACCAATTTTCCTGGCAGTGGTGGCTGAAATTTTAGTTGGTCTACCTGACTGTGGTTTGGTTTCAACAGAACCCCTCATTTTCCACTTCTTGATTAGAGTTTGAACACTGCTGATTGGCATTCTCAATTTCTTGGATATCTTTATTTATATTTTTATATCCCTTTCCTGTTTTATACAGTTCAACTACCTTTCCAGCAGATCCTTTGACAATTCTTTTGCTTTTCCCATGACTCAGAATCCAGAAATGTCAGTGCAGCACTGGATGAAAGATGCAAGGGTCCGTCAGGAGTCCAGAAACTCATCAACCTTTTATACACACACACTCGCATAAGCAAACAGATCACAGGTAAATAGTCATTCAAACCCCTTTGTGTCAACTTGTGTGCATGTTATCAGGCCAAAAACACCAGGGTATGTACATTTTTAATCAGGGTCATTTGGGTAGTTTCTGTTGCCATTATCATCTAAAAAGAGTAAACACAGTTGATTGATAATAAATGGCTTCAGCCAAACACTAATCATGTGAAAGTTTTTGTGTTATCATTCATATTCTCTGAAAAATGGTCAAGAAATCATAAATTCTGCCAGGGTATGTAAACTTATGAGCACAACTGTATAATTCAGATTAAAAAACATTGAACTAAAGGCTGTAATGTAACAAAATAGGTAAAAAGCCAAGGGGGTGAATACTTTTGCAAGGCACTGTATATACAGTCTAGTGTGTATATATATATATATATATATATATATATATATATATATATATATATAAATATATATAAATATATATATATATATATATATATATATATATATATAACAATCAGATGGGATTTCTGCACTTAAAATTTATTAGGAAAATTCTAATTCCATTCAATGTCAAATGCATGACGGTTTTGGGCTTCACAGATAGCGCCCTTATTCAGAGTAAGACACGTACAATAATAATGATCTTTACAAGCGTATTTATACACTCCTATCTCATATGGGATTAATCAATTAATCAGCCATTTAGTACCAATAAGTATAATCAACAAATGAAGAAAACATGTAGACATATATGGGATCACGGGTCAGCAGGCGCTATCACTTTTCTTATTACATTCGATATGCGCTAAGAAAGAATAAAACACATACAGTGGGGATGGAAAGTATTCAGACCCCCTTAAATTTTTCACTCTTTGTTATATTGCAGCCATTTGCTAAAATCATTTAAAGTGGTGTTCCGGCCGAAATTATACTTTTTAAATAAAAATACCCCTATAATACACAAGCTAAATGTATTCTAGTAAAGTTAGTCTGTAAACTAAGGTCTGTTTTGTTAGTTTATAGCAGTAGTTTGTTATTTTATAAACTTACAGCAGGCCGTGGCCATCTTAAGTCTGGGCATCTGAAGCCAGACTGTATTTCTTCCTGGATCTCATCCTTGAAGATCTCGCACATGCTCAGTGCAGCACAAGCAGTGTAATAGGTTTCAGGTCAGGTTTCCATATCAACAGCAGTGTCAGAGGAAGTTGCCGCCCCTTCCCAGAAGGCATTGCAAACAGGAAATGATGCGATGGGCCGCAGCCAGGGAGGAGGAAGTGAAAAATGAATACAGCAGATATACAGTAAGTGCTGAGAAAAAAAATGTAAAAATATCCAATTTGTTTACAATGCACAGTTTAGTGAGGGATGCTGAAGAGTTGTAAAAGTGGGTGGAACTCCAGTTTAAGTTCATTTTCCCTCATTAATGTACACACAGCACCCCATATTGACAGAAAAACACAGAATTGTTGACATTTTTGCAGATTTATTAAAAAAGAAAAACTGAAATATCACATGGTCCTAAGTATTCAGACCCTTTGCTGTGACACTCATATATTTAACTCAGGTGCTGTCCATTTCTTCTGATCATCCTTGAGATGGTTCTACACCTTCATTTGAGTCCAGCTGTGTTTGATTATACTGATTGGACTTGATTAGGAAAGCCACACACCTGTCTATATAAGACCTTACAGCTCACAGTGCATGTCAGAGCAAATGAGAATCATGAGGTCAAAGGAACTGCCAGAAGAGCTCAGAGACAGAATTGTGGCAAGGCACAGATCTGGCCAAGGTTACAAAAAAATTCTGCTGCACTTAAAGTTCCTAAGAGCACAGTAGCCTCCATAATGCTTAAATGGAAGACGTTTTGGATGACCAGAACCCTTCCTAGAGCTAGCAGTCTGGCCAAACTGAGCTATCGGGGGAGAAGAGCCTTGGTGAGAGAGGTAAAGAAGAACCCAAAGATCACTGTAGCTGAGCTCCAGAGATGCAGTCGGGAGATGGGAGAAAGTTGTAGAAAGTCAACCTTCACTGCAGCCCTACACCAGTCGGGGCTTTGTGTTAAAGTGGCCTGACGGAAGCCTCTCCTCAGTGCAAGACACATGAAAGCCTGCATGGAGTTTGCTAAAAAAAACACCTGAAGGACTCCAAGATGGTGAGAAATAAGATTCTCTGGTCTGATGAGACCAAGATAGAACTTTTTGGCCTTAATTCTAAGCGGTATGTGTGGAGAAAACCAGGCACTGCTCATCACTTGTCCAATACAGTCCCAACAGTGAAGCATGGTGGTGGCAGCACTGGTTGCAATAGAGGGAAAGATGAATGCGGCCAAGTACAGGGATATCCTGGATAAAACCTTCTCCAGAGTGCTCAGGACCTCAGACTGGGCCGAAGGTTTACCTTCCAACAAGACAATGACCCTAAGCACACAGCTAAAATAATGAAGGAGTGGCTTCACAACAACTCCGTGACTGTTTTTGAATGGCCCAGCCAGAGCCCTGACTTTATCCCAATTGAGCATCTCTGGAGAGACCTAAAAATGGCTGTCCACCAACGTTTACTATCCAACCTGACAGAACTGGAGTGGATCTGCAAGGAGGAATGGCAGAGGATCCCCAAATCCAGGTGTGAAAAACTTGTTGCATATTTCCCAAAAATACTCATGGCTGTATTAGATCAAAAGGGTGCTTCTACTAAATACTGAGCAAAGGGTCTGAATATTTAGGACCATGTGATATTTCAGTTTTTCTTTTTTAATAAATTTGCAAAAATGTCAACAATTCTGTGTTTTTCTGTCAATACGGGGTGCTGTGTATACATTACATTACATTAATGAGGAAAAAATGAACTTAAATGATTTTAGCAAATGGCTGCAATATAACAAAGAGTGAAAAATTTAAGTCGGTCTGAATACTTTCCGCCCCCACTGTATAGTGAATACATATATATAACCGGCTATGAAAATAAAAGATAAATATAAAAAAAGACATCACTGTTTTTTTGAAAAATAAAAAATAAAGAATAAGTCAAAGAAATAAATATAGATCAAAATCAGAATTCAATCCATTAGGCAATAATGTATTTAAACGGTGTATCCATTGAACTTCCGGCTCTCTAAGGGTTATTTCCCTATTCCCTCCACATCTGTTCTTAGGTATACCATCTACCATCTATGACCATAAATCTTAATTGAGAAACAGTATATCCTTTCCCTATGAAGTGTCGGGCTAAGGGTATTTTGTCTAATTTATCCCTGATGGAATACTTGTGTCTAACAATCCTATCTTTAAACTTTTAGGTGGTTTCTCCCACATATAATAACCCATATGGACACTTTATTATGTATACAACATAAGATGATTGGCAAGTGTAATGATTTTTAATGTCAATATTATACCCTCTGCAGGGCAGTCATCAGAAATTTTTGGGCCCCTTACACAGCTTTAGGCCTAGGCCTAGGCCCCCCCCCCCCCGAGCCTAACCACCAACATTCCCCAGGGCTTGCCTATGGGCCATCCTACCGAATCCGCACACCAGCCACCTCACCTGTATGCACTCAGTCCCCCCCCCTCAATCCTGTATATATGTCAGCCCCCCTCACAACTGTATATATGTCAGCGCCCCCACACACACCTGTATATATGTCAGCAGCCCCCACACACACACCTGTATATATGTCAGCGCCCCCTCCCACACACACACATGTATATATGTCAGCGCCCTCCCCCATACACACACCTGTATTTATGTCAGCCACCCCCCCACACACACACACACCTGCATATATGTGAGCGCCCCCACACACCTGTATATATGTCAGCCTCCCCCCACACACACACACACACCTGTATATATGCCATCCACCCCCCCACACACACACCTGTATATATGTGAGCGCCCCCCACACACCTGTATATATGTCAGCCCCCCCCACACACACACCTGTATATATGTCATCCACCCCCCTATACACACACCTGTATATATGTCACCCCCCCACACACACACACACCTGTATATATGTCAGCCACCCCCCCACACACCTGTATATATGTCATCCACCCCCCCATACACACACCTGTATATATGTCACCCCCCCACACACACACACACCTGTATATATGTCAGCCACCCCCCCACACACCTGTATATATGTCATCCACCCCCCCATACACACACCTGTATATATGTCAGCGCCCCCCACACACACCTGTATATATGTCAACGCCCCCCCACACACACATACACCTGTATATATGTCATTGCCCCCACACACACACACCTGTATATATGTCAGCCACCCCCCCCACACACACCTGTATATATGTCAGCCCCCCCCCCACACACACCTGTATATATGTCAGCCACCCCCCCACACACACACCTGTATATATGTTAGCGCCCCCACACACACCTGTATATATGTCAGCGCCCCCACACACACACCTGTATATATGTCAGCGCCCCCTCCCACACACACACATGTATATATGTCAGCCACCACCCCTAAACACACACCTGTATATATGTCAGCCACCCCCCACACACACACACACACCTGTATATATGTTAGCGCCCCCCACAAACACACCTGTATATATGTCAGCACCCCCCCACACACCTGTATATATGTCAGCCACCCTCCCCTAAACACACACCTCTATATATGTCAGCGTCCCCCCCCCACACACACACACACCTGTATATATGGCAGCCCCACATACACAAATCTGTACACGCACACGCCTCTGGTCCCCTCCCTGTACACAAACAGACCCCCTCCCTTACCTTCACAGCCCCTACTTGTAGCTTCCTACCTGGTCCCAGCTCGTTTTTACAAAGCTGACATGTTGCTGAGAAGCATAGTACAGGCAGATCACCGTCACACAAGGGGTGCACATGCACATAGTAGCCAGAGGTGGCAGTAAAGAGCTCAATGTCTGAGTCAATGACACGAGAACAGCAGAAACTGTGAGATCGTTTCTGTATTGCACAGAACGGATCCCCTTCACCCGCCCTGCCTTCTTCTGGCTCAGCAGGCCCCTTACAGTTGTGACGGCTGTACCGCCCTGATGGCGGCCCTGACCCTTTATGTCGATGGGAGAAAGATTTCCCTTTTATCATGCTATTGCATTGCATGTAACACAGACAGGCAAATGAGCCAAAGTTACGTGGTCCCAAAAAGGTTGTAAGAGGTGAGGGAGGACAATATTGATCAGATTTGATCAATCTGTCATATATCGTCTGACCTCGGCGGTAAGAAGGCAAAGGAGGACACTGAAATTCCTGCACTGACGGATAACCATCATGCAGGATAGACCAGTCTTTCTTTACTATATTGTAAACCATAGTGGAATAAGCATGGAATTGTGAGATGTAGGGGAGACGTCGAGTGTTACTATGTACAGGTCTGTGACAGAGCAGATCATCTTGTTCCTTTTTGATAATTTTCTTGGGATAACCTCTTTGTTGTAATTTCCCTTCCATCTCATCCAATCTGACATTTATTAAATCTGGATCATTAACAATCCGGGATACACGGACCAATTGGCTACGAGGAGAGGATTTGAAAATGCCAGATAGATGAAAACTTGAGTATAATAATAGCTGGTTACGATCTGTAGGTTTTGTATATAAATCACTGTGGAGGTTATTTACGAAAGGAAGATCCACTTTGCACTACAAGTGCACTTGGAAGTGCAGTCGCTGTAAATCCGAGGGGGACATGCAAGATAAAAAAAAATCAGCATTTTAGCTTGCACATGATTGGATGATAAAATCAGCAGAGCTTCCCCTCTTTGCACTTGTAGTGCAAAGTGGATTTGCCTTTCGTAAATAACCCCATGTGTGTTGTTCATTAATGCTTAACAGAGTGTCCAAAAAAGGTATTTGAATGTCACTGACTGTCATGTTGAATTTTAAGCCAGGGATTAGGGAATTAAGGTACATGGTGAATACATTTAAAAATTCTAGGTCACCCGACCTCTAAATTTTAAGTGCATCAATCCCATCTGATCGTTATTTCTATATATGACCTGTGGAAGGGTCTGATTGCTTAGCACTCTTACATCTGGATCGTGTGCACTTCACCTTCAAAACACTTGTTTTTTATATATATATATATATATATATATATATATATATACACACACACACTCTGCATTCAGTGTAGCCTATATATACAGTGCTTTCGGTGGTGTACTGTTTATAATACACTTCAGGCGGTGTACACAGTATATAATACAGTGTAGTGCGGTGTTACAAAAAAAACAAACCATCAGGTCCGGAAGGCCAGCAAGGAGAGGCAAACGCTCACAGGCCACTAAAAGGGGGCAAGCAGTCTCTGTGTCTACAGTCAACAGTGGTGGTCATGGACATGGTGCATCCTCTGCAGGTGGCCATGGGGCACGCTTGTCCTTTTTCTCTGCTGCTGGCCGTGTTATTGAGCCACAACATGCAGAAGAGTTGGTGGAGTGGATAACAAAGCCGTCCTCCTCCTCCTCCTCTGTCACCCAGGCTGAGAGTAGTTTGCCCTCCAACGCAGCTGCCAAAGTGGCCTATTCCACCGGCTCCTTGTCCACATTTACTCCTTCCATAGCCCCACCATCATGCACGGAGGAGTCCCCAGAATTATTATACCACAGTGTCGGTTACATGCTGCTGGAGGATGGGCAGATATTTGAAGGCTCTGGGGGTGCCATAGAAGGACAAGAAACTGGCAGTCATGTTCCCCCAGCTGCAGCATACTGCCATGTTTTCTCCAGTGAAGAGGAGGGAGGGGATGATGAGGTCACTGACTGTACTTGGGTGCCTGAGAGAAGGAAAGTGAGGAGGAGGAGGCACAACTCCAACTAGGCAGGGTGTCCTACAGGGGGCAGCCACCCTATTGTATGACACCGCAGAGCTCCGCAGGTGCAGGGCGCTGCTGATTCCCTGCTGACTTTTAAAAGTTCCTTGGTGTGGGCCTTTTTTGACACATGTGCAGCAGATTGCACCGTTACTGTTTGCAACCTATGTCTGAAGCGGATCAAGCGTTGCCAGAACAGCAGCCGCTTTGGCACCACATGCTTGACCAGACATATGACGACCTGCCATGCAGTCCGTTGGCAACAGCACTTGAAAGACCCACATCAGAGAAAAAGGCAGACTTCTCCTTGCTCCTCATCTGGGATCTCCAACCCTACTATACCTCCAGTCCTCTCAAAAACTTGCACTGAGCGAAATGATGGTATAGCAATAGGTGTCCCTAGTACTTGCAGCCTCTGCTAGTCTGCTAATCTGCTAGCAGTACACCACCAATTGATTTCAGCAGGCAAATTTCCTTACCCCAGTTGCTGAACCGTAAAAATAAATTCAGTCCCAGCCATCCACATGCTCAGCGTCTAAATGCTAGCTTGGCCAAATTGCTAGCACTGCAACTGCTGCCTTTTCAGCTCGTAGACTCAGCCCCCTTTTGTGAATTTGTGGAATGTACTGTACCACAGTGGCAGGTTCCAAAACAGCATTTCTTTTCACATAAGGCCATTCCGGCTCTCTACCGTAATGTGGAAGGCAGTAAGGTTCATATCACCGCTGACTCATGGTCCAGCAGGCATGAGCAGGGACGTTACCGTTCCTTCACGAAGGAACTGTGTAACTCTGCTAGCAACTGGGAAGAATGCAGGACAGGGTTCAGTGTTGTTGGAGCTTGTTCCGCCACCACGCCTCCAAAAATGTAGTGGTGATTCTGCCATAGCTCTCTGCTCCACCCCCTCCTCTTCTTCTTCCTCTATGACCTCTTCTGCATTATTGTCCTCTGAACCAGCAGTGCTCCGTAAGCGTTCAAGGGGCTACGCAAGCAGTCAGGCTAAAAGATGCCATGCAGGGCTTGAGTTGGTCTGCCTAGGGGACAGGAGCCACACTGGGGCAGAGATTCTGTCAGCTCTGCAGGGGCAGGCTCAGAGGTGGTTGACGCCACGCCAGCTTCAGCCAGGAATTTTTGTATGCGACAATGGCCCCAACCTTCTCTCTGCCCTCCGACAGTGACACTTGGCCCATGTTCCTTGTTTGGCACACATCCTGAATTTGGTGGTGCAGCGTTTCTTGACCAGGTATCCAGGCTTACAAGATCTCCCGAGGCATGCCAGAAAAGTGTGTGGTCATTTCCACTGGTCATACAATGCCAGTGCTTGGCTGGCTGACATTCAAAGGGAATGCAACCTGCCCACTAATTGCCTTATTTGTGACATGCCCACTAGGTGGAACTCAATGTTGGTAATGCTGCAGTGGCTGCACACACAGCAGAGGGACATCAATGAGTACCTGTGCGAATATGGCACCAGGACAGGGTCAGGGGAGCTTGGCTTCTTTTCGCCACTCCAGTGGCTACTGATCAAGGATGCATGCACTGTCCTGTCACCATTTGAGGAGGCCACAAGAATGGTAATCGGCGACAATGCATGCATTAGTGACACTGTCCCTCTAGTCTTCCAGCTGGAGCACACACTTTGTGGAATCATGGACAGGGCACTTGAGGCAGAACACGAGGAGGAAAAGGAGTACTTCCTTTTCTTTTAAGGCCCCCTTTATCCAGATTGCATTCCTGCGGGGCCGCCAAACACATAGGAAGAAGAAGAGGAGGAGGATGAGGAGGATTGTGTTAGCATGGATGTAGAGAATAACACACAGCAGTCATCAAGGGATGGTTTTCAGTCCCCAGAAACCCAAGCAGTACGTGGCTGGGAGGAAGTAAGTACGAATAATGTGATCCTCAGTGACCCAGAGGACTCAGAATCGAATGCCTCTGCAAACTTACGCTGCATAGCCTCCCTGATTCTACAAAGCCTGCAAAAGGACTCTAGGATTCGTGGTATCAAGGAGAGGGATCATTACTGGCTGGCATCCCTTCTTTATCCACGTTACAAGGGTAAAGTTGCAAAACTCATCCTGCCTTCGCAGAGGGAGCAGAGGATGAAACATCTTCAGGAGGCCTTGAAGAAAAAAGTTTGTGTAACGCATTTCCAGACCCTGGGAGGTTACCCTTTCCTGGTGCTGGACAACGTGTTTCTGAGGCTTTGTTTGGTCCGAGGAAGAGCAGTGGAGAAGGTGGCCGGCTGACCGATGCCTTTAACCACTTGCCGACCGCCTAACGCAGATATACTGCGGCAGAATGGCACGGGCAGGCAAATTCACGTACCTGGTACGTGATTGCCTTCCCGCGAGCGGGGGGTCCGCCCCGGTGCCCGAGGCGGTCGGCTTTGGTCTGGGAGCGATGAGAGGTGAGGGGGAGACCAACCGTTCGTGGTCCCCCCTCGCAATCGCTCCCAGCCAATGAGAATCATTCCTCTGCTGCTCTATGCTAAACAGCAGCAGAGGAAATGATGTCATCTCTCCTCAGCTCGGTATTTTCCGTTCCGGCGCCGAGGAGAGAAGACTTCACTGTGAGTGCACCAACACAACACACACAGTAGAACATGCCAGGTACACTTTACACCCCCAATCGCCCCAGCCCGCTTTAGGTCTAGGGTACCCCCCTAACCCCTCTAATAAAGTTTTAACCCCTTGATCACCCCCCGTCGCCATTTTTCTGATCGCTGTATTAGTGTCACTGGTGACGCTAGTTAGGGAGGTAAATATTTAGATTCGCCGTCAGCGTTTTATAGCGACAGGGACCCCCATATACTACCGAATAAAGGTTTTAACCCCCTAATTGCCCCCTAGTTAACCCTTTCACCACTGATCACCGTATAACTGTTACGGGTGACGCTGGTTAGTTCGTTTATTTTTTATAGTGTCAGGGCACCCGCCGTTTATTACCGAATAAAGGTTTAGCCCCCTGATCGCCCGGCGGTGATATGCGTCGCCCCAGGCAGCGTCAGATTTCGCCAGTACCGCTAACACCCACGCACGCAGCATACGCCTCCCTTAGTGGTATAGTATCTGAACGGATCCATATCTGATACGATCAGATCTATACTAGCGTCCCCAGCAGTTTAGGGTTCCCAAAAACGCAGTGTTAGTGGGATCAGTCCAGATACCTGCTAGCACCTGCGTTTTGCCCCTCCGCCCGGCCCAGCCCAGCCCACCCAAGTGCAGTATCGATCGATCACTGACACTTACAAAACACTAAACGCATAACTGCAACGTTCGCAGAGTCAGGCCTGATCCCTGGCAAGCACCAGCGGCCTAGTACACCCCGGTCATAGTCAAACCAGCACTGCAGTAACACTTGGTGACGTGGCGAGTCCCATAAGTGCAGTTCAAGCTGGTGAGGTGGCAAGCACAAGTAGTGTCCCGCTGCCACCAAGAAGACAAACACAGGCCCGTCGTGCCCATAATGCCCTTCCTGCTGCATTCGCCAATCCTAATAATTGGGAACCCACCGCTTCTGCAGCGCCCATACTTTCCCCATTCACATCCCCAACCAAATGCAGTCGGCTGCATGAGAGGCATTTTTATGTCCTCCCGAGTACCCCTACCCAACTAACCCCCCCAAAAAGATGTCGTGTCTGCAGCAAGCGCGGATATAGGTGTAACACCCGCTATTATTGTCCCTCCTGTCCTGACAATCCTGGTCTTTGCATTTGTGAATGTTTTAAACGCTACCATTCACTAGTTTTAGCGTAGGGTACAGCATTGCACAGACTAGGCGCACTTTCACAGGGTCTCCCAAGATGCCATCGCATTTTGAGAGACCCGAACCTGGAACCGGTTATAGTTATAAAAGTTACAGTTACAAAAAAAAGTGTAAAAAAAAAAAAACACAAAAAAATATATAAAATAAAAAAAAAATAGTTGTTGTTTCATTGTTCTCTCTCTCTCTATTCTCTCTCTATTGTTCTGCTCTTTTTTACTGTATTCTATTCTGCAATGTTTTATTGTTATTATGTTTTATCATGTTTGCTTTTCAGGTATGCAATTATTTATACTTTACCGTTTACTGTGTTTTATTGTTAACCATTTTTTTGTCTTCAGGTACGTAATTCTTGACTTTGAGTGGTTATACAAGAATGATGCCTGCAGGTTTAGGTATCATCTTGGTATCATTCTTTTCAGCTATTCTTTCATGTAAAAGCAATCCTAGCAGCTAATTAGCCTCTAGACTGCTTTTACAAGCAGTGGGAGGGAATTCCCCCCCCCCCACCGTCTTCCGTGTTTTTCTCTGGCTCTCCTGCCTCAACAGGGAACCTGAGAATGCAGCCGGTGATTCAGCCAACTGACCAGAGAGCTGATCAGAGACCAGAGTGGCTCCAAACATCTCTATGGCCTAAGAAACCGGAAGCTACGAGCATTTCATGACTTAGATTTCGCTGGATGTAAACAGCGCCATTGGGAAATTGGGAAAGCATTTTATCACACCGATCTTGGTGTGGTCAGATGCTTTGAGGGCAGAGGAGAGATCTAGGGTCTAATAGACCCCAATCTTTTCAAAAAAGAGTACCTGTCACTACTACTACTATTGCTATCATAGGGGATATTTACATTCCCTTGGATAACAAAAAAAATGATTAAAAAAAAAATGAAAGGAACAGTTTAAAAATAAGATAAAAAAGCAAAAAAATAATAAAGGAAAAAAAAAAAAGCACCCCTGTCCCCCCCTGCTCTCGCGCTAAGGCGAACGCAAGCGTCAGTCTGGTGTCAAATGTAAACAGCACCATGCATGTGAGGTATCACCGCGAAGGTCAGATTGAGGGCAGTAATTTTAGCAGTAGACCTCCTCTGTAAATCTAAAGTGGTAACCTGTAAAGGCTTTTAAAGGCTTTTAAAAATGTATGTATTTTGTTGCCACTGCACGTTTGTGCGCAATTTTAAAGCATGTCATGTTTGGTATCCATGTACTCGGCCTAAGATCATCTTTTTTATTTCATCAAACATTTGGGAAATATAGTGTGTTTTAGTGCATTAAAATTTAAAAAAGTGTGTTTTTTCCCCAAAAAATGCGTTTGAAAAATCGCTGCGCAAATACTGTGTGAAAAAAAAAATGAAACACCCACCATTTTAATCTGTAGGGCATTTGCTTTAAAAAAATATATAATGTTTAGGGGTTCAAAGTAATTTTCTTGCAAAAAAAAAAATAATTTTTTCATGTAAACAAAAAGTGTCAGAAAGGGCTTTGTCTTCAAGTGGTTAGAAGAGTGGGTGATGTGTGACATAAGCTTCTAAATGTTGTGCATAAAATGCCAGGACAGTTCAAAACCCCCCCAAATGACCCCATTTTGGAAAGTAGACACCCCAAGCTATTTGCTGAGAGGCATGTCGAGTCCATGGAATATTTTATATTGTGACACAAGTTGCGGGAAAAAGACAATTTTTTTTTTTTTTTGCACAAAGTTGTCACTAAATGATATATTGCTCAAACATGCCATGGGAATATGTGAAATTACACCCCAAAATACATTCTGTTGCTTCTCCTGAGTACGGGGATACCACATGTGTGAGACTTTTTAGGAGCCTAGCCGCGTACGGGACCCTGAAAACCAAGCACCACCTTCAGGCTTTCTAAGGGCGTAAATTTTTGATTTCACTCTTCACTGCCTATCACAGTTTCGGAGGCCATGAAATGCCCAGGTGGCACAAAACCCCCCCAAATGACCCTATTTTGGAAAGTAGACACCCCAAGCTATTTGCTGGGAGGTATAGTGAGTATTTTGCAGACCTCACTTTTTGTCACAAAGTTTTGAAAATTTAAAAAAGAAAAAAAAAAATTTTTTTTTCTTGTCTGTCTTCATTTTCAAAAACATATGGGAGCTGCAAAATACTCGCGTGGGGTGTCTACTTTCCAAAATGGGGTCATTTGGGGGGGTTTTGTGCCACCTGGGCATTCCATGGCCTCCGAAACTGTGATAGGCAGTGAAGAGTGAAATCAAAAATTTACTTAGAAATCCTGAAGGCGGTGATTGGTTTTCGGGGCCCCGTACGCGGATAGGCTCCCAAAAAGTCCCAAACATGTGGTATCCCCATACTCAGGAGAAGCAGCTAAATGTATTTTGGGGTGCAATTCCACATATGCCCATGGCCTGTGTGAGCAATATATCATTTAGTGACAACTTTGTGCAAAAAAAAAGTGTCACTTTCCCGCAACTTGTGTCAAAATATAAAATATTCCATGGACTCAACATGCCTCTCAGCAAATAGCTTGGGGTATCTACTTTCCAAAATGGGGTCATTTGGGGGGGTTTGTGCCATCTGGGCATTTTATGGCCTTCAAAACTGTGATAGGTAGTGAGGAGTGAAATCAAAAATTTACGCCCTTAGAAATCCTGAAGGCGTTGATTGGTTTTCAGGGCCCCGTACGCGGCTAGGCTCCCAAAAAGTCCCACACATGTGGTATCCCCATACTCAGGAGAAGCAGCCGAATGTATTTTGGGGTGCAATTCCACATATGCCTGTGTGAGCAATATATCATTTAGTGACAACTTTTTGTAATTTTTTTTTTTTGTCATTATTTAATCACTTGGGACAAAAAAAAATAATATTCAATGGGCTCAACATGCCTCTTAGCAATTTTCTTGGGGTGTCTACTTTCCAAAATGGAGTCATTTGGGGGGGTTTGTACTGCCCTGCCATTTTAGCACCTCAAGAAATGACATAGGCAGTTATAAACTAAAAGCTGTGTAAATTCCAGAAAATGTACCCTAGTTTGTAGACGCTATAACTTTTGCGCAAACCAATAAATATACGCTTATTGACATTTTTTTACCAAAGACACGTGGCCGAATACATTTTGGCCTAAATGTACGACTAAAATTGAGTTTATTGGATTTTTTTTATAACAAAAGTAGAAAATGTCATTTTTTTTCAAAATTTTCGGCCTTTTTCCGTTTATATCGCAAAAAATAAAAACCGCAGAGGTGATCAAATAACATCAAAAGAAAGCTCTATTTGTGGGAAGAAAAGGATGTCAATTTTGTTTGGGAGCCACGTCACACGACCGCGCAATTATCAGTTAAAGCGATGCAGTGCCGAATTGTAAAAAGTGCTCTGGTCAGGAAGGGGGTAAATCCTTCCGAGGCTGAAGTGGTTAAACAATTTTTCAGTCCTCAGCGCCAAGGTCTGATAGGTTCAAGCAACCATCGCCAGTGTCTGCATTATATGGTACAGGAATATCTAGGGGCAAGAGCAGACTTGGAGACCTTTCCAACAGAGCGTCAACTGGGTTACTGGGTCTTGAGGATGGACCACTGGCCAGAACTTGCTCAATATGCAATCGAGCTACTGGCCTATCCTGCATCCAACGTTCTTTCTGAAAACACATTCAGTCCTGCTGGAGGGTTTGTAACGGATCAAAGAGTGCGCCTGTCCACAGACTCCGTTGATAGGATCACATTTATAAAAATGAATCAGTCCTGGATCTGCAGCTATCAAGCACCTGATGCTGATGTAACTGATTGAATTTGCTATGGATGTGGGATCCCTTGAAGACTGCTTATGCAGCCTATCCTATTCCTCCTGAATCTTGATGATGCTAGCTTCCAACAATATTTTTGGTTTAGGACACCACCAACACCAAAGGCCCAATTTTTCTGCCCCTGTTTAACAGAAGCATATAATTACAATTTTTGAAATTATATTTAACAGCAGGGCCCGTTCCCGCGCCCAACAAGAGTAACTATGAGGGGTTACAGCGTTCTGGCACCACCAAAACCAAAGGCCCAATATTTCTGCCCCTATTTAAACACTTGCCGACCAGCTGCCGTCATTATACTGTGGCAGGTCGGCACGATCCCATGAAACGTCGTAGCTCTACGTCGGTCCCTTTAAGGGGGATAGCAGGCTACACTGCAGGGGTTGCCGATGTGCATGGCCGGTGGTTGCAATGACCGCTGGCCACTTGCGATCACGGGCATGAGAGCCAGAAGAGGGATATGTGTATGTAAACACACAAATCCCTGTTCTGTGAGGAGAGGCAGATTGTGAGTTCCTACTAGGAAAACTATCTGTAATTTCCTTCAGTCACTCCCATCCTCCTACAGTTAGAACACACACTAGGGAACACAGTTAACCCCTTGATCGCCCCCTAGTGTTAACCCCTTCCCTGCCAGTGAAATTTACACAGTAATCAGTGCATTTTTATAGCACTGATCGCTGTATGATTGTCAATGGTCCCAACAATGTGTCAAAAGTGTCCGATCTGTCTGCCATAATGTCGCAGTCCCAATAAAAATCACTGATCACCGCCATTACTAGTAAAAAAAAATAATAATAAAAATGCCTTAATAATAATAATAATAAAAATGCCATAAATCTCTCCCCTATTTTGTAGACACTATAACTTTTGCGCAAACCAATCAATATACGCTTATTGCGATTTTTATTACCAAAAATATGTAGAATACATATCGGCCTAAACTGAGGAAAACTTTTTTTTAAGATTCAGGATATTAATTATAGCAAAAAGTAAAAAATATTGTGTATTTTTCAAAATACAGAAAAAGGATGCCAATTTTGTTTGAGTCGCACGACCGAGCAATTGTCAGTTAAAGCGACACAGTGCCGCATTGCAAAAAATTGACTGGTCATTGAGCAGCCAAATCTTCTGGGGCTGAAGTGGTTAACAGGGGCATGTAATTACAATTTTTAAAATAATATTTAACAGCAGGGCCTGTTTATGCACCGAACAAGAGTAACTGTGAGGGGTTACAGTGTTCTGGCACCACCAACACCTAAGGCCGAATTTTTCTGCAGAGTATATAGTGCAGTCCACATAGTATATATACCGCAGTTCAGAATATAGAGTGCAGTCCGTATAGTATACATACCGCAGTTCACAGTATATAGTGCAGTCAATGTAGTATATGTAATGCAGTGCAGGGTATATAGTGCAGTGTACAATATATAATATAGCGTATTGAAGTGGTTAAGGGGAACCCTATGACAGAATTAAGAAAAAAACAAAAAAAAAAAGGCATGGGTTTCCCTCCCCACCCCAGTCCATACCAGGCCCTTTGGGTCTGGCATAGATTTTAAGGGGAACTCCATGCCAAACTGTAAAAAAAAATTGGCCAAAATCCATATCGAGCATGCAACCAGGCAGGCCGCAGGAAAAGGGGGGGGGGGACATGAGAGAGTGCCCCACTCTCCTGAACCGTAACAGGCCACATACCCTCAACATTGAGAGCTTTGGGGGCCCCCAGATCCCGCCCCCCTATGTGAATGGGTATGGGGTACATTGTACCCCTACCCATTCACCAAAAAAAAAAGTGTCAAAAAGTAAAAATCACTATACAAGTCCTTTATTAAAAAAAAAAAAAGTGTCCCGCAATGTCCATCCATCTTCATGGCACAGATGGACCCAAAAAATAGAAAAAAAAAAACAATCTCCGCCTCATGTGGCCAGGGAACATAATTATAGGATGCCAAAAGTTAATTTTACTGTTCTGGATAGAGTACATATTCCGCCCCGTGGGGGAGATTGGAACAAGATATTTCTCCAGTGAGAAATGCGTTGGATTAGGTCTCTTGGGGCAACTACGCTTCCTGGTCTCAATGAATGTGAAAGCTATAAAACATTTCTAGATGGTTTTTCATCTGGAAAGACTGATTAATTAATAAAAAAAAAGTGGAAGGTTCCCCACCGGGCTTTTTAGCAGCAAATAGGAGTCAAGTATTTTGTAAAAATCACAGATTTTTATTTAAAAAAATGGTTAGACACAAAACGTATATATAAAAGATTAATTAAAATATGAGCTCTGGTATATAAAAGGTGAGACAAATTAGGCTAGGAAAGGTTATACATCAAGGGTGATACATTGTTACACTTGGAATTGCACCATCCAAAGTATTTAAATGCCCCAATGCATTTCGACCTCATGGGTTATGGTCTTCTTCAGGGGTTTCTTACATATCTATAAATACATCAAGAGGACAGATTTCAATATTCTAATTTGTCATATAATTTGATATCCAATACAGTCTCATTCATTACGTATATATTGTCTCATGTTTGATTTATATAATCACGGTGTATTTACCCTTTCCGCCAAGAAGACTCACTTAACCAGAGACTTCTTTAAAGCCAGATAATCCCCTCAAGTGCGATCCCACACCCACTGAGAGCCTGTTCACGCCCTCAACCCAAGGGGGCGACCCTGATCTGTGAGGCTTACAAGTGGTCACATGTTTAACACCCCCCCAACGGGGGTTTAAATGGGCAGGAGCACCTGGTTACTAGTCAGTAATAGATTTTTTCTATAATGAAACCCAGCAGCACACTGATGTCCGTTCTTACCCATGCATCTTGCAAAGCATACATGTGTGCCCTCGGGCGTTTTCTGAGGAATGCTGGTGGAGGGCATTTCTTAAATACCTTAGTAATTATTTGAAAATGGGTAACAGGTGTGTACTTCTGCCTCTAGAACTTCCCCTAGGGGAACTTGACATGCATCTTTTCAAATGCACCTACTTCCTCTCTTCATCTTGCTGACACAATATCATTGTGTCCCTCTTTACTGTTTATAACATACCCAGATCATCTGTTTTATGCCAAATACTAAGATGATTGTGAGAACAATGCACAATTCACCATCGCAATTAAATAGAAAATGATATAGCATGTACGGCGTGACTTGGTGCCATGGTTTCTCTTACATAGGGATTTGATACAAACTTCCCAACCCCTCTATGGAGAAAAAACTTAGATTATATACTGAGTTAACATTGAAACAACCCCGGCAGCGCACGGAGGGGGACTCCCTTCAATAAAGATTCTCCCCCTCTCACAATGTCCTAAAAAAACTACCCTTACCTCTTTGGTATGCTGATTATGTACAATTACAATTTTCAGGTGCTCCTGCCCATTTGATCCCCCATTGGGGGGCCTTTAAACATGTGACCACTTGTAAGCCTCACAGATCGGGTCGCCCCCTTGGGTTGAGGGCGTGGACAGGCTCTCAGTAGGTCCGGGATCATACTTGAGGGGGTTATCTGGTTTTAAAGAAGTCTCTGGTTAAGCGAGTCTTCCTGGCGGAAAGGGTAAATACACTGATTACATAAACCAAACATAAAACAATATATACGTAATAAATGAGACTGTATTGGATATCAAATTATATGACAAATTAGAATATTGAAATCTGTCCTCTTGATGTATTTGAGAATGTAAGAACCCCCTGAAGAGGATCATAACCCTTGAGGTCAAAATGCATTGGAGCATTTCCATACATCGGATGGTGCAATTCCAAGTGTAACAATGTATCACCCTTGATGTATAACCTTTCCTAGCCTAATTTGTCTTGCCTTGTATATACCAGAGCTCATATTTTAATTAATCTTTTATATACGTTTTGTGTCTAACCATTTTTTGAAATAAAAATCTGTGATTTTTACAATTTGCTGCCTGACTTTAATTGGGGTGTGCAGCCATCTCAGACTCTCACATATGTGTCGCTCTATGATATAGACTGATTAATTAATAGTCTAAGATACATCCCCTTTAGAGCTTTTGTGCTGTGTGATCTTTTCCCTTTCAACTTTTTGTCCTCGGTTTACCAATGATTTGTATTCTGGATTCTGGAATGGAATTTTTCTTTTTCCATTCTGTATTCCAATTAGGATCCTCTGGTAGTGCATGGTGTATTTTGGATGAGATGACTTATCTTTTTGGGTTTATATTCAATATGGCCTATGGCCTTCCTTGCCTTATATTGTACTGTATATTGTATAAGTTGTACTGGAATACGCATTCCTTTCTATGTAATATGGATGTTCTTCCCCTGCAATTAGCCCTTTTGCAAAATTGCCAAAATCAATGGCCGTCCCAGGCCCCGGAAGTTGTTCTCTGAGGAATCTGATGTCCGGTCGTTTCGGAGGATGCACAGCTACATCTGGTTGAAGTTTGCTGTATCACCTCCGAATTGGTGTATCCTTTGCGCAGAAGTGGAAGTGACGTTGACGCGATTTCCCTTGGGAGATTTTCAACTCTAAATATGGGACCTTGTTTGGGCTTTTGATACATCAGATTATCGAAGTAAGCATATATAACATTTTCCATTGTGGGGCCAGCCTTATGGGGAATAACACGCCAAACTGACCCCACTCCCCTGGAATTGAGACTTATTTTCTTCCCGGGGATTTACCATCCTTTTTCTTCTTGCTTCTTTGTAGCCCTTAACACTATGGTTTCCCCGCCCTACTTGGCATCCATGGTTAGTTTCCATTTGGATGGGAATTTTGGGCATCCATATAGGACAGGCTTTCAATGGCCTTGACAGGATATCCATTTTCCAAGGAGGAATGCTTTTGCCAAATTTGCCTTTTCATTGTGTTTGATGGATTATGAACCGATGCACAAGATATGTATGAGTTTGCATAGATGTTTTACTAATATAGGCTGTTTTTCAGAAAGTGGTATCATCCCTTAACAAGATTTATAACACAATTTTGAAATGCGTTGGATATCCCTCTCTGCATCGTTTCTTTATCCACTTCAGCCCCGGAAGGATTTACCCCCTTCCTGACCAGAGCACTTTTTACAATTTGGCACTGCGTCGCTTTAACTGCTAATTGCGCGGTCATGCAATGCTGTACCCAAACGAAATTTGCGTCCTTTTCTTCCCACAAATAGATATTTTCTACTTTTTGTTATAAAAAAAATCCAATAAACTCAATTTTAGTCATACATTTAGGCCAAAATGTATTCGGCCACATGTCTTTGGTAAAAAAAATGTCACTAAGCGTATATTTATTGGTTTGCGCAAAAGTTATAACGTCTACAAGCTAGGGTACATTTTCTGGAATTTACACAGCTTTTAGTTTATGACTGCCTATGTCATTTCTTAAAATGGCAGGGCAGTACAACCCCCCCCCCAAATGACCCCATTTTGGAAAGTAGACACCCCAAGGAAATTACTGAGAGGCATGTTGAGCCCATTGAATATTAATTTTTTTTGCCCCAAGTGATTGAATAATGACAAAAAAAAATTACAAAAAGTTGTCACTAAATGATATATTGCTCACACAGGCCATGGGCATATGTGGAATTGCACCCCAAAACACATTCAGCTGCTTCTCCTGAGTACGGGGATACCACATGTGTGGGACTTTTTGGGAGCCTAGCCGCGTACGGGGCCCCGAAAACCAATCACCGCCTTCAGGCTTTCTAAGGGCGTAAATTTTTGATTTCACTCCTCACTACCTATCACAGTTTCGGAGGCCATGGAATGCCCAGGTGGCACAAACCCCCCCCCCCAAATGATCCCATTTTGGAAAGTAGACACCCCAAGCTATTTGCTGAGAGGCATGGTGAGTATTTTGCAGCTCTCATTTGTTTTTGAAAATGAAGAAAGACAAGAAAAAACATTTTTTTTCTTTTTTTAATTTTCAAAACTTTGTGACAAAAAGTGAGGTCTGCAAAATACTCACTATACCTCTCAGCAAATAGCTTGGGGTGTCTACTTTCCAAAATAGGGTCATTTGGGGGGGTGTTGTGCCACCTGGGCATTCCATGGCCTCTGAAACTGTGATAGGCAGTGAAGAGTGAAATAAAAAATTTACGCCCTTAGAAAGCCTGAAGGCGGTGATTGGTTTTCGGGGTCCCGTACGCGGCTAGGCTCCCAAAAAGTCTCACACATGTGGTATCCCCGTACTCAGGAGAAGCAACAGAATGTATTTTGGGGTGTAATTTCACATATTCCCATGACATGTTTGAGCAATATATCATTTAGTGACAACTTTGTGCAAAAAAAAAAAAAATGTGACTCTTTCCCGCAACTTGTGTCACAATATAAATATATTCCATGGACTCGACATGCCTCTCAGCAAATAGCTTGGGGTGTCTACTTTCCAAAATGGGGTAATTTGGGGGGGTTTGAACTGTCCTGGCATTTTATGCACAACATTTAGAAGCTTATGTCACACATCACCCACTCTTCTAACCACTTGAAGACAAAGCCATTTCTGACACTTTTTGTTTACATGAAAAAATTTTTTTTTTTTGCAAGAAAATTACTTTGAACCCCCAAATATTATATATTTTTTTAAAGCAAATGCCCTACAGATTAAAATGGTGGGTGTTTCATTTTTTTTTTCACACAGTATTTGCGCAGCGATTTTTCAAACGCATTTTTTGGGGAGAAAACACACTTTTTAAAATTTGAATGCACTAAAACACCACTATATTGCCCAAATGTTTGATGAAATAAATAAGATGAGCTTAGGCTGAGTACATGGATACCAAACATGACATGCTTTAAAATTGCAGTGGCAACAAAATAAATACATTTTTAAAAGCCTTTAAAAGCCTTTACAGGTTACCACTTTAGATTTACAGAGGAGGTCTACTGCTAAAATTACTGCCCTTGATCTGACCTTCGCAGTGATACCTCACATGCATGGTGCAATTGCTGTTTACATTTGACGCCAAACCGACGCTTGCGCCTTTTTTTTTTTTTCTTTTTTTTTTTTTTCTTTTTTATCTTATTTTAAACTGTTCCTTTCATTTTTTTAAATCATTTTTATTGTTATCTCAGGGAATGTAAATATCCCCTATGATAGCAATAGGTAGTGACAGGTACTCTTTTACTACCCTAGATCTCTCCTCTGCCCTCAAAGCATCTGACCACACCAAGATCGGTGTGATAAACTGCTTTCCCAATTTCCCAATGGCGCTGTTTACATCCGGCGAAGTCATGAAATGCTCGTAGCTTCCGGTTTCTTAGGCCATAGAGATGTTCTATGGTCAGCTGGCTGAATCACCAGCTGCATTCTCAGGTTCCCTGTTGAGACAGGAAAGCCAGAGAAAAACACGGAAGACGGTGGGGGGGGCATTCTCTCCCACTGCTTGTAAAAGCAGTCTAGAGGCTAATTAGCCGCTAGGATTGCTTTTACATGAAAGCCAACCGCTGGCTGAAAAGAATTATACCAAGATGATACCTAAACCTGCAGGCATCATTCTGGTATAACCACTCAAAGTCGTGAATGGCGTACCTGAAGACAAAAAATGGTTAACAATAAAACACAGTAAACGGTAAAGTATAAAAAATTGCATACCTGAAAAGCAAACATGATAAAACATAATAACAATAAAACATTGCAGAATAGAATACAGTAAAAAAGAGCAGAACAATAGAGAGAGAATAGAGAGAGAACAATAAAACGACAACTATTTTTTTTAATTTTATATATTTTTTTGTTTTTTTGTTTTTTTTACACTTTTTTTTGTAACTTTTATAACTGTAACCGGTTCCAGGTTCGGGTCTCTCAAAATGTGATGGCATCTTGGGAGACCCTGTGAAAGTGTGCCTAGTCTGTGCAATGCTGTACCCTACGCTAATACTCAACTAGTGAATGGTAGCGTTCAAAACATTCACCAATGCAAAGACCAGGATTGTCAGGACAGGAGGGACAATAATAGCGGGTGTCACGCCTATATCCGCGCTTGCTGCAGACACGACATCTTTTTTGGGGGGTTCGTTGGGTAGGGGTACTCGGGAGCACATAAAGAAAATGCCTCTCATGCAGCCGACTACATTTGGTTGGGGATGTGAATGGGGGAAGTACGGGCGCTGCAGAAGTGGTGGGTTCCCAATTAGGATTGGCGAATGCAGCAGGAAGGGCATTATGGGCACGATGGGCCTGTGTTTGTCTTCTTCTTGGTGGCAGCGGGACACTACTTGTGCTTGCCATCTCACCAGCTTGAACTGCACTTATGGGACTCGCCATGTCACCAAGTGTTACTGCAGTGCTGGTTTGACTACGACCGGGGTGTACTAGGCTGCTGGTGCTTGCCAGTTCACCAAAATGCTACCAAAAAAACTGTTAGCGATCGCAGGGATCAGGCCTGACTCTGCGAACACTGCAGTTATGTGTTTAGTGTTTTGACAGTGATCGATCGATACTAAACTTGGGTGGGCTGGGCTGGGCTGGGCTGGGCTGGGCCGGGCGGAGGGGCAAAGCGCAGGTGCTAGCAGGTATCTGGGCTGATCCCGCTAACACTGCGTTTTTGGGAACCCTAAACTGCTGGGGACGCTAGTATAGATCTGATCGGATCAGATATTGATCCGTTCAGATACTATACCACTAAGAGAGGTGTACGGTGCGTGCGTGGGTGTTAGCGGTGCTGCCGCTAACCTGACGCTGCCTGGGGCTGGTGCTTGCCAGTTCACCAAAATGCTACCAAAAAAACTGTTAGCGATCGCAGGGATCAGGCCTGAGTCTGCGAACACTGCAGTTATGTGTTTAGTGTTTTGTAAGTGACAGTGATTGATCAATACTGCACTTGGGTGGGCTGGGCTGGGCCAGGCGGAGGGGCAAAACGCAGGTGCTAGCAGGTATCTGGGTTGATTCCGCTAAACTGTGTTTTTGGGAACCCTAAACTGCTGGGGAAGCTAATATAGATCTGATCGGATCAGATATTGATCCGTTCAGATACTATACCACTAAGGGAGGCGTATGCTGCGTGCGTGGTATAGGTTAGCGGTACTGGCGCTAACCTGACGCTGCCTGGGGCAACGCATATCACCGCCAGGCGATCAGGGGGCTAAACCTTTATTAGGTAATAAACGGCGAGTGCCCTGACACTATAAAAAATAAACGAACTAACCAGCGTCACCCGTAACGGTACAGTTTCGTGATTCTGCCTGCCCGTGCCATTCTGCTGACGTATATCAGCGTGAGGCGGTCGGCAAGTGGTTAAAGAGAGTACAATTAAGGGGAGCAGCAAGTAGATTGGGACTACCACTTTATGTTCTAAACAGCTTTGTGTAATGTCTGCAATTTTTATTCGCTTAATGTGTCAGGTTTACAATGTTTTAATGATGTGTTGTTTTTCAACATGAGAGATTTTTTAAATAATTTTTCTAAAATAAATACATATTTTTGCATAATTCATGTATACCCTTTATTGCCCATAAAATCCCATCTTTTGAGGTTATCCATACATTGCTAAGTGATGGTGGCAATTCACATATGTGGCCTCACAAATCATTACTATCAGGGTTGTGGGGACGAGGCTCTTGTCCCCATCAACATGGGGACAAGGTGCTTTGGGGGGGACCCCAAAGTACCCCCCCATGTTGAGGGCATGTGATCTGGTACGGTTCAGGAGGGGTGCGGCGCTCTCTTGCCCCCCCTTTTTCTGCAGCCTGCCAGGTTGCATCCTTGGATTAGGGTCTGGTATGTATTTTGGGGGGACCCCCACACAATTTTTTTTTCAATTTTGGCTTGGGGTTCCCCTTAAAATCCATACCAGACCTGAAGGGCCTGGTATTGACTGGGGGGGGGGGGCACGCTGTTTTTTTTCAATCATTTTTTATGTATATTGCTGGGAAAGATGCGCTACTTTACAGGCAGACTAAAGGGACCCCCCAGGCATGATATTTAAAGGACTATTTCATTTTCATTATTTCACTTTAAGCATTATTAAAATCACTGCTCCTAAAAAAAACATTTTTATGGCAATAACTTGCATATAAGCCTTTAAAATGAACACTTTTAAATTTTACACGTTTGTGTCCCACAGACTTTAACGGTAGTCGCAAGTTTGCACAAATTTTTTGTCTGTTCGCATGTTCTGGTGCAAACTGAAACGGGGGGGGGGGGATGTTCGGTGTTCAGAAATTACATTCATTTTAAAATTGAATGTTAAATGCAAAAGACAATTTTCGAATGACATTTGTCTATTTATCGAATGTGCAAGAATTTTCGTACGAATATTCTCGTCCAAAATCCTATAGGTGTATGGCCAGCATTACTCTACATTTTTTAGAAAAAATCTAGGGTGTGTTTGCACTATAACCATAATTGATGTAAAACTTCACTAATTCACTAATAACAGTGGTTCTCAACTCTTGTACTCAGGACCCACTAACAGGCCATTTTTGCAAGATAACTGAAATACAGGTGATACCATTTTCTGCTCAGTGATTGCAGTATTCTAGTCTGCATCTTCCCAAGGTAATACTTAAAATCTGAAAAAGAATAAACAGAAAAAAGTGCCTCCAGATCAGGATCAGTTAGATAGGTTTAACCACTTCAGCCCCGCTCACTGTATATATACGTCATTTTTTTGAAGATGGATATCTCGGTAACGGCAGCAGCTGCTGCCACAACCGAGATATCCATCTTTACAGTGAGCGATTCTGTAAACGATAATGGTGGTCTCAGCGGCGGGTTCGCCGCGAGATCACCGTTATCGGCGGCGGGAGAGGTGCCACCCCCCCTCCCGCCGCTCTCCCGCACCCTCCGCCGCTTACCGGAACCGTCGGTAACGGCGGAGGAGATCGGGACCTGTCACCGCTGAGGTACTGAGACGAGTGAGGCCAAGATGGCCCCCACCCGTCTCTATACCATGTGACGGCCGGAGCGACGTCATTACGACGGCTCCGCCCACTGTCTTAAAGGCACAAATTTTTTTAAATGTAATTTTTCAAACGACTTTTTTTTTTTTTTTTTTTTTTTTTGCATTTTAGTCTAAATATGAGATCTGAGGACTTTTTGACTCCAGATCTCATATTTAAGAGGACCTGTCATGCTTTTTTCTATTACAAGGGATGTTTACATTCCTTGTAATAGAAATAAAAGTGATCCAAATTTTTTTTTTTTTTAAAACAGTGAAAAAATAAATAAAATAAAATAAAATAAATAATAAAAACAAAAAAAAAATTTTTTTAAAGCGCCCTGTCCCGACGAGCTCGCACGCAGAAGCGAACGCATACGTGAGTAGCGCCCGCATATGAAAACGGTGGTCAAACCACACATGTGAGGTATCGCCGCGACCGGTAGAGTGAGAGCAATAATTCTAGCCCTAGACCTCCTCTGTAACGCAAAACATGCAATCTGTAGAATTTTTTAAACGTCGCCTATGGAGATTTTTAAGGGTAAAAGTTTGACGCTATTCCACGAGCGGGCGCAATTTTGAAGCGTGACATGTTGGGTATCAATTTACTTGGCGTAACATTATATTTCACAATATAAAAAAAAATTGGGCTAACTTTACTGTTGTCTTATTTTTTTTTTCAAAAAAGTGAATTTTTTCCAAAAAAAGTGCGCTTAGAAGACCGCTGCGCAAATACGGTGCAAAAAAAAGTATTGCAATGACCGCTATTGTATTCTCTAGGATGTTAGAAAAAAAACAATATATAATGTTTGGGGGTTCTAAGTAATTTTCTAGCAAAAAAACCTGTTTTAAACTTGTAAACACCTAAAATCCAAAACGAGGCTGGTCTTTAAGTGGTTAATATACAAAACAAATATGTCCACTTACATATGGTGAAAAGCAAGTAGAGCACAAGTAGTCCTCAAGTAGTGGCGTCCCAGCGTTGTAAGCCTATGTAGAAGCATCCATCCATAGGAAAGAAAAAACAGTCCCGTCCAGCAGGATGTCCTGCTCTGTCCTAGGGGGTTGGAACCGAGGCTTGGCTCGGATTAGCTGTGGGATGCAGGCCTCTGGCGCGGTGACGCCAAGCCTCGGTTCCAACCCCCTAGGACGGAGCCAGGACCTATCTAACTGATCCTGATCCGGAGGCGCTTTTTTCTGTTTATTCTTTTTCCTTGTTAAATATATTTATTGAGTTTTCACAAAAGAAAAAATAAAAAGAAAAAGGATATAATACATGGATACATAGCATACATTCAAGACGTTTTACAATATAATAAAAATGTTAGAGTTATCAAACAACCTTGTTTACTATATGTATGCTGAAAATAAAAGATGGAAGAAATGATTTATTAATCTAGTAATCAGGCTAAGTATCCAGAGCATTATAAAAGAATAATAAAAAAAGGGAAAGAGGGAAAGATAGAGATAAAAAGAAGATTTTCTCGGAATGGTGTCCCGGCCCACGATAGATTTACTCAAATAGTACATATTTAAGTAGTAGTATGGTTTACAACCTATTGAGGTAACAACAGAGATTGGTCAAAATCGGTGGGAAGGAAGTGTTTAACCCATGGTTGCCAAATTTTGTGAAATTGATTAAGTTTATTTTCTTCAATAGCTGTCATCTTAGCATATACAAGTGCTTTGTTCATTCTGTGTTTGGCTTCAGCAAAAATTCAATTTTGGGACTTCCATGCCTTGGCAATCATTTGCTTTGCTGCAGTACTAAGTTGAATGAACAATTGAAATTGAGTATGTGTGAGTATAGAGGGCTTAAGGTTTAGGAGAGCCGTAGCAGGGTCTGAAGGAATACTGATTTCCAAAGCTTTAGAAGCCATAAAAAATACATTCTTCCAGAATTCCTGAACTACAGGACATTGCCACCATATGTGGAAATGTGTACCTGACGTGTCACATCCTCTAAAGCAATTAGGTGAGTACGTGGGGACGTATTTAGCTATTCTAGCTGGTACTAGGTACCAACGTGCTAGAACCTTGTAATTTGTTTCTACAGCAAAACAGTTTGTAGAGGAAGTTTTGGTGGCTAACCATATATTAGACCAATCTTGGTTGTCAAACTTTCGATTTATATCCTGTGCCCATTTAGTAGCATATGGGGGTAGAGACTCACTAGAAATCATATTAAGTTGATTGTGTAATATTGAGATAAGTCCTCTAATGTGAGGGTCGCTTATACAAATCCGCTCAAATTGAGTCATTTGATTGAGGGTTGAGCCTGTACTTAGTAATGGTTCATAGAAATTTTTAATCTGTAAGTATCCGAATATTTCTGTTTTAGGTAACCCAAAGGTCTCACATAGTACAGGAAAGGTATAAATGGCTTTAGCAGAGGATAGATTGTATAAGCGAGTTAGGTTCTTAGATGACCATACAGAGAATGATCTTGGAAATTTCCAAGCAGGATAGAAGGCTGGATTATTAAGAAATGAAAGCAAGGGATTATGTGGTGATTGAAGATTATGCGCATATTTATGTTTATCCCAAATTGCTAGGGTCTGTTTCGTGATAGTATTAGAAAGATGTACTCTATCCGCAGGACAAAGCCAAAACATATTTGCTACTGAGATAGGGTCACTTTCCACTGTTTCAATAGATACCCATAGGGGAGTTTCAACATAAGTATGATATTTGGGAATAATTGCCATCTGTGCAGCGTAGTAGTAAGAAGAAAAGTTGGGTAGTCCCAAACCTCCATTTGATTTACTGAGATAAAGCGTTGATTTAGTTATGCGAGGTTTGGTGGTACCCCAAATGAAGGACATAACTCTACGTTGAGTGAGTCTAAGAAAATAAGATGGTAAAGATATAGGGAGTACCCTAAAGAAATATAAGAGTTTTGGCAGTATTGTCATCTTTACCGCATTAATCCTTCCCAACCATGACAATGAAAGGTGAGCCCATTGTTTCAATAAGCCAGAGATTTGTTTTAGGAGGGGCAGGTAATTAGCCACGAATATGTCTTTAAGGGAAATTGTGAGATTTATTCCTAGGTATGGAAGTTTCTTTGAAACCCAGTTAAATGGTAAGGAAGTTTGTGCCTGTTGAAGTTCTGATTGAGATAAGGAAATATTTAATGCATTTGATTTTGTTGGGTTAACGTGAAGTCCTGAGATATGGGCGAAATTATCTAATGTTTTAAGTAAGTTAGGGGTGGATATATGAGGATGTGACAAGAATATGAGAATGTCATCCGCAAAAAGACATAGTTTATGATGGTGACCACCTAATTCTATGCCTTTAATGTTAGGATTGGTTCTAATAAGGTGTGCCAGGGGTTCTATTAACAGAGCAAAATGTAATGGGGAAAGAGGACATCCCTGCCTAGTGCCTCTTTTGATATGAAACATTGTTGACTTATAACCAGCATATTTGATATATGCTCTAGGGTTATTATATAAAGAGGAAATCCAGGTCAAAAAGTTGTTTCCAAACCCCCATTTTTTAAGGTCATATTCCATATAAGGCCAGGTAACGGAGTCGAATGCTTTCCTTATGTCTAAGGATACGAGGCAGGCTGGGATTCGTCTAGTTTTAGCCGCATGGATAAGCAAAAGTGTTCTGCTAATATTATCACCTGCCTGACGTTTAGGCATAAAGCCTGTTTGGTCCTTATGAATTAGATGACCAATTATATTATTAAATCTAGTGGCTAGAATTTTAGCTATTAATTTTATATCAAGGGGGAGGAGGGATATGGGACGATAGTTACTCCAGGAGGTGGAGTCTGAGTGTGGTTTGGGGATCATTGCTATAATAGACGTAAGAGTCTCTGTTCTAAATGAGTTACCTTTAAGGATCGAATTGAAAGCTTTAGTTAGGATAGGCATTAAAATATGTGCAAATTGTCTATAATATGTTGCTGAGAATCCATCTGGGCCCGGTCTCTTACGTAGTTTTAAAGATTTTATAGCATTAAGAACTTCAGTATCTGTAATTGGGCTTTCAAGAAGATCTCTCTGTTGTTGATCTAGATTAGGAAGTGTGATATTAGAAAATAGGGCTTCTGTTTTAGTAATATCGAAATTCGGAGCAGAAGAATATAATTTGGATAGATTAGAGCGAAAAATCTCAAGAATTTTCACTGGGTTACTAGTGTACGCTTCTCGGGATACTTTCAATCTGATAGGCGTATGCAGGGGCGTTGCTAGGGGGTGGCTTTTGGGGCTATAGCCCCGAATCTGAGGCCAATAGCCCAGAGTCTCTGCAGGGGACCCCAAGGGGGGGGCTCTCTGGGGACCCTTATGTAAGTGGGGGGGCTCTCTGGGGACCCAGATTTAAGGGGGAGGCTCTCTGGGGACCCTGATGTAAGGGGGCCTCCCTGGGAACCCTGATGTAAGTGGGGGAGTCCTCTGGATACCCTGATGTAAGGAGGAGGCTCTCTGGGGACCCTGATGTGAGGTGATGTAAGGGGGGCTCTCTGGGGACCCTGATGTAAGCGGGGGGCTCTCTGGGGATATATATACACACCCACACGTATATTACTGTATATACATGTGTATGCCCGCCCAAGCGTATGACTTTCTTTACTACGCTGCTATGGGCTCTAGCCCCAGATCGTTTGTAGACCTAGCAACGCCCCTGGGCGTATGTATGTGTTGTGAATTCTTTAGAATTCTAGCCATAGGTGTATCTGGCTTATTTGCTTTACGATATTGAATATATTGTCGTTTACGTATAACCTTATCTGCAGAATCGGTCAAGAAAAGATCCAGGTCAAGACGGGCTTTTTCTAATTTAGAATTATTAGTGGGAGTTGGGGAGGTTTGAAAAGTCTGGTGGCAGTCATTAAAGGTAGATTCAAGTTTTGCAAACAAAAGTTTGCGTTCTTTTTTAAGGGCAGTTGCTTGTTGTATTAATCTACCCCTAATGACTACTTTGTGTGCCTCCCATAATGTAATAGCAGAGACATCACCTGTATCATTAGATATTAGATAATCAGAGATTGCTTTTTCAATACTAATACGATGAGAAGGATGAGTCAGTATTGAGTCGTTTATACAGCAGGTGCTGTCATGGGATCTAGGGACTGTGGAAGCAATGGTAATGAATACTGCACAATGATCTGTCCAAGGAAGAGGAATGATTTTGGCTGATATGATTTCTGGTAGCATACTTGACGGAATAAGAATATGATCTATTCGTGAAAAGGATTTATGTGGGTAGGAGTAGTGAGTAAAGTGTCTACTGATAGGGTTCATTTCTCGCCAAGTATCTACCAGGCCATGTGTGGTAAGGAAATGCTGAAAAGTTAGGTTTATTGAGCTTGTAGTAGGTCCAGAAGGAGATTTATCCAAGAACGGGAAAATAGTTGCATTGAAATCCCCACAGATAACAACGGTACCAAACTTATTTACATCTATAAGTTGAAAAAGGTGCAATAAAAAAGCTGTTGGGCGTTTATTGGGGGCATAGTAAGACACAATCGTAATATGATTATCAGAAATAAATCCTGTTAGGAGTACATATCGTCCTTCGGGGTCTGTTAATTGTGATACAAGGTTAAACGGAGTGGAACGATGAAAACCAATGAGGGTTCCGCACTGTTTAACCGTAGCAGAAGCAGTAAAGAATTGTGGATATGATGAAGAAAGAAATTTGGGGTAAACTTTATCAGTGAAATGTGTTTCCTGCAAACATATGATATTAGCTTTCTTCATTGCAAAAGAGCGAAGTGCCTTGGTTCGCTTGTGTGGAGTATTAAACCCTTTTACATTTAATGACAAGTAAAGTACTCACCGAGAGCCAGGAACACCAATCGGAGAGTTAGAAGGGAGAAGTAAAGGTTAAAGAAAGGAGCAATAAGACAAAAGAAAAAAACAAAAGAAATTCGATCAAACCCAATATGAAGATAATTTAGCATTATGTAGAGGTTAAATAATTGGGTGTGGGAACATCTCAGGAGAGTATTAAGAACTCCCTGAGAGGATCAGGGACCACTAACAAGGACCCCCATAACAATGGTGGGAGTCCTCAAGTGGTGTGAGGGGCAGCAAGAAATTCCTTAGGGATAATTAACAACGGAGAACCACAGGAACTATTCCATTGCTATCATGGAAAATGACATTGAAATTATTTTAAAAAAAATATTTAAAAAAATGAAGGTAAAGTTCAAAAACTGAGAGAAAAAAAAAAAAAAAATTTTATACTTATTATGCTGCGTACACACGGTCAGACTTTTCGTCTACAAAAGTCGGACACGTGATGACGTACACCGGACTAAAATAAGGAAGTTGATAGCCAGTAGCCAATAGCTGCCCTAGCGTGGGTTTTTGCCCGTCGGACTAGCACGCAGACGAGCGGATTTCTGGGTCCGGCATAGTTACGACGTAAAGATTTGAAGCATGTTTCAAATCTAAAGTCCGTCAGATTTGCGGCTGGAAAAGTCCGCTGAAAGTCCGCTAAAAGTCCGGGGAAGCCCACACACGATCGGATTGTCAGCCAGCTTTAGTCCGTCTGCGTCCGTCGGACTTTTGTAGAGGAAAAGTCCGACCGTGTGTACGCGGCATTACAGTACCATGTAGCCAAAGCTCATTTCAGTCATGAATATGGCAGATTAAATAACTCAGGCAGCATACAGTGCTGAAAATGTAAAGAGAGAGAATAATTTATTGGAGCTAGATTATCAGTCCATTGAATCCTCGTTGTTCGGCGGTGAATGTTCATATCGACCTCGCTTATTAAGGTGTTGTTGGGATGATGTGGAAGAGCTGGATATTGGGTCCTTATGCTGTGTGGAACGAGAGGCTGGGCGTCTGTGAGACTGGTTCTTGGATAAGACTGCTTCAGCTAAGCCCATTTCAATGAGGGCCGACTGCAAGTCCTCTGAAGAGCGACAGACATATTTAATTTCCAGATGTGTAAATCTGAAACAAAAAGGAAATCCCCAGTGATAGGTGATTTGATTTTGCTGAAGTATCTGCAGTTGTGGTTTTAGTGCACGTCTCTTTGCGACCGTAAGTGGGGATAAATCTGTGAAAAGTTGGTATGTCCAGCCTTGAAAGCTGAGAGATTCCCTGCCTCTGGCAGCTGCTAGTATCTGTTCTTTGGTTCTGTAATAGTGCATTTTGGCTATTATATCTCTCGGGGGACCATTCATTTTACGTGGGGCTAGAGCCCTATGCACTCTATCCATTTCAAGTCTGTCAATAGGGGTACCAGGTAGTAATTCCTGAAAGAGGGCCGTGACAGGTCTAAAACAGATTCAGGGATTCCCCTGCTTCGCAGGTTCGATCTGCGATCCCTATTCTCTTGGTCTTCTAAACGTGCCTGTAGTGTAAGGTTTTCCTCTTTAAGTATCATCAACTCAGACAGTGCTGTGTCTTGGCCTAGGCCAACAAGGCCCAGGCCTAGGGTGGCACTTTGGTGGGGGGCAGCTGCCGCCCCCCCTGCTCCCGAGTCAGCCCATTCAACGAGAATTTGACAGAACACCGGAGTTGCTGGCTGCAGCGTTTGGAGAGCGTCTCTCTCTCATACAGCGTGTGGTGACAGTTCCCCCCCTCCTCCTCCCCCTCCTCCTCTCTACACAGACAGAGAGTAGTGAGAGAGATGGTCAGTTTTTCTTCCTGTGTTGTGACTTCTCAGGTACCGGAGGGAGTCGGAGTCGAATTGTGGCTTCAGCAGCAGACCGGCTACTGTGTACAGTACATTCTGCATATCTGACCTGGCTGGAGGGGTGAGAGGAAATACCTATCCTCACTGTGTCTCCTTGCAAACCTCATGCCACTGCTTATCTGTGCTCTGACTTTCCCACTTTGTTTGTCCTATCTTCTGTTATCTGAAATAGAGACTCTCTAGTAATTAGCCCTCTGTGTCCTTGCTGGGGGAGAACTGTGCTTTTCTTTTCTTCTCTGCTTCAGCCCAGGTTCACACCAGTGCGATCACAGACATTGCATGTGATCCGCACCCGCACCTGTGGTACCGATTACATGCGATATCTGTGAGATGCGAGTTTAGCCATGAAATTGTATGGCTGAACTCGCATTGGATTGGCACAAAAAAAATTGCAGGGACTTGTTTTTCCCAGCACTAGAATCAGATCACACGGGTGTTCTCACCTATGTGATCCGATTCCTGTTCGAGTTAACAGTTCGCACTGCGATCTGTGAACTAAACTGGGGGTGTTATTAACAATGTAATGACACCCACAGAGGTTCGCAGAGGGTGGTGTGATCTGCCCACGGGAGAGATACAATGCGGTAACTGGCGCTGGAATCGCACTGGTTCCCACATCACATCAGTGTGCACCTAGGCTTAAAGAACACATGTACACTGCTGCTTACCCCTTTCACACTGGAGGCGTTTTTCAGGCGCTACAGCGCTAAAAATAGCACCTGCATAGCGCCTGAAAAAAGCCCGAGTGCTTTCACACTGGGGCGCTGCGCTGGCAGGGCGTTACAAAAAGTCCTGCCAGCAGCTTCTTTGCAGCGGTGGAGGAGCGGTGAATACACTGCCCCTGCCCATTGAAATCAATGGGCAGCACCGGCAAAGCGCCGCTGCAGCGGCATTTTGCAGGTGGATTTAACCCTTTTTTAGCCGCTAGCAGGGGTTAAGACCGCCTCGCTAGCGGCCGAATAGCGCCGCTAAAACGACGGTAAAGCGGCGCTAAAAATAGCGCCGCTTTACTGTCGACGCCCAGGTGCTTTCAATGCGAAAGGACTCTAAATGGTTAAGGCTGCACTCATACCTGAGCGTATTTTTTTCATGCAGAAAGTCGCACATTTTTACCACAATTTTTGCCACAATTTTGTACAGGTCAAAAGGTCACCAAAGAAAAAAGCAGAAAAATGCCTATAATCTGCCTACAAAGAAGTTCATGTACTTTTTTGAGCTCAGGCTCTGTTTACACATTTTTGGGCATTTTTGGGCATTTGTTTGCTCTCAGCCTCAGCTCTAAAAATGCCCAACAAGACTAATCCCATTCATTTCAATGGCCCCTGTTCACATCTGAGCGTTCTGTCACCTAAAAAAAAACGGCCATCGCTCAGAAAAGTACATCAGCTTCTTTTTTGGCAGATTACAGGCGTTTTTAATTCTTTTACATTGGCGACCTTTTGACCTGTACAAATTTGTGGCAAAAATAGCGTAAGTTTCTGCCTGAAAACGATACACTCAGGTGTGAATGCAGCTTCAGGCGTTTTACTACAGGCGACAAAATGCTCAGATGTGAACAGGGGCCATTTAAATGAATGGGATTTTGCTTGTTGGGCGTTTTCATGGGTTTTTGATGGCGTTTTATGAGCTGAAAACGTTCAGGTGGGAATGCAGCCTGGCTATTTGCAGCTCAACATCTGCAGGCTGGTGCTTCTGGTAAAAAATGGCATTTAACACCTTAGTGTCTGCTTGTATATATTGGTTTAACCTTTCATAGCTACCTGTATGGTTCATGCTGCCTTCTGACATACAAAGAAAAGTGTAATTTCTCATTATAGATCAGTCTGGATTTTATTGTCCATTCTACTAACTACATTTAAGACTGACGGATATTTATTTTTCTTTCTTTTTTCTTTTGTCTCTATTTGGAGTGAACACAGTTTGCTGAAAAGGCCAATGATTTTGCCCCGCCTCCTTATGATCTATCCAATCTCTGTTGTGCCTGTCCCATCAGCTATGTCCAGACTCCACCCCCTGATGCACACACAGACACACTTTCTGTGTGTATGTTAAGGTGTGCAGGACAGGTGGCAAATCAGAGTACACGCATACTAGAGGCTGGAAAATTGGTTAGTAAGTTTAAACATCACCTCCCCCTAGACAATTACACTAATGCCCCCCTCTGCTGCTCTGATTAAAAAAGACTGTCACACCTCTGAAAAGCAATCCACACAGATTTCTTTTCAGAGGCAATATGCGGCCTCCTCGCCACCTTTGTGGGCACTGGTGAGGCTGCACTGATCGGCACTGATGAGGCTGCACTTGGTACCCACTTTAAGCCCACAATCACATTGGGCCGATTTGGCATGTCAAATCGCATGCCAAATCGGCAGCTATTGCTGACAATTACACAGTTCAAATCGGTGCGACGCCGCCTTTGCGGAGCCGAACCGATTCCCAAAATAAGTTCCTGTACTACTTTTGGTGACTTTGGGGGCGATTTGAATAGACATCTGTGCATGAACCCACACAGATGTCTGTCAAATCGTCCCCGAATTCGGACTGCATTGCCGATTTGAAATCATGCGAGTTCAGAATTCAAACCCTCCCTAATGTGAACGTAGGCCTAATGTACAGAGAGGAAGAGGTGGAGCCTAAAGAGGAAGGGGTGTGGTTTACAGATGACAGAGCAGGTCTTAAACATGAAGGGGTGTGGCATCGACAGGAAGGGGCGGGTCATATTTAAATTTGGGGGTGCATGAGTTTAATCAGGCCTAGGGCAGCACAAAACGTAAATACACCACTGAACTCAGACGTATAGTTCTGTGTATGGGCGGCACAGTGGTGTAGTGGTTAGCACTCTCGCCTAGCAGTAAAAAGGGTCGCTGGTTCGAATCTCAACCACGACACTACCTGTCTGGAGTTTGCATGTTCTCCCTGTGTCTGCGTGGGTTTCCTCCGGGTGCTCCGGTTTCCTCCCACACTCCAAAGACATGCTGGTAGGTTAATTGGCTTCTCTCCAAAATTGGCCCTAGTATATGTATGGGGACCTTGGATTGAGGGTAGGGACTGATGTGAGTGTGCGATGTACAGGGTTAGGGACAAGGGTCAGGGTTGTAGACACACACTCACTCAGGTTGAACTGGATGGACTGGTGTCTTTATTCAACCTTACTAACCATGTAACCATGTGTAAAATTATCCATTTCATCAACCCTCAGTTCTAAATCAGCTGTTCTCTGACCTAGCTCTCTTATCTCTTTAGTTAATTTATCTGTTAAGAGATCTGAAGTTTGCTTGAGGGCTTTCTGAAGCATATATTCAAATTTTTTGAATATGTCAGGTTGTGTAGTTGTTTGTAAGTCACAAATGTCATATTCCGGCTCAGACTCACCATTAGCAGTTTGTGCCTTCTGGCTATGAGGCAGAGACTTTTTAATATGTGTACTGCTGCGCTGGGAGGGAGAGGGTGCCGCCGCCATTCCAGCCGCCAGTCTGTGTGCCGTTTCCTTCGGTTTCCTGGATTTAAGTTTTGATTTAGGTCCTTTCAGGACCATTATTTATGTAGCTGATAGTGCTGGGTAGAGTTTTCTACCTCTTTGAGCAGTTTACGGAGCCTCTGGGACCTGTAGTTCTCCGGTGTTATCTCCCGAGGAGCGGAGCGCTAAGGTAGCATAACCGTTACCTCAGGCTGCCGCGCATGCGCCCCCTGTTTATTCTTTTTCATGCACTTGGAGCCTGCTTCATGCTTCCCTGAAGGCTTTCCCTGGAGTACGGACTGTTAGCCTATATAGACAAAGTTTTTTTGCCCACTTGCTTTTTATTTATATACTGTTTTATTCTATTTATGACCTCACCCCCAGCGAGCATGTATACCACATCTATCTCAATTCAGCAACAGCGCTACTAACTATTGTTTAATACTTAAAATCTGGCCTGTTAGTGGGTCCTGAGGACAGGAGAACCACTGCTTTAGGACATCAGCAGCATTAAGATGTAACAAAGGATGAAAAAATAAATAAAAACCATTCCCTCCCCCACGATATCCTTATCCTCCTTGATATCAAGTATTTTGCTACCTAAAGAACAATCAGTAAAGGTTTACATCTACTTTAGGAGACCAGCCAGTGCAAGCCCTATGCTAAAGCTGGCCATAGATGGTTCACTTTTTTTTTCCGTTTAGCCAGTGGGCTGAAAAAAAATTAACTGGATTCCTCCATCCACACAAAAGAGGTCAATAAAGGAACCCCTCCCAGCAGGGACATTGTATTCGGACACTGGGACTTTCCGCTGTCAGAATACACTAATCAGCAGCTTCAGCTGATAGGTTGTAGCCCCTGATGATCAAACAATGTTAAATGGGGACAGCCTCACATGGATCAAAATTTGGCAGATCCCTACTGAACCATCCCCCCCACCGGAGAAAATTGGATCATGCTTTATTAGGGTATCTTGCCTTTCTCTGGTCAACTGTGGGTATAGGATTGTGTATATGGTGATTTTCGATTTGTGTGTGTTTTTTTTTGTTTTGTTTTTTTTTTTTTGTTTTTTTTTTTGTGGGTTGAACTGGAAAAACTTTTCTACCAGATCAACTATGCAACCATGGCATAATGACCTGTTTTGGTGAAAAAAATATTGCACAAAGGGGTCCATTACCTCCTCTTCTAGCAGTCCCCACGGGTGTGGTCAGCCTCTTCCTATTCGGGTGCCTCCTTAGCAAGCCAGGGGCTAAGGAGGCACCTGTGCATGCTCCTGAGATGGGCTGTGTGTGTTTAAAATTCACACAACACTGGTGAGCCACACCCGCACTCCTTTTCACAAGCCAATGGTTCCGCTGCCCTCAGTTATTCTTGTGAAATCTAAAAGTGAGGGGAGTGATGCTGGAGTCTGTGACAGTGGTGGAGTGCTGACAGGAACCAGGTAAATGTTTAGGGATGAAGGTGGGTAGGACAGGTAGTGGGACTTTTTATTATCTTTATGCAGAGAATGCATTAAAGGAGAAGTACTGCCAAAGCTCATTTGGCAGTACTTCCCCTGTGGATCAGAAGAGTGCCGATCTGTACTTCTGTAACCTTTTTTGCAGCAGACAGCGTGCTGAAGCTCGCTGTCGGCTCACGTCACAGAGCCTGTCCAGGCTTTTACAAGATCACAACAATGGAGTCAGGATCCGTTCACATGTCTGAGCTGGCCGCTCCCACCCCTTCCACAGCCCAGCACTCCAGTGAGCGAAGGGAGACAGAGCAGAGAGCTGGTGACTAAAGCCTAGTACACACAATAAGATTATCAGACTAATAATATTACGGTTGTTTTTGGATGCTAGTCTCCATATTGAAAACAAATAGGTTACTAAAGTACAAAAATTCTCCTACAACATAAAAAATTTGGAAGTGATGAAATATGTTGTAGTGTATTTGTAATGAAATTTTGGGCGAGAACTGTACAGATTAAACGAAAATCATACGATCTGGTATCCTACCTGAAAAATTTTCGAGTTCGTCCCTTTCGGAAAATTTTGGATGACAGCTGTGCACTAACAATCAGGATTATTGTACGACCAATAAGCGATATTTTTTGTATGATATTCTGATCATGTGTACGAGCTTAAAAGTCATCAGTTCTCTGCTCACAGAACTGTGAGAACCGAGCAATCCGCAGTGTTCGATAGCTCGGTGCTCAGCGTTGAGGCGCATGGGGACAGATGTAGCATTTGGACTGATGCTGCATCCACCTAGGTAAGTATGAATCTTAATAAAAAAAAAAAACCCATACATTTCTTTTAAAGTAAAAAACCGGAGTTATGCCCCGTACACGCGGTCGGATTTTCCGATGGAAAACGTCCGATCGGAGCGTGTTGTCGGAAATTCTGACCGTGTGTGGGCTCCATCGGACATTTTCAATCGGATTTAACGACACACAAAGTTTGAGAGCAGGCTATAAAATTTTCCGACAACAAAATCCAATCGCGTCAATTCCGACTGTGTGTGGCCTGTTCCGACGCACAAAGTGCCACGCATGCTCAGAAGAAATTCCGACACGGAACAGCTCGGTCTGATAAACTTAGTGTTCGCAATGGATACAGCACTTTCGTCACGCTGCAATGTTAAAAATGGTTTAATACAGCGCACTTTCTTCTTCTTTATAATGTGAGAAGAATTAAGTAGTTTTGCTGCTCATATTCACACAGACTTCTCAAAAACTTTTTTCTTTACTATTTATCGGGATTCCCTCAATATATTTTGATTTGTCACATCTGACAACATTATTTTGGTGTTGTATTTTTTTTTTTTTTTTTTTGGTTTTAAGGCAGATTAGTTATTTTTGGTTTGTATTTTTTTCAAGGCTGATCTTTGTTTTATTGGATTTTTATTTGGACTCCAGAATATTTTTGTGTGTGTTTTTTGTGTCAAGTTACCACAACACCATTGATATGTTGTTATATTTAATCTGTAGGAGATTGTTTGGTGTTGTTGTCCCTTGTTAATTTCACATTGTATTTTAGAAATGTACCTGAATCGTCACCAACAAACTGTCCTTTTTGAATGAAAACACACATAGGAGAGTATAATTTTCCAAAAAAAAACATTTATTAAGGGCTCACAACTAAACAAAGAGGGAGGCAACGCTGGAGAAACTGCAGAAATTGGTGAAGCCTTGGACCCCCAGGGCACACATCAACTATTTTGAAGCAAAATTGGTGGCCTGAGGAGTCCTTATCTAAGGGAGTGCAGTCTGGTCCAGAAGTCCCAGAGATCCGGAAAGCAGCAGATGACATCTGTGTCCCCAGGCTGTGGTCATACGAGAGACTGCAGCTTTTGTCAGACCAGACTGAACCCAGGGCCATCACTCTCTGGTCTTCCTTCCACGCTTCCTTCCACGCGGTGGCTCTGGTGGTGGAGTTGTGGCAGCAGGAGGAGGAGGAGGATGGTCCAACTCAATCATGTCGGTCTTGGGTGTGATTTCGCCACTCACCCCCTTAGTTAGGACTTTATAAATAAGTTGCTCACACAGGAGGCGTTGACCCTGCTGCATGCCCTGCAGTTTTGTGGCAGCCATGCAGGCAAAGGCCTCTTCAGGAGTGGGTAAGGCTCGGAGGGACGCCGAAGCCTCCTGAATTAGCCTGAGTGCTGAATCCTGCATGTGAGTCGCCTTCCTCGCTCTTTTGTATGGAAGGCGGAGGGGAGGAACCTGCGATTTAGTCAGGCTGCGACTGGTCCCAGGCTTCTCTTGGCTGACACTTAGCCCTGCCTCCTCCTGGCTGCAACTTAGCCCCGCCTCCTCTTGGCTGCCACATTCCACAGCCTCCTCCTGGCTGAGGTCTTCCTGTGTATGAAAAAGGGACATAGTTTTAGTATTTTTTTCATCAATCACACGCAATTTTCATCTCCTCACTGTTGCAAATTGAATGTTAACAAATATAACAGATGATCATTCTGAGCCCAGCATTTTTCATTCTTGTCCCAGTTTTTGGTGCCCACTACTGTCTATTGATATGTAAAACACTTTTTTTCAATCAGCAATTAGTGATCATTAATAACATCTAATAAACATCATTTATTTATTGACCAGAAATCTGTAGAAGAATGCTATACCTGACCTCAGCTGGGGTGGAAGGAAGAGTGGAAGGAAGAGTGGAGAGGGATTCCCTGACTTCAGTGTGGTCTGACAGAAATCGCAGTCTCTCATAGTACCACAGCCTGGGGACATAAACGTCATCTGCTGCTGCTCCGGACCTCTGGAAATCCGTGACCTTCTTGCGCTCTCTTAGATAAGTGCTCCTCAGGCCACCAATTTTGGCTTTTAAATAGGGGATGGTTGATGTGGGGACCACTGGCTTCACCAACTCCAGCAGTTTCTCCAGCGCTGCCTGCCTCTTTTGTTTATTATTGTATTGTCGGTGTCTGACCTGCCACAGACAGGGCAGCTCCCTGTATTTGTCTATGAACAGGGGGAGGAAATTGTGGTCGTTGAACCCATCCATTTTCTCTGCAAGACACAACACAAGACAAACCCTAATGTCAGGCCAAACTCTCCAAATCTTGTTACAATATAGGCTTCCATTTCGAAGCAGTATAGGCCCAAGTTTAGATCTTACCTTCGTTATCATGATCGGCGCCTCCGTTGCTCCTTCCTCTGTTCACAGATCGTACGTAATACGCACGCGTGTTACGCTTTATACACACTGCGCATGCGTGTAACTCCTCCCACCCCTGACGTTCTTTCTAGTCTATTCCCCCCCCTTTTCATTCTGCGAAGTGGGGGAAGAGCACATGGCGGAGACCCAGCAGGTGCATGCTAATTACAGGAACGAGGAGGAGGAAAGCCCGGAGCCTGAAACGTCCCGATCCAGAAGGAGATTTAAGGCCTCAAATATGTCCTTTGTGGAGATGTTGGAGATGGTGGACATCCTGAAGAGGGCCGACTATGATGGGAAGTATGGACCTTACCCCAACCCCAATGTCAGAAAGGCCAAGATCATGGCAAAAGTGGTCAAGAGTCTGAACCGGAATTTCGGGGTACGACGATCGAAAGATCAGCTCAGGAAGCGGTGGTCGGACCTCAAATTACGAGAACATGAGCAGTACAGAAAGATCCAGAGAGTGCTGCAAAAAAGTAAGTAGTTGTGCTGTGTTTATATTCTTTTTATGTTTATTACGTTCGTGCTGCTCCATGTGCCTTTCATATTCATGGGCACATTATTCGTTCGTATCAAACATTTTTCTTTCGGCCTAGAAAACACCATTGTTTTGGCCATATGCATTTTGCCACATTTTTAATGCCCTTCTTGTATGAAACTAATTTGGTTGTGTAGATGGCTTTGTTACTAGAATGAAATGCAAACTAGATTCTGTGTAAGGAGAGGACACTCAGCAGCTGTTTTCACATCTGGACGCTGGAGCACTAGTGTGGGACACAAGAACACCATTTTTATTAGTGGGCCACACAGGTGCTCCAGTGTATACTATAGGGGGGGTCTCCATCTGTGAAGCTTGTACCAAACAGGTAAAGTATTGAGGCTTGACAAAGGACACTGAAAATGCTACACCTTGGAACTCTACCAAAATAGACAATTGTACCCCACTTCCAAGCAATGTCTCATATTTATAGTTCTGCCATCAAATATCTGTGTGCTAAGTATACCATTTTTGGTTTACATAGGGGAGAAAAGACTCGGAGGACACCCCTCATCTGAGGAGGCCACAGACCCCCCACCTCTGGAAGAAGGGGAAATCCCCCCAACACAAGAAGAGTAGGAGGAGGAAGACGTGGTGGAACTAGTCACCACAACAGGTGAGTGTCTGCGACCACAGGCTCAGGTAAGAGATGGATGCCGACATATTTTTTATACCTGTTTTTGTTTGTTTTCTCTCTTTTTACGTAATCGTGATGTTGTGGATCCAGATCCTTTCACATCAGAAAGTGCACAGATCCTGATCAGGGAGATCATGGGGTGTAATTTAGCTTTGGAAAAACTCAAGAAAAACATCAATGATGTTATTTAAAAAAATAAGAACATCATTGATGTTTTGGGGCGAGTTTAAAACCCCTCCAAATCCCTTTTTTTTGTGAGCTACAAAGTTCAAAATGTTTTAGCGATTTTTAGAAAAGCCAAATTTGGAAGATGCACACAGTGTGCCAACATGTGCTATCTGCCATCACGGGAGATCAATGGACGCGTTTTGGGGGTGCAACCCCTTCCTCAATAATAAAGTAGCAGAAAGGAAGGGGTTTCTCCCCCAAAACACGTCCCTTGATCCCCCGTGATGGCAGCTAGCACATGTTGACATTGGGAATTTGTGTGCATCTTCCAAATTTGGCTTTTCCTGGGGTGACTTCACCCCATCTGAACGCAATATCAAACACAGTTCCTAAATACTCATGTCTGATATTGCCTTCAAGTTCTACCTAATGTGAACTTTGTAAGTTCAAGATTTGTGTCTTTCTTGTTGGTTTTACACATGCCTGTTTTATCCTAAATGGACATTTCTATTTTTGAGAATGCCACCCCAAAGATTGTTATACAACAAACATGTTGGTTTGTTTTAAAAAACCTTTTGTAAATGCACATGTGATTGTGCAGGTATTAAAATGATTGTTAATCAAGAATGTGTGGATTATTGTCTCAACGCTACAACACTTTTGTGGTGATGTAATTGCAGCTTTCAGTGAAAATTGGGGTTATTTCCTAAGGGCAAATCCTCTTTGCACTAAAAGTGCAGTTTCAGTGCAGTTTCAAGTGCACTTGTAGTGCAAAGTGTCTTTGCCTTTAGTAAATAACACCCAACAGTGCTTTGTATAAGGTTACACAATCACGCCATTTGCAGGACTCCCCACATTTCTGTCAGGGTCAGCTAAAACAAACACAATGTCACCAAAGATTTGCTTTTTTTTGGATTTTATTTGATCAAGGCTTCACAAATGGTCTGGCATATTGATGGCCCCCCTACCCGCAAAGAACTCAAGGTATCGTAACCGGACATCACGGGCACTCAGGGAGGGCAAGCCAGGACGGCCACTTTCAAGCGCCGTCAGGGTTGTTTCATTTATCATTCCAGCCTCAGGCCCAACTGAGCCAGCATAGTTGGCAGAATGTTGGCGTAAAAAGTTATGTAGAACACAGCACGCCAGGATTATATGATTAAGTTTATACTCCGCCATATGGATGGGTGTCAGAAATAGGCGGAACCGGTTGGCCATGATTCCAAACGTGTTCTCCACCACTCTTCTGGCTCTGGCCAGCCGGTAATTAAAAACCCTCTGTTCCGGGGTGAGGGTCCTCATCGGGAATGGCCGCATAAGATGGTCCCCCAGCGCAAAGGCTTCATCCGCAACGAAGACAAATGGGAGTCCTTCCACATTCTCTTCTGGAGGTGGCAAGTCCAAGCTGCCATTCTGGAGACCTCTGTAAAACTCCGTCTGGGCGATGACTCCACCATCAGACATCCGGCCATTCTTCCCCACGTCCACATACAAGAAGTCGTAATTAGCCCACACCACCGCCAACATCACAATACTATTGAACCACTTGTAATTATAATAGTACGACCCCGAGTTGGGTGGTGGGTCGATGTGGACGTGTTTCCTATCAATTGCACCTCCGCAGTTTGGAAAGTCCCACCGCTGGGCAAAGTGGGAGGCCACAGTCTGCCATTCCTGTGGCGTGGAAGGAAACTGTTGAGGAAAACCAAAAAAAAATAGTATTTTGGCACATAAACATGGAAAGCAGATTAGACACAAACATTCTTGGCCAACATCCAGATAAAACATTTATTAGGGGAATTTTACAACACCAAAGTATAAGGTAGACCTATCATATTCCCCCCCCCCCCCCCTCTCATGGGCCATTTCTAACATTATAGGGGGGGGATCTTGGACAGGTAACCCTCTTCACTTCATTGAGAGATGAATGCCTAAATACAGGGTATTACTTTGAACAGCCCCTCCTTAGTTACACTATTGGCAGCCCACTGGACAGGTAAGAAGTGTCATAATACAAAGATATAAATACACATTGTACACATTTGAGCACATTTGGACATTCTGCTATTACCTATCAAGATAATAATAAGATACAAAAACTTTAAACAGTACCATTTGCAAGTATACAGGCAGGCCCTACTACATGCTTTGGGGAATTCATCCATAAATCTCACCACTAAAGAGATGGGTATAGTGTGTACGGGTTTGGCCAAGTCAGCAGATAGAGGATTGAGGATAGATAGATAATTGGTATCAGCTGACTTAGCAGTTGGGGGGAGGAAGGGTTAATAAAATGATTTGGGGACACTAAAAAAAAATGCCTCTGGCACTTTGCCTGAATTTAAAGCACAAATCACATGTAAAAACATTTTAGGGGGTGTTTGGGGTAAAGCACTACTATGGAGCTGATATAATATATTGTTAAGTGACTACATGAGGTAAATATAGGGGCAGGAGAGCATGCTGGGGAGGTTAGTGAAGGCAAATATGTATGAAGGACAAAAAAATAATGACATAAAAATCCAGCATGCATGAGAACAAAGGGGACATTCACAGCATATTCCAATCATGGTAATTAGGGAATGAGGAAAGAAATATAATATATTAGCAAACATTCAATACAATAAAATGTGATATTAAAGGATAAAAATCTTACCTTCATATACTCCTTCTGTAGGACCTGGATGATGGCAGAACAGGTCTCTGGGATAATGATCCCCAGAGCCTGGGGGGAGATGTCTGTTGAGAACTTCAAGTCCTGCAGGCTTCTCCCTGTCGCCAAGTCCTGCAGGGTAGCGATGAGCCTCTGCTCCGGAGTGATGGCTTGCCTCATGCAGGTATCCTGCCTGCTGATATAGGGGGTCAGCGAGGCCAACAAACGGTGAAATACGGGGTCCGTCATCCTGACAAAGTTCCTGAAATCATCAGGATTATTCTCACGGATCTCACGGAGCAAAGGCATATGAGAGAACTGGTCACGCTGAAGCAACCAATTCTTGGTCTATGAACTCCTCCCCACCCTGTTCATGGACTGGACTTGTGTCAAGGTCAGGACCCCAACACCAAGCCCCCGCACAGCACGAACTCTACGAGGAGTACGTATATGCAACATGGCTAGAAAACAGTCGACTGCTCAGAACGCAGTGACAGAACGCACTGAAGAACAGCAAGGCCTGTGGAGAGCGACCTGAAAAACAGTAACGAACGAACAAGAACACAATGACTAAGTCACGCGGAACTTGCTTGCACGCACTGAAGAGCAGATACAAACCCACAAGCACAAACTGAACGGCAGAAAACGATCTGAAAGCCACGAGTCTGAAAAAGCGTGAATCATCTCTCACCAAACTTTTACTAACACGAGATTAGCAAAAGGAGCCCAAAGGGTGTCGCGCTTGGTTCTGAACTGGCCTTTTCTAGTCTCGTCGTACGTGGTTGACTTCACCGTGTTCTTGGCGATCGGAAATTCCGACAACTTTGTGCGACCGTGTGTACGCAAAACAAGTTTGAGCCAACATCCGTCGAAAAAATCCTAGGATTTTGTTGTCGGAATGTCCGATCAATGTCCGACCGTGTGTACGGGGCATTAGACTTACCGGTAACTCTATTTCCAGTAGTCTTCCAGGATAGCCCTTAAGAGATGGAGCCCCTCCCATCACCACAGGAAACACATTGCCATTCAGTTCAAAAGGCGGTCCTTCAGGCCCATGGTCAGTCATCACCAGGAACCGAAGGATGGAACTGAAAAACATACTCAAAACAGGTAATATCATCAATTCAAGGTTGGGATCGTGCTGTCCAGGAAGACTTCTGGAAATAGAGTTACCAGCAAGTCTAAATCTAGTTTTCCCCAGTCGTCTGCCAGGACAGCCCTTGAGAGGATCCCCAAGTACTCACCAGATTAGGGGGGGGGGCCACAACTTGGAGGACTTTCCTCCCAAAAGTCTGGTCCTGACTAGACAGTAGGTCTAGTCGGTAATGCCTTGTAAAGGTGGTAAAGCTTGACAATGTGGCTGCTTTGCAGATCTGCTCCTGGGTGGCACCAGCCTTTTCCGCCCAGGATGTCGAGAGTGCTCTTGTGGAATGTGCCTTAATACCCCCAGGAGGATGTTTATCTAGCATTCTATACCCCTCCGCAATAGCTAACTTGATCCATCTAGCTAGGGTGACTTTGGAGGCTTTTTGACCCTTAGGTTTCCCGAAGAACAGGACAAAAAGTGAATCCACACTGCTAAACATCTTGGTTGCTTCTAAATACCCTAGAATACATCTTCTAACATCCAGCAAGTGAAATTGCTTTTCTTTGTCGTTTGAGGCATTTTGACTGAATGTAGTTAGGACAATGTCCTGGGACTTATGAAATTTAGATGCCTTTTTTGGCAGGAACCCAGGATCCGATCATAGGATGATTCTATCGTCCAAGATCTGGAGGAAGGGCTCTCTGATGGAAAGAGCTTGCATTTCACTCACCCTATGGGCTGAATTAATCGCCACTAGGAGTACTGTCCAAAGCGTGAGTAGTCTTAAAGATGCCTCCGAGATTGATTTGAACGGAGCCCCCAGAAAGTCTCAAGGACAACTGATAGGTCCCAAGTTGGGATCTTGTGAATCTGGACTGGTCTGTGTCTTGTGACTGCTTTACAGAATCCTGCCATAAGTGGATCTTCCTGTAAGCGTTTTTCTAGGTATACACTCAAGGCAGCGACCTGTACTTTAATTGTACTTAACGACAACCCCCAGTCTATCCCTTCTTGAAGAAACTCTAGGATACTCATTGTGTCCTTGCTTTCCTCCCTTCTAATATCTAACCAGGCATTAAACTTTTTGCAGATTTTGCCATAGATAGCTCGGTTTTCGACTCTGAAGTAGAGTTTGTATAACCCTCTCTGATAGTCCCTTGTTCCTCAGGATTTCTTCCTCAATAGCCACACTAATAGTTTTAGTGTGGCGGTTTGCGGATGCAGTAGAGGACCCTGTGAAAGAAGGTCCTGTCTGAGGGGTAGCCTCAGAGAAGGTGGATCTGCTAGCTTTAGAAGCATTGTAAACCGCGGTCTCTTGGGTCAGAATGGAGCCACCAAGACTAAACGTGTCTCTTCTACTAGAAATTTCACTAATATCCTCAGAATGAGGTAGAGGGGTGGAAATGCGTAAGCCAGGCTGAAGACCCAGGGGTTCTGCAGAGTGTCCACCGCCAGGTGTTTATCTCCTGGGCATAGCAAAAAGAAATTTGGAACTTTTGCATTTTTTTTGGTTGTGAACAGATCCACCCCTGGTTTTTCCCACAGTAAGCAACGATATGGTCGAACACTTCTGGATGCAGAGACCACTCTTGATTCGAAACTTGTTGTTGACTCAAGAAGTCTGCAGTATCGTTCTGCTCTCCCTTCAGATGTACTGCAGAGATGGATTTGAGGTTGTTTTCTGCCCACTGAAAAATGTACTTGGCCGCTAACATCAGCCGGGGACTCCTGGTACCTGCCCATTTGTTGATATACACTACAGCTGTCGTATTGTCGGAACAGACCTTAAGGTGGTGACCCTGGACCATTTTCTGAAAGACTATTAGAGCCCTGAAAATAGCTGTCAGCTCCTTCCAGTTGGAGAAAAACTCTTTCTCCTCTGGAGTCCACTTGCCTTGAGCCCAGCATGAGTTGAGATGGGCTCCCCAACCAAAACTACTGGCGTCTGTGGTCAGTAAGGACGTGATGGGCAGTATCCAATGTACCCTTTTGTGAAGGTTCTCCTTGTCCTTCCACCACCACAGAGATCTCTTTACTCTGGTGGGAATCGTTATGTACTCTTCTAGGTCTTTGTCTTTTAGTTCTTCCAACAGAAACCTTTGTAGGCTTCTTTGGTGGAAGCGGGCCCATTGTACAGCTGGTATTGATGCTGTCATAAGGCCAACACTGATATCACTTCTCCAATGCCCCATACACACGAACAGTAATTCTGCCAGCAGATGTGAATATTTGGTCAGAAATTCCGACCATGTGTATGCTCCATCGGACTTTTGCTAGCAGAATTCCAGCCAGCAAAAGATTGAGAGCAGGTTCTCTATTTTTCGGTCGGAAAAAGTTCCTATCCGTAAATGCGTTTGTCTGTATGCAATGCGGACGCGCAAAAAATCACGCATGCTCGGAAACAATTTGACGCATGCTCTGAAGCATTGAACTTCATTTTCTCAGCTTGTCGTAGTGTTGTATGTCACCATTAGGGATGAGCTTCGAGTTCGAGTCGAACTCATGTTCTACTCGAACATTGGCTGTTCGCAAGTTCGCCGAACAGCGAACAATTTGGGGTGTTCGCGGCAAATTCGAATGCCGCGGAACACCCTTTAAAAGTCTATGGGAGAAATCAAAAGTGCTAATTTTAAAGGCTTATATGCAAGTTATTGTCATAAAAAGTGTTTGGGGACCTGGGTCCTGCCCCAGGGGACATGGATCAATGCAAAAAAAAGTTTTAAAAACGGCCGTTTTTTCAGGAGCAGTGATTTTATTAATGCTTAAAGTCAAACAATAAAAGTGTAATATCCCTTTAAATTTCGTACCTGGGGGGTGTCTATAGTATGCCTGTAAAGGGGCGCATGTTTCCTGTGTTTAGAACAGTCTGACAGCAAAATGACATTTGGAAGGAAAAAACTCATTTAAAACTACCCGCGGCTATTGCATTGCCGACAATACACATAGAAGTTCATTGATAAAAACGGCATGGTAATTCCCCACAGGGGAACCCCGAACCAAAAAAAAAAAAAAAAAAATGATGTGGGGGTCCCCCTAAATTCCATACAAGGCCCTTCAGGTCTGGTATGGATATTAAGGGGAACCCCAGCCAAAATTTAAAAAAAAAATTGACGTGGGGTTCCCCCTAAATTCCATACCAGACCCTTCAGGTCTGGTATGGATTTTAAGGGGAACCCCGCGCCAAAAAAAAAAAAAAAAAAAGGCGTGGGGTCCCCCTAAAAATCCATACCAGACCCTTATCCGAGCACGCAACCTGGCAGGCCGCAGGAAAAGAGGGGGGGACGAGAGTGCGGCCCCCCCCCCCTCCTGAACCGTACCAGGCCACATGCCCTCAACATTGGGAGGGTGCTTTGGGGTAGCCCCCCAAAACACCTTGTCCCCATGTTGATGAGGACAAGGGCCTCATCCTCACAACCGTGGCCGGTGGTTGTGAGGGTCTGCGGGCGGGGGGCTTATCGGAATCTGGAAGCCCCCTTTAACAAGGGGACCCCCAGATCCCGGCCCCCCCCCTGTGTGAAATGGTAAGGGGGTACTTACCCCTACCATTTCACTAAAAAACTGTCAAAAATGTTAAAAATGACAAGAGACAGTTTTTGACAATTCCTTTATTTAAATGCTTCTTCTTTCTTCTTTCTTCCTTCATCTTCTTCTGGTTCTTCTGGCTCTTCTGGTTCTTCCTCCGGCGTTCTCGTCCAGCATCTTCTCCGCGGCGTCTTCTATCTTCTTCTCCTCGGGCCGCTCCGCACCCATGGCATTGAGGGGAGGCTCCCGCTCTTCTCTTCATCTTCTTCTCTTCTTCATCTTCTTCTTCATCTTCTTCTTCTTCTTTTTCTTCTTCTTCCTTCTTCTCTTCTTCTCTTCTTCCTGTCTTCTCCGGGCCGCTCCGCAATCCATGCTGTGGCATGGAGGGAGGCTCCCGCTGTGTGACGGCGTCTCTTCGTCTGACGGTTCTTAAATAACGGGGGGCGGGGCCATCCGGTGACCCCGCCCCCCTCTGACGCACGGTGACTTGAGGGACTTCCCTGTGACGTCACGGGGAATGCCACAGGAAAGTCCCGTCATGTCACCGTGCGTCAGAGGGGGGCGGGGTCACCGGGTGGCCCCGCCCCCCGTTATTTAAGAACCGTCAGACGAAGAGACGCCGTCACACAGCGGGAGCCTCCCTCCATGCCACAGCATGGATTGCGGAGCGGCCCGGAGAAGACAGGAAGAAGAGAAGAAGAGAAGAAGGAAGAAGAAGAAAAAGAAGAAGAAGAAGATGAAGAAGAAGATGAAGAAGAGAAGAAGATGAAGAGAAGAGCGGGAGCCTCCCCTCAATGCCATGGGTGCGGAGCGGCCCGAGGAGAAGAAGATAGAAGACGCCGCGGAGAAGATGCTGGACGAGAACGCCGGAGGAAGAACCAGAAGAGCCAGAAGAACCAGAAGAAGATGAAGGAAGAAAGAAGAAAGAAGAAGCATTTAAATAAAGGAATTGTCAAAAACTGTCTCTTGTCATTTTTAACATTTTTGACAGTTTTTTAGTGAAATGGTAGGGGTAAGTACCCCCTTACCATTTCACACAGGGGGGGGGCCGGGATCTGGGGGTCCCCTTGTTAAAGGGGGCTTCCAGATTCCGATAAGCCCCCCGCCCGCAGACCCTCACAACCACCGGCCACGGTTGTGAGGATGAGGCCCTTGTCCTCATCAACATGGGGACAAGGTGTTTTGGGGGGCTACCCCAAAGCACCCTCCCAATGTTGAGGGCATGTGGCCTGGTACGGTTCAGGAGGGGGGGGGGGCCGCACTCTCGTCCCCCCCTCTTTTCCTGCGGCCTGCCAGGTTGCGTGCTCGGATAAGGGTCTGGTATGGATTTTTAGGGGGACCCCACGCCTTTTTTTTTTTTTTTTTTTGGCGCGGGGTTCCCCTTAAAATCCATACCAGACCTGAAGGGTCTGGTATGGAATTTAGGGGGAACCCCACGTCAATTTTTTTTTTAAATTTTGGCTGGGGTTCCCCTTAATATCCATACCAGACCTGAAGGGCCTTGTATGGAATTTAGGGGGACCCCCACATCAATTTTTTTTTTTTTTTTTTTGGTTCGGGGTTCCCCTGTGGGGAATTCCCATGCCGTTTTTATCAATGAACTTCTATGTGTATTGTCGGCAATGCAATAGCCGCGGTAGTTTTAAATGTGTTTTTTCCTTCCAAATGTCACTTTGCTGTCAGACTGTTCTAAACACGGGAAACATGCGCCCCTTTACAGGCATACTATAGACACCCCCCAGGTATGAAATTTAAAGGGATATTACACTTTTATTGTTTGACTTTAAGCATTATTAAAATCACTGCTCCTGAAAAAACGGCCGTTTTTAAAACTTTTTTTTGCATTGATTCATGTCCCCTGGGGGAGGACCCGGGTCCCCAAACACTTTTTATGACAATAACTTGCATATTAGCCTTTAAAATTAGCACTTTTGATTATTCATGTTCGTGTCCCATAGACTTTAACGGCGTTCGCGTGTTCGAACGAATTTTTTTCCTGTTCGCATGTTCTGGTGCGAACCGAACAGGGGGGTGTTCGGCTCATCCCTAGTCACCATGTTCTTGACGGTCGAAAGTCCGAAAACTTTTGTTTGACCACGTGTATGCAAGGCAAGCTTGAGCGGAATTCCATCCAAGTTTTTTCTGACGGAATTTCTGATCGTGTGTATGGGGCATTACTGCATTACTGTGCAGCTGTGACTGTATTTAAGGTAAGACATCCTCAGTTTCAGGTTGGATATCTTCTCTTCCGGCAGCACTATCTTCTGATCTCTGGATTGAATGTTGTAGCCCAAAAAGAGAATGGTTTGCGCTGCGTTTGGTTTGGATTTTTCTTGATTTATTATCCACCCCAAATGTTGTAGGCTGAGTTGTGTTATCTCCAAATCTTGACTAAGCTGCTTCTTTGCATGGGCCATGAGGAGTAGATCATCCAAATATGGTACGACCGAGATGGACTGGAGTCCCAAAGGGACTGGTGCTTCGGCTAGAACTTTGGTGAGAATTCTTGGGGATGACGATAGTCCGAAGGGAAGTGCTCTGCATTGGAAGTGATAAATTGTGTTTTCGATTTGAATTGCCAAACAAAAGAATTTTTGACATTCTCTCTTTATTGGAATATGTAGATAGGCATCTTTTAGATCCAAAGTTGCCATAAAAACTTCTTTCTGCAAAAGATTTTTTATCAAATAAATAGACTCCATGCAAAATTTCTTGTATCGGATGGATAGATTCAGGGGCCCAAGGTTCGTAATTAGTCTGAACTTTCCACATGGCTTATTTATCACAAACATGTGCAAATAGAAAGTGTCCCCCTGTTCCTGAACTGAGACTGGCACCAATACATCTTGATCCACCATCTCCCCGATCAGTAAGGGTAAGGCCTTGGCTTTCTCCAAGTCTCTTGGTAGTTTTGTAACAAGAGACTTGGAGGGCGGATCTTTGTGAAATTCCAGGGCATAACCCCTCCTTATAATGTTTAACACAAATTTGTTTAAGGTTATCGTCTCCCATTGAGGGAGAAACCACTTTAGTCTTCCCCCCACCTGGAGCCCGACGTCACTGCGGCTTGGGGTTCTGACTGGGGCGGTTAAAAAGTATGCCTCCTTTCCCTTTCTGTCCGGACCAGTGCTTCTTTGGTCTGAATTCCTTATCTGTCTTTGGGGGCTCATTTGAAGGTCAAAAACATTTTCTTAGAAAATGTTTCTTTTTCGTGGGGAAAGTCTTCTTTTTATCTGCTGTCCTTTCCAAGGCGGTGTTCAATTCATGACCGAAGACCAAGTGTCCAGTAAAAGGGACACTGCACAAGCGCATCTTGGAAGCCATGTCTCCCCCCCAAGTCTTCCTCCAGACTGACCTTCTGACTGCTACTGAGAGTGCTTTACGGATTCTGTTGAGGCGTCAGATATGAATCCTGTCGCTTTAAACAGCATAGGGAAAGATTTCATAAGCTCTCCTCTTGGGGTACCTGCCACCAAATGTTCTTGCAGTTGTGATAGCTAGGAATCTAGAATTCTGGCTATGCATGTTGTGGCTAGTGCTGGCTTTATTGGCCATTGCCGAATCCCAGGCCCTTTTCAAGACTATGTCTGTTCTCCTGTCCATTGGGTCCTTTAAGTGCCCCATATTCTCAAAGGCTAAGTCAGACTGCTTTGATACTTTAGACAGTGGTGCGTCTAGTTTGGGATTTTTTATTCCGGCTTCTGGGTTCTCGTTAAAAGGAAACCTTCTTTTTAGAGAATTAGAGAAAAAGGCTTTTTTATCTGGCTCCGCCCATTCTGTTCAAATAAGGTCAGAAAGTACGTTATGTATTGAAAATACTTTTGCCTTCTTTTTCCCCAGGGCCTCGTACATTCTATCATGTCTGGACAATCGAACTTCCTCTTCATTAATCTCTAGAGTGTCATATATTAACAAATCGTCCACTTCCTAAAGGGACAGTTTGTATTTTGTAGTTTTGTTAGCTACAGCCTGATCTTCATCCTGATTAGAGTCTGAGTCAGAAGATTCAGGCCTAACTAAAGCGGGGCTATGCTCCCTGACTCTTCGTGGCTGCCCTGAGCTGGAAGTTGTTGGACCTGGTGAAGCGGGAATTGCAGCTATGTTACTGGTAGATGTAGATGTGTTCACATCTGAAATTAACTCTCTAAGGGATTTAAAAGTTGACCCCACCTTGTCCTTAAAAGAGTTGAGGAACTTAGCCAGGGGGGAGTCTGCTTCTGATTTAAGCAGGTTTGCAATACACTGCCTGCACAAGGCTTTATTAGAGCTTGAGGATAGTTTGTTCCCACAGTTTGGGCACTTTTTGCAGCTAGACTTGTCCTCCCTGGGTGTCTCCTTTGCCTGTAACACAGAAAAACGGGTGGGGGGTGTCACCTACCAAGCCCCCCCCCCCTTTACACCTGCACACCACCAATGCTGCAAATTCCCAGGACAGTGAGGGGTCCACCACCATGGGGTTCCCTAATCCAGCCCTACCACCACCACCACACACAGTAAATAGCACAGTATGGGGCTTGCCCAGCAGCCTACCTGTGCTTGGCTGGTGCCTGCTTCCGCCGCCGGAGTGTCCTGGGGATTTACATCCATGGTCCCCCCTCTACTCTGGATCCCGCCGCTAGTTCAGTTTAGCTGGACGCTGGTTGGGCATTTTCCAGACCCAGCCTGGCCTTCTCCTCCTCCTTGCGCCCTGGAGACCCGGAACCGGAAGTCTCGGTGCGCAGTGATGACGCGGTTCCACTGGAAATGACGCAAGTGGCGTCTCCGGCCCCACCTCGACTGAACAGCCAGGAGATGAAATGGACATTGCATGCCACTTCACCCTCTCGACCTGCACTGCACAGTCGCACCCTGGGGGAACCTGCATCACCCTGCCACTGGCCCTCACCAGGCACTAGAAGGAGGGGGGCGACGGGTCTGCTCCTGTCTGCTGGATGGTACCCGGGCCACAAGATTAAATGGACCTTACTGGGGCACTGACGGATAGGACCCAGTCCCCCTGTATGGTCTCCTCTCCCTTCAGGCAGCCCCTGAGAGATGAAGTCCTTCCTTTCCTGGTCCCTCAGCAACATGTTCCTCCGATGGAGGACACACAAATGACTGACCATGGGCCTGAGGGACCGCCAATTGAACTGAATGGTAACATGTTTCCTGTGGCGATGGGAGGAGCTCCATCTCTCAAGAGCTGTCCTGAAAGACGACTGGGAAAAAAAACAGTAGATTTAGAACCACTTTGATGTCAAAAGCCGGGAAGTGCATTATGGTTAGTTGGTTATTATGGTAGTGAATTCCTGCATTAGCTTAGTGCCTAGCTTTAGGGTTTATGCAAACATATAGCCCCATTTTATTTATCCAACCTTTTTCACATTTTCAACGTTAGTATAGGGAGTATATATTTTTTGTAGGTTCTACAGATGTCTTCCTGACCCTTTTTTTATAAAAAAAAAAACACAACTGTTTGCTTTGCAAAATAAGTGTTCATGCTTTACAGCAAATCACCTTCATTTGTTTAAAACCTGCTTCCCAAATAAATGTGCTGTGTGCTTTATGTTTACTATGCAAACTGTTGTATGGACCAACATGGCCCCCTATGTTAAAATAACAAAGGCATTGTATATTTATTATTGTTTGTTGTATGCATGGGGCTTAGGGTAGAACATAAAGGCTAAGTCCACCTTTTGCAAAAATAAAATAAATGCACAAATATTTGCTGCAAAAAAAATAAAAAATAAAAAAGTTCAATAATACGTTTTTCACAAATCGGCTTGCAAAGCATTGCAACCACGATCAGCTGTTTTTTTTATATATTAGTCTGCTTTTTCTTCTTTTTTTATTCTAGAGTTCTGCTTTGAACAGGTTACAGCCATGGTTTGTTATAAAATGTAGCCACCAGCTTCTTTCTATACAGTAGAAGTGATCTTGGTTGTTAGCCATCTGCACACCGTTTCCCCTCTGTTGCATAGAAAGTTCAAATGCACAGAACGGCTCTCGCATTGTCATATGTGAATGCTGTTCTAGGCAGTTTTGTACTATGAACCCAGTCTGTGTGATGACATGAAGAGCAGGGGGTGTGTTATTGACAGCCCAGGTGCACAGGATGAGGTTAAATGGCACTGGATGTCAACAAGCAATAGAGAAGGATAACACTGAAGCATGGAGGGAGTGAGTTGTCCATTCAGAACTTCTTTTTCGGCATGTTTATGAATTTCAAAACATCAATACAGAGTATCAATATCCTGAATTGTTAAGGTTAATGTGTGTGTCATTTTTTGGGTAAATGTAAAAGTTTGCATTGAAATCCTCAATTAGAGTGCAATTAGGGTTGCCACCTCATCCCTTAAAAACCAAACACATATGAATTACACAGGTTCTGAGGCTAATTTAATGCAGATACGGCACTAATGGAGTTTAATTAGCACCTTAATCAGCCACAGAAACTGTGTAATTAATATGTGTTCGGTTTTAAAGGGATGAAGTGGCAACCCTAAGTGCAATGTGTATGGCTAGTACAATGTATATCACTTTCAAACAGTTTGGAAAGATTTCAATTGTGAAATATTCAAATTTTTGTATTACTTCAGCTAAACTTTGCATTTTATACAGTGAGATTGCTGTATAAGGCTACATTCAGAGGACCAGATATCTGTGACCAGTTTGCTGAATTCAGGAGGTGGCTAAACATTGTACTGGATTAGGGTTGCCATCCTATCCCCTTAAACCCAAACATATATTATTTACACAGGTTCTGTGGCTGATTAAGGGGGTAAATAAAGTCACTTGGTGTCTTATCTGCATAAAATTAGCCTCAGAACTGTCAGAAACCATGAAATCAAACCAAGACAGAAAGTACAGTTAAATCACACTTGTGTAATAAAAAAAGTAAATAGAACAAACATGGTCACAACATATCCAGAGTTCAGGAACCTGAATGGATAGTTAGCCAAGCCAAACGTCAGGGAGCCGGAGATGAGCGTAGTAAAACAGTAAGCAGGATCTGGAGCCAGAAGAGATGTCAGCCAAGCAAGTTTTTTAACAGGAATGCAGGAGAGCGTCTCTGTGATGTTCAGGCCCGGATTTACTCCCTTTGCCGCCCCAAGGCCGGGTCCTTCAATGCTGCCCCCCCCCCCCCCACACACACACACCACCATTCTCGTCCTTTATCGATGACTGCTACAATAGATCAATTAAAAACATATCTCCACACACGAGAACACTGAAAATAACTGACTTTAATTGTACAGACTGAAAATACTTCAGGGTAGGCGCGCGAAGGGTAAGGATTTTTCGCAGGCAATGGCTGGTGATAGTGCTTCAATCATCCCCGGCACCATGGTTGTTATGGTGTCAGGATCATTGAAAATCATTATTTCTATCATTACATTGTAATATAAAATGAAATAGTTCAACTCACCATAATGCAGAATCATTGGAAGCCCTGAGCGTGTCACCTGCCACCATCTCTTGTCACTTGCCACTATGCCTGCCACCAGATGAGGCTGTCACTTGCCACGCTGCCTGCCACCAGATGGGGATGTCACTTGCCACCATGTTAGCAACCAGATGAGGATGTCACTTGCCACGCTGCCTGCCACCAGATGGGGATGTCACTTGCCACTATGCCTGCCACCAGATGGGGATGTCACTTGCCACCATGCCTGCCACCAGATGTCACTTGCCACCATGCCTGCCACCAGATGGGGATGTCACTTGCCGCCATGCCTGCCACCAGATGGGGATGTCACTTGCCACCATGCCTGCCACCAGATGGGGATGTCACTTGCCACTATGCCTGCCACCAGATGAGGATGTCACTTGCCACTATGCCTGCCACCAGATGGGGATGTCACTTGCCACGCTGCCTGCCACCAGCTGGGAATGTCACTTGCCACGCTGCCTGCCACCAGATGGGGATGTCACTTGCCACGCTGCCTGCCACCAGATGGGGATGTCACTTGCCACGCTGCCTGCCACCAGATGGGAATGTCACTTGCCATGCTGCCTGCCACCAGATGGGAATGTCACTTGCCACGCTGCCTGCCACCAGATGGGGATGTCACTTGCCACGCTGCCTGCCACCAGATGAGGATGTCACTTGCCACGCTGCCTGCCACCAGATGGGGATGTCACTTGCCACCATGTTAGCCACCAGATGAGGATGTCACTTGCCACGCTGCCTGCCACCAGATGGGGATGTCACTTGCCACTATGCCTGCCACCAGATGGGGATGTCACTTGCCACCATGCCTGCCACCAGATGTCACTTGCCACCATGCCTGCCACCAGATGGGGATGTCACTTGCCGCCATGCCTGCCACCAGATGGGGATGTCACTTGCCACCATGCCTGCCACCAGATGGGGATGTCACTTGCCACTATGCCTGCCACCAGATGGGGATGTCACTTGCCACCATGCCTGCCACCAGATGGGGATGTCACTTGCCACTATGCCTGCCACCAGATGGGGATGTCACTTGCCACGCTGCCTGCCACCAGATGGGGATGTCACTTGCCACGCTGCCTGCCACCAGCTGGGAATGTCACTTGCCACGCTGCCTGCCACCAGATGGGGATGTCACTTGCCATGCTGCCTGCCACCAGATGGGAATGTCACTTGCCACGCTGCCTGCCACCAGATGGGGATGTCACTTGCCACGCTGCCTGCCACCAGATGGGAATGTCACTTGCCATGCTGCCTGCCACCAGATGGGAATGTCACTTGCCACGCTGCCTGCCACCAGATGGGGATGTCACTTGCCACGCTGCCTGCCACCAGATGGGGATGTCACTTGCCACGCTGCCTGCCACCAGATGGGAATGTCACTTGCCACGCTGCCTGCCACCAGCTGGGAATGTCACTTGCCATGCTGCCTGCCACCAGATGGGGATGTCACTTGCCACGCTGCCTGCCACCAGATGGGGATGTCACTTGCCACGCTGCCTGCCACCAGATGGGGATGTCCCTTGCCACGCTGCCTGCCACCAGATGGGGATGTCACTTGCCACCATGCCTGCCACCAGATGGGAATGTCACTTGCCACGCTGCCTGTCACCAGATGGGAATGTCACTTGCCACCATGCCTGCCACCAGATGGGTATGTCACTTGCCATGCTGCCTGCCACCAGATGGGGATGTCACTTGCCACCAGATGGGGGTGTCACTTGACACCAGATGGGGATGTCACTTGCCACCAGATGGGGGTGTCACTTGACACCAGATGGGGATGTCACTTGCCATGCTCCCTGGACCCTGCCACCAGATGGGGATGCCATGCTGCCTTCTATCAGATGGAGGAGGGCGGAACAGCGGTGCGGGCAATGAGAGATGTCATCTCTCTCCCCCGCTGCCGCACCGCTGACAATACATTGATTTTTTTAAAAATGGCGCCGGGCTGCGAAATCACGCTACTGCGCATGCGCCGCCCGGCCGAGCGCGTACGAGCTTTCCCGAGCCCGGCCGGCTTCGGAACGGCGCATGCGCAGTTGGGTGGTTGGCTCGCGGCCATCTTTTCTGCGGGTACCGGTGCCATTGATAAAGTTTAATGGGCAGCCCGAATAGGGGGGCGGCTGCGAAGTCGCCGCAGGAGCGCCGCCGCCCCTGCACCACTGCCGCCCCGAGGCCTGGCCTCGGTGGCCTTGTGGCAAATCCGGGCCTGGTGATGTTGACTAAGGCAAAGGCAGAGATCCTCTGGGCTGGACGGCTTAAGTAGGCAGGGCTGACGAGCAGGATATCATCAACAGCTGGGTACCTGTGGAGAGATAGAAGTTGACAATTAGCTGACAGCTGAGCGGCCAGCTCAGAGAAGGAATTGCTGAGCCCAGCCCTGACAAGAACCTGTGTAATTCATATGTGTTTAGGTTTAAAGGGATGAGGTGGCAACCCTATTCTGGGTGCATCAACACTCTGCCCTAGGGCCACATACAAACTGGCCAAATACCTGTGGCCAATACGTGCGTGGCCAAAACTCTGCAGAAACGTCAACCCCTGACGCATATTGGCTGCATCCAGGGGTGGCCAGAGGCTCTGTTTACATGTAGCCACCCAGATGAGCAGTTACATGCAAACAGCAGTGACGCCTGCTGTTGATTCCAATGTGGCAGCTGCTGCTAGTCACTAATGGCCCGTACACACAATCCGAATATCGTACAAAAACTGTTGTCCGAGGAAGAATCCTATGATTTTCGGATCGTGTACACTACTTTCGAGAGCCGATCACGACAGCTCATCTGATATCATTTGATTTGACAAGCACAAAAATTTTCCTCGTACGATACCAGATCATACGGTTTTCATTCAGTCAGTATAGTTGTCGTCTGAAAATACAATACAAATACATTACAACACATGACATCACTTCTGATTTTTTTTCTGTCGTATGAGAATTTTCGTGACTTTATTTACCTATTCAATTTCTACTTGCGACTATTAAGCAAAAAAGGTCCTACGATCTGTCGTACGACATTCGGATCGTGTGTACGGGCCATAAGGATGAGCTCAGGCTTGTTCGTAAGTCCATGTGCCCGCACCAGCCAGGAAGCTGACACTAATGACAGGCAGTGAGACATTTGCCGATCTGCGGCTACACAGATCAGGAATGGGCTTTTGCCATCCACATGCAAGATATCAGTGTTTTCTGTATTACCTGGTGAAGGGGACATGGGAATCCAAAAATATACTTCCAGGAGACATTATAAAAGCTTAGTCTGTATGCTTTGCCATACCCTCCCCATTTGTGTTTAAAAACACAAGAAAAAAGTGTATTTGTTTTTCTTCTATACAGCCTGCCCTATATACTCTGCAGAAAATTGGGCCACAGGTGTTGGTGGTACCAGAACACTGTAAGCCGTCACAGTTACTCTTGGTGGGTGCTGAAACGGACCCTGCTGTGAAATATTATATCAAGAATTTTAATTACATGCCCCTGTTGAACAGGGGCAGAAAAATTGGGCCTTTGGTGGTGGTGTGGTGCTGGTGCCACTACACTGTAACCCCTCACAGTTACTCTTAGTGGGCACAGGAACGGGCCCTGCTGTGAAATATTAGATCAAAAATTGTAAATACATGCCCCTGTTAAACAGGGGCAGGAAAATTGGTCTTAGGCAGTGGTGGTGGTGCCACAATACTGTAACCCCTCACTGATTCTGTTGTTAAGCGCAGGAACAAGCCCTGCTGCGAAATATTAGAGCAAATATTGTAATTACATGCCCCTGTTAAACAGGGGCAGAAAAACTGGGCTTTAGGCACTGGTGGTGGTGCCACAACACTGCAACCCCTCACAGATACTCTAGTTGAGTGCAAGAATGAGCCCTGCTGCAAAATATTACAGCAAAAATTATGTTATAAGCCCCTGTAAAACAGGGGCAGAAAAATTGGGCCTTAGGCACTGGTGGTGGGGCCCTGAAACAAAAATGTTCTTAGAAGCTATCAACATGAACATTGAGGAGGAATAGGATAGTCACTCAGCATAACAGGATAGTCACTCAGCATAGGCAGTCTTAAAGGGATCTCACATTCATAGAAAAATTAATCGTTTACATCAGCATCAGGTGCTTGGTAGCTGGTGATCCAAGACGGATTCATTTTTATGAAGATGAGCCGATCAACTGAGTTTGTGGACCAGGTGCACTCTGTGATCAGTTACAAAGCCTCCAGCAGCACTGAATGTGCGTTCAGAAAGAACGCTGGATGCAGGACAGGCTAGTAGCTCAATTGCATATTGTGCAAGCTCTGGCTAGTGATCCATCCTCAAGACCCAGTAACCCAGTGGATTTTCGGTTGGAAAGGTCTCCAAGTCTGATCTTGCCCTTAGGTATTCATGCACCATGTAACTCAGATGCTGGCTATGGTTGCTGGAACCGATCAGACCTTGGGGCTGCGGACTAAAGAATTGTCTGAACGCATCGATCAGACGGCCACCTTCTCCACCGCTCTTTCTGTGACTGACTGAGCAACACGTTGTCCAGGAGGACCAGGAGATTGTAACCTCCCAGGCTCTGGAAATGTATTGCACAAACCTTTCTGCAAGGCCTCCCGAAGATGTTTCATCCTCAAGGCTGGATAAGTTCTCCAACCTTACCCTTGTAACGTGGATCAAGAAGGGTTGCCAGCCAGTAATGATCCCTCTCCTTGATACCACAAATCCGAGGGTCCTTTCAGAGGCTTTGCAGGATCAGGGAGACCATGCAGCAAAGGTTTGCTGAGGCATTTGACCAGGAATCCTCTGGGTCACTAAGGATGACATGATCCACAGCCACGTACAAGTCCATGGGTTTCTGGGAACTGAAAACGATCCCTTGAAGACTGCTGCTGATGCTGAGTTCTAGGCTCCACCTCCATGCTGACACAATCCTCATCCTCCTCCTCTTCCTGTGTGATCTGCGGGCCCGCAAGAATACTAGTATCTGAATAAAGGGGGCCTTGAGAGGTAAGGAAATCCTCCTCTTCCTCCCTCTTTTCTGCCTCAAGTGTCCTGTTCATTATTCCACGAAACGCGTGCTCCAACAGGAAGAAAAGGGGGAAAGTATCACTGATGCAGGCACTGTCACTGCTCACCATCCTCGTGGCCTCCTCAAATGGTAACAGGACAGTGCATGCATCCTTGATCAGTAGGCACTGGCGTGGCAAAAAAAAGCCAAGCTCCCCTGACCCTGTCCTGGTGCCATACTCACACAGGTACTCATTGATGGCCCTCTGCTGCATGTGCAGCCGTTGCAGCATTGCCAACGTTGTGTTCCACCTGGTGGGCATGTCACAGATGAGGCGGGTCTTGGGCAGGTTGCATTCCTTTTGAAGGCCCACCAGCCGAGCACTGGCATTGTATGACCGGCGGAAATGCCCACAGACTTTCCTGGCCTACCTCAGGAGATCCTGTAAGCCTGGGTACCTGCACAAGAACTGCTGCACCACCAAATTAAGGATGTGAGCCAAACAGGGTACATGGGTCAAGTGTCCTTGTCAAAGGGCGGAGAGGATGTTAGTGCCATTGCCGCAAACCACCATTCCTGGCTGAAGCTGGCGTGGCGTCAACCACGTCTGAGTCTGCCCCTGCAGAGCTGACAGGATCTCTGCCCCAGTGTGGCTCCTGTCCCTTAAGCAGACCAACTCAAGCACCGTATGGCATCTTTTTGCCTGAGTGCTTGCGTAGCCCCTTGAACGCCTATGGAGCACCACTGGTTCAGAGGACAAATCTGCACAGGAAGAGGCCAAACAGGAAGAAGAGGAGGGGATGGAGGAGAGAGGTGTGGCAGAATCACCACTACTAGCATTTTGGAGGCGTGGTGGCGGAACAAGCTCCAACAATACTGCACCCTGTCCTGCATCCTTCCCAGCTGCCAGCAGAGTTACCCAGTGCGCCGTAAAAGAAAGGTAACGTCCCTGTCCATGCCTGCTAGACCATGCATCAGCGGTAATATGCAGCTTACCACTGACCGCCCTGTCCAACAAGGCCAAGACATTGCCTTCCACATGCCGGTAGAGAGCAGGAATGGCCTTCTGTGAAAAGAAATGGCGTTTGGTAACCTGCCACTGAGGTACCACACATTTCACAAATTAACAAAAGGGGGCAGAGTCTACCAGCTGAAAAGGCAGCAGTTGGAGTGCTAGCAATTTAGCCAAGCTAGCATTCAGCCGCTGAGCATGTGGATGGCTGGGACCGAATTTCTTTCGACGGTTTAGCAACTGGGGTAGGGAAATTTGCCTACTACAATCAAATGTTGGTGTAGTGATAGCAGATTGCCCGCAAGCACTTGGCACACCTAATTCTACACCTTCATTCCTCTCAGTGTAGGTTTCTGAGAGGACTGAAGGTATAGTGGGGTTGGATATCCCAGCTGATGAGGAGCAAGGAGAGGTCCGCCTTGTTCTTTGGTGTGGGTCTTAAAAGTACTGCTACCAACGGACTGAATGGGAAGTCGACATATGTCTGGTCAAGCATGTGGTGCCCAACGGCTGCTGTTTTGGCCATGCTTGATATGCTTCAGACATATGTTGCAAACAGCAAAGGTGCGATCTGCTGCACACGTGTCAAAAAAAGGCCCACACCAAAGAACTTTTCAAAATATGCGAGGAGTCAGCAGCGCCCTGCACATGTGGAGCTCTGCGGTGTGATGCAGTCAGGTGGCTGCCCTTAAGCTGGCCCCTGGATGGCGTCCTGCCTCGTTGGAGATGTGCCTCTTCCTCCTCCTCCTCTCTTCTATCAGGCACCCACGTAGAGTCAGTGACCTCATCATCCCCTCCCTCCTCGTCACTGGAGCAAACCTGGCAGTATGCTGCAGCTGGGGGAACATGACTGCCAGTTTCTTGTCCTTCTTGGGCACCCCCTCTCTCTGGGCTCACGTTACTGCCTTCCTCAACCTGGGTACCATTATCGGAGCCTTCAAAACGCTGCGCATCCTCCTGCAGCATGTACCCGACACTATGGTCGAGCAGTTCGGGGGACTCCTCTATGCATGATGGTGGGGCTAGGGAAGGAGTGACTGATGACATTGAGCTGATGACATTGAGCAGAGCATCACCAGGGATGAAACCCAGCGTCTGGTGATGTCTATGCGTTCCAGACTTCAAGCTGTAATTGACTGCAAATAATTTGCAACCAAGTATTAAAAAGTGAAAGTTTGATGGATGATTGTTAATCTATCCTATTACTTTTGGTCCCTTAAAAAGTGGGAGGCACATATACAAACTGTTGTAATTCCTTCACCGTTCACCTGATTTGGATGTAAATACCCTCAAATTAAAGCTGAAAGTCTGCAGTTAAAGCACATCTTGTTTGCTTCATTTCAAATCCATTGTGGTGGTGTATAGAGCCAAAAAGATTAGAATTGTGTTGATGTCCCAATATTTATGGACCTGACTGTATATGTAGGAGACTGTATATGTATGTGCAGATCACTGAATCACCTGCCTGCCTGAAAGTGTATTTGAAAATGTACACCAGGAATGGCCTGCAGTCAGATATAGGCTTGGCTAGACTGGAATGCAGTGGATATATATATGTAGGAGACTGTATATATATTTTATGCACTGCAGATCACTGAATCACCTGCCTGCCTGAAAGTATATTTGAAAACGTACACCAGGAATGGCCTGCAGTCAGATATAGGCTTGGCTAGACTGGAATACAGTGGATAGATATATGTAGGAGACTGTATATATATTTTATGCACTGCAGCTCACTGAATCACCTTCCTGCCTGAAGTACCGTATTTATCGGTGAATAACACGCACTTTTCTCCCCTGAAAATCAGGGGAAAATCGTGGGTGCGTGTTATACGCCGATCCCCCGCCGATTGTGAGCTTTTCGGCCGCACTCAGCAGCTTCTGGCTTTTCTCGGCGGCTTTGAAAATGGCGCCGCCGTTTTCGGCCACTTTCGGCCATTCTCGGCGGCTCTCGCCCGCCTTCGGCCATTCTCAGCGCCTCTCGCAGTCCCGCGGGAGCCGCCGAAAGCCGAGTGCGTCCGAGAGCGGCCGAGAGCCGCCAAGAATGGCCGAAAGCGGCCGAGAGCCGCCGAGAATGGCCGAAAGCGGCCGAGAATGGCAGCGCCATTTTCTAAGATGCAAACGACACAGGCTACAGAGGGACACTGACAAGGCTGCAATCGGGTACAAGACTACAGATGGACACTAACAAGGCTGCAATGGGGGACAAGGCTGCAATGTGGGACAAGGCTGCAATGGGGACAAGGCTGCAATGGGGACAATGCTGCAATGGGGACAAGGCTGCAATGGGGGACAAGGCTGCAATCAGGGACAACACTACAGATGGACACTGACAAGGCTGCAGATGGACACTGATGAGGCTGCATTGATGGGCATTTAAATGTAAGTTTTTTTCCTTAAACTTTCCTCCTAAAAGTTTTTTTCCTTAAAATTCCCACCTAAACTTGGGGTGCGTGTTATACGCCGATAAATATGGTATGTTAGAAACAGTACACCAGGAACGGACTGCAGTCAGATCTAACTAAACTGGATACAGTGGATATATATATATATATATATATATATATATAGATATATATAGATCTATATATATATATATATATATATATATATATATATATATATATATATGACTGATTGTATATATATATATATATATATATTAAATACACTGCAGCTAACTGAATCACCTGTCTGAAGTATATTAAAAACAGTACACCAGGAACTGCCTGCAGTCAGATCTAGCTAAACTGGAAACAGTGTATATACTCTATATATATATATATATATATATATATATATATATATATATATATATATATATATATATATATACAAGCCTGGATGTATATATATATACACTAAATACACTGCAGCTAACTGAAACGCCTACCTGCTCAATCTAAATGAAATGACACTCTCTCTTGGTCAAAGCCAGCAACACACTACACAGGGTCGACGTGCAGGCGGCCTTATATAGTGTGGGGCGTGGACTTAACCCCCTGAGCCATAATTGGCCAAAGGCACCCTGCCTTTGCCCAATTATGGCTCTCTTTGCTGACGGCGCTATGATTGGCCAAAGCATGAGGCTCATAGTACATGCTTGGCCAATCATCAGACAGCAATGCACTGCGATGTCGCAGTGCTTTACGGGGCATGACGCGCCGCTCGAATTTGTCGCGAATGCCCCATAATGTTCGTATTTCGACGAACGATTGATCAGCCAATGTTCGAGTCTAATTCATGTTCGACTCGAACATAAAGCTCATTCCTATTAGTGACGCGGCAAATTATGAAATCTCGAAATGCAGCGCACATTCTCTTCTTCTTTAATGGGATAATAATGAAGCTCCTTTGCTGGTGATACTGATGGAGTTATTGCGAACTAATTTTCAAAGGCTTTTTTTTTCTAGTGATATCAAGAATAATATTATTTATTTATTTTTTTTGGCAAGTTACCACAACACCATTATCCTGTAGTTTTTAAAGAGGAGTTCCACCCAGGGGGTCCAGTAAAAAAAATAAAAAAAATAAAAGTCAGCTACAAATACTGCAGCTGCTGACTTTTAATTGGACACTTACCTGTCCCTGGGTCCAGTGATGCGGGGGATCGAAGCCCCCTGTCGTCTCCCCCTTCATTCAGCGGCGCCGGCATTGCGACTGTGGGCGCCGGGCTGTGGCTTCACAGCCTGGCACCCACTGCGCATGCGCATGCGGCGCCGCGCGCCGTGATTGGCCGCTCAGTCACCTGGGACCTGTAATGGGTCCCAGATGATTGACAGGAGGGAGGGAGCAGAGCGGAGCCCTTCCTGTGCCGAGGGGGAAGTGATGTCACTAGCCCAGGCACTGGAAGGGGCAGACTACGAGGGACCCCCTAGCAACAGGCATTTAGAGGTAAGTTAAAAAAAAAATATCCAAATGGTTTTTTTTGTTTTGTTTTTTAGGATTTTTCATGTATTTTTGTTTTTTTGGGTGGAACCCCACTTTAAGATCAAAGATACAAGTATATTATTGTCCCTTGTCAATTTTACATATTTTTTTCCTTGTCAAAATATTTTATTATAGATTTCAGTATGGAAATACCATTGTACAATTAACATATTGTAGTAATAATACAGTCTTATAGAAGATGGTCATTTACATTTACATTAGTAATCTAATATTATATCCTTAGCGACAATAAATTAATGTCAAGAACAAATTAAAATGTTGTTGATAATACATAAGGCTGTTCAAGATAATGTGTATTAATATAATAGTAATAGTCATTTATTATAATCTTGACAATATCAAAGAGACTGTTGAGTGGAAAATATGAAAAGAAAAAATATACAAAATAAACAAAATGGGTGCTATAAAATCATAAAGTATACCATAAAAAATAAAAGAAAGGAGAAAGGAAGGAAGTTAAGAAGAGAACGAAGAGTGGAAAAGTCCGCAAGGTGAGACCATGATCCATTACTAGTATTTAAGGAAACATAATTTTAAAATTCTTCATTCAAGCTACCACGGCAATATTACTTGATTATCAAAGGTTTGTGGTATAGTATAGTTTATCCAGAGTTGCCACGTTCTCTCAAACTTAGGGATTGTGTCCATATCAATAGCTATCATTTTGGGATGGGTCATAGTATTATTCATTTTAACTAATGCTTCCTTTACGATTAGATTAGAAGATTTCCATACTCTTGCTAGTGTTTGTTTAGCCGCTGTAAAGAGTTGCATTAGCAATTTAAATTGAGCATGTGTTATATTTTTAGGTTTTAGGTTAATTAGTGCTATTGCAGGATCAAAAGGAATTATCTTATCAAATAATTTAGATGCAATATTAAAAATTTCCTTCCAATATATTTGAGCTTTTGGACACAACCACCAAATGTGAAACAACATTCCCAATTCAGAGCATCCCCTAAAACACTGTGCAGAATAATTTGGTACATATTTTGCCACCCTAGCTGGTACTAAGTACCATCTTGTTAACACTTTATAACTCGCTTCAAGGGCCAATATATTAGGTGATGCTGCTTTAGTTGAAGACCATATTTGATTCCATTCAGAGCTATCAAATTTTCGTTTCAAGTCTTTTTCCCATTTCTGTATATATTGTGGTTCATTATGGTTGTTTTGAACCAGTGAATGTGAATATAGTACAGAAATAGTACCTCTAGAATGTGGGTTATTCTTACAAATAGCTTCAAAAGTGGACAAATGAGTTAGAGATGTTACAGTATTTAATAGCGGTGTGAAAAAGTTTTTGATTTGGTGGTATCTAAACAACTCCGATTGTGGTATATTATACATTTCACTTAAATTCGGAAAAGGAATAAATGATGAAGAATTTACAAATTTATGTATGTAAATTACATCTCTAGATGTCCATTCTTTGAAGGATTTGGGAGATACCTATGCAGGGTAAAAAGCAGGATTTTTGAAAAAAGAGAGTAAAGGATTATTTAGGGATTGTAATTGATTTTTAAATTTAAATCTATCCCAAAGGGAAATAAAATGTTTGATAACCAGGTTTCGTAACTTTTTACGATCTTTTGAAGACATCCAGAGTAAGTTGGAGATTGAAATAGGATCACATTCAGCAGCTTCAATAGATACCCAAAGTGGGACTTCATGGTGTGCATGGTATTTAGTAATACTTGCTATATGTGCTGCCCTATAATAGTATGCAAAATTAGGACATCCTAAACCCCCATTTGTTTTAGGAAGATAAAGTGTATTTTGCGGAATCTGTGGTTTGGAAGATCTCCAGATGAATGACATTGTTTTCCTTTGTATAATTCTCAGATAATGTGCTGGAATCGGAATTGGTAAAACTCTAAAAAAATAAAGTAGTTTAGGTAACAATGTCATTTTAATGGCATTTATTCTACCAAACCATAAGATTGGGAGGTGGGACCAGGAATCAATCATATTTGATATGTATTTCAATGCCTGAGGATAGTTGGCTGAAAATAAATCAGATAATAATGATGTAAGTTGTACACCAAGGTATGGGATTGATCTGTCAGTCCATGTAAATGGGAGACCAATTTTTGCAGAAGATAATTCCAAGTTTGAGAGGGATATATTTAGAGCTAGACATTTTTTAGGGTTAATGTAAAGGCCTGTAATTGCAGCAAAATTATTAAGAGTTGGCACAAGATTAGGGCCAGACACTTGCGGTGATGAAAGAAATAGGAGAATATCATCAGCAAATAGACAAAGTTTGTGATGATAACCTGCTATTTCAATTCCAGTAATTGTAGGTTAATTTCTATTTTTTTGTGCTAGTGGTTTATTATAAAGTGCAAAAATCCAATTTGTGTAGTTTGGACCAAATCCCCATTTCTGTAATGTATATTGCATATATTGCCAGGAAATAGAGTCAAAGGCTCTTTTGATATCAAGGGAGAGAAAACAAGTAGGAATATTACGCGTTTTAACAATGTGGGAAAACAGGACTGCTCTGCGTATATTGTCACCTGCCTGACGTGAAGGCATAAAGCCAACCTGATCACAATGGATAAGATTACCAATAATCTTTTTTAGCCGAGCAGCTAAGATTTTTACTAATATCTTAATATCAATGTTTATCATAGATATAGGGTGATAGTTTGTGCTGAGGGTGTCATCTGATTGTGGCTTCGGAATCATACAATTCTTGTCGGAACGATTTATTATTTAAGAGGTCATTAAATGCTTCTGCAAGTATAGGAGAAATGATATCACTAAAACTTTGATAATACAATGCTGAATATCCATCAGGACCCGGTCTCTTATTTATTTTTAATTCTTTAATGGCTTCTGTAACATCATTGACTGTAATGTGGTTTTCTAGTTGCGCTTTTTGAGCTTCAGACAATTGAGATTTATTTGTTTGTGAGAAAAAGGAATCTGCCTCATTAGTGTTAAATGTATTTGTTTCAGTATAAAGATCTTTTATATGAGATTTTAATTTTTGTACAATTTTTTGTGGATTACTAGTATATATATTATTAGCTAATTTAAGTTTTATAGGTTTGAAAGATTTATTAATGGATTTTAAAGCCTTGGATAATAATGTACCATGTTTGTAATGCCCCGTACACACGGTCGGACCTTGTTCGGACATTCCGACAACAAAATCCTAGGATTTTTTCCGACGGATGTTGGCTCAAACTTGTCTTGCATACACACGGTCACACAAAGTTGTTGGAAAATCTGATCGTTCTGAACGCGGTGACGTAAAACACGTATGTCGGGACTATAAACGGGGCAGTGGCCAATAGCTTTCATCTCTTTATTTATTCTGAGCATGCGTGGCACTTTTTTCCGTCGGATTTGTGTACACACGATCGGAATTTCTGACAACGGATTTTGTTGTCGGAAAATTTTATAGCCTGCTCTCCAACTTTGTGTGTCGGAAAATCCGATGGAAAATGTCCGATAGAGCCCACACAAGGTCGGAATTTCCGACAACACGCTCCGATCGGACATTTTCCATCCGAAAATCCGACCGTGTGTACGGGGCATTAGACTTCACATAGAAAGTATGTTTATTTCTATGAATTGATTTATCAGCGGAGTTGGTGAGAAAAAGGTCATATTCTAGGCGTGCTTTTTCTAAACGAGTTCTAGCAGAAGAAGTGGGATTATTTAGAAAGGACATAAACACTGAATTAAAATCCGTCTCTAATTGTTTTGCTAAATTTCTACTTTCTTGTTTAAGAATTCCTGATTGTTGAAAAATGCCTCTAAGGACCGGCTTATGCACTTCCCATAGTGTAAGAGAGGATATGTCAGTACTGGTATTGTTTTTTAAATAATCTTTTAATGCTAACTCAATGATTTTGCGGTGAGGTGGACGTTTAAGTAATGTGTCAGGGAAGTACCAGGTTGGGTCATGTGCTCTAGGTATAATTGAAGCAATGGTGGTACATACTGCATTATGGTCCGAGCAAGGAATGGGAATGATGTTGGACATAGGTATTTCTGGCACCATACCTATTGTTATAAATATATGATCTATACGGCTAAATGTTTGATGTGGGTTTGAGAAATACGTATAATTTCTTTTTGTTGGATTAGATTCTCTCCAAGAATCGATCTGGAAAGAAGCTGAGAAAGAGACCATTTGGTTTTGTATTTTGGTGAGGTATATGGGGTTTTATCCAGAAATGGGAGGAGTACTTGATTGGAATCACCGCACACAAAAATTGAACCCATTCTATGTGTATTTATAACTTGAAAAAGATGTGATAAGAATGATAAAGGTTGATGGTTGGGGGCATAATAAGAAACCACTGTTACAGGAGTATCCATCACATATCCTGTTAGTATTAGATAACGTCCTTCTGGATCTTTGATTTCAGAATGTAATGTGAATGGTGTAGTACGATGAAATGCTATGAGAGTGCCACGCTTTTTGATGTTAGCCGAAGCTGTAAATACTTGTGGGTAGGATTTACTGAAAAATGTGGGAGTTGTAGTCGGTATAAAGTGTGTTTCTTGAAGACAAACAATGTGCGCCTTCTTAGCTTGAAAAGACCTAAATGCTTTCGTTCTTTTGTGCGGAACATTAAAACCCTGGACATTTAGTGAAAATATGTTTAAATGAGCCATGTCAAATGATTCCACTTGCTAAATATAGCTTTTGAATTAAACTTAGTGCAGTGATTTCTGGACTTACCTTTGCGGCCAAGAGAAAGAAAAAAGGATAAGAAAGTTCAGTATATTCTATCTTAAAGAAGAAAATGGAAAAATAAACTATTATGTAGCATGCAAATACAGTGAACAAATATAAGGATACAAAAATTGCCCGTGATGAAGAGTTAAACTCCTCATGAGGGGGTAAAGGACCTTCGTCCAGTCTCCACATAGTAATGTGGGGATCTGAGGAAAGCAGATTGAGGCACATGAAGCTTCCGTGTGCTGGGGAGTCGCCTAAAAAGAATGATGTACATCTCAAGGCAGTAATAGTACTAGCCCTAACTATGTATTTTAGAGTCATATATATATATATATTAAGATCTAAAATGATAGAATAAAAATGAAATGAGAGGAGAAATTCCTCAGAATTGTATCTAATAGAACTAAGGTTATGATATGTTCAATGTTGATGTAACCAAAATGTGTTCAAAACAGTGGAAACAAATTACCCACAAACTTTGTTATTTAGTTTCAAAACTTAAGATAAATATATAGTTACAAAGTAACTCACAATACTTTTACTAGATATTAATAGCGTATGGAAGATCTATAATTAGTCCGTAAGTAATAGTGGATCTTAGACTGAGAAAGAAAAAGGAAAATTTCCAATAGTTCAATAAGGGATTATGAAAATATATGATCTGAACAACAATTTCAATATGTTTTAATATTGAATTTAAAGAGAAAAAAGGATCAATTAGGATAATAAATTATTTCTATAAACTTAAAATAATTCATAGAGTTATATTAATTTATATTGCATTTTTCAATGCATCTCAGCTTATGAGTTATAAATCAGGGAGTTATATGGGATAATAAGCAAAATTAAAGCAGCACTTAATTTTTTCCTAACCCTTAAAAGGTGTTATTTTAAAAAACAATGAATTTTATGATAAAAATGAATTTCTTCAGTCCATGGAGTCATCGGGCCTTGGGGTGAGGTTGCAAATTGTCCTCTTTTATGTGAATGATAATTTCCATGTCTCGCCTCAGAATGTGTTGCATTTTGAAGGGAGGAGGCCGAAGCTGATCTTCCTCGTGTAGCAGTGTTGGGTGAATTCCCATCTGTTAAACTGAGGTCTTGGAGCACTTGTTGGAGTTCATCAGCTGTTCTGCATGAGACTCTTGTGCCATGATGGGTGAATCGTACAGAAAATGGGAAGCCCCATTGGTATTTTATATTATGACGTTGTAATTCCATTAATTGTGGCTTCATTGATCTCCTTTTAGATATTGTTAATTGGGAGAGATCAGCAAAGAGTTGGTAATTATATCCTTGGAACATGAGGTTGTTCTTTTCTCTAGCTGCATTTAAGAGCTGTTCCTTTGTCCGATAAAAATGGAATTTTGCTATTACATCTCGTGGGGGGCCATCCACTTTTTTGGGCATAAGAGCCCTATGCACTCTGTCCATTTCCAGGCTATCTAATGATATTCCTGGCTGTAGTTCTTGGCACAGTGCTGTAATAGTTGCTTGTAGATCTATGACTGATTCAGGTATGCCTCTGAATTGCAGGTTTGACCTTCTGGCACGGTTCTCATAATCCTCCAGTCTGTTCTGCAAAGTAACATTTTCTTCCTTCAGGAGTTCAATTTCAGATATAAATTCTTGGGTAGTGCTTTCAATTTCCTCCACTTTAAGTTCCATTGAGGCTGTGCGTTGTCCCAATTCTCTTATTTCCTTAGTTAAATTAGTAGTTATTTGCTCTGAGGTTTGCTTTAAAGCTTTTTTAAGCATTTTTTCAAATCGTTTCAAAACGCTTGAGGGTACCATAGACTCTGGAATTGTTGTATGTGACACTGTTAAATCCGTCTCTGAGTCAGAGTCCTCAGGGGAGATAAGTTGTGGCATCTTAGGCTTATTACTCTTCTCTGAGGTAAATTTGCCTGAGGTGACTGGCGCTTTTTTTATGGTATTCCACGCTTGTATGCCGCTATTAGGGTCTGTTTCATCTTATTTCTGGTACCCCCCAGCACCATTTTAGATTCAAAATGTTCCCCTCACCTCTCAGGAGTAGATGCCTAGAAGTTTTTATAATTTTATGACGGCGGGCTGTCTGTATGATGCGGCTTTCTTCCCCTCACGGAGCGGAGCTCTAACCTGACATGTCCGTCCCGCTAGTCTCCGCGCATGCGCCTCTACATTGTATTTTTTTAAATGTAACTGCCTACTCCCAAACTGTCATTTGAAGTAAAACACATAGCCAAGTATTATTCTCCACGATTTTTTTATTGTGCATTAAAAAAAGAAAACAAATAAAATTAGACATGCTATCTGCCAATAGAACTTAACCAAAAGGTGCATTCTATGCATCCAAAAATATAGAAAATATACCAAATCAAATCATTATTCAACCAAAAAAAAAATATATAAACCGAAAAAACTGCAAGACCAATAATAAATAACACGTTATCTCCTCCAATTAAGTAACATGGCTGGTTGACGAGCGGCCATTCAGAAATGAACTGAAAAGCATGAAATGAAAAGTGCGAAATGGAAAGCGCTGTTAGAATATTATTCCAAATTCATAATTCGGCACTTATAGGTGTTATATTATATTCATGGCAAGCTTGCAAAACATATTTGGTTTTATGATTAGTCATAATAAATAGAGTATGTGTGAATGACCTTGATCAATTGATTTGATATGATCCTCATCTGAAGCTGAGTATTGCTGGGAGTTTCTGGTGTATGAGGATGACATATAAGGTACTTGGTATAGAATGTCATGAGAAGACAAAAATAGACATGTGTCTACGTAGCTAAAGGAATAATACATTGTAGATTATATCCTGTTAAGTTAAGTTTAGTGTAGTCTCAATCATATTAATAAGTATTAGTATATAGTTACTTAATGACATTACATGATCAGCACATTACTTCAAGTATGGAGTGTTACACGTGGGCTTGTCAATCAAGCTCCATATGACTCTCTGAGTTAGTATCTACTTTTGTATAGCATATGGCTGAAGTTAGCAGAAATGAATGCGTGCCATACAAGGTTCTGAGTTTTTGTGAGGTTATGAAGTTCGCATGTAACATATAAAGCCAACGCTTCCATATTGAAGACAGGCAGACAGACACACACACACACACCCTAGGAGGTATGACACTGACATATTCACACGAAGAGATGATAAGTTGGGACAGCTGAATTCTGTCAGGAGTCCAAGAATGTCATTTTCTTCTTCTTTTTGAGACACACAAGTCAGAGTGGACAGAAGGCAGCAGCCAAGAAGCACACATGCTTTCATAAGCTTATTACAGCTTTTAACCATTTATTCTATTTCAGATTTTTTTTCCCTCACTGAACTGAACTATTATGCTTTTTACATTGTATTTATGATGCCAACTGTGTGACAATAAACTCACACTTTGTTTTAAGTCAGTTTGACTATCAATGCTATTCATCCGGAAACGCCTCTGAGATACAAGAATATTAGATATTAATAATATTCTTCAAGCGCGAATCAACACTCAGCAAACTTCTACTAACACGAAATTAGCAGAAGGAGCCCAAAGGGTGGCGCCAAAGAGCTGAAAACCCATGTAGTACATCAGTACGTTTGTGTTTGTTGGCCAACAATTGTGTGCTGTGTGTATGCAGGACAAGTTTTGGCCAACGCCAACTGTTGACCAAATTAACAGTTCCTCAGAGCTAGTATGCTTAAGACTGACTGGTTGGCTAAGGATGTACTGAGATATGTCAAGACACGCAGGTTTAGTCACATCGTTTTAAGTCTCTGAGGTAAAGAAAAGTGCACATAAGTAGGCTGGTAAAACAGTCAAGGACCGATCAGTCCGCTCACCAAGGATATCCCATCACACGTAGTATCCCGAGTGTCCCAATTGGAGCCCGCTGTCCAGTATGTGGGGCTCACAGGGGCCAAGCCTGGTCGGCTGCCTTCACTTGTATCCTGGGTCAGCGTGGGACTCGTGTGGTCCGTTTGCTGTAAAGCCGCCTCAGCGTGCGTTCACCAAAATTCATCCTGCTGTCCTTGTGGAGTACACTGAGCATGTGCGAGCGTGTTGAGCCGCGTCAATCCGTGACGCCAAAGCGCCACTGCCATGGTGTCGTAACCGACATGTTTCACCCAATCACATGAGCCCCTGACCACAGACATCGGGCTATTTGAATGCAGTCACACTTGTGAGAATGTAAATTAAAAAGGTTTGCCTGAAAATGAGCTTTTGCCATCCACATGCACAATATCAGTGTTTTCTGTATTACTTGATGAAGGGGACATGGGAATCCAAAAATACACCTCCAGGAGACATTATGAAAGTTTAGTCTGTATGCTTTGCCATACCCTCCCCATTTGTGATCAGAATTATAAACACAAGAAAAAAGTGGATACATTTATTTAAAGATATTATATATATTCTTTTTTTAAAGAAATCAAGTGTAATTATTATCAGCATGTTATCTGTAACCTGCAGCAGTGAGATCTCACCTTACATGCAGGGCCGGTGCAAGGATTTTTGACACCCTAGGCGAAACCTCATTTTGCCGCTCCTCTGGCTCCGCCCCTGACTCCACCCCCTTTGCCAGTGTTATATGGTTTGATTCAACCCTCTAACTGCTGCATCTGCAAGACAGCTCGTTCTTTTGAAAAACAACAGACTTAAGAGCAGGATCACCCAGTGAATATAAAAGAGAAAACCTAAAAACAAAAAACTAAACTAATGCAGCCACCCATCTAAGAATTGGTAAGCTGCAGTATAATATTTTGCTTTGCTTTAATACCACTTTAAGTGGATAAAGTTAACCAAGTAATTCTGTTATACATTAATGTATAGGCAGATGATGGGAAGGAAGGAGATAAACAGACTGCAGTAAAGCTACTTCCAGTGCTGGCAAGGAGGGAGAGAGAGAGAAAAAGAGAGTGAGGGGGTCAGGGGGAGAGAGAGAGAGAGAGAGAGGGAGAGGGAGAGGGAGAGAGAGAGGAAGAGAGAGAGAGAGGTCAGGGAGAGAGGAATAGAGAGAGAGGAAGAGAGAGAGAGGTCAGAGAGAGAGGAAAAGAGAGAGAGGGGTCAGGGGGAGAGAGAGAGGTCAGGGAGAGAGAGCGAGGGGGGGGGTCAGGGAGAGAGAGAGAGAGAGAGGTCAGAAAGAGAGAGGGGGGTCAAGGAGAGAGAGAGCGAGAGGGAGCAGCAGGGGGGGGAGAGAGAGAGAGAGAGAGGGGGGGAGCAGGGAGAGAGAGAGGGAGGGGGGGTCAGGGGGGAAGAGAAAGAGGGGGGGTCAGGGGGGAGTGAGAGAGAGGGAGGCAGAGAGAGAGAGAGGGGGAGCAGAGAGAGAGAGAGAGAGAGAGAGAGAGGGGGAGCAGAGAGAGAGAGAGAGAGAGAGAGAGGGGGGAGCAGGGAGAGAGAGAGGGGGGCAGGGGGGAGAGAGAGAGAGAGAAAGAGGGGGAGCAGGGAGAGAGAGAGGGGGGGTTCAAAAAAAAAAGTAGGAGCAGGGAGAGAGAGGGGGGTCAGGGGGGAGAGAGAGAGAGGGAGGGAGAGAGAGAGACAGGGGGCAGGGAGAGAGAGAGGGGGGGAGCAGGGGGGAGAGAGGGGGGGTCAGGGAGAGAGAGAGAGGGGGTGAGGGAGAGAGAGAGAGGGGGAGCAGAGAGAGAGAGGGGGGGGGGTCAGGGGGAGAGAGAGAGAGAGAGAGGATCAGGTTCTGGTCAGTGAAAGAGCTCACTCAATTGGAATGGTCTCCAGGGGCTCACTGGTTAATTCAGCAGTTTTTCAGTGTGGCTGTTCGCTGCTTGTATTTAATCTTCCCGCCCACCTCCCCTTCACAGATGGAGCGCACAGGAGGACGGGACTCGGGAAAAGTGTGAAGCTGCTCTGGGCAGACATGCTGGAGGCGATTGGACAGAGCACACTGGAGGGGCGGGACTCGGGAGAAATGTGTAGCTGATGTGTCATCATGATTTCAGAGCGGAGAGGGGGGATTGCTGGACACACATCAGAGCGGAGAGCTCCCTGCTGGGGGGGCGGGGAGGCTGGGTGGTTGCTGGACACATGATGTCAGATCGGAGAGCTGCACGGGGGGGGGGCAGTGCTGCACACATGTCAGAGCGGCTGCCTGGTGGATACTTACAACTTGCAAGCTCTTTGGACAGCGGCCAGGCGCCCTAGGCGGCAGTGCGCCCTAGGCGGTTGCCTAGTCCGCCTAGTGGTAGCACCGGCCCTGCTTACATGACACACACCTGTAGAATCCGAGTCTACAGCCCCACCCAGCATCCACTTGACAAAAAAAGGTGATCACACAACAGCTGCATCTTTAGGATGACTAGAAGAGGAGACTAGCCTGATCAAAAGGTACACTTTATAAAAGGGGCATATAGGGGGCAGGGGGACCTGTGCCCCTGGGCACCATGTAGGAGTAGTGAGCTCGGAGGCAGTGCAGTATGTGTTCCCTTCCCTTTCTCCTTCCTATTAGTGTAGCGTTCCTGCATCCTCTCCTATTGATTGGCTGCTGCAAACCTTCCCGGGAAGTTTGTGTGTGTAGGAGGAAGGAGCGAGTAAGGTAAGTCCTTTCCTGGACCCGTGTTCTGACGAGAAGTGTCCCCCTATCGGATAGTGTCCACCCCATACTGCGCAGGCGCAGCACTTGCGCAGTACGGAGCACAAGGAGACGCTGAAAGTCTCAGAAGTTGACCAGCTGACCATCAGCTGTACACAGCGCTTGGGCACTTAATAGTCAACGCTTTGTAACAGGGCCCCTCGCCACGCTTCAGGCACGGCCTCGCTGCGCTCGCCATCTTCTTTTTTTTTCTCGTTTGTCCTCCGTACTGTTCCTGCGCAGTACAGGGCGAACACTATCCAATGGGGGACAGTATTCGACAAGACACCGGCACGGATCGGCTTCTAGTACCAGGAGGAGTAGGGCTCGGCCGATCCTTCCTCCTCCACATTACCAGATGACAGTCGGACTAGGAAGGATGGATTTGTGTGTGCAGCACTGCACAGAATGTAGTACAGTCCCAGCAATCACCGATCTCTCACTATACACAACCGATCTGACAGTAAAGTGATCTTTCAGCTGTTCTTGTCACTGTCAGCTGCAGTTCAAAGATCGGTTGTGTGTAGTGAGAGATCGGTGATTGCTGGGACTGTAATAGTGTAGTGCCTAGGAGAGGGCTCTGGAGCTCTGCACCCCCCCCTCCTCCCCCCTCCTGTAGGAGGACACAACGTCCACATTCACACGCGTTCCTCATCTCAGAGCCGTTATACTATGCTGGTTGGGATGAGGATGAGCTCAGCCTTTAGGCTTGTTGGCAAACAACACGTGTAGAGCCTGCCAGGAAGTCAGCGCTAATCACAGGCTCTGACTCATTACCCATCTCTGCAGACCTCTCTCTGGAAATCTCTCACTGCCTGTGATTAGCGCTCCACACTGCTGACTCCCCGGGCTCTGCATGTGCTGTCTACGAACACGACTGAGATCATCCATACACTGGGGACATTGAAGTAAGGACAGGCTCTGATGTAAAGAAGGGATTAATGTAAGGGGGACTCTGATGTAAAGGAGGGATAAATGTAAGGAGGGCTCTAATGTAAAGAAGGGATTAATGTAAGGAGGGCTCTAATGTAAAGAAGGGATTAATGTAAGGAGGGCTCTAATGTAAAGAAGGGATTAATGTAGGGGGGACTCTGATGTAAAGGAGGGCTTAATATAAGGAGGGCTCTAATGTAAAGGAGGGATTAATGTAGGGAAGGATTCTGATGTAAGGGGAGGGCTCTGATGTAAAGGGGGGCTCTGATGTAAAGGCGGGATTAATGTAAGGAAGGACTCTGATGTAAGAGGGGGGGCTCTGATGTAAAGAAGGGATTAATGTAAGGGGGACTCTGATGTAAAGGAGGGCTTAATGTAAGGGGGACTCTGATGTAAAGGAGGGATTAATGTAAGGGGGACTCTGATGTAAAGGAGGGCTTAATGTAAGGAGGACTCTGATGTAAAGGAGGGATTAATGTAAGGAGGGACTCTGATGTAAAGGAGGGATTAATGTAAGGAGGGCTCTGATGTAAAGGAGGGATTAATGTAAGGAAGGACTCTGATGTAAAGGAGGGATTAATGTAAGGAAGGACTCTGATGTAAAGGAGGGATTAATGTAAGGAAGGACTCTGATGTAAAGGAGGGATTAATGTAAGGAAGGACTCTGATGTAAGAGGGGGGGGGGGCTCTGATGTAAAGGCGGGATTAATGTAAGGAAGGACTCTGATGTAAGAGGGGGGGACTCTGATGTAAAGAAGGGATTAATGTAAGGGGGACTCTGATGTAAAGGAGGGCTTAATATAAGGAGGACTCTGATGTAAAGGAGGGATTAATGTAGGGAAGGACTCTGATGTAAGGGGGGGGGGGCTCTGATGTAAAGGAGGGATTAATGTAAGGAGGGATTAATGTAAGGGGGGCTCTGATGTAAAGGAGAGCTTAATGTAAGGAGGACTCTGATGTAAAGGAGGGATTAATGTAAGGAAGGACTCTGATGTAAAGGAGGGATTAATGTAAGGGGGGCTCTGATGTAAAGGAGGGATTAATGTAAGGAAGGCCTCTGATGTAAAGGAGGGATTGATGTAAGGAAGGACTCTGATGTAAAGGAGGGATTACTGTAAGGGGGGCTCTGATGTAAAGGAGGGATTAATGTAAGGAAGGCCTCTGATGTAAAGGAGGGATTAATGTAGGGAAGGACTCTGATGTAAGGGGGGGGGCTCTGATGTAAAGGAGGGATTAATGTAAGGAGGGATTAATGTAAGGGGGGCTCTGATGTAAAGGAGAGCTTAATGTAAGGAGGACTCTGATGTAAAGGAGGGATTAATGTAAGGGGGGCTCTGATGTAAAGGAGGGATTAATGTAAGGAGGGCTCTGATGTAAAGGAGGGATTAATGTAAGGGGGGCTCTGATGTAAAGGAGGGATTAATGTAAGGAAGGACTCTGATGTAAAGGAGGGATTAATGTAAGGAAGGACTCTGATGTAAGAGGGGGGGCTCTGATGTAAAGGCGGGATTAATGTAAGGAAGGACTCTGATGTAAGAGGGGGGGGCTCTGATGTAAAGAAGGGAATAATGTAAGGGGGACTCTGATGTAAAGGAGGGATTAATGTAAGGAAGGCCTCTGATGTAAAGGAGGGAATGATGTAAGGGGGGCTCTGATGTAAGGAAGAACTCTGATGTAAAGAGGGCTCTGATGTAAGGAAGAACTCTGATGTAAGGTGGGCTCTGACGTAAGGAAGACACTATTGTAAGAGGGGAAACCAATGTATGGGGGCATTGATGTAAGGTGGGACATTAATATAAAGAGGGAACTGATTTTGAGAGGGGGCTATGATGTAAGGGGGACTCTGTTGTAAACTGGGGAATTGATGTAAGCAGGGACTCTGAAGTGGGGGGCACTGATGTAAGGGGGACTCTGAAGAAAGGAAGACACTTTTGTAAGAGGGGACATTGCTATAAGGGGTACTCTGATGTAAGGGAGGCCACTGATGTAAGAGGGCACACTGATATAAGGGGGTATTTTTATAAAAGAGGGGGATCTGAAGTAGCGGGGACTCTGATGTAAAGTGGGGAATTGATGTAAGGGAGGACTCTGATGAAAGGAAGACACTATTGTCAGGGGGGACACTAATGTAATAGGGGACATTGATATAAGGAGGGGCTCACTGATGTAAGGAGGGGCTCTGAAGTAGTGGGGGACTCTGTAAGGAGGCAGACTGAAGTAGGAAAGGACTCTGATGTAAAGGGGGGGGTCACTGATGTAAGTGGGGGACTCTGATGTAATGGAGGCACTGAGGTGGGTGCCGAACTGAGTCTTTGCCCCGGGTGAAAGAATGTCTAGCTATGCCACTGTAGGGGGTCCTGATATTGGGAAATATACAGTGATGTCTTCCCATTGATCTAGCTGGAGATAAACCTTATGGGGCAGCAACTTGCCTATTTGTGTTGTGGGTGCAGCTAGTCTGTTGTATTAATAATTACTAGAGCTGTGTATTTGCCTTTGTAAGCGTGCATAATGTATTTCATATGTAGACTACTTTATATTGTCAGAAATGAGTTTGCAGGCAGCTTATTACAATTTGCTGAGATAAACATGTATCTTGCTGTTACCGATTCCTTTTCAATGTCATCAACTGTCTGTTGTGAAAGGACCGGCTCACACCACAATTTTTGCCTTCCGGATGCTTTTATGTGTTTTTGATGCGTTTTTTTTTCTGTATTTGTCAGGCTTATAAAGGCAGTCTACATGCTTTTCACAGTACAGGTTTCCTTTAGCTTTAGACCAGGGGTAGGCAACCTTAAGGCTGGGTTCACACTGGTGCGACACCGCTATAGCAAAAGAGCGGCAAAAGAGCAGAAGATAGCAGACTGTGCCGTCATAAGGCGCGTGGTCAACATCACCCGGTGACCACGCCTCCTAAAACGTCACAGTCCCAGCATGCCCAGGGACTGTGATGGCATAAGGGGGCGGGGTCACCGCCTATATAAGTCACATCGGAGCGCTCAGAGATCATTCCAGCCGGAGAGAGCATCATGTCAACATCGGAAGAAGAGAAGAGGGAAGAAGACGATCCAGAAGTCCGGGCCACCGCTAGCAAAAGAGCGGCAGAAGATAGCAGAGGAGTCGGCAGAAGACCCGGAGAGCGCAGAGAAGACGCCGGAGAGACCCCGAAGCCGGAAGAAGACCCCCGAAGTCGGAAGAAGACCCCCGGAGCTGTCTAATAAATTACTTTAAAAACCTGTGTAGTGTGTTTTTTTATTGAAAATTTTTCCCTAGGTGAATGGGTAGGGGTACCATGTACCCCATACTCATTCACATAAGGTGGGGGGCCGGGATCTGGGGGCCCTCTTATTAAAGGGGGCTCCCGGATTCCGATAAGCCCCCCGCCCGCAGACCCCGACAACCAACGGCCAGGGTTGTCGGGAAGAGGCTCTTGTCCTCATCAACATGGGGACAAGGTGCTTTGGGGTGGGGGGGCCTTCAGGGCGCCCCCCTGCCCCAAAGCACTTACCCCCTATGTTGGGGGCATGCGGCCTGGTATGGTTCAGGAGGGGGGGTGCTCGCTTGTCCCCACCCCCATTCCTGACCGGCCGGGCTGCGCGCTCCCATAAGGGTCTGGAATGGATTTGGGGGGAACCCCACTCCGTTTTTTTGGCGTAGGGGGTTCCCCTTAAGGTACATACCAGACCCAAGGGCCTGGTATGCTCTTGGAGGGGGGACCCATGCCAGTTTTTTATTTTAAATTTGGCACGGAGTTCCCCCTCAAGATCATCTGAGCACAAGTCGCATGCCGAAGTCGGATCATGCGAGAGGGCAATCTGACTTTGATCCGACTTCAATGATAGTCAATGGGCTGAAGTAGGATCAAAGTCGGACCAAAGTAGTACAGGGACAACGACTTGTGTCGGACCAGTTAGGACGGCTCCCATAGGGAAACATTGATTTTCACACGTCATGCGACATGAGCTCCCAATGTCGGAGCATTTGTCGGACCAGTGTGAACCCAGCCTAAAGAGGTGGAGATCTACCTGAACAACATGGGAGAATTCAATGATCACCGGGCACCGTGTCGCCTCCTCACACCTGATTTAAACCTCTAATTGCAGTATTACCATGTCACAATCGTGTGCATTGTCAAGCAATCAATAGCTTAAATCAGGTCACTTGGATCGCATTTCAGAGAAGCAGCAGTGCCTGCCGTGCTTGTGAATGAGCCATTAGTTGCATTTGGCAGCGGCACCCTTCGGGCTCGTTCACACAACGTTGGGGGGGGGGGTTGTAAAACTCTACGGTTGAGTTGCATATTTACCGCCACCAATCCCTTCCCCCTTTAGCCGCTGAGGCAGCAGCCAAAGGTGTACACATGCCACAGCAGGAATTAAGTCCCCTGTTGCTTTTGGTGGGTGCTACCGCCTGCCAAACGCGACCCATTCAAGTAAATAGGGGCCACTCTGCAAGCGTTGTGAAACTGCATGCGTCTACGGGGTCCAAGGGGTTGAAGCAGGTGGTGAGAAAGCAACACAACGCTGCCTGCTTTAACCTCTTGTTTGCTGTACTGCACAAGGTTGCAGGACATTTGCAGAGTGACCTCATTCACTTGAATGGGTTATGCTTGGCAGGTGCTACACCCACTAACCATGACAGGACATAGAACTCCTGCTGCAGCTGTGACATGCCTACATCCCTGGCTACTGCAGCTAAAGGGGGTTCAGTTGGGGCAGGGGTGGTAAAAACACATCTTAACTATGGAGTTTTACCCCCCCAAACTACAAATGTAAATGAACCCTTACTGTTCTGAGCCCCCTATAAGGCTGCTTTCACACTGATGCGCTGCAGTTTACCTGCACCGTGGTTTTTAGGACCGAGTACAAGTACCGATACTTTTTTTCAAGTACTCGCCGATACCGATTACCGATACTTTTTTTTTAATGTCACGTGATAGTTTTTTTTGTTGCTATTTTGGGGGGGGGGTGAACGTTGTATGTGTGTGTGTTTTGTTTTTGTTTTTTTACTATTTTTATTTTTTACAATAATATTTTTTTATTCTTTATTGTTTTTTTTTTTTTTTTGTTTGTTTTTTAATCAGCCCTTTTGGGGGGCTTTGGTGAGATATCAGGGGTCTTAACAGACCTCTGATATCTCCCCCTTGAGACAGAGGATAGAGATTCCCCAGTCCCTTTCTCTGCAGCCTCAGCTGCACTGAGAATGAATGGAGAGAAGACAGCGGCTCCTCTCCATTCATAAACTGACACATCGTAATCACAGGAGATTACAATGTTTCAGTTATGTGAATGGACAGAGTCAGCTGACTCTATCCATACACGAAGGAGGAGGGGGACGGAGGAACTGAGGGGGAGAAAGGAGGGGACAGATATGGAGAGAGGAACGGAGGGGGAGAACGGAGGGGACAGATAAGGAGAGAGGAACGGAGGGGGAGAACGGAGGGGACAGATAAGGAGAGAGGAACGGAGGGGGACAGATAAGGAGAGAGGAACGGAGGGGGACAGATAAGGAGAGAGGAACGGAGGGGGACAGATAAGGAGAGAGGAACGGAGGGGGAGAACGGAGGGGACAGATAAGGAGAGAGGAACGGAGGGGACAGATAAGGAGAAAGGAACGGAGGGGGACAGATAAGGAGGGGGAGAACGGAGGGGACAGATAAGGAGAAAGGAATGGAGGGGACAGATAAGGAGAGAGGAACGGAGGGGACAGATAAGGAGAGAGGAACGGAGGGGGACAGATAAGGAGGGGGAGAACGGAGGGGACAGATAAGGAGAAAGGAACGGAGGGGACAGATAAGGAGAGAGGAACGGAGGGGACAGATAAGGAGAGAGGAATGGAGGGGGAGAACGGAGGGGACAGATAAGGAGAGAAGAACGGAGGGGACAGATAAGGAGAGAGGAACGGAGGGGACAGATAAGGAGAGAGGAACGGAGGGGACAGATAAGGAGAGAGGAACGGAGAGGACAGATAAGGAGAGAAGAACGGAGGGGACAGATAAGGAGAGAGGAACGGAGGGGACAGATAAGGAGAGAGGAACGGAGAGGACAGATAAGGAGAGAGGAACGGAGGGGACAGATAAGGAGAGAGGAACGGAGGGGACAGATAAGGAGAGAGGAACGGAGGGGACAGATAAGGAGAGAAGAACGGAGGGGACAGATAAGGAGAGAGGAACGGAGGGGACAGATAAGGAGAGAGGAACGGAGAGGACAGATAAGGAGAGAGGAACGGAGGGGACAGATAAGGAGAGAGGAACGGAGGGGACAGATAAGGAGAGAGGAACGGAGGGGGACAGATAAGGAGAGAGGAACGGAGGGGGAGAACGGAGGGGACAGATAAGGAGAAAGGAACGGAGGGGACAGATAAGGAGAGAGGAACGGAGGGGACAGATAAGGAGAAAGGAACGGAGGGGGAGAACGGAGGGGACAGATAAGGAGAGAGGAACGGAGGGGACAGATAAGGAGAGAGGACAGATAAGGAGAGAGGAACGGAGGGGGAGAACGGAGGGGACAGATAAGGAGAGAGGAACGGAGGGGGAGAACGGAGGGGACAGATAAGGAGAGAGGAACGGAGGGGACAGATAAGGAGAGAGGACAGATAAGGAGAGAGGAACGGAGGGGACAGATAAGGAGAAAGGAACGGAGGGGGACAGATAAGGAGAGAGGAACGGAGGGGACAGATAAGGAGAGAGGAACGGAGGGGGACAGATAAGGAGAGAGGAACGGAGGGGGAGAACGGAGGGGACAGATAAGGAGAAAGGAACGGAGGGGACAGATAAGGAGAGAGGAACGAAGGGGACAGATAAGGAGAGAGGAACGGAGGGGGAGAACGGAGGGGACAAATAAGGAGAGAAGAACGGAGGGGACAGATAAGGAGAGAGGAATGGAGGGGGAGAACGGAGGGGGACAGATAAGGAGAGAGGAATGCAGGGGACAGCGGAGAGGCACAGAGGAACGGAGGGGGCACGGAGGAGGATGTAGTGACAGTCAGTGGTGAGCAATCACCGCTGTATGTCACTAAAGCTGGTGAAAGCCGCTGGGGGAGAATCTTGTAAATCCCCCACTCGCCGATCACAGCTGTCCTCTAGGTATCGGCGGAAGCATCGGGAGCATTTGAGTACAAGTACTTGGGCAAATGCTTGGTATCGGTCTAGTATCGGTATCGGGACAACCCTAATTATTTCCATTGTATTGTTTCACACTGACCTGAAGATCTCTTCTTTCCTGCTGCTGGCACCACTTTGAAGACAGCTAGCCGGGATAAGAGGTGGAGTGCAGTTGGTATCACTCCACATGGGACAGGAGCCAGCACTACAGAGGAGGCATCAGCTTATGCGGCTCTTGCTCCCTTCTACTTTGGAATTAATAAAGTATTCTGTATAGCTCCAACTTTACAAGCAGTCCCTCTGCATTGCACTCTGTTTGATCCTCTGGGATGGGGGGGGTCAGCAAGTCCGCGATCTACCAATCACCTGTCTGCGATCTACTGGTAGATTGCAACTTGCTGGTTGTTGACCCCCGCTTTAGGGCCTATATGGACTATGCATTTCATTATGTGTTTGATTTTTTTTTTTTTTGTGCACTGAGGTATGCTGCATCAAGGCACCTCGTGTGTTGTAAGCACATTGTGTGGTTTAACCACTTCAGCCCCGAAAGATTTGGCTGCTCAATGACCAGGCCATTTTTTGCGATATGGCACTGCGACGCTTTAACTGACAATTGCGCGGTCGTGGGATGTTGTGCCCAAACAAAATTGGCGTCCTTTTTTCGCAACAGATAGAGCTTTCTTTTGGTGGTATTTGATCACCTCTGTGGTTTTTATTTTTTGCGCTATAAACAAAAAAGAGCGTCAATTTTGAAAAAAACACAATATTTTGTACTTTTTGCTATAATAAATATCCCCAATCCTTTTTTTTTTTTTAAAGCAAATTTTTTCCTCAGTTTAGGCCGATATGTATTCTACATATTTTTGGTAATAAAAATCACAATAAGCATATATTGATTGGTTTGCACAAAAGTTATAGCATCTACAAAATAGGGAAAAAATTTATGGCATTTTTTATTACTATTTTTTATTTTTACAAGTAATGGCGGTGATCACTTTTTTTTTTTGGGATCATTGGCACGGGACAGGCTGGACACTAAGATCCAGTGGTCTCACCAGTCTGGCCAGCGAGCGCGTGCAGACCGCAGCTACGTGCTAGGTCGGCCGCGACATAGCCTCACTGGATTGGGGCCGGCCCTGCAAATTAAACGTCTTGCGAGGTCGCATACGACTGGGTCTCGGCCTGTGTCGCCACTTCGGTGGCGAGGAGGATTAGCCTGGGAGTGTTACCCGTGCACTCGCTGGAGTGGTAAGTAGGGGGCCCCCCTCCTCTCCTTCCCTGGAGTGGTGTGGGGCACGGCTACTCTCTGGGGTGATCGGTCCATCTGGGGTTCTCGTCCACATCCTGGCTTAGGTGCTTTGGACACTCTGTCCACCCCCCTCCCCTCCAGGGTTGTCATTAGGGGGGTACACCTTGGCACCTGATGGTTGGGTGGGTGACCAGGCATCCACAGATCTGCGCTCACTGCGGCGGCCCTCCACTAATTTAGGCTGCAAAGCCTTCCGAGCACTTGAATGGGCGATGTGCGGGGGGGGGCCCTAGAGCAGGTGGTGGAAATCGCCACTTTCCGTTGCGGGCATCCGCCCTCCTTCCCCTGCCCTTGCCTGGTCCCCGGTCCCCCCGCAGACCTGTGCACTCGCGGCTGAAAATTTAGGCCGCCGCCTACTAGTCCGTACGGGTGCTCTGAGGGCGACCCCCCCGTATCAGTATCAGGGTAGGGTATAGGGTAGGGTATCAGTAGGGTACCCTACCAGTGTAGGGTCTCGGGCCGGTGCCACCTGGTGCGGTGCCTCGGTCGATGTCCCCCATGTGGGACCTCGGTGACGCCCCTGTGCGAGGCCTAAGGCGGCGGAGGTCTCAGTCGGCGACCCCCCCCCCGCTCAAGGCGACCATGATTCTGGTAGAGGTGTCTCCAGCTTTAAGGGATTCGGCTAACATACCTGGAGGGGGAGCGGATTCCCTCTGCTTTCGCCGAGTGGACGGACCAGTTGGTCTAGGGGCTGCAGTTTGTATGCAATGCTTTTTGGATGCAGTTCCCTTGGTTGCTAAGCTCTCTTTCTGCAGTGTTGCTTAAACATATATTGCGGTTTAAGTGTTGGTCTGCGGACTGGGCTTCTAAAAAAGCTCTGACTGGGTTATCATTTCAAGGCAATTGTCTGTTTGGGGCTACCCTGGATTACATTGTTACGCGTCTCGCAGGAGGGAAGTGTAAATGTCTTCCACAATCTGAAATGGGGAAAAGGGCCTTGTAGCAGATGTGGTTCTTCTCGGCACGCAATGGACCTGGTCTGGCGAGCTGAGAGCGGGGCTCTCTAGACCCATGGACAATGTCCTAGTGTTCCGGCCTTAAACCCCGAAAAGGGTTTTTCCCTTCCAATTGGTGTCTGTCACCGGACTGTTGGCAGTTCTCCTTCAGAGTGTGCTTGTCCCGGTTACAGTGGGTACAGGATAGAGTCCATCCGCATGTTGGTGGCATCTCTTCATCATGGGGACTTTCGGGCTTCTGTCGACATCACGGATGCTTATCTATGCACTCCAATATGTGCCCAACACCAACACTTCCTCTATTTTACTGTGGGAAAAGAGCATTTTCAGCTCGCAGTGTTGACTTTTGGTCTCGCCTCCACCCCTTGCGTACTCACAAAGGTGTTAGCCCCAGTTCTGACGCGGTTACGTAAGCGGGGGATTGCGGTCCTGGGCTGCTTGGACGATCTTCTTTTGCGAGCAGAGTCCTCGGCTACCCTTTTAGAGGCGACGTAGCTCACCATACAGACCTCAGTTTTCAGTTGGCTTCTATACTACCTGAAGTCTGCTCCGGCTCCTTCCAGAAAATTGGATTGTCTGGGCCTGACTCTGGTTTCATCTCTGGCCAGAGTGTTTCTTCTTCTGGACAAACTCCAAAAGTTACATGCTGCGTTTCAACTACTGTTGTCTCGCAGGTGGGCCTCCCTGCGGTCCTGCAGGTAGGTTGTTGGGCCTGATGGTATCTACCTTCGAGGCGCTTCCATTTGCGCAATTCCATACAAGCTCCTTTCAAGTGAGATCCTGGCATAAAGTGCCCGAGGTCTCTGGGCTATCAGATTTGGCTGAGCCAGAAAACCGGGGGGGGGGGGCCTGGTCTGGTGGCTTCACTCTCCGGGATTTCGGCAGGGCACATCCTTTCTCCCCTTTGTATTGGACAGTGGTCACCACCAATGCTAGTCTGTCCAGGTGAGGAGGTGTCTTGGAACTGGGTTCTGCTCAGGGGTGGTCCATTCACCAGGACATGTTTCATCGGATATGCCTCCGATGGGGCACTCCCGAGGTAGATCTGTTGGGGTCCTGGCTTAACAGAACGGTACTGAGGTTTCTGGCAAGGTCACAGGCTCCTCTGGTGGGGCCAGTATAGTTGGATCTACGCCTCTCCTCCTCTCAAGATTCAGCTGTGCCTTTTGCGCAGGGATTCCGGTTATTCTAGTGGGCCTGGATGGTCTTGGTACATCGACCTGGTGTGCTTGGTCGCTGATGTCCCTTGGTGACTGCCTCTCAGGGGCATTCTACTGTCCCAAGGGCCGATCTTCCATTCTGCTTCAGTCGCTGGTTTTTGAAGGCCTGGCTGTTATGCGCCAGGTGCTGAAGTTACGACGCTGCTGAAGGCTAGGAAGCCTTTCTCTGGCAAGATTTACCACCGAACATGGATAGCATACATATCCTGGTGCGAGGCGCTTGCCATTTACCCTCCTTCTTTCTCGGGGGCTCAGATTTCGACCTTCTTTCACGGGGGGGTGGGGGTTTAGGAGAACTTAGCCTTGAGTACCATCAAGGGCCAGGTGTCATCCGCCTGAGCCACCTCACAACCTCTCAAGTAGGGATGAGCTTCGTGTTCGAGTCGAACCCATGTTCGACTCGAACATCGGCTGTTCGACCGTCCGTCGAATTGCGAACGATATGGGCCGTTCGCGCCAAATTCGTGTGGCGCGTCACGGCCCATAATTCACTGCGGCATCGCAGTGCATTGCTGGCTGATGATTGGCCAAGCATGCACTATGACCCGCATGCTTGGCCAATCACAGCGCCGCCTGAACAGAGAGCCGTAATTGGCCAAAGCCAAGGAGGCTTTGGCCAATTATGGCTCAGGGGATTTAGTACACGCCCCACACTATATAAGGCCGCCTGCACGGCGGCCCTGTGTAGTGTGTGTTCCGGCGTTGAAAGAGATAGACAGAGAGACAGTGTTTGATTTGAGTTAGATAGATTAGGCAGAACAGTCAGTCAGTTAGCTGCACTTACAGTGTATTGTGTATATATATGCATCCCAGGTGTTGCATATATATATATACACTGTATTCAGTTTAGCTAGATCCGTTCCTGTTATCTTCTATCTAGACTATTTACATTCAGTGCAGTGTGTCCTGCTCACAGTGTTCAGCTAGATCCGTTCCTGCTATTTACATTCAGTACAGTGCTTCCTGCTCACAGTGTTCAGCTAGATCCGTTCCTGCTATTTACATTCAGTGCAGTGCGTGCTGCTCACAGTGTTCAGCTAGATCCGTTCCTGCTATTTACATTCAGTGCAGTGCGTGCTGCTCACAGTGTTCAGCTAGATCCGTTCCTGCTATTTACATTCAGTGCAGTGCGTCCTGCTCACAGTGTTCAGCTAGATCCGTTCCTGCTATTTACATTCAGTGCAGTGCGTCCTGCTCACAGTGTTCAGCTAGATCCGTTCCTGCTATTTACATTCAGTGCAGTGCGTGCTGCTCACAGTGTTCAGCTAGATCCGTTCCTGCTATTTACATTCAGTGCAGTGCGTCCTGCTCACAGTGTTCAGCTAGATCCGTTCCTGTTATCTTCCTACTGACAGGCAGGCTTGTCTGGTTACAGTATATAAAGCTACCTGAAGAAAATTACAGGTGTTCTTTTTGATCCTATTAGTACCACGGTCAGGCAGCTAGACTATTTACATTTAGTACAGTGTGTCCTGCTCACAGTGTTCAGCTAGATCCGTTCCTGTTATTTACATTCAGTGCAGTGTGTCCTGCTCACAGTGTTCAGCTAGATCCGTTCCTGCTATTTACATTCAGTACAGTGCGTGCTGCTCACAGTGTTCAGCTAGATCCGTTCCTGCTATATACATTTAGTGCAGTACGTCCTGCTCACAGTGTTCAGCTAGATCCGTTCCTGTTATCTTCCTACTGACAGGCAGGCTTGTCTGGTTACAGTATATAAAGCTACCTGAAGAAAATTACAGGTGTTCTTTTTGATCCTATTAGTACCACGGTCAGGCAGCTAGACTATTTACATTTAGTACAGTGTGTCCTGCTCACAGTGTTCAGCTAGATCCGTTCCTGTTATTTACATTCAGTGCAGTGCGTCCTGCTCACAGTGTTCAGCTAGATCCGTTCCTGCTATTTACATTCAGTGCAGTGCGTCCTGCTCACAGTGTTCAGCTAGATCCGTTCCTGCTATTTACATTCAGTGCAGTGCGTGCTGCTCACAGTGTTCAGCTAGATCCGTTCCTGCTATTTACATTCAGTGCAGTGCGTCCTGCTCACAGTGTTCAGCTAGATCCGTTCCTGTTATCTTCCTACTGACAGGCAGGCTTGTCTGGTTACAGTATATAAAGCTACCTGAAGAAAATTACAGGTGTTCTTTTTGATCCTATTAGTACCACGGTCAGGCAGCTAGACTATTTACATTTAGTACAGTGTGTCCTGCTCACAGTGTTCAGCTAGATCCGTTCCTGTTATTTACATTCAGTGCAGTGCGTCCTGCTCACAGTGTTCAGCTAGATCCGTTCCTGCTATTTACATTCAGTGCAGTGCGTCCTGCTCACAGTGTTCAGCTAGATCCGTTCCTGCTATTTACATTCAGTGCAGTGCGTGCTGCTCACAGTGTTCAGCTAGATCCGTTCCTGCTATTTACATTCAGTGCAGTGCGTCCTGCTCACAGTGTTCAGCTAGATCCGTTCCTGTTATCTTTCTACTGACAGGCAGGCTTGTCTGGTTACAGTATATAAAGCTACCTAAAGAAAATTACAGGTGTTCTTTTTGATCCTATTAGTACCACGGTCAGGCAGCTAGACTATTTACATTTAGTACAGTGTGTCCTGCTCACAGTGTTCAGCTAGATCCGTTCCTGTTATTTACATTCAGTGCAGTGTGTCCTGCTCACAGTGTTCAGCTAGATCCGTTCCTGCTATTTACATTCAGTACAGTGCGTCCTGCTCACAGTGTTCAGCTAGATCCGTTCCTGCTATTTACATTCAGTGCAGTGCGTGCTGCTCACAGTGTTCAGCTAGATCCGTTCCTGCTATATACATTTAGTGCAGTACGTCCTGCTCACAGTGTTCAGCTAGATCCGTTCCTGTTATCTTCCTACTGACAGGCAGGCTTGTCTGGTTACAGTATATAAAGCTACCTGAAGAAAATTACAGGTGTTCTATCCCAGCTTAGTGCAGCTACAGGCCATTAGTATGTCTGGAAGGCCAAGAAGGAGAGGCAGACAGTCACAAGCCAATAAGAGAGGGCAAGCAGGCTCTGTGTCTAGTGCTGGTCGTGGAGACGGTGCATCCTCATCAGCACGTGGCCATGGGACACGCTTGGCCTTTTTTTCGGCAGCTGGCCGTGTTGAGCCGCAACATGCGGAAGACTTGGTCGAGTGGATGACCAAGCCGTCCTCATCCTCCTCATCCTCTCTCACCCATGCCCAGGGTGCTTTGTCTGGCAAAGCAGCGGCCTCTTCCCTCAGCTCAATGTCATCAGTGACTCCTTCCCTAGCCCCACCATGTCCTCCTGAGGATTCCCTCGAACTGTTTGACCACAGTGTTGGGTACATGCTCCAGGAGGATGCCCAGCGTTTGGAAGGCTCTGATGATGATACTGAGCTCAATGAAGGCAGTAACATGAGCACGGACAGAGGGGGTGCCCAAGAAGGACAGCAATCTGGCAGTCATGCTCCCCCTGCTGCAGCATACTGCCAGGTTTGCTCCAGTGATGAGGAGGGAGGGGATGATGAGGTCACTGACTCAACGTGGGTGCCTGATAGGAGAGAGGAGGAGGAGGAGGAGGAGGAGGAGGAGGAGGAGGAGGAGGAGGAGGTGGCACATCACCAACTAGGCAGGATGCCCTCCAGGGGCCAGCCTAAGGGCAGCACATTGACTGCATCACACCCCAAAGCTCCACATGTGCAGGGCGCTGCAGTCTCTGCGCGTTATTCAAAAAGTTCTTTGGTGTGGGCCTTTTTTGAGACGAGTGCATCAGATCGCACCGCTGCTATTTGCAATATATGTCTCAAGCGTATCTCGCGTGGCCAAAACATCTCCCGCTTGGGTACCACATGCTTGACCAGACATATGTTGACCTGCCATGCAGTTCGTTGGCAAGCGTATCTAAAAGACCCACACCAAAGAACAAAGACGATCTCTCCTTGCTCCTCATCAGCTGAGATTTCCAACCCCACTAGACCTTCAGTCCTCTCTGCGACCTGCAGTGAGAGGAATGAAGGTGTAGAATTAGGTGTGTCACAGCCAAGTACTTATGGGCAATCTGCTTTTGGTACACCGACGTCAGATTGTACCAGGCAAATTTCCCTGCCCCAGCTGCTGCACCGCCGAAAGAAGTTTGCTCCCAGCCATCCACATGCCCAGCGGTTGAATGCTAGCTTGGCAAAATTGCTAGCACTTCAACTGCTGCCTTTTCAGTTGGTAGACTCTGCCCCCTTCCGTGAGTTTGTGGAATGTGCGGTTCCTCAGTGGCAGGTACCCAAACGCCACTTTTTCTCACGGAAGGCGATTCCGGCTCTCTACCGGCATGTGGAAGGCAATGTCCATGCCTCGCTGGACAGGGCGGTCAGCGGTAAGGTGCATATTACCGCTGACTCATGGTCCAGCAGGCATGGACAGGGACGTTACTTAAGTTTCACGGCGCATTGGGTGACTCTGCTGGCAGCTGGGAAGGATGCAGGACAAGGTGCAGTAGTGTTGGAGGTTGTTCCGCCACCACGCCTCCAAAATGCTGATTGTGACACACCTCTCTCCTCCACCCCCTCCTCTTCTTCTTCCTCCATGGCCTCTTCCTCGGAACCAGCGGTGCTCCGTAGGCGTTCAAGGGGCTACGCAAGTACGCAGGCCAAAAGATGCCATGCGGTGCTTGAGCTGGTGTGCTTGGGGGACAGGAGCCACACTGGGGCAGAGGTTCTGTCAGCTCTGCAGGGGCAGGTTCAGAGGTGGTTGACGCCACGCCAACTTAAGGCAGGAATGGTGGTTTGCGACAATGGCACCAACCTCCTCTCTGCCCTCCGACAGGGACAACTGACCCATGTGCCCTGTTTGGCTCACGTCCTTAACTTGGTGGTGCAGCGGTTCTTGGGCAGGTACCCGGGCTTACAGGATGTCCTGAGGCAGGCCAGGAAAGTCTGTGTGCATTTCCGCCGGTCATATAATGCCAGTGCTCGGCTGACGGACCTCCAAAAGGAGTTTAACCTGCCCAAGAACCGCCTAATCTGTGACATGCCCACCAGGTGGAACTCGACGTTGGCCATGCTGCAGCGGCTGCACACGCAGCAGAGGGCCATCAATGAGTACCTGTGCGACTATGGCACCAGGACAGGGTCAGGGGACCTTGGTTTTTTTTCCCCACGCCAGTGGGCCATGATCAGGGATGCATGCACTGTCCTGTCACCATTCGAGGAGGCCACGAGGATGGTGAGCACTGACAGTGCATGCATCAGTGACACTGTCCCCCTTGTCCACCTGTTGGAGCACACGCTGCGTGGGATAATGGACAGGGCACTTGAGGCAGAACAGAGGCAGGAAGAGGAGGACTTCCTTAGCTCTCAAGGCCCCCTTTATCCAGACAGTGTTCCTGCGTGCCCGCCGATCACACAGGAAGAGGACGAGGAGGAGGAGGAGGAGGAGGAGGAAGATTGTGTCAGTATGGAGGTGGAGCCTGGCACTCAGCATCAGCAGTCTTTAAGGGATCAGTCCCAAGGAACACATGGACTTGTACGTGGCTGGGAGGAGGTGGCTGCGGACGTTGTTGTCCTTAGTGACCCAGAGGACTCCGGACCGAATGCCTCAGCAAACCTACGCTGCATGGCCTCCCTGATCCTGCAAAGCCTGCGTAAGGATCCTCGTATTCGTGGTATCAAGGAGAAGGACCAATACTGGCTGGCAACCCTCCTTGATCCACGTTACAAGGGTAAGGTTGCGGACCTTATCTTGCCATCGCAGAGGGAGCAGAGGATGAAACATCTTCGGGAGGCCTTGCAGAAAGGTCTGTGCAACGCGTTCCCAGAGACTGGGAGGTTACAAACTCCTGTTTCTGGACAACGTGTTGCTGAGGCTTCGGTCAGTCAAAGAAGGAGCGGTGGAGAAGGTGGCCGTCTGACCGATGCGTTCAGACAATTTTTTGGTCCGCAGCCCCAAGGTATGATCGGTTCCAGCAACCATCGCCAGCGTCTGTTTTACATGGTGCAGGAATACCTAGGGGCAAGATCAGACTTGGACACCTTTCCCACCGAAAATCCTCTGGGTTACTGGGTCTTGAGGATGGATCACTGGCCAGAGCTTGCACAGTATGCAATTGAGCTACTGGCCTGTCCTGCATCCAGCGTTCTTTCGGAACGCACATTCAGTGCTGCTGGAGGCGTGGTAACCGATCACAGGGTGCGTCTGTCCACCGACTCGGTCGATCGGCTGACCTTCATAAAAATGAATCAGTCTTGGATCACCACCAGCTACCAAGCACCTGATGCAGATGTAACCGAATAATTTTTTTTGAAATCTCAGATCCCTTCAAAGACTGCCTATGCTGATGCTGAGTGACTATCCCTGAGTAATTATCCTCTTCCTCCTCAATCATCACGCTGATAGCTTGTAAGAACATTTTTGGTTCTGGGCGCCACCACCAGTGCCTAAGGCACAATTTTTCAGCCCCTGTTTAACAGGGGCGTGTAATTACAATTTTTGATGTAATACTTTGCAGCAGGGCTCGTTCCTGCATTCCAACTAGAGTGTCTGTGAGGGGTTGCAGTGTTGTGGCACCAGCACCAGTGCCTAAGACCCAATTTTTCTGCCCCTGTCTAACAGGGGCGTGTAATTACAATTTTTGATGCAATACTTTGCAGCAGGGCTTGTTCCTGCATTCCAACTAGAGTGTCTGTGAGGGGTTGCAGTGTTGTGGCACCAGCACCAGTGCCTAAGACCCAATTTTTCTGCCCCTGTCTAACAGGGGCGTGTAATTACAATTTTTGATGCAATACTTTGCAGCAGGGCTTGTTCCTGCGTTTCAACTAGAGTGTCTGTGAGGGGTTGCAGTGTTGTGGCACCAGCACCAGTGCCTAAGACCCAATTTTTCAGCCCCTGTCTAACAGGGGCGTGTAATTACAATTTTTGATGCAATACTTTGCAGCAGGGCTTGTTCCTGCGTTTCAACTAGAGTGTCTGTGAGGGGTTGCAGTGTTGTGGCACCAGCACCAGTGCCTAAGGCCTAATTTTTCAGCTCCTGTTCAACAGGGGCATGTAATTACAATTCTTGATCTAATATTTCACAGCAGGGCCCTGTGAGGGCTTACAGTGTTTTGGCCACAGCAACACCTAAGGCCCAAATTTCTGCTGAGTATATAGGGCAGGACCCTACTTTCAAACATCTAACTTACAAACGACTCCTACTTGCAAACGGAAGGAGACAACAGGAAGTGAGATGAAATCTACCCCTAAGGAAGGGAAATTCTCTCCTGTAAGAGTTAATATGGGAAAACAATTTTTCCTTTCCACTGATGCTTTCCAATCCTTGTTCCACAAAAAAACCCAAATTTTCAAAAAACATTTTTCATTGGGACAAAAAAGTGAGGTGAAATCTTCTGAAGAGGAGGAAAGACGCAAAACAAATGTCACAGGGGTGATAACCCTTCCCTATGTTTTCCAAAAAGCTTAGAAAAGATTTTTTGGCTGGAGCTAAACACATTAAAAATGTTCAAAATTACAAACAGATTCTACTTAACAACAAACCTACAGTCCCTGTCTTGTTTGCACCGCCTGTATACTGCTGTTCAGAGTATATAGGGACCTTTCCTTATTTTAATTTGGGTGCGGGGTTCCCCTTAATATCCATACAAGACCCAAAGGGCCTGGTAATGGACTGGGGGGTACCCATGCCGTTTGTCTCACTGATTTTCATCCATATTGCCATGACCCGACATGACATTAAACCCGCAAGCAGTTTTAAATGAGATTTTTTCCTTTAAAAATGACATTTGGTGCAGGGACTGTTCTAAACATGGGAAACACGCGTCACTTTACAGGCATACTATAGACACCCCCCAGGTACGATATTTAAAGGAATATTTCACTTTTTTTTTTTTACTTTAAGCATCATTAAAATCACTGCTCCCGAAAAAACGGCCGTTTTTAAAAGTTTTTTTTGCATTGATACATGTCCCCTGGGGTAGGACCCGGGTCCCCAAACCCTTTTTAGGACAATACCATGCAAATTAGCCTTTAAAATGAGCACTTTTGATTTCGAACGTTCGAGTCCCATAGACGTCAATGGGGTTCTAACGTTCGTGCGAACTTGCGGTCCGTTCGCGGGTTCTGGTGCGAACCGAACCGGGGGGTGTTCGGCTCATCCCTACTCTCAAGTCATGTTCTCCGGGCCCCGAATACTACTGGGTGGAGAGTTTACTCTGCCGGGTAAGGCAAGGATATAAGCAGGCAGGCGGCTGGCTGGGACTTCAGTTAAGGTAGAAGAACATGCGAGCAGGAGCGGAATGGGCATGCGCCCGAAACTGAAGAATTAGTCCCTCTGCTCCGACCAGCACATCATCAGAAAGTGGCACAGATAATGGGAGAAAAAACAAACCCGCCCCCCCAAGCTAGTAGGAGCAATGGAGCGGAGTTATGTAATTCAGAATGTATTTTTTTTTTTTTTTTTATTCTGCACTGATTGATTGATTGTTTTTGAAATTGCCCAGGCCTCTCTTCAAATCCAATCCAGGGACAGACTTGGTCGGGGTACAGTGTCCTCAGTCTGGGGACGTCTGGTCACCCTACTCTTGGCACACAATACTACTGCATTCAGATCCTTATAGATTGTTGACCCATGTACATTCCCCCAAAATGGTTTAAAGCATGATAATTTGGAGTGAACAAGCAATGACTCGGCAGTGAAAGTGCATAAATCCCTGTATTTCAGACTTGTGGGTACAGTAAATTTCATAAATTGAATGGGGCAACATGGGAACATTTTTAATCAACTGAGCTGTCCTGAGCTATCGGGAAGTTGAAGGCCAATTATCAAATATCTCTCATGTAGGTAAGATTTGTGCCTTCTGTAATGTACTGAGAAGGTTGAGGAGGCTTCTTCAAAGAGCTTTTATCACAAGACATATATGGTAGCTACTGTTGTTCTGCTTTGAAATGTGAATGAATGTGGGCCATCAGGTCATCTGTAAGCTTGCATCATTATTTGGTAAGTTGCAGGGCAAAACAAGCATTTGCATATTCAGCTTCCTGGCACCTAGTATTTATATGCTTGTTTCACATCTGTAATAAGGATGAATGCTCTGAAGCGGACACCTTCCAAAATAAGGCCCGACATTTCTTAAATGTTCTACAGGACAGCTTCATGTCCCAATTGGTGGATTCCCCGACTAGGAGACAACTTGGAAACTAGCGACCACAGGATTATTACATTCCACATAAATCATAGAAGGGGAGTACAAGAACACGAAATTTCAAAAGAGCCAACTTTTCTAAACTGCGCTCAATGCTGCAGGATATTAAGTGGGACCAAATCCTTGAAACATTGAACACAGAGGAAAAATGGGAATGCTTTAGGAATATATCAGATTTATCACCAAGTGGATTCCAAGGGGTAATAAATATAGAAGAACAAAGGGTAAACCCGGGTGGCTAAACCAAAAAGTAAAATGTCATATGAAGGACAAAAAAATGACCTTTACAAATACAATGTGGAGGGGTCAGTGTCGGCATTCAAACAATACAAGGAATGCAATGTGAGGTGTAAAAACGCAATCAGGGCAGCTAAAAAAGAATATGACAGACACATAGTGATGGAGAATAAAAATAAACCCAAAAAGTTTTTTAAACATATTGATAGTAAAAAGGCGAGGACGAATCACGTAGACCCCATAAAGGATGAGGAAGGGAAGCTTGTTACAGATGACGAGGAGAAGGCAGCTGTGCTAAATGCTTTCTTCTCCTCAGTCTTCACACAAGAAAAGGAGGGGTTTACCGACCACGACAGTATTGTTAGCAACACGCCACATGATCCATCTGTAAGTGGCTAACAGAGGACAGAATCCAGAAAGGATTAAAGGATTAGAGAAACTTAACATAAATCACTGGGACCAGATGACTTACACCCGAGAGTCCTTAAAGAACTCAGTCAGGTTATAGCCAGACCGCTATTCCTAATCTTCATTGACAGCATACTGACAGGATTGGTACCAGCTGGTTGGTGAAAAACCCATGCGGTACCATTATTCAAAAAAGGAAGGAGATCAATTCCAGGGAACTATAGGCCTGTCAGTCTAACATCGGTAGTTTGTAAACTATTTGAGGGGATGATAAGGGACCATATCTAGGAATTTGCTGATGAAAACAGTATCATTAGCAGTAATCAGCACAGGTTTACGAAAGGTCTCTCTTGCCGAACCAACCTATTAACATTCTACGAGGAAGTGAGCTGCCATCTGGACAAAGATAGGCCGGTGGATGTGGCGTATCTGTATTTTGCAAAAGCATTTAATACAGTCCCCCACAAATGCTTAATCTACAAGCTGAGGTCTGTAAGCATGGACCATAGGATTTGTACCTGAATAGAAAACTGGCTACGGGGGTGGGTCCAAGGGTTGTGGTAAATAACGTATGCTCATAATGGACTAGCGTGGTTAGTGGGTTACCCCAGGGCTCAGCAGTGGTGTATCCAGGGTATGGCACATATGGCAAGTGCCATGGGCGCTATATGAAGTGGGCGCTGCTGAGTGGCTGGGCAGCAAGGCTTTGTCCTGCATAATTATGTTGCTTATATGTTAAATTGTGGCTGAATAGGACCTGCAGCAGTGTGAACATCCAGCACATCCAGGGATTGGCGAGCAAGCCAGCTGGATGTTCACTGTGCAGTTCCGATGAAAGACTTCACCTGTCAGATCCAAGTTGTGATGTCGGGTATGGGCGGGACTGCTACTCAGACCCGCCCCCCTATCAAACAACCAGTGTAATGAAAGAGCCGACTCACATGGTACTTCATTACATGTAATTCTCCTCCCCCTCCTCCCTTACACAGAGCACAGCAGCCCCTCCCCTCTAGCAGGTTGTAACTAAGCCCCGCCCCCTACGTCCTTTCCAGCATGAGCAGCTTCTGTTAGTATACACAGGGAGAACACTGCAGGTGAGTGTATAGTGAGAGGAGGCTGAGCTCTGATTGGAAGGTGGGGTACCAGACATGCACAGGAGGGACTTCAGGTCCTAGCATGTCAGCTGCTTTCTGGGGAGGTTTGTTATGCCATCACTATGTACACTGCTGAGGACATCACTTCCTGGGTACTACATGCTGTGTGATGTTCCATCCACCCGCTGTGCTGGTGGGGGGAATGATGTGTCAGGCTGGCCTCCCCCCTCAGCTGTCTGTATGTTCTGGTGGGATCTCTCATTGCAGATACTATATCTCTCTGAAGATTGGATCTGTCCAGTGTGTGGGCTCCGGGGCCCCCTACAGGAGATCTGAGAGGAGGATCAGGCACCTAGGGGTGTTGGGCAGTAAAGAGAACCTGTCATTGTCCATTCAGATCAAAGTAGGACCCCTTTCACACTGTGCCACCCCGGGTGTGAGCGGTAAAGCAGCCCTATTTTTAGCACCACTTTACCGTCATTTTAGCGGCGCTATTCGGCCACTAGCGGGGCGGTTTTAACCCCCGCTAGCGGCCGAAAAGGGGTTAAATCCGCCCGCAAAACGCCACCACAGCGGTGTTTTGCCGGTGATATAGCAGCGCTGCCCCATTGATTTCAATGGGGAGGAGCGCTGAGTTCACCACTCCTTCACCGCTCCAAAGAAGCCCCGAGGGCTTTCACACTGGAGCGGTGCGCTTGCAGGGCAGTCTAAAAAGTCCTGCAAGCCGCATCTTTGGAGCGGCTTGCCATAGGCAGTGGTTGCCATAGGCACCATTTTCACTAAATACACCTCTGGGGCTCTGTCCTGGGGCCAATTCTGTTTAATTTATTTATAAATAAAATAAAGAATGGGATAAATAATTCAATCTCAGTGTTTGCTGATGACACAAAAATATGCAGGGCAACAACAACACAGCAGGATATAGAAACTTTACAAGACGGCCTGAATAAATTAATGGAGTGGGCTACTACATGGCAAATGAAGTTTAATGCTGGTATGTGTAAGGTAATGCACTGGGGGAGGGGGGGTAAAAATATAAACACAAGTTACTCTTTAGAGGGAGCATCCCTAGGGGCTTCCAGGATGGAGAAAGGTTTAGGGGTCCTAGTAGAAGACAGACTGAACAATAGCATGCGGTGTCAAGCTGCAGCTATCAAAGCCAGCAGAATATTAGCATGTATTAAAAAGGGAATCTACTCCGGAGAAAAGGCGATTATACTGCCACTTTATAAAACTCTGGTTCGGCCGTATTTGTAGTATTCCGTCCAGTTCTGGGCACCAATCCTCACAAAGGATGAGCTGGAGAGAGTCCAGAGAGGGGCAACTAAATTAATATGGGGACTGGAGGTCCTCAATTATAAGGAACAACTACAAGCGCTAAATTTATTCTCCCTGGAGAAGAGACGCTTGAGAGGAGATATGATTGTAATGTACAAATATCGCAATGGTGATCCCATGTAAGTATGAAACTTTTCAGTCCCAGGGAGGACACGGGGCCACATGATGAGACTGGAAGAGAAGCAGTTTAACCTTAAAGCGGGGTTCCACCCAAATTTTGAACAATATCTGTATGTATTCTCTTCCTTGCCTAGATGCTGACATGCCGTTTAAAAAACTTTAAATCGCCGTAATTACCTTTTATTTTTCTATTCTTCTTTGCACTTCCTGGTTCTACTTCCTGGTTCTCCTCCCGTGGGAGTAGGCGTGTTTCTAGCCTCTCCCAGACTCCTGGGAGCTAGTCTCAGGCTTTCCAGGATGCCACTGAGCATGTGCGGGAACGAGAAGTGAATGCTGGGAGCACAGCATTCACCACATCCAGGAAATAAATGCTTGTGGGCTTCAAATGCCCACAATGAAGATGGAAACCGCCTGCAGTGAATAATATAAGTTATTCTTTCTGACGAAATCTGACACAGGCGGACATATTACACACAATATGTGAGTATGTAATGCTAAGAAGAAAAGTTTGTGAATGAACTAAAAAAAAAAAAAAAACGATCGATAGGTGGACCCCCGCTTTAAGGTGCATAGGGGGTTTTTCTCTGTCAGGGCAGTGAGGATGTGGAACTCTCCAACAATTGGTGGTGTTGGCAGGAAGTATGGATAGTTTTAATAGACCCTTGGATGTGCATCTTAACGAAAACAATTTTAAGGGGATATAGGAAATTTTTATTTTTCTACACACACACCTACAGTTTGAACTGGATGGACTGTTGTCTGTATTCAACCTTACCAACTAAGTCAAGGGCAGCTGCCATATTTCTGTTTTAACTAGGGATGCACCTACTGGGTTTTTTGGTGCCGAAACCGATACTGAAAATAAATCTTCCTTGATCCCGAAAACTGAAACTGATACCGAAACCGCACCGAAACCGAAATAGGCTTTTTTTTTATATACTGTATTACACAAACAAATTATTGGATACACGAAATTGTGTTACATTCGTATTCGTTATATTATTTATATTCAACTTAATCATTAATTTTATGAAGAAAAGAATACTACAATCCAGTCATGTCAAAAAGTACTAATAAAAAGTAACCCACATAAAATTGGACAGTGGACACAGAAGATAAAAATAAAATAAGACTGCAGTCAGTGCACATTGCACCACCATACCAAATAAAACAGGCATAAAAAAAATGAAATAAATAATATTAATAATAATAATTATAAATATATAAAAATAATATAAAAATGCCAAAAACTGACTTTTTTATATTTTATTAATTTCCAACTTACATCAGAACTAGTAATTCAGTTCTCTCTCCCTAAGGTGTCAGCGGCTGGATGTGCGATAATTGTATGTATGTAGCTGCGGGTTACATACATAGTCATACAGTAGACCGCACTGTTACGGCCCCGGGTATGGACGGAGACATCCTGGAACACAGACTTGTCTTACAGCAGCGGTGATCAGCCAATCACAGCAAGCAATGTAGACTAGTCTGTGTTTATGGAAGTCACCGCCCATACCCGGAACACAGTGCGGTACTGTAGTATGTAGACAGCCACAGATACAGAACATACAGTTTTGCACATGCAGCGGGCTGACAGCTTAGGGAGAGACAATGACATAGTTTGGCCCAACAACAGAACAAACTATGTATAAGTAAGTACTGTAGTACTTTAAAGAACAACTCTGTCAACCATAACAGAAATATGGCAGAAGGCCGTTATTCTGTTTCACAGTTTCTGTAAATATAACATAGTACAGTGCTATCTGCTATGCTATAATAACATTTTTATTTATTATTTTCTTTCAACTTAAATGAGAACTAGTAGTTTTTTTTTTCCCCAAGTTCTCTCCCTAAGGTGTCAGTGGCTGGTTGTGCCATATAAAAGTGTATGTATGTAGCTGTGGGTTAGATACATACTAGTCATACAGTAGACCGCACTGTGTTCCGGCCCCGGGTATGGGCGGAGACATCCTGGAAGTGGAACACAGACTAGTCTACAGCAGCGGTGCTCAGCCAATCAGAGCAAGCAATGTAGACTAGTCTAGTCTGTTTTATGGAAGTCACCGCCCATACACGGAACATAGTGCGGTATAGTACTGTAGTATGTAGACAGCCACAGATACAGAACATAGTTTTGCATTTGCACATGCAGCGGGCTGACAGCTTAGGGAGAGACATTGTTTAGCCCAACAGCAACAAACTATGGTACAGTAGTTCAAAAGCTGGAGTTCTCTCTTAAATTGAAGACCAAAAAACTGTAGAATAACTACAATGAATAACCAACAAATGGCACAACTAGACAATTGGAACATACTAGGTAGTCAGTCATACTATGTTGTATGTTCCAATTGTCCATTAGCACAGTCCATTACCAATTCATTTACTATGTTCAACATGGTAAATGAATTGGTCTATGCTACGGATTTTTAAATCTATTTCAGTAAAAGTGGCAGATTTCGCTTTAAGAACAAAAGCTGTTCAGCTTTCTCACAGGAGAGACGGTTTCTCTTCTCATCAAGAATATGAGATGCTAGACTGAATAGTCTCTCACTCTCTGTACTGGTGCTTGGGGCAGATGAATATCTCTGTGCAATCTGTGCAAGCAAGGGAAAAACGTTCTTTGTTGATGCGCCAGTACTCAAGTGGATTGTCGCTTCTGGCAATAGGCTGTTCAGCTAAATAAATGTCCAGCTGTTGGGTAGCTGCACCGCTATGGATTGGGGTGCATTCGCGTAAAATTTCTTCAAACATATCAGATATGGAGGGAGTGTGTTCCTCTTCACTTGTAAGTGATCCAACAAACTCACGTGCATTAAGTAGGATGTTTTGCAATTGAAATTTGTCATCTATCCACTGCGCTGTCAGGCTAAGCATGCTCGTTGGACTGACATCAGAACTACAAATGTCGGTAGTAAAACTGATTGCTATGATGTCGGTAGTCATGAGCTCATGAACGTGTTTTCTATCACTGCAAAACAATTTAGGTAGACAGGTATCTGCAAAGTAGCGTCTGCTTGGTAGTGAGTAACGCGGCTCAATATGTTGCATGAGCCTACGGAATCCAACGTCCTCCGCAACCGAGAATGGCTGGTCGTCTAATGCAATAAATTCCAGAATTTTATCTGTAATGGCACGAGCTTTGGGACTGTCACTTGTAAATTTTTTAACCTTTTCAAAGACTGTGGCCACAGATGGTGTTAAGCCTGAGGCACTTTTTGAAAGTGGGGCTGTTTTCTTATAATCTGCATGGTGAACTGGATGACGTGTTTTCAGGTGGTGTATCAAACCTGTTGTTGAAAAATGCCTTGGCACTGTTCCCCCTCTTGAAATTTTTGCTGAGCAAAGACTACAGATTGCAAATTTGGGGTCTTTATCAGAAACTTTAAAATATTTCCACACTGCAGACATAGTCCACCTTTGCTGGTAGCGCAGAACAGCATAGAATGATTTTTTTTTAGTGGGAGTGAAATCTGAGGTGCAGCTCTTGCCATGCAAGGTAGTTATGTCTGCACAGCAGTACATCTGACTTGTACCAAAAAGATAATTGAACTGATTAAATTTGATTTGAAATTGAATGGATTGCTTGCAGTTTGCAATTGCATGCTATTTTATTTTTTTGAGCTATTCTGTAGTATACTATAAACTTGTGCTTGTTGTCATTGATTTTGACACTTTGTCAGCGTAGTATACTAGTATTATAGTTATACTAAAGAACTATATTATATTTATTGCATACTGTCATGTCATGTTTAAAAAATTCATGCACTTGCTGTCATGTGTAGTATAACTATTCTCACTGACAACCACAAGCGCATACATTTTATAGCTACAGAATAGCTCAAAAAATAAATAGCATGCAATTGCCGTCCATTCCATTCCATTTCAAATCGTATTTAATCAGTTCAATTATATAAAATCTTTTTGCTACAAGTCAGATCTACTGCAGTGCAGACAGACAGAAATGTTAAATACTAGTATTGCATGGCAAGAGTGCTGGATTGCTGTTTAACAAAGGCCAAGTAGTAAGTAATACATGTTGTTTGACTGCTATAGACAGAAGGATCATCATTTCAGTTTCAGTACTATAATAAAATAAAATAATACTACTAATTGGATTGTTTCTGTCAGTTTAAATAAGGCAAAATGCTCACTGGCGAATAGTAGTAATTGTAGCCATGCAGGAGGGACAGTGCCCACTCTTGTACTTGAGTATGCTATGTGCAGCCCTCTATGAAGCCGTCTCTCGGGTCCCAGCAGCGTCTCTCAGGTCCCAGCAATGTCTCTCGGGTCCCAGCAGCGTCTCTCGGGTCCCAGCAGCGTCTCTCAAACACGGGGAGCGACCGCGGGGAAGGTGCCAGTGTCTCAGCAGGGAACGTGCTTACGAGTGAAGCTAGTGTCTTAACCGCGAGGAACGTGCTCACCGCCCACTGCTACTGCGCATGCGCGATTTTCGGCATTTCGGCATTTTGCCGAAATTTCGGTGCATCCCTAGTTTTAACACATTCGCATTGTCTCTGCGCTTCCTGTTCATAAGTAAATAGAAGCAGTCTCTCATGTAGGACTAGCTTAACAGTAAATATATTGTCTGTCATAGAGTAAACTAAACTATATGCAAATAGATTTACCACAGTTAATAGGGTGATTTTTGTGTAGCTTAGATTATAGACATTCATTGTTTTATATTTATTTCAGTTATCTCAGTTGAGGATTGCTATCCTTGCATTATATTTACTATCTGCTTTTCCCTTAGATACATTTCATAACTATGTGCCATGCTCGGACATCATGGAAAAAATCTGTCTTCGGTTTCTTCATTGGATTCCTAACAACATTCTTCATTGTCACTTTCCTGAAGATGTGCTGCATACAGGAGTCATCTAAATTGTGGGACCCAAAGCCAATGCCAAAACCAGGTCTCTGAATACTTTCTAAGTGATTGTTGCTGTGAAAAAATAATTAAATCTCTTTAAAGCCTAAAGCTAAACTCCAATCAAATACCATTTATTTTAAAAAATGCAACTTGTATAACTACCCCTTCCCCTGTAATACAGCACTGGGAGAGGGAAGGGAAGCACTTGGAGCCAATCTGGTGTTCTGTATGTTCCTGTGTTGACACAGCACATACCAAGAGGAAGAGTGAGCAGAGGCATGACCTCACTAGTCTGTCGCTGCTCTGTCACTTTCAAGTCATAGGCTGGTGGCACGGGAATGGCTTAAAGGTTTTTTTTTTTTACCTTTTAATGCATTTTATGCATTAAAGTGAAAAACCTTCTGTAGTACAGCAGCCCCCCCCCAGAGCCCCCCTTTTACTTACCTGAACCTGATCGTTCCAGTGACGGGGACAAGCACAGCATCTCTAGCCGTTGTCTTGGGGCCTCATTGGATAGATTGATAGCAGCGGGAGCCATTGTCAATCAAATCCAGTGACCCGGGGGCGGGGCCGAGTCCTGCTGCCTGTGTCAATGGATGTTGTTTTTAAACAAACCTTTACAACCCCCTTTAACCACTTGCTTACTGGGTACTTAAACCCCCCTCCTGCTAAGACCAAAATTTGGCGTTCAGCGCTGTCAGACTTTGAATAACAAATGCCGCGGTCATGTTACACTGTACTCAAATGAAATTTTTATAATTTTTTTTCATACAAATGGAGCTTTCTTTTGGTGGTATTTAATCACCAATTGGGTTTTTATTTTTTGCTAAATAAACAAAAACATTTGTCCAAGTACTCAGGCAAATGCTCGATATCGCCACCGATACTAGTAGTTGCAGTTTTACTAGTATCGGTATTTGTGCAACCCTAGCATCTTACCAATTCTCAGATGTGATGGCTTTATTAGGTTACCTTTTTAGGCTTTCTTTCTTCTCTTATCTGGTGATCCGGCCAGCAAGTCTTTTGTTTTTCAAAGGTACAAGTTCTACAGCAGAATGTATCAGATTGCATGGATAAGACAAACCACCTAACAATGACAGGGATGATTAAAATGACCAGCTTTTATTTATTCATGCAAAACCCTTAACCTGAAAGGGGAAAAAAAAAAGTGTTTTCCATAACAGATTAGAAAGTGTGAGCTGGAGTTTACCTTCAATTTGTGTATCTAATCCTGCTAATACAGTTAATACTCACTAATGCCTCCTGTATTACTGGCTGTTTCCATCTTGCTTGTGGGCATGTGAAGCCCACAAGCATTGATTTCCTGGATGCGGTGAATGCTGTTTATTCACAGCTTGTTCACACGCATGATCATTGTTTCCGCACTGAATCTTGGGAAGCCTTAAACTAAGCTCCCAGGAGACAGTGCGGTGCCGGGGAAAGGCAATAAACACGCCTACTCCCATGGGAGGAGAGACAGGAAGTGCCACAATAAAGTACAATATAAAGGTAATTACAGCGATAAAAAAATTTTCATGCGGCATTTGAACATCTATGCAATTAACTGAAGGGGTTAAGATTAAGTTAAAAATTTGAGTGGAACCCCACTTTAATGGCCAGATCAGCAGGTAAAAACAGAGGGGGAAAAAAGCCAAAGAAATCTGATACAGGCACCACATCTAATGACTGGTAAGCTGAAATATAATACATTTTTGGTTTTGGGTTTATTACTGTTTTAACAGTGATCTGTTAAACAACAGAGAAAAGTCAGCTCGCCAACCCAGGGCCGAAACTGGAGGGGGTGTAAGGGGCCATGTGCCCCGGGCGCTGCATTGGGAGGGGCACTGCCGCTGACAGGAGTAATGACAGCGGCATCACTACTGTCAGCTCAGCCCTGGGAGCAAGGAGGAGAGAGCCAGGAGGAAGTGCAGGCTGTGCATAGCTCAGCTGTCAACAATCCCCCTTGTTTGCTGTTTGTCCCTGGATGTTTTCAGGTCAGGCTCCATCAGGAACAGAGTGCGTCTCCCTTACTGAAATGCAGTGGCTGTTGCAGCTGACAGCCTCTTTCCCTTTACTTCCTATTCACCTCCGTGCTTGTAGGGAGAGCTCTGCACAGAGGACACAGCTGCTGGGGAGAGGGGCAGGGAATCTTTCCGTACCAGAGAGAGAGAGAGGCACAAGCCTACATGAAAGGAATGAGTGGGTGGCTGGCTTCTTTCTGGAGCACAATGTAGTGCTGAAGAATCTAGTGTGGCCACAGACCTTTCTGCAGGTTTGATTTTATTTTTTTGTGAACATCTAAGTGTTTGTAAATGTTTTGCAGGGATAAAAGATGCAATTATTCATGGTTATCATTGTCAATAGGACATTAGGATTGTTATTAGAGATGTTATACTGTCATAATGATGTGTATGGAGATGTGGAAAGTTGCTAAAGTGAACATATGCCCTGTGAATGTACATTTATATTTATTTATCGGTAATCTGAACATGTGGATATTTATTTGGGTTTAATATCATTTATAATCGCTATAATAATGAATCCAAACATACACATGTTCACATTACCATTATATAAATATAAAAGCACATTCATAGTGCACATGGTCACTTTAGAAACTTTCCATTTCTTCATACACCTTATGATCAAAGTTATTCTATCCCTTTAAGTGTAGTTGTGGGTTGCCACCATCCCTAATATAAACATCTATTAACCTTCTATAAGGAGGTGAGCTGCCATCTAGATAAAGGAAGGCCCGTAGACGTGGTGGATCTGGATTTTGGAAAAGCATTTGACACAGTTACTTATAAACGTTTACTGTACAAAGTAAGGTCAGTTGGCATGGACCATAGGGTGAGTACATGGATTGAAAACTGGCTACAAGGGCGAGTTCAGAGGGTGGTGATAAATGGGGAGTACTCAGAATGGTCAGGGGTGGGTAGTGGGGTCCCCCAGGGTTCTGTGCTGGGACCAATCCTATTTAATTTATTCATAAACGCCCTGGAGGATGGGGTAAATGGTTCACATTCTGTATTTGCGGACAATACTAAGCTAAGCAGGGCAATAACTTCTCCGCAGGATGTGGAAAACCTTGCAAGTAGATCTGAACAAATTAATGGGGTGGGCAATTACATGGCAAATGAGGTTTAATGTGGAAAAATGTAAAATGCATTCGGATAACAAAAATATAAATGCAATATAAATACTGGGGGGAGAACCTCTGGGGGAATCTAGGATGGAAAAGGACTTGGGGGTCCTAGTAGATGATGGACTCAGCAATGGCATGCAATGCCAAGCTGTTGCTAACAAAGCAAACAGAATATTGGCATGCATTAAAAAGGGGATTAACTCAAGTAATAAAGCGGTAATTCTCCCACTTCTACAAGACTTTAGTCCGGCAGCACCGTATGCTGTCCAATTCTGGGCACCAGTCCCGGAAGGATGTGCTGGAAATTTAGTGAGTACAAAGAAGGGTAACAAAACTAATAAAGGGTCTGGAGGATATTAGTTATGAGGAAAGGTTGCGAGCACTGAACTTATTCTCTCTGGAGAAGAGGTGCTTGAGGGGATATGATTTCAATTTACAAATACCGTACTGGTGACCCCACAATAGGGATAAAACTTTTCCGTGAAAGGGAGTTCAATAAGACATGTGGCCACTCATTAAAATTAGAAGAAAAGAGGTTTAAACTAAAACTGCATAGAGGGTTCTTTACTGTTATGCCCTGTACACACGTTCGGACATTCCGACAACAAAATCCTAGGATTTTTTCTGACGGATGTTGGCTCAAACTTGTCTTGCATACACACGGTCACACAAAGTTGTCGGAAAATCCGATCGTTCTGAACGCGGTGACGTAAAACACGTACGTCAGGACTATAAACGGGGCAGTAGTCAATAGCTTTCATCTCTTTATTTATTCTGAGCATGCGTGGCACTTTGTGCGTCGGATTTGTGTACACACGATAGGAAATTCCGACAACGGATTTTGTTGTCGGAAAATTTTATAGCAAGCTCTCAAACTTTGTGTGTCGGAAAATCCGATGGAAAATGTGTGATGGAGCTTACACACGGTCGGAATTTCCGACAACAAGGTCCTATCACACATTTTCCGTCGGAAAATCCGACCGTGTGTACAGGGCATAAGAGTGGCAAGGATGTGGAATTCCCTTCCACAGACGGTGGTTTCACCGGGGAGCATCGGTAGTTTCAAGAAACTATTAGATAAGCACCTGAACGACCACAATATACAGGGATATACAATGTAATACTGACATATAATTACACATAGGTTGGACTTGATGGACTTTTTTTCAACCTAACCCACTATGTATGTAACATTTAATTTTTACACTTTTTTGGCAACCATATAAACACATGGACACTTCATTTTAAAAAGTCCAAATATAGATTTCTTTATTCATTTTACATCATAAAAGATTCACCACTTAAAATATGTGGCATATTAAAAACAGTAATTCTTTACAAAAGATAATGAAGGGTCTACATATACAGGAATATACTTGTCAGATAGGGGTACGACCAGTTGTTATCCGCTAGCTCGAATGTTACCCCCGCAGTGAGCTTCCAGTGCGTTTTGAGCTTAAGTGAAAACAGTTCTTCATCAGAGGTACCACAATCATATCTGACTGTTAGACCACATGTTGGCTTTGCTACATGTGTGCTTGTTTTTTCTTCCCACCACAAAATAGGTTCCTTTGCTGGATGCCTCTGGGGATCATAAGTGGTTTAGCAGAATAGAGGCTCCCATCATCTCATATAGAGCATGGTGGTCCCATCCCTTTTAATATAAATGGAAATGGTTGCCCCCTAATTGGGACTTTGTATGGACCACCAACTCAAAGATTATGAAAAGGAATTCTTTAATATAATAGATTAAAATACAAAAGACAACATATATGATATGATAAGGATGCACAACACGTGCTACATGAAACAAATCCACCATAATATATGAAATAGCATACAAAGTGAATGCCCAAAGGCCCGACGCGTTTCCGGTATAAGGTGTTCCAATACCTTCCTCAGGGGCCAAGGGTTCAGAAAGTTTAATATTCAAAATAAATTCTAGAATTACAAAGAGACATTGTCAGAATCATATACAGTCAGAGCATAAATGTATATCACAGATAATACATGTAATCAAAAAGACCCAGTGGTCATGGTACAAGGAGGTGATTGTATTCAGATAGAAAATATATAATCACAAGACACATCAAAAATGCAGAGGTAAGAACCCAACATACACAGTATGGTGATTCAATGTCAGAAATGAGCATTGGGGACCAGTGAGTCCATATTGGCACTGCGCGCCTCGCCACTAGTAGGTGTTATAAATATTGAGTGCCTTCTCTGTGTGCATAGCACTTGCACAGTCTGCATGATAAAAAAGGGAATAGGAAAGAAATGGAAGAAAAAAAAATAAGAGTGATAATGATAAGTTCCTCTTAAGGGGCTAAGAAACAAGCTAGATGGACAGACGATAATGAGCCCCCCCAAGAAAAAGGACATAGATGAATAGGATATAGCACAAATCCAGCAAGAGATGGCTGCACGCAGGATGGCTGCACGCAGGAGGGACTCATGGGTCAGATAGAGGTCCTAATAGGTGGATAGCAGAAAAAAGATGGAAAAATGAATGATGAAATCCCCAGATTGAAAAATAAATCCCACAGGAGGGGGCCCTCCAATGAGGGATGTCCCTAATGGAGGGAGACTAAACCTACCTATCGGGATGTGCTCCTATTATTAGCTTCCGTTGGGTGGAACAACACAGCTAGTAGAAAACATTGCTGTTGGGCTAAGTAGCCCAGGGAACTATGTCCCAGCGTTCCACCTCTGGTGAGACCTATGGATGGGGAGACAAAAGGTACATTCAGTTCCATGTGGGGAGAGCGAATGGTAACATAGAAGGAGTGTGCCAGGTGTTCCCAGTGTATAAAAATCTACTTACCAGTATGTCCGTCTGGCGTGCAGTGTTAAGTTCCTGGATGAATGCCTAGCAGTAAAGAACGCACCTTCCATTTAAATAGGCCGGTTAGCACACGCCGGCGCATGCGTACAGCCACATATTGCGGCGGTAAGACCGCCGAAACAACGTGTCTGCGTCATTCCCCGTCCTATGTGTGCAGGGAGAATACAGCCCATACGTGCTTATGGTCACTCCTGCTGATGTTGTCGGAGGGTAAGCGAAACGCAATGGGCTGCGTAACAGAAAAAAGGACGGAGGCTATGTAAAAACAATATAATGTGGATTGATACACAGATGCGCAACGCAAAGCAGAACCAATATTGTCCAGTTAATCGCAATGGGCTAGAGTAGATGCCTAAGATGCGTAATAAAGGTAGATAGTAATAGGAAGGGAAAGAGGTGAAAGAATGAAAATAAATAAGAAAAAGCGGATGCAAATAAAATTACCACCAAGAGAACGCACATTTATTGCCATCTAGTGGAGATTAGTGGGTATCTACGCACAAGTCAATTTCTCTAAGTAACATTGTGTCGCCCAAATACAACCAAATGCCATCTAGTGGAGATTGATAAATATTTATGCATAAGCCAATTTAATTGGATTCCTCAGTGGGCTCAATGTATACCCACAGGGGTCAATCTAGTATTATTCTACTATGGACTAGGATGATTGTTGGGTAGCAATGTTTATTTTCCTTAGGAGTAGTATTGAGAAAACTGACTCATGGACACAGAAGGTATATCAAAAAAAAAAATCTCATTGCTGAGTCAAATCAATCCATAGATACAGATATATATATATAAATATCTGTTGATGTATGTCCATGTAACCCAACATAGTCACCAATTACATTGCTCCTCTCTCTTTATTCATCCCCCCTACCCTGTTTCCCCGAAAATAAGACCTAGCGTGATTGTCGGTGATGGCTGCAATATAAGCCCTACCCCCCATATAAGCCCTAGTTAAAGTCCTTGTAGGTCTAATTTTCAGGGAAGGCCTTTTTTTTGGGGAAACAGGGCAGGGCTTATTTGGGGGGGTAGGGCTTATATTGCAGCCATCACCAACAATCACGCTAGGTCTTATTTTCGGGGAAACAGGGTATGTATGTCCATGTAACCCAACATAGTCACCATGTAGTTGTGACTGTACGCATGCGCCGGCGTGTGCTAACCGGCCTGTTTAAATGGAAGGTGCGTTCTTTACAGCTAGGCATTCGTCCAGGGACTTGACACTGCACGCCAGACAGACATACTGGTAAGTAGATTTTTATACACTGGGAACACCTGGCACACTCCTTCTATGTTACCATTCGCTCTCCCCACATGGAACTGAATGTACCTTTTGTCTCCCCATCCATAGGTCTCACCAGAGGTGGAACGCTGGGACATAGTTCCCTGGGCTACTTAGCCCAACAGCAATGTTTTCTACTAGCTGTGTTGTTCCACCCAACGGAAGCTAATAATAGGAGCACGTCCCGATAGGTAGGTTTGGTCTACCTCCATTAGGGACATCCCTCATTGGGGGGCCCCCTCCTGTGGGATTTATTTTTCAATCTGGGGATTTCATCATTCATTTTTCCATCTTTTTTCTGCTATCCACCTATTAGGACCTCTATCTAACCATGAGTCCCTCCTGCGTGCAGCCATCCTGCGTGCAGTCATCTCTTGCTGGATTTGTGCTATATCCTATTCATCTATGTCCTTTTTCTTGGGGGGCTCATTATCATCTGTCCATCTATCTTGTTTCTTAGCCCCTTAAGAGGAACTTATCATTATCGCTCTTATTTTTTCTTCCATTTCTTTCCTATTCCCTTTTTTATCATGCAGACTGTGCAAGTGCTATGCACACAGAGAAGGCACTCAATATTTATAACACCTACTAGTGGCGAGGCGCGCAGTACCAATATGGACTCCCTGGTCCCCAATGCTCATTTCTGACATTGAATCACCATACTGGGTATGTTGGGCTCTTGCCTCTGCATTTTTGAAGTGTTTTGTGATTATATATTTTCTATCTGAATACAATCACCTCCTTGTACCATGATCACCGGGTCCTTTTGATTACATGTATTATCTGTGATATACATTTATGCTCTGACTGCATATGATTCTGACAATGTCTCTTTGCAATTCAAGAATTTATTTTGAATATTAAACTTTCTGAACCCTTGGTCCCTGAGGAAGGTATTGGAACACCTTATACCGGAAACGTGTCGGGCATTTGGGCATTCACTTTGTATGCTATTTCATATATTATGGTTGATTTGTTTCATGTACCACATGTTGTGCATCCTTATCATATCATATATGTTGTCTTTTGTATTTTAATCTATGTAAAAGTATTCTTTAATATAATAATCTTTGAGTTGGTGGTCCATACAAAGTCCCAATTAGGGGGCAACCATTTCCATTTCTATAAGTGGTTTAGCAGTCAGATATGATCGTGGTTCCTCCATGATGAAGAACTGTTTTGACTTATGTTTGAAGCGCGTTGGATAGCTCCAGTTGAAGTGATTGCAGGGGCTTACATCCCAGCTAGCCGAAAACTGGTCTTACCCCTATCTGACAAGTATCTTCCTGTATATGTAGACCCTTCGTTATCTTTTGTAAGGAATTACTGTTTTTAATATGCCACAAACTTAAGTGGTGAATATTTTATGATGTAAAATAAAGTCTATATTTGTACATTTAAAATGAAGTGTCTATGTTTTATATGGTTGCAAGCAAAATCACCAAAAAGGTGTAAAAATTCAAAGAATACACATTATGATGATATCTCCAAAAGCAACCCAATGCCATAATGACAATAATAGATACATGCAGTAGCATGCCCTGAATCCCTGTAGATCACCAACACCACAGCAGCATCTCACCCTGCTGCTTGCTACCTGTCTCGACAGGCCCCTTCCACATGTGGTGGAATCCACTTTGCTCAGTAGGAAATCTGTCCGCTGATTGAAGCAGAGTGGTCACATGGCAGGTCTGTGTCCACTCAGTTTATGCAGAGTGGACACAGAGACAGCCCAGTCTGCTCCATGGGCAAACTGGCTGTCTGGTTACACCTAACGTCCATCCAAACCCATGCACAGGTCCCCCTCCATTTTTATTTAGCAGACTGGTTTGGTTTGGAGATAGGCGGGTGTAAAAGGACACAAGTTCATTTACACGTGCTGCTCCATAGGGGGGACTGGAGGGTCCAATCAAGTCTGCCTAAAAACTGACAGGTGGACCTGATTGGGCTCTTTTTTGTTAAAGGGGCCTTAGACAGAAAATTTCAGAGCTGAGGAAAGCTACCCCCATAGTTGCCAAGTGTCCCCCCATTTTCTAGACAGCTGTTCTACAGCAGCTTTGTCCTTACCTACTGTAAGTTCCAGAATCCAAGCCGTGGGGATGGCTGCAGTAGTGTACACAGTGGCGATGCGTCCATTAAGGGCTTCTGGGTGCCACCCCTCTCTCCAGCCACCCCCCTCTATGACTATGACTAATGGATAGATTCATGCATTGTGTGAATCTATCCATGGCCGCCGCCGCCACCCCTATTCAGTCGTCCGGCCCCTTTTCGGACGCCGGGCGCCTGAATTACAGCGGTGGGGGTGTATTTTTGAAGCACCTGATTAGAGCCATAAAAGATAAAAGTGATCTTGCGCAATCATATATAATCACACACAACAATGTGAATATCAAATAATTCTTAAAACATGTATAAAGTGCATATGTATAAAGTGCATATAAGTAAAATGCACTGTAATGTTGAAAAAGACAGTATCAAAAATTAAGTATTATAAATAAAAATGAAGTATTGATGAATAAAAAGGTGCTCTAAATCGTGGTTCCAGAAGAGCAAAGTTCAAGAGGTGGATAAATAAATATAAGTTGGCTAAGTGTAATAATAAAAAGCCGAAAAAAGTTCTGGATGACTTCACAGATGGTCTTGTAATGACAGCAGTCTCTCAGAACTCTCACCTTATATGTATGTTGAAACAAGCATCGCTAAATGACACCAGGTTGATCTGTGTACAGCATCGGAATGGGGCCCAAATTATTCCTCATCCAATAACCATGGCTCTTCTCAGTTCCTATTAACATTCATATGGCTGTCCCAATGTACTCCAATGAGGTATGAATGATATGGTGATAAAGAGAAGAAAAAACAAGCCTCCAATGGTGTAGTATATTATGGTGAGCTAAAATATATTTATTAAAGTGCTGCAGATTGGACTCTTATATTAAGAACATTACAAATAGGCAGGAATGAAGATGGAACAGCGTCCATAGCGCCTTCTCACGTGACTTCCGGTTTGCGTCTGCTCTCGGCCACCCCCTACGCTTACGTCACGCCTCGTGACTTCATCTGGGGATTATTGGATGAGGAATAATTTGGGCCCCATTCCGATGCTGTACACAGATCAACATACCTGGTGTCATTTAGCGATGCTTGTTTCAACATACATATAAGGTGAGAGTTCTGAGAGACTGCTTTCATTAGGAGACCATCTGTGAAGACATCCATGAACTTTTTTCGGCTTTTTTATTGTTACAACCTTTTATAGGCAACCACTACAAACAAGCAATTTCAGTAGCTCTCAAAGAGACTTATCCACTTGCCCACTCTTTTTGTTTGTGATCGAAAAATGATATGGTTGATTTACTAAAGGCAAATCGGCTGTTCACCTTGCAAGTGAAGCTGCACTTTGCAAGTGAAATTTCCCCAGAGTTAGTGAATGTATTGAAGTTTCACTTTGCAATGAGTAACCAATTATTTGCAAAAAAAAAACAACACTTTTTCTGGCACATAATTGGATGAAGGACGTCAGTGGAGCTTTACCTCACTCACTACTCTTTGGGACAAATTCCCTTGCCACGTGAACAGTCTTATTTGTCTTTAGTAAAGCAACCCCTATGTATTCCTTAATAACAGACCTTTCTCTCCCTTTTTTGGAAATGTGTATGTACCTTACAGATAACAGCAATGTAAGTGAAGAACTGGCACACAAAGTTCGAGTGCTTTGCTGGATTATGACTTCACCTAAATACTTAAAGACCAGAACCATCCATGTCAAGTATTCTTGGACTCGTCACTGTAATATTTCTTTGTTCATGAGTTCTACGTCCAGTGATAGCTTTCCGACTATTGGTCTGGGCACCAAAGAAGGGCGAAGTCAACTCTACTGGAAAACCATCAGAGCTTTTCAATACATACATAAACACTACGTAAATCAGGCCGACTGGTTTTTGAAAGCTGATGATGACTCCTATATAGTAATGGAGAACCTCAATCTACTGCTCTCCAATTATACGCCTGACCAGCCTATCTACTTTGGGAAACTGTTCAAACCGTTTGTCAAGCAGGGCTACATGAGTGGTGGAGCTGGTTATGTACTGAGTAAGGAGGCGCTAAAGCGTTTTGTGGAAGGGTTTCACTCTGGTAACTGTAGTCATAGATCTTCTGTGGAGGACTTGGAACTTGGACATTGCATGGAGATCATGGGAGTTGCACCTGTTGACACTCGGGACTCTAAAAGCAGAGAAACCTTTCATCCATTTACGCCAGAATTTCACTTAACTAGCCATTTTGAAAAAAATGACCTTTATCTTGATTATTCCAATTACCCCGTTGTTGAGGTGAGTATTAACTTCATGAATGCATATACTGTATGTTATAATGGAAATGCTGATAGTATTCTGTTGGATAGGTTGTTGATGGGTTTGTATATACAGAGGAGTGAGAATATACCAGTATGTTATGCATACTTGCAGTAATTAACTTTTTCTTTTTTTTTACTTTCTTAGATGATATCATTGCAGAAGAAGCGTGATAGCATAATGAAATCCATATTACCATCATCTCTTATGCAGATCTGGGGCTTCCCCATGTTCTTGTACACAAAGAAGCTTTGAATGACTGACTTCAAAAGAAGTCCTTAATTTTCTCCTTTGGCGCTAGGGAGAAAGTGCATGAGGGAAGTGTCATTCCTGTACTAGCATGAGATGCTGGTCATGAATAATTTATGGTGCAAAATAATGTCACCATTGTGTTTCCAGATAAATTTCCCCAACCAACTAGTGATTTCCTTTATTCACATAACTAGGGTCAATGGAGTCCAACTTGTAAGAGCTTGCAAACTTAACCACTTCAGGTAGGGCATTTTCACCCCCTATCTGGCCAGGCCAATTTTCAGCTGTCAGCGCTGTTGCACTATGAATGACAATTGAGTGGTCATGCAATACTGTACCCATATTAAATTTTTATCCTTTTCACACAGTTAGAGCTTTCTTTTAGTGGTATTTAATCGCCACTAGATTTTGTTCATCTTTTGCTAAATAAAGGGAAAAAAATTAACGTAAATTTTAAAAAAAAGCTGTTTTTTTCCCTTCATTTCTGTTATAAAGTTTTGCAAATAAATAATCTTTCTTCATAAATGTAAAAAAGAGAAGGTTTGGGGTAATACTGACTTTCAGTAAGCCATGACCTGGTGAGGTCAAGTATTTCCATCCCTAGGGACTTTATATGATATCATGATCTGGTAAGGTCACACATATCCATCCCATTTGCATTGAGAGAACAGGGCATATTTACAGAGGGAGTGGGACTTTGAATGAAGCATCAGCAGCAAGAGAGTACTAGGATGAGTAAAGAATTTTATTACGATACTAAATAGAAGACATTCATATTCCTAGTAACAATGAATACACGGTAGCATAAGGGCCCCCTTCCCCCCCCTTCTTTCCTGTTCTTTCCCCTTTTTTCCCCTCCTTTTTCCATCTTTCCCACTCCCTCTTTACCCCCTCCCCCTTTACCTCTTCCTTTCTTCCTTTCCCCCTTCTCTTTCCCCCTCTCCATTCCCTTCCCCCTTCCCTCCCCACTTTCCCTGTTCACACTTCACCTCTTTTCCCCAGATTGTTCTCGGTTGCCGTGCCTGGCCCGGGTGTGCCCCTCCCGACCCTTGGGATTTTCCACCTCAGCTCCCGGTGGGGGCCACTTCTGGACTGCCTGTGGGGCCCCACCGCCACATCAGCAACACATCAACTTTAGTGAGTAAGTCCCGGTTTGGGGGGGCTTTTGTGCCCCACCCCTAACCTTGTCTCTCCACATACGTGTCATCTCTCTTCTTACCTCCACAACATTTTTTACAGAAACCACACCTGCTTGCTCCTGATGAGTGGCACTAAGCCACGAAACGCGTAGAGCTACCGGTTGCCGTGTTTTCACCAATCTTATCAAGACATTTCAGCAATTATGTAATTTTACCCTTTAAGGTCCAGTGAGGCCATAGGCTCTGCCGGCAATTCCTTTTGAATCATTTTTATATATATTCTTCGAGGTGAACTAAGGAATTATATATATATATATATATATATATATACCGTGAGATATTACTATTGATTTTACTGCTAGTACCTAGTTTATTGTATATCATTATCACATGTAGTTATGGACTATATATATTGTTATATTCAGTATATGTATGCTACCGTGTATTCATTGTTACTAGGAATATGAATGTCTTCTATTTAGTATCGTAATACAATTCCTTACTCATCCTAGTACTCTCTTGCTGCCGATGCTTCATTCAAAGTCCCACTCCCTCTGTAAATATGTCTGTTCTCTTCATAAATGTAAGCCTAACTGTATTCTGCTATATTTCTTTGGTGAAAATAACCCAAATCAGTGTTTATTATAGGAAAGTTATATAGTTCACAAACTATGGTATATATCTCTGAAAATTGATCAATCCTGATGTATTGACTGGCTATCTAATTTCTTGAGACCCAAAAATGACAGTACAAATATCCCCCAAATTACCCCTTTTTGGAAAGTAGACAGTCTAAGGTATTCAGTAAGAGGCATGGAGAGTTTTTTGAAAGGTGTAATTTTGTTTGTCAATTTTTTGGAGAATGAAGAAACTAAAAAAAAAAAAATTTCTCACAAATTTTTCTTATGTGTCCTTGTATAACTGGTGTGGCAGTAATCAGGGACAGTATAATTTTTTTTTTTTTTAAACACACTGTGACCAGAGCAATTCGATGTTACCATCGGAACACTGTGGAGGTGATAAGGATTTATTTTTTTTTCTTACACATCATTGCTTATACCAGTGAATTTCACTGTTATAAGCAACAAATTTTACTGAATGAAATTGATTCACTTAGTGTTTACTATTGTGGTTATCTCCGATTGGCCACAGCTAATCGCATGGTACGGATTGGCTGTGAATGGCCCTGTCTGTGCCATGTGATCACTGTGACCAATCACAGAGATCAACACAGCAGTACACAATGGATGGCATGAATGAAAGCCATACATTGTGTACAATTGTCATGTAATATGCTGTGATTGGCCACAGCGATCACATGTTACCAGCAGCAGCCGGTACACTGATCACTCATCAAGTAGGACACAGCGGGTGACAGATCATGCCGCAGCACGGTCCATGGGGTGCAAGCGTATTCCGGGAGGACGTCATATAAAGTTAAGCTTTGGGAAAATAAACCTTTGTCCTTGCCATGGGTCCCCACTGCAAGTATTAACTGTACATTTTGCCTAGTGGATGATGGCATACTTACAGGGTATACACGTATGCAAATTCAGTCTGTTCAGCATCCAAATTTCAATGTGTGTGTATCCCTCTGTTCAACAGAAGCCGATTGTTAGACCGGTTTCTGAGGAATGGTCCTGCTCAAAAACAAGCATTTGATCAGTGGATGCAGCCAATGACTGCAGCAATGATCTGTGTGGGAAAGGGGGGAGTCCTGCTGTCAGAATACAAAAGCACAGCAGGTGCGATTTTCACACTCACATCACTTGTGTGGATGCAGGAATCAGTCCTTTTTTTTTTTAAATCGTTCAACACGCTGGTTGAGTAAAAAAAAACAAAAACTGTCTATACACAGTTTTATTCTTCCTTCATTCACACAGGCGTCCTCCTCTTCGTGCCACCGGTCCCCAGAAGCCCACTCCCTTCACTGTCTAACTAGTCATTCTGATGCCATGCCCTACAATCTGTTAATGCAAAAGAGTTGCATTAACCCAGGTGCATCAATCCCATTGAGGAGTTATTGACCACAGGGAAAAAGAGCCCTAAGGCTCCATTAACATCTGTGAACATGTAAAAAATGCATGTTGGGCTTGCGGTGTCATTGCCATTAATTGTTAATGGTACTCCAAACCTACAACAAGCACTATGTACAAAAGAGGTGCAGAATCTTCTTTGGCGCATTTGTATGCGTAGGGAAGCCCGTTCAAATGAATGGGCGGCTCTAAATGTGTCAGGAAAATGCAAAAAAAAAAACATGATTATGTGAAGGATAAAAGCAGTGTATTTGTCCTTTTAATGGCTTGGACATTTGCAAAATTGGGTTTGGCCTGCCCCTAAGAGGACGTCACGAATGATGAAACGTCGGAATTGGTCTGATACTGACAACATCATGCACGCTGTGCTGACCCTCACGGCTTTGCATGTCTATGAGCTGACAATCTGCTGGAATTTGTTTTGCCTTGTATGCTTACAAGTTGTTCTAAAGTACGTTTTACAACTTTTAATAAGAGGGAAGGTTAAGACAGGCTTCACTATGCTGGCTTGTTCTTTTATTCTTTGTTGTATCCGGAGCTAATACCGAGTGGCCATTGCTTGCCCCTGATGCTGGTTTTATTTTATGGTGTATCACATGCATTTATGACCATTCTAATTTTTGGTCCACCATATTTAAGAGGCATACACTGATTGTTGGACTTTTTCACATATGTCTTACATATATTCTCAATACCTTTTTTTTTTTTTTTTGTTTTTTTTTTTTGTTTTTTTTTTCACTTCAGTATGAAGTTTCACACTGGAGCGGTGCCCTTGCAGGATGCTAGAAAAAGTCCTGCAAGCAGCATTTTTGGGGCAATGGAAGAGCAGTGTATACAGCGCTCCTAAACTGCCCCTGCCCATTAAAATGAATGAGCAGCACTGCCGAAGCACCTGCAAAACGACATTGCAGCGAAGCTACACGGGCCTTATCAACCCCTTCATCGGCCGGAGTTTAAAGTGATTAAGTCTCATTTTTTTCTATAAAAATAACAAACATGTTATACTTACCTGCTTTGTGCAGTCTGGATCCCCCTCTTCTCGGGTCCCTCTTCTGTGCTTCTGGCCCCTCCCTCCTGTTGAGTGCCCCTACAGCTTGCTATGGGGGCACTCAAGCCGAGCTACAGCTCCCCGTGTCTATTCAGACAGAGCTGTGGTTCGGCCCCGCCCCTTTCTCTCCTGATTGGCTCCCGCTGCTGTCAAAGTCAGTTAGCCAATGGCGCCACTGCTGTGTCTCAGCCAATCAGGAGGGACAGTCCCGGACGGCTGATACACTCGTGCACATCGCTGCATAGAGAGGGGGCTCAAGCAAGTATTAGGGGGGCTGCTGCACGCAGAAGGCTTTTTGTCTTGATGCGTAGAATGCATTAAGATTAAAAACCTTCTGACTTTACAACCCCTTTAAGGAGTCCATTGAGCTCCATTTGTATGGCTGCCCTGGCAAACCAAACTGCAGCTTCCAGGATTCTCAGCGCTCTGCATAGAATTCTCCTACTGGCTGGAGGAGAATGGTGTAGGATAACATCAGAGAAAGAGAAGAATAAAAGGCAAAGTACCCTCCTCCATATTGCTCTAGCTCAGAACCTGGTTACAGCTGGACCATTTGCAGATGTCCATTGACTTTCTTGAACCACTTACACATACTCCTACGTTCTCCCACATCGGCTGTTCATGCGCACTCTCTGCGCGCAGTCCTAGTACCATGTGATCGCTGTGACCAATCACAGCCATCAATGTATTAACCACTTCAGTCCCAGAAGCATTTACCCCCTTAATGACCAGGCCATTTTTTGCAAAACGGCGATGCATTATTTTAGCCAACAATTGCGCGGACGTGCAACACTGTACCCAAAAAAAATCAATGTCCTTTTTTTTCCCCCCACAAATAGAGCTTTCTTTTGGTGGTATCTGATCACCTCTGCAGTTTTTATTTTTTGCGCGATAAACAAAAAAAAAACAATTTTGGAAACAAAAACAATATCTTTTTACTATAATACATATCCAATAAAAAATGGGGAAAAAAATTCTTCAGTTTAGGCCAATATGTATTATGTATTCTTCTACATATTTTTGGTAAAAAAAATCCCAAGCATATATCGATTGGTTTGCGCAAAAGTTATAACGTCTACAAACTATGTTTTGTTGTTTTTACTAGTAATGGACGGGGATCAGCGATGGCAGGGAAGGGGTTAAGACTAGGGATGATCAAAGGGTTAAGTGTTCCCTAGGGAAGTGCTTTCTAAGGGTCAGGGGGATGGACTGACTGGGAGTAGAGAGAGATCGCTGTTCCTGATCACTAGGTACAGCTGATCTCTCTCCCCTCCCCTGGGGATCCGCCTTGTTTACATAGGCAGATCCCCGTTCTGTCTCTGTGAGGAGCGATTTTAGGTGGCCAGCGGACATTGCGGATGCTGGGCACGTGCATCCCGAGCCGAGTGTGCCCTGTACCTATTACACAAAACAAATTACAGGTACGTCGTTTCGCACAATAGCGCCGCCCTGCTGCAGTATATGTGCGGTGGGCAGTCTTAAAGTGGTTAAACAATGCTGTCGTTGTTTACTAATGTGTGAGATCTTTGACTGGTCACTGCGATGACATGGTACCAGGGCGGACCTGTACCATGTGATAGGTTGACCAATCACAGCATCACAGTAGTAAATAAGGTTTCACGAATGAAATGATTATTAGACAGTCTAACTGATTGCTTGTTACAGTAATGATCAATGTAACAAGCAAAGTGTAAAAGAAAAATCCCTGGTCAACCCCCCCCACCCCCCCAGAGTAGTACAGTGTCACTATGGTGGCACTGTACTGCTCTGGTTACATTATGTAAAAAAAAAAAAGTAATACTATCACCACACATCATAGAGATTGATTTACTAAAGACAAATATACTGTGAACTGCAAGTGCAGTTGCTCTAGATATGAGGGGAAGCTCTGCTGCTTTATATCATCCAATGTGCAAGCAAAAAGGCTTATTTTTATTTTCCTTGCATGTGATTGGGTGTTCTTTGCAACGTGAGGCTTTACTCTTTACTAAGCTCTAGAGCAAGTACATTTGCAGTGCACAGTATATGTGTATATACTTTAGTAAATCAAACCCAGTGTATTTTAATGTTTACAGCTATAACTGCAAAAGGGCCAGCCTGAAGTGATCTAGCAGGACTTCATTTTCTGACTAAAGTTCCACTTATTACATGGTTACATAGTAGCTTTATAGTAATTTATATTAAAAATATTAAAATGGCAAACTTGCTTTTCTGTTTTAATCTTTCTTTTTATAATAAATATATAGTTGTAACAACTCCAGCTACTTTTACATTTTTTTTTTTTTATTTTAGGGTCCCAAATGCTGCTCAGACCTGGCCATATCATTCCACCATTTGGATGCAGAACTCATGCACACCTTAGAATACTTCACCTACCACTTGAGAGCGTATGGATACCAGTACCGTTACCAGCCGGCTCTCACTGACAGACTGCATATTAACACCAAGAATCCTATAGATATAAAAACTAATTTAAGTGAGTCTTCTGCTGTGAAGAATATTGGAACAGGTACTTAAAAAGGAAGTAAACTCTCCCCCTCAGATGCTGTTTTTAAAATAAACCAATATAATAAAGTATTACAACGTATTCTACGGTATAATAACCCCCATTCGCATGTTTCTTACTTTTTTCCAGCAGTTTTAAAATCCGTGCTTCCTGGTATAAGCCAGCTCCATTTTAAGTATGGTTTTCTCAGTCTGCATTGTAATATACTTCTGCCCTCTCTTCTATTCCTAGCTGTAATCTCGCGCATGCACAATGCTTCCTTAGCTAAGCCTCGTTCTAGCTCCGGGATTAGCAACCGTGTCCCACCTATCGCAGCAGGCCTGTTCTGACTAGGGTTGCACCAATACTAGTATCGGTATCAGGGCCGATACAGAGTATTTGCACAAGTATCGGTACTCATGCAAATGCACCGATACCTGAAACCGATACTTTCAGGCTTGGCTCTTTGAGCTGTCAGTGGGGATGAACAAATGTTCCTCTGTTTAACCCCTTATTAACCCTTAATTTACTATAATCAGCCTTAATTAACTCCCTATTCTCCTCCATTTAATTATTATTTTCCTGCTTTTTTTTTTCACGTCTATTTTACACAATAGTCTAATTTTTAAACAATTAAAACTTTTTTATTTATTTTTTTTTGCTTTATTGGTGAATATTTTCATGCAAATATATATTAGCATATATTTACACATTTCACATTAAAAATAGTGCAAAATTTAAAAAAATAAAAAATTACATTTGTAAATGACTTTTCAATGCTTTGTACCATTGCTGACAGCTGAAGTGTAAACAAAACCGTTGTTGTAGGTATCGGCAGGGCTTTTTTTCAGGGGGAACTTGGTGGAACTCAGTTCCACCACCTCTGGCTCAGACCCTTGGGGGAGGGGGGGGGGCTGCTCAGCACAATCACTTTTAAACACAGAAGTCCGGTTTCTGTATTTACAAGTGACAGCTCTGCACTCTGTGTGTAATCCCCCTGAACTCTGCACTCTATATGTGATGCAATCCTGATATTGTCCCTTTAAGACCCTCCTACTGAAATTTGACTGATCACACCCACTATTTGATGTGATTTGGAGGGTGTGTGTAAGTGGAGGGGTTTTGGGGGGTCATGGTAGAGTTCCAGCACCTAGTGTTTGAGAAAAAAAGCCCTGGGTATCGGTAATTGGTATCGGCGAGTACTAAAAAAAAAAGTATCGGTGCATCCCTAGTTCTGACGATTAAGGTCACATGGGTATCAGACATTTCTGAATGGGACTAAAATTTTGCGGTAATCTCGGCGCAGTGCTGCAGAGAGGGGAAATGAAGTAGACTGCATACTTATTAATGGACTAACTGCACAAAGAGCATGCCATGAATCGGAAAATATGCACGACTGACGTCAATAAATAGAACAGGACAGATTACAAGCAAACGGAGGAGGTATAGTGACATCTACACACAGTGATTTTCAGTGTATTCTTTGATGATTAATATGTGCTAAGGTTATGTGGGAGGGTTTACAACCACTTTAAAACACAGAACGAGCTGCTGCTAATTTATTTAGGGTTCCAAAATGTAGACCTTCTAGGTCTTTCCTCTTTACTGTATACTCTGTTTGATGTTTCAAACCAGTGCTCTATATAATAGATATGAAATTGAAAGACAAGTTTCCTCTAGATGGGACTTTCAGATGGGACAGATAGCAGGTAAGGTATCACACGAGTATAGGGTAAATCTGGATGCTAGTATATACAAAACACAGTTAGATATCACAATCAGTAACCACACTTGATCTGTTGACATGCAGGTAGATACAACAGAAGTACCCGACGCTTTTCAAAACTGTAATGATTACTCTCTCTTCTTCAGGGGTGTATGCGGTTACAGCAGGACGTGTTAAACATCTGCAATTTATAGAAAAGTATAAGTAAATATACAGTGGATATAATGCAACATCATAGCAAACATACATATTATCACACCATTTCTTATTCAATATCATAGTTTATGAACACAGATTAAATATATACACTGTGCTACCAGTAAATAAGTGTAATGCACACTCTATCAGTATAGATGCAAAAATGCATACATTACTATTAAATACAAGGTGTATCTTAAATAACAAATAAAAGTGAAATAATATAAATAGATAATAGACAACTTAAAATGAATAACTGTGTCTTAAATAACAAGTGAATAGTGAAACAATTAAAAAAAATATATATATATTATACACAACTTAATCCAGAGTACTCCTATGCATGGTTGTACTCAAAATTCATATGTTAATAATATGTGAATTGATCATAAATCGAAAGTGCTCATGTGCATAAGTGATATACAACTGTATCACTGGCAATCCAGCCAAAAAAAGTCCATATAACTCAAAACTAAGTGGATTGTTCATAAATCAAAGTGCTCATGTGCATATATGTGGTATCCAAATGCGTCACTGATGACCGCGGTGTGAAAAGTCGATATATCTCAAGCAATTTAGAAGGTGGTTCAAAACGTGCTATAGTGTTATCACTCAGGTGCTTCCCTTAGGTAGTGAACGCTCACCTTAGAGCGTGCGACTTTGCAATTAAGCTCAGTCAATGCACGCATGTGAACCACCACTGGGCTCTTTAATGGTACCGAAATCCTGGACTCCTCAGTATTACCCTCCGCAGTATATGGAAATAAGAGTACTTGATAGTGTAATAAAGTTTTAAAATGTTTGATAAACAAAGCAAATCCCCATTCAGGGGTACTCACACAGAACAGGTGCGCCAGTGCACCACTTTATGATAAGCTTGAATGGGTATATACTGGACTGGTATCGGGATGGTATGCGCCTCCTCCTCAGCAGACAAACTGCCTATCGTGCCGTCCTCTCCCCTCCCCAACGCGTGTTCGATACAGGGATGACTTATCTTCTTCAAGGGGAAGAAGATACGTCATCCCTGTATCGATCACATGTTCAGATTTCCCCCTGAAGAAGATACGTCATCCCTGTATCGAACACATGTTCAGATTTCCCCCTGAAGAAGATACATCATCCCTGTATCGAACATGCGTTGGGGAGGGGAAAGGACGTCACGATAGACAGTTTTTCTGCTGAGGAGGAGGCTCATACAATCCCAATACCAGTCCGGTATACACCCATTCACGCTTATCATAGAGTGGTGCACTGGCGCACCTGTTCTGTGTGAGTACCCCTGAAGGGGATTTGCTTTGTTTAATAAATTTTTTAAAACTTTATTACACTATCCAGTTCTCTTATTTCTATATACTGCAGAGGGTCATACTGAGGAGTCCAGGATTTCGGTACCATTAAAGAGCCCAGTGGTGGTTCACATGCATGCAGTGACTGAGCTTAATTGCAAAGTCGCACGCTCTAAGGTGAGCGTTCACTACCTAAGGGGAGCACCTGCATGATGACACTATAGCATGTTTTGAACCACCTTCCAAATTGCTTGAGATATATGGACTTTTCACACCGTGGTCATCAGTGACGCATTTGGATACCACATATATGCACATGAGCACTTTGATTTACGAACAATCCACTCAGTTTTGAGTTATATGGACTTTTTTGGCAGGATTGCTAGTGATACAGTTGTATATCACTTATGCACATGAGCACTTTTGATTTATAATCAATTCACATATTATTAACATATGAATTTTGAGTACAACCATGCATAGGAGCACTTTCACTTTTATTTGTTATTTAAGATGCACCTTATATTTAATAGTAATGTATGCATTTTTGCATCTATACTGATAGAGTGTGCATTACACTTATTATTTACTGGTAGCACAGCGTATATATTTAATCTATATTTCCTTGGACGATTTATGTGACATGTTTAACGTTAGCAGCTTTTTTGCCATTTACTTATTTATTTTATTCTGGTTAGTGGTGGCTCGCAGGATCCTTTTTTATATAGTTTATGAACACACTGACCGTGCAAACTGTGTAACTGTTTAAAATATCTTGCATCCAAATAAGAAGGTTATTAAAACATGCTGTAGCTGTTAACCCATTCACGTCCGGTTCGGCAAGATGAGAACTCTGTCCAATGCACATGCGGGCCCAAGAAAGGGGAAATAGTCCCTCACAGAGGACGCCCTGGCGTGGCCCATATGTGGCTGAACTTCCTAGCTATATACAGGATACCATGAAGCTACTCAAAAATATTGATGGTATTTGCATTCCCTCTACGGCCACATTGGTGGCCATAGATGTGGAAGCTTTATACAAATCCACCCCACATGATAAAGGGCTTACCTGTCTTAAGCATATCCTCTCTCAGGATAGTAGGGTTGACAATAAGACTAAGGATTTTCTTACGGGTGCTTTGGAGTTTATTCACCACAATTATTTTATCTTCAATGGTTCCCACTTTATCCAGGTACAGGGTATTGCGATGGGGATGTCTTGTGCTCCATCGTACCCCAACCTGTACCTGGCGGAGTGGGAATGTATGATCAATGGATCAGAGGCTTTGATCCCCTTCATGAAGTGCGTTGTGATGTGGTATCGTTATATTGACAATGTTTTCTTGGTATGAGACGGACCAATAGAGTTATTGGAACTCTTTCTGGCCAAGCTTAATCACAATGACTTTAATCTCAACTCCACCATGACACAGGACATATCTAGTACCACCTTCCTTGATGTGACGATACATAAAGATGAGGATGGACTATTGAGCAGTAGCCTCTATAGGAAGCAAACAGACAGAAATTCAATACTACATGCGAGCAGCTTTCACCCTCAGGCACTTATCCCCTCAATTCCTTATAGCCAATATTTAAGGATCAGGAGAAATTGTTCGGACAACAGTGTCTTCAAGAGGGAAGCTGACTTCTTGAGGACGAGACTTCTGGTACGTGGGTACTCTAAGACCTGCTTGAAAAAAGTCTATAAAAGGCTCTAGAACTCGGAATGACCTGTTGTTGTTCCCACCTCCAAAATTAAGAAGGATAATCCAATATCCATCATAACGAGGTTCTCAAACCAACATAAGAAAATTTTAGTCCATTGTGGAAACATGCTGGCATGTCCTAACTTTGGAGCCCATTATAAGCCCCTTTGTGTCGAATACCCCTGCAATCACTTTTAGACGGGCTAGATCCCTTCGGGACCAGTTAGTCTTTAGTGAATTTAAAACAAGTGGTCGTAAGGATCCCTGTAAACGTTTAGGCACTTTCACTTGTGGAGGGTGTAATTATTGTCATTTTATTAACACCTCAAAGAACATAACACTCCCAAACGATGAACGATATCTACCACGACATTTTTGCAAATTGCAGGACATCTGGGGTGGGCTATCTTCTCCTTTGCGAGTGCGCATGTTTTTATGTGGGCAAGACTGCCCAAGAATTTTGGCGTAGAGCCTACCGCCCGCTTGCATCCATGAGGACATGGAACCCCAGTTTGCCACTTGGCAGACATGTCACTAATGTTCATGACGTAGCTTTTCCTAGAGTCTCTTTCCTCATCCTCGATCGCGTCCACCCTGGAATGCGGGGAGGAGATTGGAATAGGACTGTGCTCCAACGTGAACAAAGGTGGATTTTTCGGCTAAATGCCACCCAACCACCTGGCCTTAATGGGTCTCATTCAGACCCTTCCTGGAGGTTTTCACTTCGGGGGGGGGGGACCTAAATAAACAAATAGAAGTATTGCAGGGGGCCCTATCTTTGTCTACATCACATTCTGGCTATGGGTCTTATATGTAACTGACTACTGTTCTTTACTTCTCTGCTTCTTCCCTCAGAGCTCATTGGTTTTCTATGGTAAACTATTATACCTGGTTACTAATATGTCATGTCTATAATATTTTTGCAAGTATGCTATTCTTGTTACTATTTTTTGTTTATTATTTTTTGCTTATCTATGTCATAATTAATTTATTCCAGTTAGAGTTATTTTCACGGCCTCTGTTTACCTCTGAGCCACGTGACCAGACTTTTTCTGGATCACGTGACCGCTGTTTATGCGCCGCGGGAGGGTGACGCCAGACGGCGCAGCCTGTACGCTCTGTCTGGCTCTCCTAGCCGACATTCCGGATGTGACTGTCATGTCCAGTGGCGAAGATTGTCATTTATGCCTGGACTTTCTCCATCTCCACTGACTAGCGTGCTTGGAGGCGCTGTCCGCGCGCCGCCGTCCCAGGGGACGCCCTCCAAGCCCCGCCCCTCTGTGTGTGCTTGATTGGCCCCTTGGCAATTAAGTACACACATAAAAGCTGTGTGTATGCCAGCCAGTCCCTTATGCTGCACTGGCGGAATGACTGGGGGCCTTTTCAGCTTCCAATAAACACACACCAGGTAAACTAGCTTCTGCCTTGATCTAATTTTTACTCTGTTCTTTCCCACTGGACTTTAAACTCCAGTGTCTGAATATCATCAAATACTGTTTTTGGACTTTTATTGCATCATATAGTTCTATTCAGCATCCTTACCCGGATCTCTCCTGTTTCTATATTAGATTGCAGGCCGTTTGTTCGGCCATCTGCTGGCTTTTTCAAGTTCCTTGGTGTATATTGTGGTTTATGCAGCATAAGTAGGTCCTCCTCCTCCTTGCCCCAGTATTGGGTCTTTGGCTGGTCAGGTACATGCACAGTTTTCATCTTACTTTATTGCAGTTTATTTTATTTTACTTTATAGGTATATCTGTATATACATAATATAGTGCCATAAGTATGTCACATATCCCTTTGTTGCTATATCTAATACATTTATTATAGTATATAGTATACATATTTCTGTTAACTATGCCCTTATACAAGGTTTACTCTTTGGAGTTTTCCTGTGTTATATACAAGTCTGGTTCACATATCAGATGTATAATTTCCTTTTTTTGCTTCTAGCGACCACAGTTGCTTGGGAATACATAGAGGGCAACCCATCAGAGGGCCATGCCAGGGCATCCTCTGTGAGGGACCAATTCCCCTCTCTTGGGCCCACATGCACGTTGGACGGTGTTCTCATCTTGCCGAACCGGGCGTGAACGGGTTAACAGCTACAGCATGTTTTAATACCCTTCTTATTTGGATGCAAGATATTTTAAACAGTTACACAGTTTGCACGGTCAGTGTGTTCATAAACTATATAAAAAAGGATCCTGCGAGCCACCACTAACCAGAATAAAATAAATAAGTAAATGGCAAAAAAGCTGCTAACGTTAAACATGTCACATAAATCGTCCAAGGAAATATAGATTAAATATATATGCTGCGCTACCAGTAAATAATAAGTGTAATGCACACTCTATCAGTATAGATACGCATGGTTGTACTCAAAATTCATATGTTAATAATATGTGAATTGATTATAAATCGAAAGTGCTCATGTGCATAAGTGATATACAACTGTATCACTAGCAATCCTGCCAAAAAAGTCCATATAACTCAAAACTGAGTGGATTGTTCGTAAATCAAGAGCATGTTTTAATAACCTTCTTATTTGGATGCAAGATATTTTAAACAGTTACACAGTTTGCACGGTCAGTGTGTTCATAAACTGATATTGAATAAGAAATGGTGTGATAATATGTACGTTTGCTATGATGTTGCATTATATCCACTGTATATTTACTTATACTTTTCTATCAATTGCAGACGTTTAACACGTCCTGCTGTAACTGCATACACCCCTGAAGAAGAGAGAGTAATCATTACAGTCTTGAAACGCGTCGGGTACTTCTGTTGTATCTACCTGCATTTCAACCGATCAAGTGTGGTTACTGATTGTGATATCTAACTATGTTTTTTGTATATACTAGCATCCAGATTTACCCTATGTTTTGTATATTCACATGTCTACTCTTTTAATTTAAACTATTAAAATGTATACTTTTTCATACTCGTGTGATACCTTACCTGTTATCTGTTCCTTCTGAAAGTCCCATCTAGAGGAGGAGGGGGGAACAAGTGCGCAAAACCAAAGTGAAGTCATTTAGAGGAAACTTGTCTTTCAATTTTGTATTCTAGGGATGTGGGTCAGTGCAGTTCTTCTTTGTGACAACTAGCACTTTATTCAAACTATTTCTATATAATAGATATGTACCCTGTTAACCTGCAGCGGGATTTACACTACCCAGATGTACTCCTTGTGGATTATATGTAGATTTTTGTATACAATAAACTGTTCAAAGTATCTGTTCCTATTATTTAGCCATGGACATCTAAACTGTGTAAAAGACTTAACAATGGTCACTGTAGTAAGTACAAACCAGTAAAAGCTCAAATATCTGGGTTTGGAACACAATAAAGAATTCAGGGTTTTGATTAACAATGTGTATTTAAGGATACATTAAAATTGCAGTTTGGCGTGCCGGCCACCAGCAGGAATCAGTAGACCACCAGCTGTCAGTTTTGTACACCTACAAATCATTGGTTGGCTCCACTGCTGTTCAAATGTAACTACTCGTCTGAGGCATGTTATTTCTTTGTTTTGTAATAGAATAAGGTGATTTTATAAATGTTCACGCCCCCCCTCTACCCCCCTACTATATTCTTGGACAATCAACACTAGAGGTCGACCGATATATCGGTATATATTGTAACTTCAGCCCTGACTTACTTCTCTAATAGAAGTTAATGCAAGTTTCCCGAGGTTATCTGTGGAGATGATTCTCCCCTCCTCTGGGCAGCCTGCCAAGTCTGATAAGAAGATACATTTGTATCTTTTGGGTTCTTTTTATCAATAGACTGAACTCGTGGAGAAGTTTTCAGTTTAACCATTTAAAGACTAAATCTTTTCTGACATTTGTTGCTTACAAGTAAAAATCCTGTATTTTCTGCTATAAAATCACTTGGAACCCCCAAACATTATATATATTTTTTTAGCAGAGACCCTAGGGAATAAAATGGTGGTTGTTGTAATATTTTATGTCACACAGTATTTGCGCAGCGGTCTTTCAAACGCAATTTAAAAAAAAAAAAAAATACAGTAATGAATTAAAAAAAAACCTAAGCAGTAAAGTTAGCCCATTTTTTTTCATCCAAAAGCTTTGATTACCTGTTTTTGTGTATTTAATATTTAAGATAGTTTTTTTTATGTTCTAAATTATACATACAAGTGAACTGATTGGAGGTTTGTTTTTTTTAATGTTTAAATGAAAAAAAATTCTGTATTACTTAAGGTTGCTTTCACACTGGAGCGGGCATGCGTTGATGGTAAAACGCTGCTAGTTTTAGCGGCGCTTTACCGTCATTTTACAGGCGCTATTCAGCTGCTAGCGGGGCGCTTATAACCCAGCTAGCGGCCGAAGAAGGGGTTAAATGCGCCCCTGAAGCGCCGCTGCCAAAACGCTTTGCAGGCACTTCGGCAGCGGTGCGCATTCATTTCAATGGGCAGGAGTGGTGGAGGAGCGGTATACATCGCTCCAAAGATGCCGTTTGCAGGACTTTTTTTTTACATCCTGCCAGCGCATCGCCTCAGTGTGAAAGCACTCGGGATATCACACTGAGACTGCAGGGGAGCCGTTTTACAGGCACTTTACAGGTGCTATTTTTAGCCCAAAAGCGCCTGAAAAACGCCCCAGTGTGAAAGGGGTCTAACTGTTAGATTTTATGAGATGAAGGGAAAAAAGAAAAAAAAATCGGCCAAATATATCGGCCCAAAAAAATCGGCCCAAAAAAATCGGCATCACATATCGGCCATCGGCCACCGCGATTTCTAAATATCGGCATCGGCCAGAGAAAAACCCATATCGGTCGACCTCTAATCAACACCTTCATTAACACATTCCATGGTGATTGGATTAGGCTGACGGAGTTACCTATGTATCTAAAATGCAGTGGTATGTTCCTGACACTAATTAGAACTGAAGAAGCAGCTTAAAAATGTGGCAAAACCTCTTCATCACTGCAGACAACTTATTTTATGTGGAAAAAGCCCAAAGGAGCCACTTGAAATGTCTAGTTCTTGTTCCACAGCTCTGCAAACTACTTTGTATTCTCTGCATCTATAGCTTCAGCCCAACCAGGTGTGTCAGACAGTTGTGCATATACATACCTATATAGGCAGGGGTCCCTGCAGGAAGGAGGGAGGGCAGGGGTCACCGCTGGAAGGAGGGAGGGCAGGGGTCACCCCTGGCAGGAGAGAGGACATGCAGGACAATCACCAGCTACACAGTGCAGTGCACGTAGCTGTGTGAGAGAGAAATGGATTTCATCTTTGTGCTGTGTAAGTAAGAGCTGAGGAGGAGATCTTGCTGCCTGTGCTCAGGGTGTGCATGCACAGTGCAGGGATGGGAGACAGCAGGGCACAGCAACAGGTGTGGACTGGGAAGCTTTGGGAGGGGGGTGGCAGCCCATCCCAACACCCCCCTACCTAGATTCAACCATGGTACAGCAGCAGGAAAGAAAGAAAATAGAAGCACAAATACAGCTCTCGTATAATGCTGGGAAAGCACGCTCGTTTATCTCTCCAAGTAACACAAACAGATGCTGGTATCACCTTGAGCTCAGTATAATCCTGAAGAGAAATGGCCAGGCTATCTTTTTTTATACTAAACACATGGATAACAAAAGAGTGTGGTGGCTTCAGAATCAGCCAATCAGACACTTGTATTCATTCAAAAGAACCAATAACACACATGTATATATTCAAATAGAAATGCAGTAGTGACGTGTGCAAACGGTCATGTGCAAAACCATATGGCAAGCACATGGTTCTGTACAGGATCGTGTGCACATTCCCACTGCTACCAATGATGCGAGCCATACTAAATTATGGCCCAGTCGGGCATAACTCTGTATGGTTATACTATGGTTCCCATGTACGCAGAACTGCCTACTTAGGAGTATAAATGCGATCGCCATGGAGTGGCCAGTTCCCTGGTGAGGCATAAACAAACACCCTTAAAAGAGCAAACGGATCTGCTGTGTCCACGGGAGGGTTTCCGCATCCAATGGTCTTCCACCAGCGTCTGTATGTGCGAATACCCTCGCATGAGCGTATTATAGCAAAACAGACACTGGGGGGCATCTGGCAACACACATTAATAAAAATTTCCACAACAATCCCCAAACACAGTAATACGTATGCACTGGAAAATGTAGTGGCAAAATGTATTGAAACAGGTGTATAGTACCCTCCCCTGGATAGGTTGCAAGGTAAATTTAGTTTTTGGCCCCATTGCAGTAATAGAGCAGTGATTGATTGTGTTTGATTACTCCCACCTGTCTTTGAAAGAATTTTCCAGGGCATGGGACCAAGAGATTCAAATGATCAGTGGAATATTTATCATGCCCCAGCCAAACCCTGGAAGTAGGCATCCAGAAGGTGGCTGGGTAAGTGATAAATGTGAAGGAGGCCTGAGCAGAGGCTTCTTCTTCCTCTAGGAAGGGTTTCAATTGTCTTGGGGCTGCTGCCCCTGGAGGCAGCTCCACTAAAGAAAGTCTAGGCCACGGCAGCTGCTGAAGATAACCTGAGTGTTACATTTGCTGAAGGACACTGCTCTGAACTGAAGTCCTTGGTTTTGTGACTGTGCCTATTATCTTTCTCAGTAAGGATCTACCTCTGGCTGCTGAGTGGCAAAAAGCTCCCAGCTGTCCCTGATTTGGAACAAAGTCCCTCTTTTCCACCTCATTTGTCCCTTATTTTGGTTTGATCTATATAGTTATATATAGTTTATATACAACTATCTATATAGTTGTATATAAAATGCACAATTGTCTTTCAAAAAGTGTTTCCAAGTGCTAAACCTTTCATCCAAATTCTAAATTGCTGCATTTGTAAATTACAAAAGCCAGTATAAAGGAACAGCAGTGGTAAAAAAGCACATGTAGGTTTTAACTAATCTTCCTTCCTTCCTTTTTTTTAAAAAAAAAAAAATATATATAATTATATATATATTTTTTTTCTCTCAAGGGAGCGTGTCAGGGGGTGTGTTATATGTCAACAAAAACAGTGGCAGGTGGTGTTCAACATTTTGGGGGAGGGGGGCGGCAAACACCCCCCCGTCAGCGGTAGAAGGTGGCCTTACCTTTAGTAGATGATGAGGGGTAGGGCTGCTGCTCCTTGCTCCAGCCGAGGGAAGACCTGGGGCTTCTCCTTCCGTCCGAACAGGAAGTGGGTCCTGAAACCCGATGGGCCGGGAGTCCTAATTGGCTCTCAGGACCCACTTCCTGATTGGTCGAGAGGAGAATCAAGAGGACAATAGAGAACATTCGCTATTGTCACACAACTGGGTGGGCTCAGGGCGCAGTGCACTGGGCCCCGAGCCCACCCTTTTTTTAGGCCAATTAGAGCCTCAGGCTCTAATCATGTGCTTCCGGAAAAAAAAAAAAACACCATTGAAATCCATGCATCTGGTATGGGGATTAGGGGGACGGATGCATGAATTAGGGGGGGCAGCGCACCTGCACCCTGCATTACGGGCCACCACTGCTCAAAAAATTGGGAGTTATGCTGGGGACTGCCAGTTGTGCAAGCACCAGAAGCAAACTAAGACCCAGAGGTTGCTATATGGACTGCTGCTGTAGGGTCCTAGATATACTGTCAATTCTCTGCTACCTCCAGAAAAGCTGTCTTTAAAAACATTAGAAGACAAGTCTGTCATCCTATCATTGTTCTGGAGTATCCTGTGATTCTAAGCTCCTCTCCTGCTCAAGTTCTTTAGCTATAAATACTAAAGACATGAGCCTGAATTGTCAGAGTGCGTGGGACTGTGCTTGTGTGACTGGTAGCCTTTGTACTATTTGGGAGAACCTGGCCATATTCTCACCAGACTGACACCTTTTCTGATACAGGGCCATTTTTTTTTCTTCCAGTGACACCACCGATGCTGGTGCTTTTTTTTTTCTCTTCCATTGCACCACCAATGTATCTATTAACCCCCTACCCCTACTCAAACTGGGATAGGGGAGACATTTGGAATTTTCGCCTTTTGGCACCTTATCCCTTCACTAAAAGTAAGTATTTTAGTTCAAGTGTTATATTATTTTCTTGGCCTGAAAATATTTGCAGCTTGTTATCTGGTGTAAATTAGTAAAAAAAACTTAGATGATCTCACATCACTGGCCTCCCTTGAACAAGGGAGTTCAAGAAAGTACATTCCCTGCCAGATACCGTATAGCATACTTTAACTAAAGTAGCACAGCATAGGAATCAGAAGAGGAATAAGTGACAGCTACATCTGTCGATAATGAGCAAGGGATATGACTGAGCCCTGAATTTTCCATTTTTTTAGAATAAATCAAAACAAAAATACAATAAACAGTTTAACACTTTATTTTATAAATCTTATATTACATCATCTTGTATCTGCAAAATAAACCTGGAAATAAAACACATACACAACTTTTATTTTGTTTTTGAATCTGGTCATTTGATGGAAATTTTGAAAAGGACAAGGTGTTTCTGCAATGCCAACACTGGCCATTGTACTTGCCACTGAAAGAAAACATGTTTTTGATTATGAATCATAGTTGGCAATCGCCTAATGGCAGCTGTAAGATGGAGAAAATTGACTTGGTTACGCTGGAGCCAAGTAGAAGGACCCATGCAGCTGGCTTGGCAGGGTTACTGGCCATTTAAAGTGGAACTGTTGGCAAAATGTTTTATGTTAAAGGATAAGTTTACCTTTTATAACCTAATACATGTTACATCGGTATCCAGGGATACAGATGCAGCAGTACCCATTGTGACAGCTGGCTGGGGATCTTTTCCCTGTGCCCACTGTCACGTTTTTAAAAAAAAACAGCGCAGAGTTCTGTGAATAGGGGGTGCTCTAGGTAGTTCATTGATGCTCTGTAACTGCCTGTCCGTACAAGGTACTGCAGATAGCTACATTGACAGTCTGCAGGAGCCTTAGATTGCACCTGTGATCTGGTGATCACAGGAACAATGATCTGCAGGCCTCTAATAAAAATAAATAAACAATTGCACAGTTTTTTACCTGCAAAAAGTGTGCATTTATTATTTTTTTTACAAAGGTGAACTTATCCTTTAAGAGGAACCTCTAGAAGTGTTAATCGTTCCTAAGCAATACTCTGAAAGATCTTCCTTTTTAGCTTGAATTTCTTCTAAATAAAGTAGAGTAGAGTACTTTCTTGTATGTAAGGGTGCCAGGGCAGTTCTGTGCATACAGGTTCCTAGCTGTATATCTGAGGTTTAAGACAAGGATTTACTGCCTCTGACTGCCAGTCTCAGCAAATCTGGAGAGAGATTTAGTGATATCGATAAGGTGTGCATTGGGGATTTGCATGAATTCAAACTTGGGTGGTGTTGGATTTAATGCTGTCCCAAATGAAACCTATACTGAAAGAAATACAGAGGCTTCCATTACTGGCCTCTTTCTGAAAATTCTAGTTTCCTGGCTACCATGTTGATCCAATAGTTTCAATACCTTTTTAGTTATTGAGTTGCAAAAAATAAGTAGACCGGAATTTAAGCCAGCACTGCTGATCTGCAAACCTTTTCTGGGTCTGTGATAATGTTAAACATACTGAGATTGTTCAGTATCACAGTCAAGTAAAATGCGTTTTTGGGAGAGGAGCTCAGCAATGCAAGATCCATATTTCCTCACTACAGATTTTCTTTGAGGCCGCTATGTTTTTAGCTTGACCAAAATGGACAGACTACTCAGTCCCAGGCTAGTTTGTGAAGTCACTAATTTTTAGAGAAACGTATACTGTAGGTAACTCATTAAAATATAATGGGTTTATAAAGAGTGGATGGGTTACAATAGTGGTTACATAATTCTAAAGAATAAAAGTGCCTTTGTGGCTACATGAAAATGCTTTAAAGCATACCTGTAGTACCTTGACCTCCACCTTGCCCTGTGTCCCAGTAGGCACTATTATTCAAATGCCAAAATCACGTAGAAAGTCAGTACAGTCTCACTGACCAGGCCAGTGTCCTAGGTAATGCTTGTATGCTTTTGGGTTAGCTCTGGAAGAAGACTGGGGTGCCTGCTTTAAGCAAGGGTAAACTTTCTAGCCTAGATAATATGTTGTCCAATGTAGAACACGATGCATTTATTTGCAATGAGGATATATTAAGTATGACCTTCAACATGTTTTCATATGTTTATACTGTAGCTGCATTTGTCCACCAACATTTGAGAATCTTACAGCTATCCAAATGTACACTGTACTGTGTGTTCATTATTTTCTTCCAGTGAATGGGTAAATGGGCAATGTCAGTTTTTTTCCATAGGCAGTTTTTGTTTCCATGTAATATGTTCAGCACAGAGGAATGGATTCAAGAAAGCACAACCACAGTTCCTACAAGTGTCACAGGTACAACTGGAAAGTGAAGAAGGCAGAACAGCAAACTTATATAAAAGTACGATAATGTTGACTTTTTCCCATATTTTTTTTTTTTTTCAGCCATTTCTTTTTTTTTTTTTTTTTTTCATTTTATGTTTCTTTTTATTTATTTTACATTTTGGCGGCATACAAACGCAGTAATTCATGTTTGGTTGGTGGAAATGTGTTAATTACTGGTAAAACAAACCAGACTGCTTTTACCTTTCTATGTAATTCCAAAGTATTAATCCTTTTTTTTAGTAGATGGCATGATTTACTTATATTGACATTCAAAAATAATTGCAGGAAAATCGAAAAAAGAATCAAACCATAGGTCTTAATCACATTTCTATTGTCCCTTAGGCAAGCAATGCTGTTAAAAGCACTTGGACGGTGAAATATAATTTTTTCTGTATTATTATTTATTGACAAACAGTACTTTAAAGCTGAAATCCAGGCATTCAGCCACTTTCTAAAATGTTTTGGATTAAAAGGGCTTAAGCCTAAGGAGGTGCATGCCACCTTTGTGGACTTATTTCAATTTACAATTTCTTTTTATACTCAGCGCTGGGAGCATAGCTATCACTATACTTTTGTCGCTCTAAAGCTGAACCTGCTGGTCTCAGCTCTTGCAGCTATAGGGTCATATGCAGCCATCTGCCTGCCCCTACCCTCCTGCCCAATCACAGAGTGCTTTGTATTAGGTGAACCCATTCACAAAATACAAAGCCTTCTGGGAATGGGCAGCAGAAGCAAAGGGCTATTGCTGTGTGAAAAGGCAGTGTCTATTCTGTCAGAGTTCCAGGATTGTAGCGATCGTTTTACTCCCGGGGCTCAGTAAAAATCTCAAGTGTAAATTAAAGAGCTATGTCCGTGAGGTGACATGCCCCTTGCTGGACTTAAGCCAGCAGATTTTAGAAAGTGGCAGAATTCCTGGAATTTGGCTTTAAATGACATAGTTGAAAAAGGATTCCTCACTACTCTAGAAAAGGTTTAGACGTAACATGGGCCCCTCAAATGAATGGATAGATTACGGTAAACATATCTATATCCCCTTTCATGTAACTTATCTCCATTCCAAATATATGATCTTGGTTCTATTCTAAACAGGATCACTACCCTTGGTCAACAGAAGTATTCGTAATCTATGTTCAACCTTAACAACCAAATTAGATGCTGTGAGAATTAACTGATTACACACGCAACAATATTTCTATATTGAATACTGTGTCAAATAAAAGATTAAGGCAGAATGGAGCCCCTGAGAAGGTAGCAGCTTTGGCCCCACCATGTCATTAAATGCAATAGTAACAGAAACCCATCTGAATAGCATTTCTTGGACTGGTATAACTCGCACCATCAGACGCCAACTACCGAAAAGTACATCCTCCCTAGTGAAATAACAGGCAGACCGTAAACCATTGCGCTATCCGCATTGCTTACTGCAGTGGCATAAAGATTGAAGTCCTAGGTTCCTGCCTTTTTAACTGTGCCAAATAAATATCACAATAGACCTACCTTGAACTAGGGGCTAAAAGCATAAAACGTAAAGAAAACCAAAAATGCCTATCAATCATGTCATCTATGTAAATGAGCAAACAGATTTACGCATCCAACAGTGGAGCTCCAGTATATATTTCACACCCCCACCTCCAAACATTTACTACTGTTTCACACAGAACAATATATATGCTTTTTGGAGATTGCATTGTTAAGCTGCCATACTGCACCCAAAATGTAAAACACCCAACCAATGCCCCAGATTTCTAATAAACCAATAAATTAAATAGCTATCCCAGAAAAGTCACAAATTATACCGTTAACCATGTGCACGGCAAAACAAATTTCACTACTCTGCTTCTGGGCATTAGCTGTCTATTCATAAAGACTATATATAATTTCAAAAATCTCACATAGAAACTAGATTGCGTTAAAAAACAACACTCTTTTTGCACATACATTCAAGTGCAAAGCACCCACTGTTTTGAAGGCTTAAGGGCTGTTTTAAAAATATTTTTTTGAATTCCAATCTTTCTGATCCTTATCCCTTTGGAATTGGAGTAATTTTCACTTATTTTATATGTTAAAAGAAAATGTAGGTTTGGACCTATAGTAGATGAATATTTGTATAATTTTCTTAGAAATATACTAAGCAAATTCTTTATTACACCTTCATTTCTCTAAGTTGCTAATACAATTTCTTGAAAAGTCAATACTCTAACTATTTTTTGCTGGAACATTTGGCATTCTTGGTATCTGTAGAGACCATCAGGTTCTGGGCAAGGATCTGTTACTTCCTTTCATAGATGGCCATACATTTGTAGAACTATTTAGAGCTCAAACACAAGATTAGGGTTAAATAGAGTACTTTGGCACCAAACAGCAAATTACCAGATTTGGTCATCTTTAGGCTGCATTTATTAGTGATTTTAAGGTTTGTTTGATTTATAAGGCCAGGGCGGACTTTCATCTCATTGAGTAGTTTTCAAAAAGTGTAGAAAGCAGCCGGAAACCATGACTAACATTTATGCTGGTGTTCCCATGCTTGTTTATTTACTTACCTCACTTCATTTGCATTCGACACCTGCCTCAACAGCAAAATCAACCAAAAAAAAGATGTTGGATCTTTGTGTGAAGGGGTTGGATTTTTTTTTACTACTGACAGTTTGGCACATTCATAAAATGCTGAAGATTATACCTCCACTACAGAGTTGCTATACAGTGGTAATATTTTAGGTATCTTGTGACTATTTATACATATATCTTTAAGGGCAGAAGCCCTGTGGGGTGAAAGCCTGGGTCAGGGCTTAGTATCATGGCCATTGACACCTACAGAAAGAATTCATCCAGCTGGCATGAAGAGGGGAGGACTGGCACAGGAGCAGAGGGGAACAAATGGCCCCACGCCCTGCTGTTTAGGCTAGTACTAGCATCTTTCAGTGTTGCACATAATTAGTCAATACAGTGTGACCGGTCAAAGCACATGGCACCTATATAGCTATTTAATTGATGCAATTGGATAATCAAATCACAGATTACACTGTTGTCCTTTCAAGACATGAACAATAATTCTCATGCGTATCCTGCATGAGGATAAGGCTTCTATCATGGTTACCTCTGTACCATTTTTAATACAGCATACTATTAATGCCTTATGAAAATGGTCCTGCTGTATCATATTTTGGACACTCCTTAAAGCCAGAAGTGGCTAGCTTACCATTGTATGAGCATACGGTGCTGGAAGTAGCCACAAGCCTCACGGCTGGTAGGGCTAAAGACAGGATAGCATAAAGAAAAATATGGGACACCTCTGGATTGGATGGAAGAACGCATACAAGGTTTTGTGCTCACCAACCCGAAGGGCTGATCCCCAAAATGTTGATTTTGTTTTTTTGGCCCCAGGGCACTATACTCTTTAGTGCGTTCTCTCTAACATAGCTAGCCATGGAAACAGAATGGTGTGTAGCTTTAAAAGTAACAACTTTGGCGCACTTTGCTCAGATATGTAATAACTTCTGTATACTTAATTCAGAACTGCAGAGTCTCTAAGCAATGATACAAATAATTATAATTCATCCTCTAGATACCAACGTAGTAGTTAAGCAATGTGTACTTTGTGAAGCTTGCTGGTGTACTTCAGTACACAGAACGGCACTAAACAGAAGAGAGCTGTAGGAAAAGTACTAGAATGTAGCTCTGGAAAACATTTAGCAGAAACAAGCTAACGCCTAGTAGCCACATTTTATACATATAACCCACAAATATCCTCTTTATCCAGATATATACACAAAACACATGTGCAGAAATATTTATATTATCAGGCTTCTCTTCAGCTCTTTTCCATTTAGTTACAACAACTTAAATACCAAACTCTGCAAAAACCTACTTTTATGCCTGGCCCAAAGAATGTCATATCAAAGCTCAAGTGAACCTTCAGTTTAAACCAGCTAAGTCTAACTCAGGTGTAACAACACAAAAATGTGCGTAAAGTATTATAGTCAATTTATTTCAAAAACTGTCATAGCCTCAGAAGCATTGGGTGGAAGCAGCAGTCTCAGAGCTAGAGCTCTCTAATCAGCAGGGAGCATGGGCTTTGCTGAACGGAGAGCTCTATTACTGACTCAGCAGGGGATGTATCGAACAGCTCCAGACTGACCACTGCTTCCACGAAGAGCACAAAACTTCTTCTCTGAAGCATGTTGGCAGAGGACAGGATTTTCTACTCAGTCTGAGGCTGCGTTCTAATGAAAACAAAGACTTTGAACATCTTATGGTTTTATGCTCCTGGAATGCCTCTAGCTGATTAAAACTGAATGTTCAGTTGGAATTTAAATTAAAACTTCACCAATCTGTGATGTTGTAAGAAGGGGTAGTGAAACCATCAGTTTTGTAAATAATGCAAATTTATGGGTTTTTTTTTTTTTTTATGCTTGTAAATGGTTTTGAACTTTATAGTGTTTCAAAAGTGTTGCTCTCTGCAATGGGCTCTGTCTATAGAATCAACAGAATACTTCCATCAAGTATAGCAGAACATGTTATATTTTCATTAACCCGGATGTATATTTTTTGTGGTGCCTATCGTAATCCTACTGCAGAGGATATTGTGTGTAGAGCTCAACAATGAGTCGAACAATTTTAGAATATAATAAAACCCTACAAACCTGTAACACTATTAACTGTATTTGAGCTTATGGTGTTCCATATTTTATTTGATCTCAAGATCCTGCTCCAGTAACTAGCTGACCCTGTTAATACATTTTATGAGCCAAACAGTAATTGGAGATCGATATAAGAATCCAGATTGATCATAGGATGTGGCAATCAAAATAAGGGGGTTTGCCTGTGCTCAGAATACATTATCCTGCTGTAAACATTGTCAGAAGGGAGTGTTCAAATTGATGGTTCTTTCACTAATGAAAGAATTAAGGCATTAAATACTACTATGCTGGATTACAGCAAGAAGGGCAGAAAAAGCTTAAAACATTACAATATGGGAATATTATTAAGATGGCTGGCATTTCTTCAGTAACTTACTTCAAAATATACATATCCCATCCTTTATATACAGATAAATTCTTGCTTTTTTTTCTTATACATTGGCACGGAAGAGCAACCAGACAAGTTTTTGACTGGCTACAAAGTCACTGATTTGAAGCCAGCTTTCTTCATGACAGTGTGGCTGGCTATACAAGGGCAGTCCGGGAATCAGTTCTTAAAATGCTAGAACAGCTGCTTTTCCTTCTCTGAATTGGGGTACTCATGGAACTTGAGGGCTCATTAGGGCATCCATGTTGAAGTAAAATGTCCACACACTCTTGATTTGCAGATTTTCTAGCATAAAAGAGCGCCGTGTGACCATTAACGTCCTTGGCCTTTACGTCAATGCCATACTGCAACAGAAAGAAGATATATTAATGGAATATAATGTATTCTGTGACAGCCATGTGGAAACCACTGCACTGAGGCAGCAGCACTGCTAAAAAAAATATGGTAGCATGCAAATCATATCAAGTATAAAGATTGCATTCATAAAAATTCAATATTTTAAGTACGCTAAGTAATTTGTACATACCCTATATAGCCAAGTGTTTGTGGACACCAGAACATCACACTTATATGAGCTTATTAGACATCAGATTTGAAAGCTGTAGACATTAATAAAACCCCTCCTTCTCCTCCTTTGCAGCTATAGCCAGGTATTTGGCCAGCTGGAGGAGACAGGACAGGAGAAGCACTGGGTCCACTTCCTCCCCCACCCAGAGTGCTGGCAGCAGCCACGGTGCCCAGGGGGGTTAAGGAAACCTAATAATGCGTCCTGCCGGGGATAATGGTAGATGTAGTCCGGAGGGAGCGCGGCTCTGTGGATGAGTGCAGCTGTGAGCCACAAGACAGAGAAAACCCCTGTAAAAGGAGGAGGGGAGAAAAAGCTGTTCCTGGGCTTTGAAGAGTTGGGGCTGGCTATGCAGGGACCGGAGCTGGAGAGACCTGTGTGCAGAGACTCCAGTGACAGCCTGAGGACTAGAGTGTGGGGACTGAAAACAGAAGTGCCCTGAGAGCAGAGTTGGAGAGACTGCAGACAGGCAAGTGCCCAGAACCAGGTGCACTGTGTTGCCCGGACTGGTGAGCCTGTGTGTGATGATTGCTGCTGCTAGCAGATTAGGAAAGGGAACTAATCTCTACTAGGAGCCTTAACCACTGACTCTAGATTTAAACAGACGGTGCACCGCTGTACAGATTGGGCCCCATTTGCCAGCTGATGTCGCAAATCAGATACTGTACAACTACATCCCGGGGGTACCTCTTTCAGGATATATACATATACCTACATCCAGGGGGATATACACAGAGTGCGCTCTGGGAGGCTTATTCATTTTTTTTCTTTTTGTTCTAGACCACTTGTTGCATAGGGTTATTTTTGGACTTTTTAATTACTGTTTATGCTGATCTTTTGTTTTTTATGGTTCACAGTTGATGCTGCTCTTTACGAGTGCTGCTTATACTAGGTAAATTCTGCTTAATGCTACAGTGATCTGGTTTTAAGCCATATTAGCCTAGTATTCACATCAGTTTATTGATTTCTGTGCATTTTCATTTATTTTGCTTGGTGATAATACACTTTGGAGATGGCAATCTCCAGATTTTCCACTGCTGATTCTCTGGCATGCTGCTGGACAGGCACATTCCTCCATCCAACCTCATCTTGTGCAGAAACAGGTTTGTCAAGGTCAGTCAGCACTTTCTGCATCCGCCATAAGACCTCCACCTCCATAGCTGCGGGGCCAGGTTGGCAAAGCACACTGTTACTCTGCCACATTGCCAACTCTTCATCCAGGATTTCACAGTTGTCAGCTGGTATTTCCTGATAGTTCCAGGCAAAGGGAGCCCAGACCTGCTACTGAGCAGAATCTAGCAGCTGTCTGTAGGCAATCTCCAGCTCCCATTCCTGATTGGCTAGAAAAACTCCAAATTTTCCAGTGCCCAGGGAACTTCTGAGACATTCAGCATCCGTTCTCTGTATTTTGAGATTTCTTCTACTCCAAATCGCTCCCAAAGTCAGGGTCCTGTGACAGCCTCTCTAATAACAGCCCCAGGCCGCCGTAGCCAAAGCCTTCTGTTAGGGTGTTGTCCACTGTCCACGGGCACACTTGGGCTACATACCAGCGGAGGGCTCTGTAGCTCTTGTCCAACCGCATCTCCACCTGGACCAGCCTGGTTAACTCAGCTTTCCATTCCTTAAACACCATTCACACTTTGTACTGCAACCAGTACCTTTCCTGGAAGGAGGACAGAATTTTTCCCTGGTGTGGCTGCTCATGAACTAGCACTTCCTTCCAGAGTTCCCAGTGGATAGAACCATACCATCCCAGCAGGACCTGCTCTGATACTGATCCTCTGTGCTGTATCTGCATCTCTCGCAACCTCCTTCCGAATTCCTCTTCCATGGCAGTTGGTATCTGTACCTCTCCTCCTCTCCTGCTATCTGGACCTTGGATCCAGGTGGAGGTTTGGATGTCCCAGACTGCAGGAAGCATCCCACTGCTTGCCACCAATGTAATGCAGCATCCCCCACTCCGCTTGAGTACTTTCGTCATATAACGCTTCCTCCTAGTCTGAATATAGATATCAGATATTCCGACCGCTAACAACAACAAACAAGGCAATACTCGTTTGGTTGCTGAACATGAACTGTTTTATTTTAGATGACACACAAATATATACAGCAGGATGACAATACAAACTGTAACCAGAAACCTAATTAACTTGAGCTAGTTATCTAATCATTTGCCCAGACTTGGTGACTCAGAGATATAACCTTTCAGGGTAGACTGGCCGTCTCCTAACTCACAACTACAATGCACATGAGTATAAACACATCCCCCAATGCTTTGCTAGGAGACAAAGGTGTGTTAATTTTTTTTGTTTATTTAGTTTTTATTGGAAAACAAAGAAAAAGAATACAGTATACAAAGCATGTACCGAGCAGTATACATAACAAAGCCGTAATCGGGCCATATATCATCAATAACATGTTGTTAACTTGACAGGAGACCGACTATTGCATAACATAAGTATTGTATTATATGGTCCTAATTACTAGTGTCATCTGCCATCAAGTGGTGTATGCAGCAAAGACTGCTCCATAGGGGGCCACCAAAAAATATCTGATCGTAGTATAATCCTCAGTATAGAGAAGAATAAGAGATAAGGTAGAGAAGAGAAAGGGAAATAAAGAGATGGAGTAATTACAGGAAGGAGAAGCGGGGGGAAAGAAAAAGGGTTGAGTTAGGGGGAGGGAAGGGGGGGTCTGCCTCGGTCCGCACTCCCCAGCATGGTAAGACTAATAAGGAACACATTATTTATTTACCTTTTGACATAATCTCTGCATATGCAGTGGTATATTTAAAGGCGAACCAGCAGGACCATATTTTCGTTACCAGATCTGATTTATTCCTAAGGGAGTATGTGAGGTCTTCCATGTAGTATGTGTGATCTACTTCCAAAAGCCATTGGCATAGTGATGGGATGGTTGATTGTTTTCAAAATTGTAGAATGAGTGCTTTTGCAGCGTTAACCAAATGTGGCGTTATTGATTTTTTATATGCTCCTGCTGGTGAGCCTATATAATGGAGTAGCACAAGCCATGGGTTATTGGGTATTTCAAAACCCTGGATCTCTTTTATCCAATATAAGATAGTTAGCCAGTACGGGCGAATATATGGGCAAAACCACCAGACGTGGGCAAGTGTAGCTCTCTCGCCACATCCCTGCCAGCATAGAGGGGAAGTCTGCGGAAAAGTCTTATGAAGCACCGCTGGAGTATAATGCCATCTTGTAAGCAATTTATAGTTCCGCTGTTTTGGATGCCGTGGAGGATGTGTGGGTCATTAGTAGGATAGTAGATTTCTGTGCATCTGATATTTCCTTATGGAGATCTTTTTCCCAATTGGCTAGGAAAGAAGCGTGTCCTGTAGTTGATAAAGACTGTAGTGCCTGATAGAAGTGGGAGATAGGTTTCTCGACTGGCTGATCATCCAAAAAGGCCCCTTCTGTAGGCGTGAGCTCTGATGTGGTCCGAAAAGGTTTTGGGAGAGAGTGAATAAAGGCTTTCAGTTGGCGGTATTTCCAGTGTTCCAATTGTGGCCATTGTGTTGGGTGATAGTGTGGACATGGGTACTATGCCCATCTGAGTGGTGACCTGGTGAAGGGGTGTGTTGCCCATGTTCCAGGTGTAGGATCTGGGTTCCATGTTTCTGGGGGGAAAATTATCATGGCCAGTAGGTGGCATAAGAGGTGAATTGTATTGCCATTTATGTGACTTACTTAGGGAGTCCCATACCATGAGAGTTGAATGTATGAGTGGTGAGGTATTTGCAGCTAGTGTCCTGTGTTTCTTAGGAATCCAAACTTGGGTAAAGAGATTTACGAAGGTGTGTAAATGAGGACAATAAACTATTGGGTGAAAGAGCCGGGCTTTACAGATCTCAGTAATCAGCATTCCTTTCAAATACATCTGTTCACTGAGTCCCAAGCTGGCATAGACCATCATGGCCTCCTTAATAATGTCCTTTCGCATTACATAACAGAATATCTTCCTAAATGCTTGTAGCTCCCTCAAATGCCTGGGCAAGAGGCTAGCACTCAGTCCCCTCCAAAAGCCTCTGTCCCGGGTGAGTCTGTCACAATTCTTTTCTATACCCACTGTATAAACTAAAGTGTTCTTAGAGCTGCAGAAACACAGTCAGGGAAAAAATTCACTGAAACAGATACTCATAGACCAAGCCACATATCACACAACTTTGCAGCATGGGAAATGTTTACAAATGACATGGGAATAGGAGCAAAGATCAACTAAAGTTAAAAGGGATGGTGGGATGGTTCAGTGCTGCACTGCCACACTGACATATAGGAGAGGGAAAAGGAAGTGGATGAGAAGCTAGAAGAGCCAGCAGTGTAGAATTTATCATTAGGGAAACATCAGAGTGACATCACTAATTCCACCATAATGTAGGATAGGATTGGCCTGTACTGTCTCTGCACCCCTACATCTGGAAATGTTTTCATGTCCCTGCAACCGCATTGCACTCCACTGGGGGCACAGGAAGCTAAGCAGTATTGGCTTTATAACCCCAATTCCAAAAAAGTTGGGACGTTGTGTAAAATCTACATAAAACAGGATGCAAAAAGTTGCAACTCTCATAAACCCATAATTTATTCACAATAGAAAAACAAAGAAAACACATTAAATATTTAAAATGAGAGAATGCACCTTAAGGTAATTTTAAAATTGATGGCAGTAACACGTCTAAAAAAAAAAAAAAAAAAGTTGGGACAGTGCCATGTTTACCATGGTGTAGCATCTCCTCTTATTTTAAAGTGGTAGTAAATGCCGCTAGGACACTTATACCTGCAGGTAAGCATATCATGTAGGTACAAGGAATATCTCCTGAAGGTACACAGTTTAGGAGAGATTCACTGTTTCTTCAGCTGGTGACATCACCTGCTGGCGTACTCATGCCATCCCTTCAGAGCTCTATGGCACAGCCATGACTCCCTTGCTCATGCAGCTGGAGCCCACAAACCCGGAAGGAAGACTGGGTGAACGTGGAAGCTCTGTCAGCGGTGACGGCGTGCCAGTGGAGGGCTTTGTTTTAAGGTAAGTCTTTTATAATGTGCTAGTATGTGATGCATATTAGCACAATATGCCCTAAAATTGCAGGGAGAATTTTTTTTTTCTTTACTTTTGCTACAGTTTACTACTGCTTTAACAACACTCTGTAAATGTCTGGGAACTGAGGAGACCAGTTGCTGGAGTTTTGGGAGAGGAATGTTGTCCCATTCTTGCCTGATAGGATTCACACTGCTTAATGGTCCTGGGTCATCTTTGTCATATTTTTTTTCTCAAGATGCGCCAAATATTTTCAATTGGTGAAAGGTCTGGACTGCAGGCAGGCCAGTTAAGCACCCGGACTCTTTTTCTACTATGTTGTGATAGATGCAGTGTGCAGTTTAACATCGTTCTGCAGAATTTTGCAAGGTCTTTTCTGAAAAAAAAAAACATTATCTGGATGGGAGCATATGCTGCTCTATAACTTGGATATATTGATGGTGCCTTTCCAGAAGTGCAAGCTGCTCATTCCCTATGCACTAGTGCATCACCTGCCATCAGAGATTCAGGCTTTTGAAATGAGAGCTGATAACAAGCCAGAATGCCCCCCTCCTTTTTAATCTGGAGGACATAGTGCTCATGGCTGCCAAAAAGAATGTAAAATTTCAATTACTCTGACCACAGAACAGTTGTCCACTTTGCAACAGACCATTTAAAAAAACTTTGGGCCAGAGAAGACAGCAGCGTTTCTGGATCATGTTCAAATATAACTTCTTCGCTGAATGATAGAACTTTAACTTGCATTTTTGGATAGCACGGTGAACTGTCTTCACAGACAGTGTTTTTGTAAGTATTCCTGAGACCATGCATCAATGTTCATCACAGATACAAGTTTTCATTCCCCTGGGACTTTAAATAAAGCACATGACATCAAAGAATAATAAAAACAATACACATAATTACAAATGTATTAGCACAAATATAAACCAATCTTATGGCAATGACAACATCCATTTCTTCAGGAGTAAAATGCAGGGTGCGTGTCTGCGAAAAATAAATAACGACAGAATGGTTGGGGAAGATAAAAAAAAGGGAAGTTTAAAACTGTCAATGGTATATCCCATCCTGCTACTTACAAGATTACAAGACAGCTCAAGATTGGACATGGTACTAAGAATAGGGGGCTCCTGGGGGTCAAACCCATTAACTGTGGCAGTGTGACCCGTGGGGACCAAAGGCACTGATAGAGAGCAGGCGGACTTCAAAAAAGTATAGGTTGACATTGTGTAATAACAGCTACAGCAGTCCAAGATATTTCTGTAAAAAATAATGTGCTTAAACAGAAGGAATGTATGATAAAAGAAGTCAATCAGGTATAGCCGGATGGCTGCTGAGTAAGTTAACAAAAGAAAGAAAGAAAGGTGTGTGTGTAGTGTGTTGGCGTGGCTCACAACTCAAATAAGTGAAGAAGGAAGAAAAAAAAATGTTTTAAATATTAGTTGCTAGGACACGGCGCGACTCTTTAACCATGTGATCAGCTGTGTCCAATCACTGTCCATTCTTCAAACTTATATACCATAGATTGTAAACTCTATAACTTTCAGAAAGAGTAAATAATATACACTGATTTTGGGTTATTTATACCAAAGACCTGTGGCGGAATACATTTTGGCCTAAATTTATGAAGAAAGATTATTTATTTGCAAAATTTTATAACCAAAAAAAACTTTTTTCAAACTTTTTGATAATATTTTAGTTTATTTAGCAAACAAAATAAAAAACCCAGTGGTGATTAAATACCACCAAAAGAAAGCTGTATCTGTCTCAAAAAATAATAAAAAAATGTATTTGGGTACAGTGTTGCATGACTGAGTAATTGTAATTTAAAACGTGACAGTGCTGGAATCTGAAAATTGGCCTGCGCAGTAAGGAGGTGAAAGTGTCCGGTATCGAAGTGGTTAAATACAGTCATGTAGTAGGTAGAACATGGTTATAGCATGGTCTTTATTTTATTTATATACTAGCATTATATCCCTTTCTTGTTGCAGCTTAATAAAAAACACAATGCACAGTGATTAAAACACACACACATATACAGTGGGGACAGAAAGTATTCAGACCCCCTTACATTTTTCACTCTTTGTTATATTGCAGCCATTTGCTAAAATCATTTAAGTTCATTTTTTTCCTCATTATTGTACACACAGCACCCCATATTGACAGAAAAACACAGAATTGTTGACATTTTTGCAGATTTATTAAAAAAGAAAAACTGAAATATCACATGGTCCTAAGTATTCAGACCATAGGTGTGCGCAGCCTCTTGCATTAGGGTGTGCACCCCAAAGCTCAAATACATATGCATGTGTATATGTACTGATGGTGTCAGTAGGGTAGTGGACAGTGTAATTTTGTTTATTTTATTTTTCAAAAAATTATTTTCTTTTGTAACATTTTTTTGGGGGATGAAATATCAGTGGTCTACACAGGGGGGAATATGCACCACACAAGGTGATTAGGGTGTGCCCTGGCACACCCTGTGAGCACGCCTATGATTCAGACCCTTTGCTCAGTATTTAGTAGAAGCACCCTTTTGATCTAATACAGCCATGAGTCTTTTTGGGAAAGATGCAACAAGTTTTTCACACCTGGATTTGGGGATCCTCTGCCATTCCTCCTTGCAGATCCTCTCCAGTTCTGTCAGGTTGGATGGTAAACGTTGGTGGACAGCCATTTTTAGGTCTCTCCAAAGATGCTCAATTGGGTTTAAGTCAGGGCTTTGGCTGGGCCATTCAAGAACAGTCACAGAGTTGTTGTGAAGCCACTCCTTCAGTATTTTAGCTGTGTGCTTAGGGTCATTGTCTTGTTGGAAGGTAAACCTTCGGCCCAGTCTGAGGTCCTGAGCACTCTGGAGAAGGTTTTCGTCCAGGATATCCCTGTACTTGGCCGCATTCATCTTTCCCTCGATTGCAACCAGTCGTCCTGTCCCTGTAGCTGAAAAACACCCCCCACAGCATGATGCTGCCACCAACATGCTTCACTGTTGGGACTGTATTGGACAGGTGATGAGCAGTGCCTGGTTTTCTCCACACATACCGCTTAGAATTAAGGCCAAAATGTTCTATCTTGGTCTCATCAGACCAGAGAATCTTATTTCTCACCATCTTGGAGTCCTTCAGGTGTTTTTTAGCAAACTCCATGCAGGCTTTCATGTGTCTTGCACTGAGGAGAGGCTTCCGTTGGCCACTCTGCCATAAAGCCCCGACTGCTGGAGGGCTGCAGTGATGGTTGACTTTCTACAACTTTCTCCCATCTCCAGACTGCATCTCTGGAGCTCAGCCACAGTGATCTTTGAGTTCTTCTTTACCTTTCTTACCAAGGCTCTTCTCCCCCGATAGCTCAGTTTGGCCGGACGGCAAGCTCTAGGAAGGGTTCTGGTCGTCCCAAACGACTTCCATTTAAGGATTATGGAGGCCACTGTGCTCTTAGGAACCTTAAGTGCAGCAGAATTTTTTTTGTAACCTTGGCCAGATCTGTGCCTTGCCACAATTCTGTCTCTGAGCTCTTCAGACAGTTCCTTTGACCTCATGATTCTCATTTGCTTTGACATGCACTGTGAGCTGTAAGGTCTTATATAGACAGGCGTGTGGCTTTCCTAATCAAGTCCAATCAGTATAATCAAACAGCTGGACTCAAATGAAGGTATAGAACCATCTCAAGGATGATCAGAAGAAATGGACAGCACCTGAGTTAAATATATGAGTGTCACAGCAAAGGGTCTGAATACTTAGGACCATGTGATATTTTAGTTTTTCTTTTTTAATAAATCTGCAAAAATGTCGACAGTTCTGTCTTTTTCTGTCAATATGGGGTGCTGTGTGTACATTAATGAGGAAAAAAATGAACTTAAATGATTTTAGCAAATGGCTGCAATATAACAAAGAGTGAAAAATGTAAGGGGGTCTGAATACTTTCCGTCCCCACTGTATATATATATATATATATATATATATATATATATATATTAAAAAAAGTAGAGAAAACATAGCAATGTTTAGGATAACATAGTATCTCACCCAGACTAGCAGCTGTGTCATCACCACATTAGGCAGCTCACAGGCCACATGAAGAGCGGTGCGCCTGTCCCGGTCTCCGGTGGGGCTATTGATCTGTTCCTTATTACTGTATGCCAGCAGAAGTAAGACATTGGGCAGATTCTTTTCTTGAACTGATTTGAAGAGCTGTTTGGCAAGTGGCACCCCTGGGCTTTTTAAAGGAGCCAAAAATAAACGCTGCTCGTACTTTGCTCGGATCCATGATTCTCTTTCTTCCCTGTGCACAAAATAAAGACACAAAACAATAAATTCTGTATCTATGACCCAACCTAAAACACTGTGAAAAGTGACAATTGAAACTTATTAGACCCCTTTCACACTGGGGCGCTTTTCAGGCATTTTAGCGCTAAAAATAGCGCCTGAAAAGCACTTAGCAAGCCACCCCAGTGTGGAAGCCCAAGTGCTTTCACACTGGGGCAGTGCGCTTGCAGGATGGGTAAAAAAAGTCCTGCAAGCAGCATCTTTGGGGCGGTGCGGGAGCAGTGTATACACTGCTCCCAATACGCCCTGTCCATTGAAATGAATGGGCAGCCCTGTCGAAGCACCTGCAAAGCGCTTCGGCAGCGCCACAACACGGGCACTTTTAACCCTTTCCTCGGCCGCTAGCGGGGGTTAAAAGTGCCCTGCTAGCGGCCGAAAAGCGCAGCTATAACAGCGGTAAAGCGCTGTGGCGCTTTACCGCTAATACCGGCACCGCCCCAGTGTGAAAGGGGTAGTAAAAGTTTGATTATGTTAATATGATTGCCAAGTCTCCCACATCTGAGGGGATGTATTTTAACCGCTATCATTAAATTATAAAAGACTCACATTTTATATGAGATTTTGAACCTTGTAGTTGGAAGGGTTTGAGCCAGAAGGGACTGAACACTGAAATCTTATATTTGGTGAGATTATTTGGAACACACAGTTTTTTATGCATATGATTAATATACAGTATATATATATATATATATATATATATATATATATATATATATATATATATATATATAACCAAAAGTATTGGGACACCTTTACATGCACTTGAACTTTAATGGCATCCAGTCTTCGTCAGTGGGTTCAATATTGAGTTGGCCCCCCCTTTGCAGCTATAACAGCTTCAATTCTTCCGGGAAGGCTGTCCACAAGGTTTAGGAGTGTGTCTATGGGAATGTTTGACCATTCTTCCGAAGCACATTTGTGAGGTCAGGTACTGATGTGGGCGAGAAGGCCTGGCTCATGGTCTGTGCTCTAATTCATTCCAAAGGTGTTCTATCAGGTTGAGGTCAGGACTCTGTGCAGGTCAGTCATGTTCCTCCACCCCAAACTCTCTCATTCATGTCTTTATGGACCTTGCTTTTTGCACTGGTCCAAATCATTTTGTGGAGGAGGGATTATGGTGTGGGGTTGTTCTTCAGGGGTTGGGCTTGGCCCCTTAGTTCCAGTGAAGGGAACTCTTAAGGCGTCAGCATACCAAGACATTTTGGACAATTTCATGCTTCCAAATTTGTGGGAACAGTTTGGGGATGGCCCCTTCCTGATCCAACATGACTGCACACCAGTGTAGTATCTCTTTCAATCAATCAGTAGGAGTTTCAGGTCATTGAACATGCTGGGAGAGAGTATATATTTTGTGGAAGTCAGGTGATCAAGGTCCTCCCACCCAGACATTGGTCTGTTGTGGATGTGCAAGGAACAGCTGTTTTGGGACCTGGAGTCAAGCCCTGGCTATGTGCTCGAGGCTCTGCCAGAGAGAGAGCCTTTTGTTGCCTGGAGGCATGAGGAGAAGGATGGAGTTCTGAGATGAAGTACCAGAGGTTACCCTTCATGAGCCAGGGACTGTGTAGAGATTGGGAAAGCATCAAGAGGGACCCATCTACAGAAACCCTGCAGGTCGTTGTGAGTTTTTGGTTGCTATAGGAGACAGCTGTTGCTGTGTACCTGGCTGTTTTTTTGTTTTTTTACTGCATCTTTACCATCTTTATTGCAACCATCCACACCCACCATGCCTAAGAACCAGCACCCTGAGATGAAATATCAGCCCTCCCTGATGCTGGGGGACAGGAGGGGGTGCTAAATATGGTAATCCTATCAAGAATATTATTTTAACGGGCTCCTTCGTACCATGCAGTCATTTCTGCTTCACTAAAATCCCAATCAATGTTATAAACCCTACCTATTTTCCCCTTCTGGACTACAGAACATCTCCCCTTATGTTATGGGGATGAGAACAGTGGAGGTGTTCTTTAGCCTAGAAAAGACAATTGGGCAGGGCTGACAACATTGTTTGGAGTTTTGGTACAGCATAGTCACTGATCTGTCTGCTCAAACAGAAAGTTAGGTGCTCACTGTATATTTTCAACTAGGATTTTTCAATACATATTTTTATGTGCTTGCAGTGTTTTTAAATAGTTTTTACACACATACAGTATCTCACAAAAACGAGTACACCCCTCACATTTTTGTAAATATTTTTTTATATCTTTTCAATTGACAACACTGAGGAAATTACACTTTGCTAAAATGTAAATTTGTGAGTGCTTGTATACAGCTTGTATATCAGTGTAAATTTGCTGTCCCCTCAAAATAGCTCAACACACAGCCATTAATGTCTAAACCGCTGGCAACAAAAGCGAGTACACCCCTAAGTGAAAATGTACAAACTGGGCCCAATTAGCCGTTTTCCCTCACTGGTGTCATTTGACTCGTTAGTGTTACAAGGTCTCAGGTGTGAATGGGGAGCAGGTGTGTTAAATCTGGTTTTATCACTCTCACTCTCTCATACTGGTCACTGGAAGTTCAACATGGCACCTCATGGCAAAGAACTCTCTAATGATCTGAAATATAAGAATTGTTGCTCTACATAAAGATGGCCCAGGCTATAAGAAGATTGCCAAGACCCTGAAACAGTTTGCTGAAGACAAGCAGACTAAGAACATGGATTATTGGAACCATGTCCTGTGGTCTGATGAGATAAACGTATTTGGTTCAGATGGTGTCAAGCGTGTGTGGCAGCAACCAGGTGAGGAGTACAAAGACAATTGTGTCTTGCCTACACTCAAGCAAGCGTGGTGGGAGTGTCATGGTCTGGGGCTGCATGAGTGCTGCCGGCACTGGGCAGCTACAGTTTATTGAGGGAACCATGAATATCAACATGTGCTGTGACATACTGAAGCAGAGCATGATCCCCTCCCTTTGAAGACTGGGCCACAGGGCAGTATTCCAACATGATAACAACCCCAAACACACCTCCAAATATAAATGTGCTGGACTGGCCAAGCATGTCTCCAGACCTAAACCCTACTGAGCATCTGTGGGGCATTCTCAAACGGAAGGTGGAGGAGCTCAAGGTCTCTAACATCCACCAGCTTTGTGATGTCGTCATGGAGTGGAAGGGGATTCCAGAGGCAATCTGTGAAGCTCTAGTGAACTCCATGCCCAAGAGGGTTAAGGCAGTGCTGGGAAATAATGGTGGACCCACAAAATATTGACACTTTGGGCAAATTTGGACATTTTCACTTAGGGGTGTACTCACTTTTTTGCCAGCAGTTTAGACATTAATGGCTGTGTGTTGAGTTATTTTGAGGGGACAGCAAATTTACACTGTTATACAAGCTGTACACTCACTACTTTACATTGTAGCAAAGTGTTATTCCTTCAGTGTTGTCACATGAAAAGATATAATAAAATATTTACAAAAATGTGAGGGGTGTACTCACTTTTGTGAGATACTGTATGCATTAACTAGAAGTAGTTACATTTCTTGAATTTCTTTTATATGGCTATTTCTTTTATATGGCTATTATATGGAGAAAACATTTTAATTTATACCTATTTATGACAACTGAACACATTGTACAAATCACTTAAAAAGTAAAGTTCAAACAAAAATATGCTTAGAAAAGATTGAATTTTTATCGCAGTTCTATTATTTCTCCAATATTTTACATTCTTCATGGGGACTGGCAACACTTTAAAACTTGTTTAGGATTGGATATTGTTTATGTCTTCAAAATAATGATTTACTAAAGTATTTACTTCCACTAAAAGGTTAAGAAACACAGACAAAATTACCACAGAATCAGAAGAATAAGTAGCATAAATTTTCTAAAAGAAAAAATGCATTACCTGGAAGAGTCAGGATGTGGCTTAGTCCGACCTTGAGTTGTCATCTCCCAGATGCTGTTAGCCATTTCATTGCCAATATATGTCAGGACCAGAGTCAGCTCAAGGGGCCAGTCATCAAGATCCAAGGAGCGCACTCGAGACAAATGTGTTCCAAGATTCCGATGGATTCCTGAGCATTCAATGCAGATCAGGGCACCCAGATTCAAGCTGGCCCAAGTAGGATCTAGTGGACAAAGAATGTTATAGAAAAGACACCACTACGACCACCACTACGAGACCACAACTTTTTTTCATTGCTTTCTCATAAATTTTTGAGGTAACTGAACTAGAAAATTTGGTCAATAGGCAGACATGAACAGGAACTCAAGGCTTAGCTTTAGCATGGAGGTACAGAGCTCAGGTCCACTGGCTGGCAACTAGGAAAGATCAAAGCAGGCAAAATTTGGCTTGCAAGAAGTTCAGAGAACCCAGCAGGAGGTCCATGAACCCCGAAAATTTTTCTGGCCTTTTTCAAGGTCAACTTGTAAGATTTGTTAAAAAGGGCAGGACATGTACCAATGCAAAATAAAATTTTATAAATATTGTTTTCTTTTCCCTCCCCCGTCTCCTTTGTTTCCCCTTCTCTTTTGTTTAATTCCTTTTCCACCCTTTTTTCTCCTACCCCGCTTCCCCTTCTTGTTGGACTGCTCTCTTGTTAGGAGCTCCATTGGTAGTTATGACCATGTGTTGTCTTATCTGTCTTCTCTATGGTATACTATTGCTGTTTAGACCTGAAAGTTTAGTGCGTATCTACAACCATGTCTACTATGTGATCGTCTGTGTACCTATATTGGATTGTTTAGTTGTACGTTTATACTTTTGTGCCTCATGGAACTGTGTTTTGTTCTGTATATTTTTTTTTTCAATTAAAAAAAATAATAATTTTGTTAAAAAAAAAAATACCATTTGGCAGGGAGAGGGGCTTTTAATGTGGCTTACACAAATGCCACTTTATTACCCTCATATGTCTTTAAATGGGTGGGCACGGTGTTCTGGAGTACAGTTTTAAAAACCGCACACACCCAGTGACCACACAGTGCCTATGATCTTGCTATCATTACCCAATCAGAGTACTGTTTACATTTGCCATTATACATTGGCCATCACAGTGATCACAAATATAAACATTATCATAGCATCTGTCTGGCTTTTAATTGCTGTTAAAGCACTAGCTTATATGAAAAATATACATTTCTCATATTTCACATATTATATCACTAATAGTACTCAAAGCAATCCAAACTTTAGAACTACAGCAGGGATTTTTGTAACCTCCAAAACATGTTGGTTTTTCTTTACTGACTGCTAGGTCAAATAAAGACCATACTGGACACTTAATAGTGGGTTGGTGATTCCATAATTTCTTATCGTCGAGGAATTCTACATGGACCACATGTATGGATGGGGAGCTTCCAGCTAAACCTATGAACTAAACTTAGAAACAAGTACTAGTACATATCCCCACCAAACAGGGCCGTTTTTAAGGCAGGGCAAAAGGGGCAGCTGCCCTGGGCCCTGTCATTGTTGTGGGGCCCAAAGCAGCTGCCTCATACTTGCCAACTATCCTGGTTTAAATTCCCTCGTCCCTTGAGGTTTTAGTCCGTGCTGTGTCCCAATATCTCAGTGTGAAGTGCTGCTACTAATGCTTCCCAGCTCTGCCTTATTGTTGTGTACAGATGACTCACCTGCAGACCCTGTGTTTACATGTAAATTACCGGCATTCATATGTAAGTAGTGGTGCCATTCATATGTAAATAGCAGGGGCCAGCGGCATTGATATGTATATCATGCCCCCCTGAGGTCATATCCACAGTATTCTCTAGCAACCAATCAACAAGCAGAAATCATGTGCTGTAACCTCGCAACTAATCAGTGAGCCGTAATGTGTGCTGTAAACTTTGGCAACCAGTCAGTGAGCGGTAATGATACACTGTAACCTCTTACAACCAATCACAATCGCTGTCTGATCTTATTCAGTAAACTGATTTTGAGTCTAGCTGCTATTTATTGTATGTCTCGGAGCAGGTGGAGAGCGAAACTGCATGAGGGGGCCCCAAGAAAAGTTTTGCCCAGGGTCCAATCAATATTAAAGACGGCCCTGCCACCAAACCCTATACCCAAAAGCCCACTTTTTACGATTGCTCCTTTTACTATTGTTGTTCACATTAACAGAGCTTTACTTGCATTTCCTGTCCCAAGAGGTACAGCAGGAATTAACTGAAATCACATCTGTGACAGTTGTCAGCAGAACAAGTTTCCTAATTGGTAGATATCCCTTCTACTTCTCTTCAGGCATCCACTGTAAAATTATGGATTTTGGGGATTGCTGACAATGCCCTCAGAACAAAAAGCAAGGTTAGACACAACAGATATGCTTTAGGAGGGCACATTCATACAATCAGAAAGTAGTTCAATTTTAAGGCAGTAAAGACTTAATGTAAAGAATTGTAAACAATTTAAAATATATGGCATTTGAAACACTTCCAACATTTCAAATTTTATGGGTGAATAGGATTTTTTTGGGCTAATTTTCCATGCTGTTGTTCAAGTCCAGTAGAGTAGTGGATTATCAATATTTTAGGTTAAGAAACTACCAGAAGAAAAAGGAAAAAAAGGGGAGAGCATTGTGGAAATTGAGGATGCCAGATTTCCCAGCTGGCTCAATATCACAAATATTTACAAATGTATGAAGAAGATTGTTTTTATAAATATATGTAGCGCTGGTAGATTTTAATCTACCGCTTATGTGTAAATTTAGTGGGTCATCTGTTCTGTACATAGTTCAGATTTACTCTATGGCTAAATTAGCTTCTGTTCCAGCCTTGGTTGTGTTGCGTGCAGTTCCACTCTGTCGCGTGGAGATGTCGGTGTCACTACAGACCCGAGCTGGAAAGCAACAGACTGAGGTGTATTGAGTGCTCTTCTTTCCCAGAAGTAACTCGGCAGAGGTTGTCGCCTGCGGTGCATTCTGGGAAGGGGTTTTTAAGGGACAGACGCCATATTTCTTGGTCTCTTTCTTTTCACCTGCTGGCCCTCCTGTCCGACAGGTATGTGCTAGAAGTCCTACCTCGTGGTCCTCCGGGCCGGAGGACTGCATTGCTGCAGCGTGTGGGTGGGCCCAGAAGTCTGTCTGGGGCCTACTACTACTTCTGCAGAGATGGTCCTGTGCTGTCTGTCCTGCGGGAAGAAGCCGGACAATTGAGAAGAATCCAGGGGAGGACCCGTCTTGGAATGATCATGCGGAGCGCTGGTCTGGAGAGGGGCCTGGTGACTCAATTGGAGGTCGCATCTTAAGTAAACCTACCACATAGTACTGCCGGGTCGGCTTAAAGGTTCTGGTACTGTGTTGCTGTTCATCTAAAACTACTACGTCCTGTGGCAGAGGATCGTGCAGTTACTTTATTCTTCTCAAGTCTGTGGCAGAGACTTTTTTCTTGTTTGTGCTATGCTCCAGCTGCTAGGTGAGTGAGAGAGGCCTATCTGGGTGGGCAAAAGATTAAATCTTGGACTGAAGGAATACTCGTCCTTAAGAAGTTCAAGCACTCAAAGATCAAAGACAGAAAAGGTATTTGAACTTCCCTGAAACTCCCTCTCTACCTCTTTCCTGCTACTTCTTTCGTTTATCTCCCATTAAAGCATTGGAAAAAGTACTAAAGTGACTGGTTCATAAGTTGTGGATGCAAAGCTCAATATGGACTCTAGGTTCCTGATGTGGTGAAAATACAGGTAATGGGTGGTGGAAACAGCCCGATAAAAATCAGTAGCTCCACCGTGAGTTATTGCTACAAATATAACATACATTATCCATTGATCATTTTTAGTGTTGGCATTTTTCCATAATCAGGCAATGGACGGTTTGCTAGGAAGACATACAGTATGTGGCCAAACACTTTTTCCCGTCGCCAATATGGCAGCATACATGTGATATAGCTCCGCCCCTATATGCACCCACAGGACTTGTTTAAATCTATAAAGAGAAACCTCCCCCATTTTTACATCTTTATGTTTGGGCAGCGCATGCAAAATGTCTATGGTGACATCTGCAAAGCAGCAGGCTGGTTGGCGCAGTGCACCTGCCCCAGGTGCTACAGGCAAGATCAGGGGCTCACACATCAATGGACTTTGACGGAATGACAGTCCAGGCTTACATGTCCATTGTAATACAGTTTGATTATACATTTTAGCCCTCCCTGTTTAGTTAGTTATTTATCACATGTATGCTGCCATGTTGGCGTCAGGAAAACTGAAAATTGTATCAAATACTTACTGTCATTTTCCTTTCCTGACACCAATCCATGGCAGAATACGAACCATCCCTTTTTTGATCTTATTTGTATCTTATTTGTACAGAGAATGGGGGAGGTTGCTCTAGCTTTCCTTTTATAGATTTAAACAGGTCCTGTGGGTGGAGATAGGGGCGGAGCTATATTACATGTATGCTGCCATGGACTGGCATCAGGAAAGGAAAATGACAGTATTTGATACAATTTTCCGTTTTGTAGACTTCATAGTGCAATAGTGCCACCTGGGCATGTCTGTGCACGAAATTGTGTAACAGAGTTTGCATCAGCCTGAAGACTCTGGACAAGAAGCAGGTACATTTATAATATAAACAATCTGTTTTACACATAGGTTGGACTTGATGGACTTGTGTCTTTTTTCAACCTTGCCTACTATGGAACTATGTAACTATGTAGAGCAGGGGTGTCAAACTCAATTTCATCGCGGGCTGCATCAGCTGTGCGGTTGCCCTCAAAGGGCCGCTTGTATCTGGGTCACACTACGTACAGAGTGCAGAGTTCAGGATTACCCTACATGCAGGGAGCAGGGTTGAGCCATGCGCTACGTACAGAGAGCACGCATTTAAGGGTGTGCTACATACAGACTGCATGGATTCAGGTGTGCGCTACGTACAGAGTGCAGGGGCTCAGGATTATATCAGGATTATGCTACATACAGAGTTCAGGGTTCAGCAGTGCGCTACATACAGAGAGCAGGGTTCAGGGGTGCGTTATGTACAGAGTGCACAGATCAAGGGGTGCAATACTTACAGAGTGCAGGGGTTCAGAGGTGCGCTACAGAGTGCAGGGGTTCAGAGGTGCGCTACGTACAGAGGGCAGGGGTCCAGAGGTGCGCTACATACAGAGTGCAGGGGTTCAGAGGTACGCTACGTACAGAGTGCAGGGGTTCAGTGGTGCACTATGTACAGAGTGCACAGATTCAGGGGTGCAATACGTACAGAGTGCAGGGGTTCAGGGGTGCGCAAGGTAGAGAGTGCACAGATTCAGGGGTGCAATATGTACAGAGTGCACAGATCAAGGGGTGCAATACGTACAGAGAGCAGGGGTTCAGGGGTGCGCTACGTACAGAGTGCACAGATTCAGGGGTGCAATATGTACAGAGTGCACAGATCAAGGGGTGTGATATGTACGGAGTGCAGGGGTTCAGGGGTGCGCTGTAACATCTCATTTCAACCCCTCCTTTTGGGTTCTGATCTCTGCACCCAGCACTTTGCCCCCATCCCCCCACCTCTAAACACATCTTCCTACACACCTCCACAGCCCTCCTCCCCCCTTCCACCTTCCACAACAAACCTCACATCTGTAGTCTCTCCTACCTGATGGCATTTGCAAGAATGCTTTCATGGCCACTAAGTTCTCAAAAGCCTGCCCTCAAGATACAGCCCCTGGATGTATATTAGAACACACAGCCGCCGGAGCCATCAGGTACCTCTGCCACTGACAAGCTTTGCCGGACCAACAGCGCATGCGCTCAGCTACACGCATACACACGGTGCCACTGGGGAGACTGAGAAGGAGAGCGCAGGAGAGTGTGTTTACTCCTGTTGCCAAGGAGACCTGTTCCGTGAGAGCAGAATGCAGCTGGTGATTACAGGAGGTGGCGTCCGGCGGCCGCTGTGCGGGCCACACGACATGGCCTGGCGGGCCGGATTCGGCCCGCGGGCCTTGTGTTTGCCACCTGTGATGTAGAGTATGTTACATATTGCACATCTTCTCTGTATTCAAGGGGCTCTGTATGTATACTACCCACAGCTCTGCATAACCATAAACACCATGACAGGGCAAGGGAACAGAAAAACTCGTTACAAGCCTAAAAGAGTTGGTAATGAACAGTAATCCACTGTGGGTAACCTTAGATCAGATTTATTAGTCTAAACATATTTAATATTCAAACCCTCATAAACAATTGTTAGCTATGTAAAATAATACATACATTTTTTGGGCCAGTGATTACAAAGCTACCAGCACTAAAAGAATTATGAAGGCTGCCATTGTTGTCTTCTTCTAAAAATGCCAATTGCCTGGCTTTCGTGCTGAACACCTGCCTTCAGTGCTTTGAGTGACTGACCCAGAATAAAATGCAAGGTCTGCATGTTTCCTTAATAACAAACATACTGTATGTTGAAGTAAACTGATGTGTCATTTTACTATGCCCTGTATTTAAAAGTAAAGAGAATGATACATACTTGGTGCATTGCAGTCTACGCAGAAATTATTCCCTTTTGCGTTGCGAATAGCTTGGATGGCTACAGCTTCACTTTGACTGTCCAAGCGAGCCTTAAAAAAAAAAGTACACAAAAGTTTGAGTTTATAAATGAACAGTAACATATTCGTTTTACATATTCTGTGATATTTACTATCTAAAACCTTTTCAATACTTGTCACCATTGTCTTCAATACTTGTCACATATCTAGCAGAAAAAAGATATATACATATAAAAACAATAGAGTTATTTACCTTATATAGTCTTACAAGACATTTAAATGAATCGACAGTTAGGTCCATATACAGTGCCTTGAAAAAGTATTCACACCCTTTGAAATTTTCCACATTTTGTCATGTTACAACCAAAAACGTAAATGTATTTTATTGGGATTTTATGTGATAGACCAACACAAAGTGGCACATAATTGTGAGGTGGAAGGAAAATGATAAATGTTTTTCAAAATTCTTTACAAATAAATATGTGAAAAGTGTGGTGTGCATTTGTATTCAGCCCCCCCTGAGTCAATACTTTGTAGAACCACCTTTCGCTGCAATTACAGCTGCAAGTCTTTTTGGGTATGTCTCTACTAGCTTTGCACATCTAGAGAGTGAATTTTTTGCCAATTCTTCTTTGCAAAATAGCTCATCTCTGAGTGGCCAGAGCCGCGATGATGTCACTTCCGTGATGACATCACACGTGGGCCATTCCTTCAGAGCGCATGCGCTAGTTATGTCACTGGCTGCATGCACTGGAAATATTGTTTGATGTGATGTAAGTAAAGAGACAGCACAAGCCATTACTGAAAAAAAGCCATCTTCACTGAATAAGACCCAGCAGGAACAGGAAACACCACACAGGAAGAAGTACAACAGAGATGCACCATAGAATTGCATTTTAGTGTTAATAAATGAACATTGTGAAATTCAAAAGAGACACAGCAATAACACATTCTATAGTTTAAGTCTCATAGGTGGTTTTGAAAATCTACCACTACGGGTGAAGACTGGCCCTTGTGCAAGGATTCATTTAGCCCTCTCTGAAGTTACTGGGATCCTCCTATTACGTACTGGCATGCTCTGCTCAGAACTTTCATTGCCATTAGTATGAGGCATCGCCTCTGTACATGCCTTACTGTCAATGGGTGAATATGTCCTTGTGATACTAGGTAAGTCTGATCTATCAATGGGATACTGAGATTCAGGCTGCTCTGCCACTCTCAAATCCACTTGATTGCGGCGATAGAGAGTTCCTTCAATGTCCACAAGATAGGAGCATGGTGCAACCTTTTGCAGACAAGTATCCATTCTCCAAAGGTCTGTTCAATCCCCAGGTAATGGATTCATTCCCTAATAATCAGTTCTGGCAAATCTCTGGCCGATGTGTCATATCGTGCCTTTGACACATGTCTCTTAATCTTTAACTTTTCTGTACCATCTTGTATGACAGAGAGTTCAAGCAGCCTATTTGCTACTGGTAAGGAGGTCTTTAATCTCCTTGACATCAGTCTTTGTGCTGGACTACTATCCATGCCTTTGGTCGGAGTGTTTCTCCAATGTAAAATGGGCTTCCGTGGGTCTTTACCATCACTTTGTGCTTTCTTGCATACATTTTTAACAATCTTTACAGCCGATTCAGCTTTGCCATTAGCCTGTGGATGACGTGGTGAGGAAGTAACATGTTTAAACTCCCATTCAGTGGAAAATTTTCTGAAATATAGGCTTGCAAACTGAGGGCCATTGTCAGAGATCACTGCATCTGGTTGGCCATGATGTGCAAACTGAATCTTGCACCTCTTAATTGTAGCTTCAGTGGATAAGTCAGGAAGAAGGTCTATTTCCCAGAAGTCTGAATAATAATCGACTAATAGAAGGTATTCCTTGCCTGCGTAGTTTAATAAGTTCATACTGATAATCTGCCACGGACGTATAGGTATCACATGTGACATTATGGTTTCTTTTTGTGGTAAACAGTGTGGCTGCTTGCACTGCTGCAGGCTTCTCATTTAACCCTGTGGCTAGGGAATAGTCCTCAAACTCAGCCCTGAAATTTTCCCAGTTACTGCTGACATCTCCACTCACCCTCATTGCCTCAGGCAGTGGAATGCTGTTAGCTGCCATGATGCCGTTTTCCTTGCTGCAAATGCTCAGCTTCCAGGTCAGGACTGCAATTGCTAGGAGGCACAATCAGTTCTAAGAACACTCACATCAAGGCTAGCAGGCTCTCAGCATCAAATGTGTAGAAAGAGCATGGATCAAGAAACCTTCTGACACCATGTTCAATGTGATGTAAGTAAAGAGACAGCACAAGCCATTAGTGAACAGAAGCCATGTTCACTGAATAAGACCCAACAGGAACAGGAAACACCACAAGTGTGCACTTTCAGCCCATATTCTTTATATAACTATAGCTTGAATATGTTTTGGTAAATACCTGAAAAAAAGCTAAAATTGTCCAAATATATATGGACCTAACTGTATATAGCCTTTATCCTATAATGCCACTACATTAAGCACCAGCAACATATCACACAGAACTGTCATATAGTGTATGAGTCAGCGCTCACTGGCAGCTATAGGGTGGATCATAAGGGATCAATAACAGAGGGGGGGGCAACAAGATATACCCAAAATGAATTAATAAGAGTTAGTCCATACAGTCCATAGTAGTAAGGGATATTAAGGAGAAGTCCACAGGACGGATGGATCCACAGGTGGATGGGGATTAGACACACAGTCACCGGCAGCTCCACAGCAGGAAATGGGAGTTCCCTTAGACAAACAAAAACAGCAGAAAGAGGGCGCCTGGGTCAGTGTGATAGTAAAAGCAGGTACCGTATATACTTGAGTATAAGCCAACCTGAATATAAGTCGAGGCACCTAATTTTACAATAAAAAACTGGGAAAACGTATTGACTTGAGTATAAGCCTAGGGTTGGAAATGCAGCAGCTACTGGTAAATTACACAGGCACACACATGTACACAGACACACACACACATGTACACAGGCACACACATGTACACAGACACACACACACATGTACACAGGCACACACATGTACGCAGACACACACACATGTATACAGACACACACACACATGTACACAGGCACACACATGTACACAGACACACACACACATGTACACAGGCACAGACATGTACACAGACACATACACACACATATACACAGGCACACACACACACACAGACATGTACACAGACACACACATGTATAGGGACACACACAACCCCCCCCTTACTTGTTAGGTGGCGTTCCTTGTCCCACTCCCAGCTCTTGTGCAGGACACACGAGGGGTGCACATGCAGGAATTTACCAGAGGGGGTAGCAAAGAGCCCGATGTCAGCTCAATAAAAACTCACACACATTCCAAAAGCCAACGCAGCCACGGAGCTCTCCTGCACCCGCCCCTGTCTTCTCCCATCCCCGCCAGACAGCTGGGCACTTCTGCCTCACTCGAGTATAAGCCAAGGGGGGCTTTTTCAGCATAAAAAATGTGCCGAAAAACTCGGCTTATACAAGAGTATATACGGTAACACTTTATTCAGATACACTTACATAAAAGTACCTTGCAAGCTGCACACAGGGTGGATGTGGATCACCAATCAAGCAGTCAGCCGTCACAAGGAATGAGAAGACCACTGTGGGGATAAGCTCAGACGTGCCATATCGAGGTGTATAACCAGCAGCGTCTCCAGCTCTCACAGAGCTAGCAAGAGACCAAATCAGGACTGGGGCGGGACGCGCCGCCTCCTTCTTGAGGCAAAAAAAAAGAAGAAGGAGACGGTACCTCGGAAACGTGTTGCGGCCCTCCCCGTCCTGATTTGGTCTCTTGCTAGCTCTGTGAGAGCTGGAGACGCTGCTATCCACATCCACCCTGTGTGCAGCTTGCAAGATACTTTTATGTAAGTGTATCTGAATAAAGTGTTACTTGCTTTTACTATCATACTGACCCAGGCGCCCTCTTTCTGCTGTTTTTGTTTGAGGGAACTACATTGAGCACTGGTGAACTGTCAACCCCTCATGTACAGTACATCCAGTTGCAGAAAACTTCACTAAGATTTATTATTGCCATATTTTGCAATTATTTTAAAAAAGATATTATAAGTGAATCTCCTATTGTGTTTACAGTTACCAGCTATAATATACTTGCAACTTACACATGTGGTGGAAGCCATGTTGAACAAAGATTCTTCTTAACAATAAATCTCTTTTTTTGCATTAGTTGGGGATAAAAATATACATGCTTGAAGGACTAGCTCACCAAACTATAGGTCATAAAGATGGATAAGTGAGCTGAAGCCTAAATTTCATGAAATCCTAAAGAAGTGGGGTCCTTTAGTTTTGTGGCTTGAAATTATTCTCTGCGGCTTTTCATGAATCTATCGCTTTAATTTTTAAAGGGTCATTATACCAAAACAATAGTTCAGTTTATGGTAGGTGCTGAGAAATTAAATACATTGAAGGTTTCATATTTCTTCTTGAGGCTTTATTGGTGAGATCTCCATACTTGACTTGCAGGGTCTTGTTGAGGTTTACCACACTCCCTGTTTTTATGTATTTATTTATTTTATATTATAGACAATGCAACAGTAGAACATGCAAAGATGGACAGAACCATCCAAACAGCCAGGTGGACAAGAACAACATATGAAAATATAGCAGAGTGATTTCACTGTTTTAGTAGCTATGGCTTCCATGATATCCTAGGCTGACTTAATCAACCAGGCTCTGTCTACAACTAAAATAACACTTTTGGATAGACTGACCTTTTAAGCTGTCGTTACATAAATGATGTACCACCTTTTTTTTTTCCGGTGGGTGAATCCTACCTTGTTTTTGCTACTTTCACAGCACTGTAGACTTGCAAGGATCTGACTTTCAATAGCATGTACCCAGGAATCTCTTTCTTCAAAACTGCCGGTCTCAAAATGCCATGTTTGCCCAGTACTGGATACAATGATGAATTCAAAGTTCTCTTCTTTAGAATGAAAAGGGAATGGTTAGGTACTAGTCAGTGTGATATATATAAAACCACATATATACTACAATTTGTAGTCTGTACATACAGTAACACTATTTTGTTCTGATTAGTGGTGTTTAGTGGAAAATATTCACTAATCCCCTATTCAGAAGCTGTGCAGAAAAAAAGTTTAGTAATTCTCTCTATATTAAAAGTTCTGTAATGCCCCGTACACACGGTCACACAAAGTTGTCGGAAAATCCGATAGTTCTAAACGCGGTGACGTAAAACACGTACGTCGGGACTATAAACGGGGTAGTGGCCAATAGCTTTCATCTCTTTATTTATTCTGAGCATGCGTGGCACTTTGTCCGTCGGATTTGTGTACACACGATCGGAATTTCCGACAACGGATTTTGTTGTCAGAAAATTTTATATCCTGCTCTCAAACTTTGTGTGTCGGAAAATCCGATGGAAAATGTGTGATGGAGCCTACACACGGTCGGAATTTCTGACAACAAGGTCCTATCACACATTTTTCATCGGAAAATCTGACCGTGTGTACGGGGCATAAGACTGAACATACATAAGAATAATTATATCCCTTATTTAAACAGTGTGGGAGCAGGATCTATAACTATATGGCATTTCAATTGTTCAGGAATAATTGGGTATCCGTGTGAGTTTTTGATGCAATGAACAGCATTAAATAAATCTATATCTTAACAACACAAAGTATAGGACCCATTTACGTACATAAAAGCTTAGAGAAACAGTACTTTCGTTTAACATAAATCAGGTTTATATATCCTGCTGGGTGCATAAATTGCAGAAATAATTCTGCAGTTTGTTTTTCTCACTGTGAAACAACATTATGGATATTTTTCTTTTTGACTATAGAATTGAGCAAATCCTCAAGTGCATTATTTTCTCTTCTAAAATAAGTATGGGGTGCTCAGTAATGCTGAGCCCTGCTAAGTCTGCTGTATGGTCCTAGCTCTGACAGATCAGTTCTTCTAGGCTTATACCATTAGTGTAAAGAAGGATAATGATGTGCAAGGTGTGGTATTTCATAGCGACTTATCGGATTCAACTTAAGCGCAATCGTAAAGTAGTAATAGATGTTTTGTGGTGGATTGTTTTTGGCAACATAAATTTGCTCCTAGGGGTTTTGCCTTGTGGTATACCCCTTTGTGACACAAATAACATGGTAATGGCAAATAACACCTTTTCTCAGGAAGCGGGAAAGAACAGCAAGAAGTAGCTGGGGCTGATTTAGCATGTTGAAATTGCCAAGCCATTTTTACTTGCCCTATTCAAACAGGACACTGTGAAATATCAAGTCATTCAACTACGAGGTCTTAAGAGATTATGGGTCACTAGTGTCCTTGGGAACTAGGTAGCTCACAGTTGTATTGGTAATCCAGTGTAACGTGCCTTTTGAGGCAGGACCTTTTTGTATGTGACCTACCTACAAGTGTGGACCTTTTTGTATGTGACCTACCTACAAGTCTGGACATGGCTAGGTTCTTGCAGGTAATGCACTAGGGTTGAGCAATTCATGCAACCCTCCAGTGAGCATTGGGCCATGCAGAGCTAGGGGCTATAGCAAAAGACTAGGGGTAACAGTCAAAAAGCATATTCATTACTGTGTGCAGTGTGCCCTTTTTTTCCTTTACAATGGAAACTGGATTTTTCAATTCATTAAAAGCATTACTAGGCAGTCAAATTGACCACAAACATGTTATATTTATCATTTAGCACTTTATTTAGGTCTTTTACATATTCTGACTATTAAAATCAAATCCCAAAGATTACCATGATTCCTTATAACACCCTTAGCTTGGTAATAGTTTTAATGAATTGAAGGAAGGAGCCGTTTGAGGTGGTGGTAAAATAATGGGTTTTGAGCTAAATAATAATTTATGTAGAAAAAAAAGACTTTCAGTAGTTATCCTTCTTCCTCATTCCCCCCCCGGTCACGATATACAGAAGTCTCGCCATCACCTACTGTGACACATTCAGTCGCCGCTGCATCGTTGTGGGGATTTGAAATCCTTTTTAATCTCCTAAACATACCTTGTAAAGCTACGTATAGGAGGCATTGTAATTGGTCGGCGCCGACCAACCAGGACCCCGCCTAACACGTCCTGTCAGCGATGGAGAAGAGGAGGGAAAGCCATGGGGATTTCAAATTCCTGGACCGGTAAAGCGGCGACCTTGTGTCTCACAGCGGGTGATCGTGGGACTCAGGTACAGTGGGACCAGGGGGGTGGGGAGGGGGTCCAGTGTAAGTTCACCTTACATATTTTCTTTAAAGGTGAACTTACACTTTAAGTTCTCATTTCATGCAAAAAAAAGAATAATTTCATTTCTAGTCAGTATTTCCATTTGTGAATTGAACATTCTTAGAAGATAATTAACTATGGGATCATTTAAAGAATATGAATATATATATATATAAAATAATGCATTCATTTAACGATTTAAAGTTTATGTCCATCGTTTTTCTTTTTTTTTAAGTTCCAGATAGAGTGGGGAAGGGTTTGAACTTCTGTGAGCATGTTACTGCTATCCAGGGCTCGGTTAGAGAGATTTCCCCTCACTTCCTGTCCTTCTGATGTTTTGCAATACAGGAAGTGAGGGGAACTCACCAACAGCAACACAGTCTAAAATAAAAATGCTTTTCTTTAGCAGAGTAGAAAAAGGTTAAAACTGCTGCCAGATTTTAATTTCTGATTGTGTTCCTATTGCCTCACTTCCTGTCTGGTAGAACCATTGTCAGCAGGACTGAAAGGTTATATCTGCCTAACAGAACCTCAGATAGCAGTAAAAACCTGACAGGAGTTCAAAAGTTCTACCAATTTTTTCAAAACTATAAAATAGTCTTTGGCTTGACATACACTTTAAGTTTAACACCAGTATCACAGACTGGGTCACATCCTGTCAAGCAAATTGCTGTGGGTACCATGTTTTCCTTCACTTCTGTTCTTAGAAATTACTAAAAAAGAATTGGTGTTCAGAGGAAGACAAAGAGTTCGAGAAAGACAAGAAGGCAACTTGCAGCTATGGTACTATTCAGCACACATTACATTGCTCCGCCATTTTACATAAAAAAACAGATCATTGTCCCCGCCACCCAGAATTACAGAAAGATACAGCTTTTTATGCTCTTTACCTGTTTTATAAATGTTTCTTAAACTACCAAATGTTTTTAATTTCCACATTTTGCGCTTGGCTGGAAGGCGATCCCAGAGAGCAAAGCAGAAAGAATAAAGGAAGAAAGAAAGAGAAGACAATGGCAGAATTAAAGGATAGACGGGTATCAGGACAACATCAGACACACAGTAAGCATTACAGGCTAGGGTAGAAAGATCTAAACAACTGCACAATAGCTTATCACACACACGAAAGCACACGCATTATGCAATAGTTCTGGAGAGGCAAAAAGATAACCACATAGGTCCCATTTTAGTTTTGGGTCTGACAACTATTTAATTATGAACTGTGTAGAAAACTCCTGCGCTGTCAGAGGAATCCTATACTAAGGGGACACTGCTGCAACACACAAGGCTGCTCCAAAACAGACAAAACAATATTACACTAAAAGAGTGGTGGCTGCGCTGTGATGAGAAGGGGAGGGGGAGGGGGTGGGGGTGGGGGGTAGGAGGGGTGGGGGCTATACTAAATAAATAAATAACAAATGACCTAGAATTGAGAATAATATGAAAGCGTGCTCACAAATGTATAAATATACACACAAACAAATAACCCTAGATGATGTATAAAAAATTTTGTGATCAAACCAAAATGAAAAATGAAAATAAAAATAAAAAAGCTGGGAGTGTGTACCAGCAAGGAATGTGCAGGGTATGTGAATCTGCTAAAAAGGAAACATAAATCCGAAATCTATCATAATATCATGAAAAAGTTCACCAATGACATTACTAAAGCCATGTATATATAAATAAAATAATCAACTGCTAATATAAGTACACACGTGATTGATAGACACAATAAATACAGGATAAATATACATAAGTGTCCATAAAAAAGTCCCAGTGATTGATGTTGGTGTCCCGCCAACACTTGGCGAAAAGATAGAAAAGGTAAAAAATAATATTAACAAAATGACGACAGTCCCACCACCAGATGTGCCAATCCTGGGTATATAGAAAATATTGATGAATCGGGGGGAAAGAAGAAACCAGTGTGCTGACAGGTGGGGGCACCTTCGTGTTCCCAGGCCCCTTACCTTACAGCTGTAAGGTATACAGCATATGCAGAGGAGGCCCCGCAGACGAGGAAGTCCAACGGTACAGCAGGTGGTGTTGATTGAGAATGCCGTATGTCATATGTGGAAAACAAAGAGCGAGTGGTATATGGTATGATACCGTTTGAAGTAGAGACACAGGTGGGGGAAAGGGGAGGGGGGGGGAGGGGGGGTTGCACTCACTTTTAGACAATGAGCGCACGCCTCAACCCACGAGCGCCGAGCTCGTATAGTCCCATAGTTCTCCTCTGAAGAAGTCACGTGACGTGACGATACGCGTCAGGAGCACGGGACGCTGCCACACACTAGCTGGATGTGACGAGCTCGGCGCTCGTGGATGTTTTACCCCCCAGCTGTTTTTAAATGTAAGTGTACGAATTTATATGAATGTTTCAATAAATTATAAGACATACGGGATTATGCTATGTGGGGTTTCTGTTTTTTATATACCGCACTAAACAACTCTGCACAACGGGTGGTGAAATTGGAAGCGGGGAGATTCCCTCAGAAGATTCAGAGTCTGGGACTATACGAGCTCGGCGCTAGTGGGTTGAGGCGTGCGCTCATTGTCTAAAAGTGAGTGCAACCCCCCCTCCCCCCCCCTCCCTCCCCTTTCCCCCACCTGTGTCTCTACTTCAAACGGTATCATACCATATACCACTCGCTCTTTGTTTTCCACATATGACATACGGCATTCTCAATCAACGCCACCTGCTGTACCGTTGGACTTCCTCGTCTGCGGGGCCTCCTCTGCATATGCTGTATACCTTACAGCTGTAAGGTAAGGGGCCTGGGAACACGAAGGTGCCCCCACCTGTCAGCACACTGGTTTCTTCTTTCCCCCCGATTCATCAATATTTTCTATATACCCAGGATTGGCACATCTGGTGGTGGGACTGTCGTCATTTTGTTAATATTATTTTTTACCTTTTCTATCTTTTCGCCAAGTGTTGGCGGGACACCAACATCAATCACTGGGACTTTTTTATGGACACTTATGTATATTTATCCTGTATTTATTGTGTCTATCAATCACGTGTGTACTTATATTAGCAGTTGATTATTTTATTTATATACACATGGCTTTAGTAATGTCATTGGTGAACTTTTTCATGATATTATGATAGATTTCGGATTTATGTTTCCTTTTTAGCAGATTCACATACCCTGCACATTCCTTGCTGGTACACACTCCCAGCTTTTTTATTTTTATTTTCATTTTTCATTTTGGTTTGATCACAGGATTTTTTATACATCATCTAGGGTTATTTGTTTGTGTGTATATTTATACATTTGTGAGCACGCTTTCATATTATTCTCAATTCTAGGTCATTTGTTATTTATTTATTTAGTATAGCCCCCACCCCTCCTACCCCCCACCCCCTCCCCTTCCCTTCTCATCACAGCGCAGCCACCACTCTTTTAGTGAACTATTTAATTATGATGCAGGTCCAAAGATTTTTTTTTTTTTATCCAAAAACAAGTTTTTATTGAGAAAAAACATATAGAAAAACATACCGACATTATATTTGTAATCAATATAACAATTTACCTTGAGTGACATCATAAATGGCTGCACCGCAGTTTGTATAAATAATCTAGCATTTCCTGAGACATTGAACAATCTATCTACTTGGCTTGTAAACACCTTAATACCCCCTTTTATTATTCATTTTTTTTTTTTATTGTTTATTATTACTTTTATTAAATAATTAGTTAACATCCCCCAGTGTCTCACATTGGATATGATAAGAAGGCAAATTATACACTGGTATATACCAGGGCCGTCTTTAATATTGATTGGGCCCTGGGCAAAGATTTTATTGGGGACCCCCCAGCTCGACTCAAAATGAGTTTACTGCAGCAGATCAGGCAACGATTGTGATTGGCTGCCAGAGATTACAACACATCATTACAGCTCACAGATTAGTTGCTAGAGGTTACAGAACATCATTACTGCTCACTAATTGGATTCTAGAGGTTACTGAAAATCATTATTGCTCACTGATTAGTTGCTAGATCATCATAATCATAACCTCTCAGTGCAAATTGCGGGTGTGGCCAAACTGCACTAGCATTGAGGGTTGCACTATGTACAGGGTGCAGGGTTGGGGGTGCGCTTTGTGCAGAGTGCAGGGGTGAGGTGGGTGCAGAGTGCAGGGGTTAGGTGAGTGCAGAGTGCAGGGGTGAGGTGGGTGCAGAGTGCAGGGGTGAGGTGGGTGCAGAGTGCAGGGGTGAGTTGAGTGCAGAGTGCAGGGGTGAGGTGAGTGCAGAGTGCAGGGGTGAGGTGAGTGCAGGACTGAGGTGGGTGCAGGGCTGAGGTGGGTGCAGAGTGCAGGGCAGAGGTGGGTGCAGAGTGCAGGGCAGAGGTGGGTGCAGAGTGAGGTGAGTGCAGAGTGCAGGGGTGAGGTGGGTGCAAAGTGCAGGACTGAGGTGGGTGCAGAGTGCAGGGGTGAGGTGGGTGCAGAATGAGGTGTCTACAGAGTGCAGGGGTGAGGTGGATGCAGAGTGAGGTGGGTGCAGAGTTAGGTGGGTGCAGAGTGAGGTGGGTGCAGAGTGCAGAGTGAGGTGGGTGTAGAGTGCAGAGTGAGGTGGGTGCAGAGTGAGGTGGGTGCAGAGTGAGGTGGGTGCAGAGTGCAGAGTGAGGTGGGCGCAGAGTGCAGAGTGGGGTGGGTGCAGAGTGGGGTGGGTGCAGAGTGGGGTGGGTGCAGAGTGAGGTGGGTGCAGAGTGAGGTGGGTGCAGAGTGCAGAGTGAGGTGGGTGTAGAGTGCAGAGTGAGGTGGGTGCAGAGTGAGGTGGGCGCAGAGTGCAGAGTGGGGTGGGCGCAGAGTGCAGAGTGGGGTGGGCGCAGAGTGCAGAGTGGGGTGGGTGCAGAGTGAGGTGGGTGCAGAGTGCAGAGTGAAGTGGGTGCAGAGTGAGGTGGGTGCAGAGTGCAGAGTGAGGTGGGTGCAGAGTGAGGTGGGTGCAGAGTGAGGTGGGTGCAGAGTGAGCTGGGTGCAGAGTGCAGAGTGAGGTGGGCGCAGAGTGCAGAGTGGGGTGGGCGCAGAGTGCAGAGTGGGGTGGGCGCAGAGTGCAGAGTGGGGTGGGTGCAGAGTGAGGTGGGTGCAGAGTGCAGAGTGAAGTGGGTGCAGAGTGAGGTGGGTGCAGAGTGCAGAGTGAGGTGGGTGCAGAGTGAGGTGGATGCAGAGTGAGGTGGGTGCAGATTGAGGGTGCAGAGTGAGGTGGGTGCAGAGTGAGGTGGGTGCAGAGTGAGGTGGGCGCAGAGTGCAGAGTGGGGTGGGCGCAGAGTGCAGAGTGGGGTGGGTGCAGAGTGGGGTGGGTGCAGAGTGAGGTGGGTGCAGAGTGAGGTGGGTGCAGATTGAGGGTGCAGAGTGAGGTGGGTGCAGAGTGAGGTGGGTGCAGAGTGAGGTGGGCGCAGAGTGCAGAGTGGGGTGGGTGCAGAGTGAGGTGGGTGCAGAGTGCAGAGTGAAGTGGGTGCAGAGTGAGGTGGGTGCAGAGTGAGGTGGGTGCAGAGTGCAGAGTGAGGTGGGTGCAGAGTGAGGTGGGTGCAGAGTGAGGTGGGTGTAGAGTGAGGTGGGCGCAGAGTGAGGTGGGTGCAGAGTGCAGAGGTGCACAGCTCTCCTCCCACCCAGATTTTAATACAGAGCTCCACTCCCCCTAAGTACAAGGCTGTCCTCCCACAAAGCCCCCCCCCCCCATTCCAGTACAGAGGAAAACTCTGTGTACTCACAGCATGTTGTCCTCCGATGTCCGTGGAGCCTGCCAGTCCCAGAAGCAGCTTCCCCTATGCAGAGTCCCCGCCCCCTTCCTCCCCTGCTCTCATAGATCGTGCGTGTACCCGCGGGATGAGAAAAGCCGCCGGAAGAGGAGCGCTGTCACTTGGAAATACACAAGCCGTGCTTGTGTATTTCCAAGTGACAGTAGCGAGCAGCCAGCATGCGACCAGCACCGGAGGTGGCCGAACTCCGGCGGGCAGTGCAGGGTTTAAGGGACGGGCAGCGCAGGGCCCCCAACAATGACAGGGCCCTGGGCAGATGCCCCTTTTGCCCCGCGGTAAAGACGGCCCTGGTATATACATCTGGAAAAAATGATTTCGACAGTATGACATATGATATCTCACATACCCATACCCAACAATCTGCCCACAACCAAATCCACCGGGGCAAGCCCAGGGACATTTAGCCAGCATCCCCAAATTTTCTCAAATTTCTGTGGGCAACCTCTGTGTTGGTAAATTATTTTTTCCTTCCGCAGGAGTTCCCCTATAGCATTAATCCACTCTTTATGAGCAGGAGGCTCTTCTGATATCCAATGTGTCATTATTAGTTTCCGTGCCATAAACATAACTCTAGTAATTGCCACTCTAGTACTTTCCTCCCATCCCAGCTCATCTATTACATTAAGCAAGCAGTGTTTTGGATCAGTGGGCATCGTAACCTAAAATACCCTGTTAACGGTATCCACCACCCCCCTCCAATAGAGATGGAGCTTTGGGCACCTCCACAGTAGGTGGATCAGGTCCCCATGTTCCCTTTTACATCTGGTACAGAGTGGAGTGGGCCGAAGGCCCATAACATGCAATCTATGGGGGGTATAGTATACTCTAAGAATGATATATAGTTGTGTCAATCTCTGCGTGACGTTTAGAGAGCAAATAGGTACCGCCTGCAACACCTCCTCCCATTGATCTCCATCAAGAGGACCAACATCTTTCTCCCATTTTGTCCGCATACCCAAAGGATGTTTACTTAGAAAGCTCTGTAGTAGCATACTGTAACATTGAGAAATAAATCCCTTAGTGTTGGTAACCCCTGCAATCAAATTAAACAAAGGTGTGGGTGAGGTGATCCAATCTGAGGATTTACTCTGAGCCACCACAGCATGTTTCAATTGCATGTAGTAAAACTGCATGGACTGTGGTAACCCAAAGATCCCCCGTAGAGCCTCAAATGTGTGCATTTTCCCATTTTGAAAGATCTGTCTGATATATAGCACTCCATATTTCCTCCACTGCGCCCCATGTTGTATCTTGGCTATTTCTGGGTACGTAGCATTAAACCATATTGGGCTGTAAACTGTATACCCTGTCACTCCCTGTATATATTTGGTCTTGGACCAGATTTTATGAATTAGATCATAGGTCGGGTATTGCTTATTTGACTTAGCAAAATCCAACGCCTCCAAAGCCATCGGAACAGAGTCTCTTTTTACTGTGTGTAGCATCACCATTTCAGAGGAACTACACGTAATTCTCTCTTTCTCTGTGTTTGTGTGCATTAAACCTATTAATTGCTGCAGCTGCGCAGCTACATAGTAGAGCCAGGGATTGGGAAGGGCAAGCCCACCCTCATCTTTAGGACGCTGGAGATGTTCAAGTTTAATCCTGGGTGCACGGCCTTTCCATATAAGTAATCTAAAGAGGGAATTGATAATTCTGAACGTCTTTAAGGTCACTACCATGGGTGCGTTATGAAGTACATATAAAAGTTGGGGCATTAAAATCATTTTTATCAGATTCACCCTGCCTGCAACCGACAGACAGAGCGAATTCCATGTTTTAATCAGTTCTCTAAATTTTTGTAGCAGTGGGGAAACATTTAATCTAGCGTAATCTCTGATCCTAGGTGTCACCTGGATCCCCAGGTATCTGAACGAAGTAGTCAGGGGTACCATGTTATTGTCAGGTGGGACCCCCCCTTCATCAATAAGCATTAGAGAGGATTTGGTCCAGTTAATCTGGAGTCCCGAGTACCTACCGAACTCCACTATGGTGGTCATGGCTTCTGTGAGAGATTTGTCTACGTCTCCAAGCAGGATCATGGTATCGTCCGCATATAGCATCAGTTTTTCCTGCTTGTCTCCGTATCGAAATCCGACAATGTCAGGGTTAGCCCTTACTTTAATCGCGAGGGGTTCTATGGCTAATGCAAAAAGCAGGGGTGACAAAGGACACCCCTGCCTCGTGCCTCTCCCTAAATTAAAGGTGTATGACATAGCTCCCGACGCCCGAATAGCCGCTTGCGGGTTGTGGTACAACAAGCGCACCCATGATATAAATACTTCTCCGAACCCGAAACGCTCAAGGACTCCCCACAAGTACTCCCACTCAACGCTATCAAAGGCCTTCATAGCGTCCAGTGATAGCAAAGCCCTTTGCCCCACATTGTCGGCCGCAGATTGCATATTAAGATAGAGCCTTCTCAGGTTAACCGCTGTAGACTTATTGGGCATGAACCCTGCCTGATCCGGGTGAATAATACTTGTGATGGCGCCGTTTAATCTCAGCGCGAGGACCTTGGCTAGAAGTTTAATATCACTCTGTAGTAAGGATATGGGCCTATATGAGCCAGGGTCTGTCGGGTCCTTTCCCGGTTTCAGTATGAGTACTATATTCGCCGTGGTCATAGAGGGGGGCAGCCTCCGTTTCTCCCGAGCCGCATTGAAAACCATTAGCAATTTAAGCAAAAGTATTTCCGCGTATTGTTTATAGATCTCTATAGGTATCCCGTCCGCCCCGGGGGCCTTACAATTTGGGAATGCCGCCAAAGCCGTCTGTAGTTCTTCTAAAGTGAGGGGGGCATCTAGAGCCTCCCTTTGGCTATTGGTGAGGTGTGGGAAGTCAATGTCCTGTAGATAGTCCACAAGTTCCTCCGGGGTATATTAGGTCCAAAGATTTTAGTTGTCTAAGTAGCACATAAACTTGAGGTGTCTTTTAAAGAAACAAAAAACAAACAAAAAACAGGTCACCCAATACTGGACAGCCTGCTGAAAACCTTAATGGCATCCAGTCACCTATACAATTCTGTTGCTCCCAACCAAGATATGTCTGTCATTTCAGGAATTCTAATGTAAAATTAAATGGTTAAAACATGCTACAATCTTCTTCTAACAAGAACTTTTTTTATATATATAATAATTCTACTTACAATTAGACTGCACCCTGTTGTGTCTCCACACATATTATGGATTTTTCTATACAATCAGACCAATCACACTAGTGCAATTCATTATAAGTAAGAATGTCTGCATTATTTAAAGACGTAAAAACATTACACCCTCACAATGTATTTAATGCACAGATAATTCTAGACAGAAAATAGTTTAGAAGTAAAGTGCATGTGTAGTTAAAAAAAATGCAGTGCATCTTTTAAGTATTTCCTTTTTACTTTAAATATATATGTTGATCTGCCCGAAATCCAAAGAGCTCCTAGCTTCCTTTGGTAAGCTGACAGCGTTGTCTCTGCCGCATTGAAACCCCAAGCAGTGTTGTCAACCCTGCTGGACTATAAAACGTCTTTGCCTCTTGTCATCCCAATAACATGTGAGGGGAGGGTTAGTCTAGGTGAACTGAACAGGGCTGACATTTTTGTTTGGGATTTCACTGCAGAAGAGGCAATGTTGTCAACTTATGAGAAGCTCACTGGATATCTGTCAGGATCACCAGGTATTTTTTCAATACTTGCAGTGATTGTAAGGAGACAATACATGGAGAAATAGGCATGTATTGCAGAAATATACTGGATATCTTTTTATTTTGCTCACATATAGTTATATATATATATAATACAACTACACTAAAAAAGATGATTCTGTCTTTGTATGGAGGTGTTAGCATTATCTGATTAAGTTCAGAAAGACAAATAATCTTCTATTGTAGTCTTTGCAGCAGGTAAATGAGCATTCATGACTGCATGAAGAGCCAGAAAACACAAATATACAAAGAGAGAGGTGCCCAGAGGCGCCTCTCTCTTTGTGTTTTTCTCAGTGCAACTGGAACATGGTTTCTGTTCCCCTATGACAGCATCCCTGAGTGCTGGGTTCTCCATCTTCATCTTTATGGTCCCTGGATTTTTACCCTATTTAAAGATTATGGACTTTTGTCATTTTACCCCTCTTGTATAAGATTTCCATGCTTATTTATTATCCATTTAATACTCTGGGATATCTTTGCTCTAGTTCCTTGCACCTTTACTTGTATATAGAAAACACAAATATGTATACCATACCATCTGCCTGTCCTGCCGAGCCCTCTGTTTTTGAGGGAGTCATGTTTTTCTTCCTCCCCTTTTTCTTTTTGTCACTTAGTGGTGATGGTGGAGGATCCTTGTTGCTGGATGGGCTGGAAATCACATCCCCAGTGGAGCTGCTCTCTATTAAAAGAGGTAAAAGATCCTTACTGAGTAGTACTAGCTATGAAAAAGTAATGTGTCATCATACAAAACAAGTACATAAGTCACTATTTTATAACCAATGTTATCAATGTATAATCGGATGAAGGAATATTAAACTTCTGACAGGTTGTAGGTACAAAACATAACTTAGCCCACATTCACATTCGGCTGATTTGGCATGCGATTTGGCTATTGCCGGCAATGGCACCGCCGCATCGATTCTCAAAAGTAGTTCCTGTACTAGGTGTGGATGAATGAGAAGATCTGGACAGCCACACACCGGGATAAACTGATTAAATTCTTCTTTTTATTTGTAAAACAGGATCATAAGATACATAAGACACCACTGGAGTGGTACAGCACACTGTACTACTTTTGGCGACTTTTGTGGGTGATTTGAATAGACATCTGTGCATGTCTGTCGGATGTCTGTCAAATTGCCCCTGAAGTCGGACTGCATTGCCAGTTTGAAATTGAGTGATTTCTAACCCGCATAAGTGTGAACCTGGGCTAAATATGTTTGCATGAAAGCTTCAATTTTTTTTTATTTTAAACATCTCCATTTTTCATATAGATCATAAGGCTAGAGCATCAACCTTATGTGTTTTGTGAGTTCAGTAATAACCAGATTGTAATTTTGCAATAAAACTTTATTTATCCATGGACATACGGATTTGCAGAACATGTTAAAAGCATTTGCCATGGTTCAGGACCTACTGTGTAAAACTGCTTTTGTACACTACTAAATTGATTTAGCTTTTCAGGAAATTCATGTATTCATATTGCCTGACAGAAGTAAACTATGATCTATAAAATACTGCCTCAAACTAGGCTTTTTACAGTGATCTTCTTTAAATCCACATAAAAGGTTGTAGTTAAATGCAAAAATTAGTATGTAATTATTTTTGTTCTCTACAACTATTGTTATTATTCACGATTTATATAGCGCCAACAGTTTACGCACAATTACAATGTTGAGGGGGGATAGCACAATTACAGTACAATACAGATGGGACAGGAGGGTCCTGCTCATAGAGCTTACATTCTAAAGGGAGAGGGTGGTGGTACAAAAGGTAATAGATGTGGGGAATGATTTGATGGGGTTGTTAGGTGGGTGTGGGATAGGCTTCCCTGAATAAGTGAGTTTTCAGGGATCTCCTAAAGTGGACAGGTTAGGGGCTGATCGGATATACCGAGGCAGGGAATTCCAGAGGATGGGAGAGGCTCTGGAGAAGTCCTGAAGATGAGCATGAGAGGAGGTAACAAGGGAGCTGTCTTATCCTGGACAGAGGTCTGTATTCATTGAAAGAAGGAACATCCAGATTATGCAGGAGTGTATTGGAGGCTACATGGAGACACAAGTGTCATGGAGGAGCAAGGGGGAATACTTGGAGACACAGGGACACAGAGCTGTGACCTTGAGACCACAAACTCATACGTGGTCAGGGGATGCACCTGGATTCACTGAGCACACTGAAGTCACTAGATGACATGCTGATTGCGAGCACACTTAGAGCCAGTGGAGTCAATAGATGACATATGGACTGGGAAGGCACTTGGAGTTACTGGGCACACTGGAGTCAATAAGTGACGCAGAGAGCACACTTGGAGTCACCAATACCCAGAGGGTGGAGGCAGGCACAAATGTTACAGGAGTTATGGGGATACAGGTAGGTACTGTAGTAGGAGGGGGCTTTGAAGAAGCAAAATGGGAAGTTGCTTTAATGCAGAACCATGCTTTGTTTCACAACTTAAGGCTGCACTAGTCAGGAGTGCTGCCAACTGGCCGTGGGGCTGATCAGGAGCGCTGTCTCCTGATTGGTGGCAGCACTGCAGCTCTGGGTGTGCCACAGACAAAACTCAGTGCTGGATCACAGGAGAGGTTTGTGTGACATTACCCCACCTCACTGTCTTTTATGGGGCCTCCCCACCCCTCAAGGTCCTTATTTCAATTGGAAAGCTACAGTAGATTTTTTTTTGTAATCAGGAGAGCCAACACATCAGATGCAGGGAATTTCTTTATTCAGAGCAGAGACCCTTCCAGTCAATTAATTACTGAATTATTCCATAAGAAATCTTGGAGTCCAGGATTTGGTGAACTTATGCCACGCACACACGAGCGGACTTTACGGCAGACTTTGCCCGGCGGACTTTTCGACGGACTTTATGAAGGACTTTCCAAATGAACGAACTTGCCTACACACAATCCACCAAGGTCCGTTGAATTCGTACGTGATGACGTACGACCGGACTAAAACAAGGAAGTTCATAGCCAGTAGCCAATAGCTGCCCTAGCGTGGCTTTTTGTCCGTCGAACTAGCATACAGGCGAGGACTTTTCGACCGGACTCAAGTTCGACGGATAGATTTAAAACATGTTTCAAATCTAAGTCCATCAAACTTTTGAGAAAACAAAGTCCGCTGGAGCTCACACACGATCAAATTGTCTGACGAAGTCCCGTCCGCCGGGCAAAGTCTGCCGTAAAGTCCGCTCGTGTGTACGCGGCATTAGTATTTTTTAGATGGATCAGCTGAGGGAGTAGCTAAAGCTGAAGGACAAAATAATTCAGAACCAGATCTTTGAGCAGTTAAACATGGAAAGTATTCCATAACTTGAGATGCAGAGGTAGACAAAGATTGGAGAAGACTGGATCTATCTTTGCAGTGATTACATAAGGTTAAATATAATGTGCCATCTTAGAAAAGTAGTCCACCACTACCTAAATAACCATACAGCCACCAGAAGAAGCAAGGTTTTTAGAGGTGGTGTGTTTTAATTGGTGTGTCGTGGAAGTTCTTTTTAGCTTAGATTTAAACAGATTTAGTATCATTTGTAATGAAAAAAGTTAATTTTTTTTTATACATATACCGCAGTTGTTCTTTATGGAACCCCTATTGGTGGTAAACTCCCTTTGAGCTCCCATCATTTTCTTTTGTCGTAGAGGTGGCACCAAAGTTCTGTGAGAATGGGTAGCAGAAGAAGAGTGCCTATAGGTGCATAGGTAGGAGACTTGGTTTGGGCACAAATTTCACAAGCTTTTACATCCTTTTCCTCTACACCGTGCACATGCGCACTAGCGCATCAGAGTACGCACATGCGCACTCATGCATCGGCACATTGGCGTACGCCAGGCGGGCTATTTAAACTGAGCTTCTGCATAGACTCATTGCTGTTTGGTCTGTTCTGACCTGTTACCTGTGCTGACTCCTCTTCTGCCTGCTGCTCTGTTTATCTGCCTGAACATTACTGACCCGGCCTGCCTGACCCTGCACCTGCTCATCCAGCCTGTCATGGCTCTGCTCTGCAATTCGCATCTGGTTCCTGCTCCAGCTGCGATTCCAGCCTGCCACGACCCTGGTCTGCCTAACCACCACCAGCCTGCCTGCTGCACATCCATCCATGGACAACCAGCCTGCCTGCTGCACATCCGCCAACGGACAACCAGCCATACAGATTACAGGACTGATCTCAGGCCCTCCTATGGCACCTTGCTTTTGTGGCTGCTGTCTCACCTTCAGTGACCCACAAGCCGGTGCGGTACGAGAGGCCCTCCTCTACACGTCACGCTCACGAACCAGGTACGTGACATGGAGCCAGACCACAAAGCGGTTATATTACCATGTGCAGATAAATTAGTGTTGAGGATTTTTTTCATGAAGCTGGAGCTGGGCTGTAACCCAATACTGAAAAAAATATTGTTGACAAAAGGATTGTTTTTGGGCAGTACCAATAGTTTACTGGCACATTTGGATTTAAACACTATAATTTGCCATCAAAATAAACTCTGAAGGTTTCTTTGACGGAACTCCGACGGAATTCCATTCAAGCAGTCTTGCCTACACACGGTCAAACCAAAGTCAAACCAAAGTCCGACCGTCAAGAACGCGGTGACGTACAACACGTACGACGGGACTAGAAAAGGGAAGTTCAATAGCCAGTAGCCAATAACTTCCGTCTCGTACTTGCTTCAGAGCATGTGTCGTTTTTGGTCGGAACAGCATACAGACGAGCGGTTTTCCCCGATAGGAATTGGTTCCGTTGGAAATATTTAGAACATGTTCTATTTCTAGGTCTGTCAGAATTTTCTAAAAAAAAAAAAGTCAGATGAGGTATACACACGATCGGAATATACGATGAAAAGCTTCCGTTGGACTTTTTCTGTTGAACATTCCGCTCGTGTGTACGCGGCAAAAGAAAGACTAATAGAAAAGTTTGGTTGCTATAGGCAATACCAGTGTTTTGACTTTCCTCTAGTTTTCAAGGCCAGGCCTTGGTAATGTGTCTTGATTGTATCTGCCATCTGTTTGTATTGTTTGTTTTTTATATTAAAGATTTTATGCAAACCAAATAAACAAATGAGGTGATAAGTTGATTTTCAGAGGAAAAGAGAACAAAAAATATTCAGCTGTGAGACAGTTCATTACAATTAAAGATAAGCAGACAAAACAATTAGTGTGGCTGTTTGAAAAGAGATAATTAAAACACGCATTCCAACAGAGATGATAACCTTTCATATGCTTAGAACCCAGATGGGGTAATCGTGCTGAAAAAACAAAATTAAAAAAAGAAGACGTCTAAGAAGCAAGTCAGTCATGTAAATCACTGTAAATGTTCAGCTGCATTTGTGCAACAAAACGCTTTTGGAAATACATCAATAACGTGTTAGAAGTTCACCTGTCAGCTGTATTGTGCTTTATAACTGATTTCTAATGACTACAGTCAACTCTGTATTAGTGTTAGTCATACAACAAGAAAGGGGGCTACATATAATATTAAGTATATGCAATAATACAGAAGACAGTCAGACTGCAGACGTAGTACCAGTAATTGTCAAAAGCTGCAAGATAGGCCCCAGAAAATGGTTAGAGACTGGCAGCATGGTACAAGTGTGGTTGGAGACTGGGGACGTGCAGCAGAAGACTGATGCTGCGTACACACGAGCGGACTTTACGGCAGACTTTGCCGGCGGACGGGATTTCGTCGGACAATTCGATCGTGTGTGGGCTCCAGCGGACTTTGTTTTCTCAAAAGTTGGACGGACTTAGATTTGAAACATGTTTCAAATCTATCCAACAGACTCGAGTCCGGTCGAAAAGTCCGCTCGTCTGTATGCTAGTTCGACGGACAAAAAGCCACACTAGGGCAGCTATTGGCTACTGGCTATGAGCTTCCTTGTTTTAGTCCGGTCGTACGTCATCACATACGAATTCGACGGACTTTGGTTGATTGTGTGTAGGCAAGTCCGTTCATTCAGAAAGTCCGTCGTAAAGTCCGCCGGGCAAAGTCTGCTCGTGTGTACGCGGCATTAGACTTAGTGCACATTACAAGAGACTACTAGATATCCCTGCAATTACATGGCCTTTACAAACCATTGCTCCTGCACTTTTGCTCTTTACAGTACAATTAAAATCTACTGTCTCCTACCATAACTGAAAAGAACAGAGAAAAAAATTGAAAGAGGAAAGGGAATAGACAGCACAGAAAAATAAAGGCAAAAGTATTTAACGCAGACCTTGCAGTACAATACATGGTCTACTTTTAAGATCTGGTCCTCCAACCCCTGTAAAAATCATTGCCTCATAGTGTTTCAAAACTGTACCTGTAAATAAAAAACGTACCTAATTCCTGTCTACCACATCACTAGGCATCACATGACATCAACTATTCTTCTCAGGAGATCCCTGGAGAATAAGTGCCTCAAAATTTTGAAGACACTCCAGTTCAAGAGCATCTACTCTGGCTCTACCTGGAAGGATATTACCCTTGCCTACAGGTACATTTTTGCAATGATATAAGTCATAGCTCCCAACTGTCCCTGATTTCGAGGGACTGTGCCTGATTTTGAGCAATGTCCCTCTGTCCCTCTTTCCGCCTCACTTGTCCCTCAATTTGGTCTGATCTATAGAGTATATAAAATGCACTTTTTATCTTTCAAAAAATGTTCCCAGTGCTGAACCTTTTATCCAATTTCTAAACTGCAGCATGTGTAAATGTCAAAAGCCAATATAAAGGAATAGTAGTGGTTAAAAAAAAGCCCTTGTGGGTTTAACTAATCTATTTTCAGGGTTAATTCTTCTTTAAGGGGGTGTGGAAGGGGGCGTGTCCTATGCCTACATACTTTTGCTAGTATGTGTCCCTCATTCCCCTCTCAAAAAGTTGGGAGGTATGTATAAGCCAGTGGTTTTTACAAAGGTGGAAGGCCTGGATCAAAGGTAAGTGTAGCAAATTGATTTCTTTCCATGGTCTGAGAGCTTGTTCTGGCAGTACAGACACCATGACACGGTGTTGCAGTTCTGACAGTGCAGGTACTGTCATACCATAGGATATTTCACACAGGGATATGATGCAGAGCCACAGTCCAGGAATGCTGATCATCATACTATTTAAGGTCATGCTCTGATCACTTCTGAGTAAGCAACTAGTTGGTGAAAAAATGCTGACTATTGGCTGATGATGTCTGAAAGTAACACAAGTACCCAAGGGCTACAGGTTTTCCACCAAGAATTTATATATTGTTGGCTATGAAAATAAGAAAGAATTTGCACATTGCTCCAGTAGGGTTTCCATTATAAACTGTTTGGACGCTTTATAGCAAAAATGCATCCCCTGTAAACAATGTGAGCTTGAAACCAAAGTGGAAAACTACATCCAGATCTTCATAATCAAGCCTCCCTACATGTCCATGCTGCAGACTCCAAGAGCACAGACCAAGTCACTTTTGCAGCATAGAAGTCAGACTTGGCATATCCATGAATAACCTCTTTGTTCACTAGATGGCAGTAAACTCATATTATAGGCTAGAGAATGAGAACGGTTGAAAACAAGATTCTAAAACTTCCAGTATGACTAGTCCATCAATTCAAAGGCAATCAAACCTTTACCTTAATCAGTGATACATATTATTCTTTGCATGTATAAAGAACACATCTTTGTAAACAAAACTGGTACTTAGGTATGTAAACTTAAAGAGAAGTATCTCTATTGCCCATAGAAATCAGTGATTTTTCTTATGTAAGATCTAATATGAAAAAATGAAATAGTAGATGGATAATCATGTATTTGGGCTTTTGAGGCCTCAGACCTAAGGCTTTGTCCTTCTGCCACACGGCCATATCGATGTTGGGAAAGAAAGCTGTGATGACGTTGGTGAATCATATCCCTATCCTTTGAAACATCAAGGATGTAAAAATTTTGTTTTCTTTACCTGTTTTTTAAGATCTTTCTGGAATGATTTGGCCTCATGTACACGGGGTGTCAAAAACACTACTTGTATGAGCATTTGGCGCTTTTTTTTTACCCTCAATGTTAACCTATGTGTCTTTGCACACATAGGTGCTTACAGGCATTTAGAGAAAGAAAAAAAAAACATCACTTGCACTCGTGAGAGGAGCGTTCCAGTAGAAAAAAAAGCTGAACGTGTGTAAACGTGTCTAAACATGGCTAAGCGCTAGGTGCATTTAGCACTGGAAAGTTCATTCATTTCAATGACTAGAATAAATTATTATTCTGGGCAATGACATGAATGAACTAGGCACAATTTTAATGCTGCTTTTCTCCTAGCAGGAGAAAAAGGCGTTCAGAAGAGCTGGACAAATGGCCAGAGTACATGAGGCCTTTAAGTTGAGGGATTTTGTCTTTCAGGCTAGTGTTTTTGCCTTCCAGAGATTTTAGGTGTACCCCTGCTGTATTTATAGCCTCTTTAAACACACTTGAGAATTTTTCATGCAGGTTACCCAGCCATGCTCCCAGTTCTTTCCTTGTGAACATGCCAAGACTCCAAGAGTTGTGGTCTGAAAAGCAGAAGAGTTGCCTGGCGACTGTTCAAGGAGTGGGAGGAACTGGTCCATTTGTGCTCTTTGCTGTGCTGATTATCGACTATTGTAGCATTTGGTCTTCATCATGGCACCAGCAATGCAGTGGGAATATCAGGGTCCCTAAACTGTTGCGAATGTAGGGGCTAGAAACTAGCATGGAAAACACTACTACTACCAAAGTTGCATAATCAGGCCTCCATAGATGTCCACACTGCACATACTAACTTGTAGTAAACCCTCACGGTTTTTCACTTTAATGCGTTCTATGCATTAAGGCAGTGGTCATCAACCCCGTCCCCAGGGCCCACTAACAGGCCAGGTTTTATGTATTACCTTGGGAAGATGCAGACCAGAATACTGCAATCACTGAGCAGCAAATGATATCACCGGGTTGAACCGGGACCAACCCCAGGATCGGGTTGATGACCACTGCACAGGGCCGTTTTTAAGGCAGGGCAAAAGGGGCAGCTGCCCAGGGCCCTGTCATTGTTGTGGGGCCCAAAGCAGCTGCCTCATACTTGCCAACTATCCTGGTTTAAATTCCCTCATCCCTTGAGGTTTTAGTTCCGTGCTGTGTGCCAATATCTCAGTGTGAAGAGCTGCTACTAATGCTGACCAGCTCTGCCCTATGGTTGTGTACAGATGACTCACCTGCAGACCCTGTGTTTGCAAGTAAATTACCGGCATTCATATGTAAATAGCAGCGGCATTCATATGTAAATAGCGGCGGCCGGCGGCATTAATATGTATAACATGCCCCCCTGAGGTCATTTCCACAGTAATCTCTAGCAGCCAATCAACAAGCAGAAATCATGTGCTATAACCTCTAGCAACAAAGTGAGCCATAATGTGTGCTGCAACCTCTAGCAACCAGTCACTGAGCGGTAATGATACACTGTAACCTCTGGCAACCAATCGCAATAGCTGCCTAATATGATTCAGTAAACTGATTTCGAGTCCAGCTGCTATATATTATATGTCTCAGAGCAGGTGGAGAGCAAAACTGCATGGGGGGGGGGGCCCAAGAAAAGTTTTGCCCAGGGTCCAATCAATATTAAAGACGGCCCTGCCACTGCATTAAGGTGAAAAACCTTTTGTACTGCAGCACTCCCCCCCCTCCCCCCCTTTTTCTTACCTGGACCCGATCGTTCCAGCGACGGGGATGAGCACAGCAGCTCCAGCCGCTGTCTTGGATCCTCAGTAACATGGGAGTCGGGGGCGGGACTGAGTCCTGCTGTCTGTGGCAATGGATGCAGCAGGACTACACGAGTGCCCCCATGGAATGTGGCTCTCTCGAGAAAAGGAGGAGCCAGTAGCGCCGCGGGGGAACCCCAGAAAAGGAGGATTGGGGCCACTCTGTGCAAAACCCTTGCACATAGGAGGTCAGTATAACATGTTTGTTATTAAAAAAAAAAACAAAGCTTTACAATCACTTTAAAATACACTTAAGGACCAGAAGGATTTGTCCTCTTAATGACCAGGCCATTCTTTGTGATACAGCGCTGCGCCACTTTAACTAACAATTGCGCGGTCGCGCGATGTTGTACCCAAACAAAATTGATGTCATTTTTTTCCCACAAATAGAGCCTTCTTTTAGTGGTATTTGATCACCTCTGCGGTTTTTATTTTTTGCGCTATAAACAAAAAAAGAGCGACAATTTTGAAAAAAAAACGAAATATTTTTACTTTTTGCTATAATAAATACCCAAATAAAAATGTAAAAAAAACAAATTTCTTCATCAGTTTAGGCCAATATGTATTCTTCTACATATTTTTGGTAAAAAAAAAAATCGCAATAAGCGTATATTGATTGGTTTGCGCAAAAGTTATAGCATCTACAAAATAGGGGAAAGATTTATGGAATTTTTATTATTTATTTACTTTTTACTAGTAATGGTGGCGATCTTTGATTTTTAGCAGGACTGCAACATTTCGGCGGACAGATCAGACACTTTTGACACCTTTTTTGGGACCAGTGACATTTGTACAGCGATCAGAGCAGAGCTAAAAAAAAAGCCTCTGATTACTGTCTGTTTACATACACAGATCCCCGTTCTGGCTCTCTGAGGAGCGATTGCGGGTTGGCTCCGGAGTTGCACTGCGGTCGAGCTGCTGGTGCCCCCTATACCCCTTAAAGCGACCCCTGTACAGCTACGGCGATTCGCGCAGGGGAGCCAATCTGCCACCATATAACGACAGACGCTAGTCGGCAAGTAGTTTAATGGTATTCAAACCTCTTTTACACAAGCTAGCTAATAGTAAAGGTTTAAAGGATTAATGGCCTCAAGACTTGCGCATTAAACTGATGAAAAGATGATGACCAATTGCCTGCTAAAAAATTTTCTCCAGGTATACAAGCTTCTAACTTTCATCATTGTTTGACCAATAACTTTGGACAAGTATCAACATTTGTAATGGAATTCCCTTCACAAGACATATCATTTTTAGCAATGCTTACTTGTTGTTGGTGGCCTGTTAGTTGGTGTATCAGTCACTGTGGGACTGCTAACATCTTTTAATAAGCCATTTATACTGGCTGATGGGCCGCAAGAAGAAATAGCTCTAGGAGGTCTCTTTCCAGGTACTTTCACTGTTGTTCTCAAAAGGTCCATCTCCTTCCCATGTGTGTTGTGCAAGTAGTCCTATAAGACAGGTGAAATACAAATGTGATTAACAATTTAGTTATTCAATACTGAATAAAAGCGTAGGGAGGGAAAAGCACATGCAGTACATCAGATATCTGTTTTTTCCATTTATTTATCCTATCTAATCAAAGGAAGGCTTCTCTATCTATTTAGCTTATGCCTCTACTGATAACGTTGGCTGTAATTATCACCCTCCTTATTGTTACCATGCTAGTAAAAGCATTTTATAGCATCCTCTCGTAGCTATGGTCTCCAGTGGTCCATGCGAAACAGCAAAATAATGAATAGGGCCAATGAGAATAAAAAAAATTGATTTCTGCAAATATAATCTGACATTAAAAGTGAAACATTACAACAGCACCACAATTTTTTTTCAATGCCATAGCCACTAAGAGCAGTTGCTACTACTCTGATCATAACTTTAACCATACAGTATAAATGTAGTGTAAATAATACAATAATCACTCAAGGAAGGAGGGCCTAACCCCAAGTGGACCAGTCCCCTATAGCGATTTAAGTATTCCCTGTTCCTGCAAAGGATACCTGCAGCAGGAGACTAGTGAATTCTGCTTTCTAATAATTCAGGGATGCACTGGGCACTCTGCTGATGATCTGCACCTGCCATGCATGGTCTGAGGCATACCAAGTAAACAAACCTCTCCTCCTTGTCCAGAGGCTGCCAGCTGAAAGGAACCAGTTTCCAAGGAATTATCATGGTCTCATCTAGTGCAGGGGTCTCCAAACTTTGTAAACAATAGGCCAGTTTACTGTCCTTCTGGCTTTAGGGGGCCAGACTAAGGTCAGTGGGAGTAAAAAATTCCCTGGCATCAGTGCCCCATCATTGGTTTTAATAGGAGGAATAGTGCCCCATTGTTGATATCAATGAGAAGAATAGTGCCCAGTAGTGGAAATGGTACTCCATCATTGGTGTAAGTTGGTGGAATAGTGCCCCAAGGGCCAGATAAAGGCAAGCAAAGGGCCACAGTTTGGAGACCACTGATCTAGTGCATCCAGCATAGGAACCAGACTACCTCTCCTGACAAAAGAATGACTCGCATTTCTTCTGCATTGTGAAGACAAGGCAGCACCGAAATGGTATCCAACTAGTGTACCTGCCTGAGGCAGGATCCCATGATGAAGAAAGAACCACCTGTTCTGGAAGACCACAATGCAGGTGCTTGATCCCCAGTGAGAGACACCCCCAGGATATGGGGAGATAAATCCGTAACAGCCAACTGAACAAGAGGCTGATTGATCACAACTGCTCCATAAAGACAGACACCATGGAGACAGGTGCAATAGACTATTCAGGAGCTAGACCAGTAACAGTGGAGAAAAGTAGACCATGAGAGGAGGGTCCACCAACAACCCCCGCTTCTGAAAGGAAGGATAGAGGGGTAACTTCCTGTCTGGTGATGAGAAACCTGAGAATAAACCTGCCGTGGACCTTTTCAGCAAGAAACGGTTGATTACCCTCAACTACAGCTAACAGGCAGTTTCCAATGCTAAAACTTGAAAAGCCATATCTAGCTGAATCCTGTAAGTGTGGGAGATGTTGCCCAAAATGATCCATGATACCTACTCTCTTCACCAGAGGTCATCTGGGTATCCCATAATAGGGTAGTTGGGAAAAGGCACTAGGCCAAACACAGAATGCAAAGCTCTGAGATGTATCAGGTGTGCCTGAGTGACCCTATTTAGGAGCTGACACAGGAAATGGAACAAGGGATCCAAGGGTGTAAGAAAACCACAGTAAGCAGGGAACCTGCATTAATTGGTACATTAGCACAGGGAAGAAGGAAAGCAGTTACTAAGGCGTTTCAAGGGATTAGCCTGTGAATATACAATAAAGGGGTATGCTCTGCAACTGAATGCTCTAAAGGCAAATTAGTCACAGACTCACAAGGATTCACAATCAGCCTCCCACTTGTAGAAGAGGGGGAGCATCTTTATGCAGTAAAGGGTTTTAGTTGGTTTCTGACTTACACTTTCGTAGGCTACCTGAGAAACAGGTTCTGAGGGTCTGGGAGCACCTACTGCAGTCCCACTCTTTCCTACATAAAGGAAAGAGTGGGAGTCAGTCAACCTTACCTTGGACCCCTTACATTGAGGCAGTTGTATGCTCTGGCCTCCCATGGAATGCTTAATGATGGTACCAAGTGTACAATACAATAATACAAGTTATGTACAGTATAAACTTTTCTGGATTATAGTATACAGTATACAGGGATCACAGTGACTAAATATTTAATGCAGACTTTCCAGGAGCAACAGTTGCTATTTTCAACATTGTTATTTTAGCTTTGATTTGTTTTTTGCCCATTTTGTTTTATAATAAAGTACCCACACTTATTTATCCCTTACAAAAAAAATTGTGTGCTACAGAAAGAAAGAGAGATTCCTGAATATACTCACATTAATACTTGGATGATAGAGTAATACTCCATTACTTGTCAATGTAACATACTTCTTCTTCCACTCCTTGTTCAGAGAATTACCACTGCGTTTCATTAAAAAGCTCTGCAATGTAAAAAGTACAAAATGTTTAAAAGCCATCACTGTTTACTGTTCAGAATTATTAAACAATATAAGGAAGCAGTGGTCAACTTTCTCCCCCACCCCCCCAGCGTTTGTCCCCTAAATTCTCCAACAATGCTTCATCTTAAACATTGTAAAGTTTTTCAATGCCAAACATTAAACTGCTTAACAGGGGTAGGGGCTGGGATCTGTGATTTGTGTGGTATTGAGGATAAAGCAGCTTATGATACACTATGTAAGAAGCTCCCATTAAATAAGACATTAGATTTTAATTTCAGGAGACCAGCCTGTATAATTTGGGCTGATGAAAGGAAATGCTGCATTTCAGCTTTAAAGTGGTTTTTAAGCCACTTCTAGAAAATGCTATAAAAAGAGGAAGCTATAGCTGGAACTGGAAGTGAGATAAGGTCAGAGGGTATTAATTTGGGCAAAATTGGTAGTGTAACTATAAGACCAAAGACCAATGTGTTTAGGCTGGCAGAATCGTATTGCAGCCTCAGAACAAACAAGGTGAAAATATATGTGTGTGTACAAAATTAAAAGGCATGTTCACAAATGCTAGAAGTTTGGTTATTAAAATGAAAGAACTGGAACTGATGATACATGAGAAGGATTTACTCTTCATGGGAGTATCAGAAACCTGGTTTGACAGCTCACATGACTGGCTTGCGACTGTCCAGTGTTACTCACTATATCGAAGGGGCATCAAAGGTAGAGGGGGGGGGGGGGGTATACCTATATGTCAAGAATGCTTTGCTAGTGAATACAAGGGGTGACAATATTATTAGTATTATTATTATACAGGATTTTTATAGCTACAACAGTTTACGCAGCACTTTACAATATAAAAAGGGAGACAATACAGTTACAATACAACAAAAATACAAGAGAGTTAAGAGGGTCCTGCTCATAAGAGCTTACAATCTAATAGCGTGGGGCAAGTGGTACAAAAGGTTATAACTGGCCTCCCATGGAATCCTTAATGATGGTACCAAGTGTGCAAGTGGGGATGAGCTGATGGAAGTGATAAAAGATTAGTTAGAGGCGTAATAGGCTTTCCTGAAGAGATGAGATTTTCAGGGATCAATTAAAGGCAGCCACAGTAGGAGATAGCCATACAGATTGCGGTAGAAAGTTCCAGAGGATGGTAGAGGCTCTGGAGAAGTACTGAAGACAAGCATAGGAGGAGGAGACAAGGGAGCTTGGGAGCAGGAGGTCTTGAGAAGAGCGGAGAGGACAGTTTGGGTGATATTTGGAGACAAGATTGGTGATGTAGCTTGGGGCAGAGTTGTAAATGGCTTTGTATGTTGTTGTTAGTATCTTGAATCTAATTCACTGGGCAATCAGAAGCTAGTGTGGGGATTGGATTTGGGGCTGAAAGGACAGGTCAGAATCTAGGATTACACCTAGTACCCTGGCGTGAGGAGAGGGATTGATGGTTGCATTATTGATCTTGATAGAAAGGTCATGAAGGGGGGCATGGACAGAGTGGAATATTATCTGCTCGGTTGTAGAGGGATTTAGTTTAAGGAAGTGGAGCGACATCCATGCTGATATGTAAGTTAGTAATGCGAGAAGAGACTGAAGGAGTGAGGTGAGGAGTGGAGAGATAGATTTGGGCATCATCGGCGTAGAGATGGTATTGGAAGTCATGGGAGGTTAAAGTGACAAAGGGAGGAGGTATAGATAGAGAAGAGAAGGGGCCTTGGGGGATCCCTACAGAAAGAGGAAATGGAGAGGAGGAGACAGCATTGTAGGTAAGACCCCATACACACCATTGGATTTTCTGTAGATTTTTATCTTCAGATTTATCAAAACCATGTAGTGCAAGGGTCTGCCTAACTGCATACAAATTGAAACTCTTAAGGTTTGACCTCATATTATATGGTTTGGGTAAATCTGAAGACAAAAATCTGCAGAAAATCTAATAGTATGTATGGGGTCTTACACTGAAGGAGCGATGTGATAGGTAGGAGGAGAACCAGGATAGATGGGATGTCTTTAGAAAAAATATAGAAAAAATATAAGGCTGATTGGTCACCATCGGCATTCCAACCCTACAAAGAATGCAGTAAGAAATGTAAGAGTATGATCATGGCTGTTAAAATAGACTATGAGACACACATTGTTAATGTTAACCACTTCCATACTGGGCCTATTCTGGCACTCCTCTCCTACATGTAAAAATCATAATTTTTTTTGCTAGAAAATTACTCAGAACCCCCAAACATTATATATTTTTTTAGCAGACACTCTAGGGAATAAAATGGCGGTCATAGCAAGTTTTTATCTCGCACGGTATTTGTGCAACAATTTTGCAAACGTTTTTTAGGAAACAGTTTTTTTTTGGAAAGTTTCATGATTTAAAAAATAACAAAACAGTAAAGTTAGCCCAATTTTTTTATATAATGTGAAAGATGATATTACGCCGAGGCTCTCCTGCTGCTGTCAGTCAAATCCTGTGACAAAGGAGTGGGGAGAGAGCGAGGCCGATCTGCACTGTCTGTGTATATAGATGCAGACGGCATGGCTCAGGATCGAGTCTTTAGGTGTACCACAATAGGAAGCTGCTTCCTCTGGTATCACACCGAGAAGAGGAGGAGCCAGGAGTACCAGTGGGGGAATTTAGCCATGTTATAGGCAGACTGTTATTGCTAATCTTTAAGGACAGCTTACTGACTAGAATGGTACCAACTGATTGGCAAAAAAGCCAACGTGGTACCAAAATTCAAAAAAAGAGCCAAGATATGGTATATACCTGGAAAATACAGACCAGTTAGCCTAACATCAATAGTATGTAAACTTCTGGAGGGGATGATAAGGTACCATATCCAAGAAATTGCTGATGAAAATAGCATCATTAGTAGTAACCAGCATGGATTCATGAAAGATCGTTCTTGCCAGACCAACCTGTTAATATTCTATTAGGAAATGAGCTGTAATCTGGATAGAGGAAGCTCTGTGGACATGATGTATCTGGATTTCACCAAAGCATTTGATACAGTACCCTATAATAGGCCTGTTGGTATTGACAATGGTGTATGTACCTAGATAGAAAACTATCTATAGGAGCACATCCAGAGGTTGATGATAAATAGCATATTTTCTAAATGGTTTGGAGTTGTAAGTGGGGTACCCCAAAGCTCTGTCCTGGGACCAATTATCTTTAACTTGTTCATAAATGATATAGAGGTTGGTTTAATAGTTCAATCTCAGTGTTTGCTAATGATAAAAAGCTAAGCAGGGTATTAAAGTGATTGTAAGTGTTCGTTTAAAAAAAATAAATAACAAACATATCATACTTACCTCCACTGTGCAGCTCGTTTTGCACAGAGTGGCTCCGAACCTGCTCTTCTGGGGTCCCGCGGCTCCTCCCCGCATCAGATAACCCCCTGGGAGAAGCGCTTTTCAGGGGGGTTGCTGGCACGCTCCCGAGTCCAACATTCATAGATAGGCGTCCATAGATGTTGAATGCAGGACTCGGCTCGCCCCCCGGCGCCCACGTCATTGGATTTGACTGACAGCAGTGGGAGCCAATTGCTGCACTGCTATCAATCTATCTAATCAAGAGCCAAGAACCCTAGGCAGAGAGACAGCGCGTCCCCGTGGGTCAAGTTCTAGGGCTCAGGTAAGTAAAACAGGGGAGCTGGGGGGCCGGTCACTACCAGGTGTTTTTTCACCTTAATGCATAGGATGCATTAAGGTGAAAAAACACGTAGGTTTACAACCCCTTCACAATAGGATATAGAAACCTTACAGGGCCTCAATAAAATAGTGGAGTGAGCAGCTGTATGTCAGGTGAGTTTCAATATTGAAAGATTAAACTAATGCATTTGAGGGCTAAAAATATGAATGCAAGTTACTCAATAGGGGGAGAATCTCTGGGGGAATTGAGGATAGAAAAGGATCTGAGGATCCTAGTAGATTACAGGCTCAGCAATAGCATGCAAAGCCAAGCTGCAGCAAGCAAAGCTATCAGACTATTAGCATGCATTAAAAGGGGCATTTACTCAAGAAATAAAACAATAATTCTACCACATTACAAAACTCTGGTTCGGACACATCTTGATTATGCGGAGTCCAGAGAAGAGCATCAAAGCTAATAAGGGGGCTTGAGGACCTCAGTTATGAGGATGGACTACAAACGATAAACTTATTCTCCCTAGATAAGAGATGCTTAGGAGGTTAAATACCACTGCAAAGCGCCTCTGCAGAGGCGCATTGCCGGCGGTATAGCCGCGCCGTCCCATTGATTTCAATGGGCAGGAGCGGTAAAGGAGCGGTATACACACCGCTCCTTCACCGCTCCGAAGATGCTGCTGGCAGGACTTTTTTTACCGTCCTGCCAGCGCATCGCTCCAGTGTGAAAGCCCTCCGGGCTTTCACACTGGATACACAGCAGCGGCACTTTCGGGTCGGTTTGCAGGCGCTATTATTAGCGCAATAGCGCCTGCAAACCGCCCCAGTGTGAAAGGGCTCTTAGAGCGGTAACAATGTGGAATTCTCTTGGTTGGTGGTATCAGCAGGGAGTGTTGATATCTTAGTGAACGCAAAATATAGGAAATTGTAGTGACATAAACACACACATCAATTTTACCAACTATGTAACTATGTAACAGTGTGACTGAAAAGTATTTATTAATAAGGTTACTGTTGAGTTAAAGAGGAACTGTAGTCTTCTCACATAATTTGTAATAAAAACATCTTTGCCATTCTGAAGCTTCCCTCCAACCACTTTGCATATTATTTTATATATACTGTGATTCTGTACTTGCCAAATATGCTGCAGAAATCTCCCTCCACTGAGTCTGGCTGCAACCATTTTAACTGTGGGCAGCTGAAGCTGCTGCCTGTTCACTTCCTGGATTTACACAGACACTCAGAGGCACACCTCTAGCTCTGCAGCTCTGATTGGCCCTCCTATGACTCATCCCCCTTCCTATCCTGGCAAACTCTCACCAGAGTGAGAGAGAGAGAGCTGTGCATGATGTCATAAGCCTAGGCTTTTTACCGGACAAGAAATAGGAAGTGGGCTGTATAAGGTATTTACTGGCAGAAAAAAATGTTTTACAATCCAAATTTAAAACAACAAGGACAGAGGATTTAATATATGGAAAGATGAAAAAATTACTGAAGGTCCTTTAATAGTCCTCTGCCTGATAGGTAAAAGTGACTCTGGAGTTTAACTGGTGGTTAATATTATCACTTTAATTACCATATTTGCTATAAAGAGCAACAAGTATTGGTGGACCTTTAAAAACGTACAGTAAGGCTACATTCACCTTGGCAATTTAGGCCAAATTGCAGCAGCAGGAATCTTTTGATTCCTGCTGCTGCTGCTGTAAATGGCCTGGTGCGGACGCCGGTCCCGTTCACTATAATGACAGGTCACCACAGGTAATCACTGGCTGTCATTATAGTGAATGGAGCTGGCGGCCACACCCAGCTGCTTACAGCAGCAGCAGGAAACATACGATTCATCTGGTGTGAATGTAGCCTAAGTGCACTGTTAACAATTGTACCTCTGACCCCATTCTATATAACAGCTTTGCAGAAGTTGGTGAAGCTTTTTGTGCTGCAGGTTGGAAAAAAAAAATGATGGGAGTGCTGTATGAATGACACCCGAAATCCCAGCACTTCCTTTATTCTTGAGAGAACCCTGGTAGTAGTTAGGTGGGTCACATGGTCCCTCTAAGGCCCCTTTCACATTACCAATTTTACAGAGATTGTGACGCGATTTCAGGGAATGCCTGTTTAAACTTGAGGTCTATGGACCTCAACTTCCATCAAAGTCAGACCAAAGTAGTGCAGGGACTACTTTGAAGTGGGGGCGACTTGAAGTCGCACAGATATGAATGGGTATCATTGGGAATCATGGGGTACGACTTGTGATGCTACTCTGATGTCCAAAGTCGCCGGAAAAGTCGCACAAGTGTGAAAGGGGCATAACTCAACTCTGCTAGGATGGAGAAGGAAGAAAAGCATGTGTAATCTGATCTCCCTGTTATACAGGTCTATGTCAGAACAGTAGAACTTAAAAGAGCCTCATTAAAGTTTGACCTTACTTAGAGCTGTTGGTTGCAAGTAAAAAAACATGAATTATTCTTATGCAATGTAAATAAGAAAAACAAAGAAATACAAATGATAACACATTTTTTGGCCAGGAGCATAATAAAAGAAGTGCAAAAACACCCAAAATTCCCTTTAATGGTTGTTCTGTATAGTTCTTGTGCAACATATGTAAAAAAGTGTGGAAAAACATTCCCCCCTTTAGAAGTAACATACGAACTTCTCGCTGTGCCAGTGAAATCATTAAAGGTCATGGCTATGATCACAGTATTGTTACTTATCACAGAGTACAGAGTAACACCTTTAGAATAACATCTATGCATTTTCGCACATAGCAGTTTCCACATTGTAACAATGCTTTAGCTTAGAAAGTGTTAATTCTTACACCCATTTCTCATTTAAACTACAGCTGTATGTTTACCAGTGAAAGTTAGATTCATTAGGTGACGGCCATTTAAGGCCACAGAATGTAAACATGTAATATCAAGCCAAATATTGCTATTCTGCTTTGTGAATACCCAAAGAAGCCCTAAATACTACAGCATTCGGTGTTAGATAAATGCAAATAAGGATATCTAAAGCTGATCCTGCATGGATCGAAACTTGGCTAGTTCAGCAGAGATTGATCTATTGACTTGTGTACAACCAGCCTGTTAGGAAATTTTCTCTTGATCGGCACTGCTGGCTGTAGCTGGTGGTTCTGATGAGTGTATTCTAAAGGTGGGGAAATCTCCCTGCTGTCAGAATACAATAACTCAGTGGGAGGGATTTCCTCATCTGCTCCGCTTGGTTGAATGAATAAGAAAAAATGACTTGTGTATTGCCAGCAGAGGTCTGACCAGATAGATATCTACCAGATAGATATCTTGCAACTGTAGATCCTGTGGCTAACATGAATGTAACCAACAACAGGATTCTGGGTTTAATACTTCAACAAAATGGAGGCCATCTGCACACAGACATCGATTCCCTGTTACATGAATGTGAATAAGCTGAGGAAAAGATAGCTTCAGCTCCTGCTCTCTACCTGTAGAGAACTCCTCAGACACGTTTTGCCCTTTTTGGGGCCTAATCATAGAGGTTCTTATGATTAAGCCAAATCCCTGAAGAGAACAAAACGAGTCTAAGTCTACAGGTAGAGAGCAGGAGCTGAAGCTATCTTTTACTCAGCTGATGGCCACCATTTTGTTGATGTCTACTAGAGCCTGGAAAGCCAATCCTGTCTGTCTTGCACCAGTCTATTCATCTGCTGATCTACCTGACACAGGTTTTGGGGGGCATTTGAGCAGTACTATTTTCTTTGTTCTGGGTTTAATACTGTTACGCTAATTTAGGGGCCAGAAGATAATGTATTTTTAGCATGAATAGCTATTGATAGGGCTGCAGCTCTCAGGCCCAGTGGTGTCATCAGTGCCAGGCACCCAGGGTACTAGCTCATTATCTCATGCGGGATGCCCAAGGTCTCCACCCTACGACCACTAGCAATGTTTTTAAATTCAATGTTCCAGCACTGCAGTAGCGTTTGCTCTGCAGCTGCCAACAGACCTCCGATACCATGGCAGGCTTTCAGCTCAGAGCTGAGAAACTGCTCCTTGGGTCTGATGTATCACATGACATGGTTGAGGGAAGAACATTCCCTCACTCACTCTGAACTGCCACAGTAAAGTTTGCAATACTGAGATAGGGGGTATATTGAGGGAAGAGGATGGATGTGTACTTAAGGGGTTGGAGGTGCAGAGCTGTGCCCGGGGGGGGTCAAAAGTGTACCAGGAGGGTTTGAGGAGAGAAAGATGGGTACATGAGGGGAGAAGGTTGAGAGATGTTGCTTGCGAGGAGGGGAGAGATGTGTGTGTTGTGGTGAGGGAAGGGGGGATATATATTGGGTGGAGAAGAGATGTGTACCGTGGAGAGATGTGTACTGGGGTGGGGAGATTTGACCTCTGCACTCTATTCTGTGTGTTATGTACCCATGTCCCCTGCACTCTGTATTTTGTGTACTCCTGACCCCTGCACTCTGTGTGTTATGTATTATGTACTACTGATCCATCCACTCTGCATGTTAACCACTCTTTACCCCTGCACTGTCCGTGGCACACATGTATGATCCCTGCAATCTGTGCATTACATACTCCTGACCCCTGCATTCTATGCAATATGTATTCATGAGCTCTTCACTCTCTGCATGGCGCACCCCTGACCCCTGCACATACTCTTAGTAATGTACATACTCCTAGCCCCTGCACTCTGTGTTTTACACACTCCTGACACCTGCATTTTGTGTGTTGCCTACTTTTGACCCCTGCATTCTATGTGTTACCTACTCCTGACCCCTGCACTCTGCATTCCTTATAATATATTGTACATTATATACTTGACCAAAGTGTTAATCGTCTCAATAGATTCTGATTGCACTTTTTTAACGTAGGCTCAGCAAAGTGTGAGTTCTCTGTCTATATTGTGAGTGTATAAAAGCACCTGTATTGGAGGGGTTTCATTTTTTTTTAATTCATTGTACTGATGTTTATGCATGTGTGTGTGTGACTCTTGTTTGCAGCATGGTAAATAAAGCATATTTTGTGGGTACAGGGACTGTGGCATTTGTGTGCCATGTATACAGCAGGTAGTCTCACATTTAATTTAACCATGCCCCTTTAGGTCCCTTTCACTGTTAATACAATTTGACCACATCCACCATTTAATGCAGCACCCTATGCCTTCTATACCTCTTCTGATTGCACAAGGGTACCGAAGGTCTTTTACAATTCCAGCAATGTGCCACTGCATCTTTCCTCATTGAAAAACATTCATACTGTATGTATGTAAATCTTAGCACTTAACTCCTCTCATTTGCTAACTTCTGGTCTGGTATATATACTATTTATTGAAAGTGTTTTGCTATATCTGTTTGATAAGTAACATAATTGTTGATCCTGACAGAAATCTAGAGGCGTTCCATGTCCTGTGCAATTTTCAGGCTTATCTCAAGCAGCGCAATCAGCCCTTCCAGTTCTACTTTGTGAACTACAGAATGCCTTCCACCTGAAATTATGCAGATGAGGAGAGGGGAGAGGTTAAGCATAAAAATGACATAGGCAGGGCTGACACAATTCTTGATTTCAGTGCAGTAAAGGCACTGTGTTGTCAATCCAAAACAGGAAATTAGGAGCTGAGTATATTTCTGCCAGGATTACCAGGCATTTGTCAGTACTTGAAGCATCTATAAAGTATTAAAACTTTGCAAAATGTGCACATATTATAGAGATGTACTGCATATGTTGCCCAGACATACACTTTAAGGCTTCATGCACATGGGGCGTTAGAAAAAACGAGCTGCAAAGTCACTACCAATGCCAGGAAAAAGCAGCTGTAAAAACACGCTTTTAGTAGCTTTTTTCATTGGCGTTATTGTGCGTTTAGCCTCGTTAGCTTTTAGCAGCATTTTTCTGCCTCTATTAAAAATCAGTGGTTCCCTATGAGAGCCGTCTTAACTCATTAGACCTTCAGCCCACTTGAATGGAAGTGGCATCCAAATTGGATCATCATGATCCAACTTGTAGTGCGACTTGTGCTCTGAGGATCCCCATGCCAAAAAAAACAAACTGCGTGGGGTCCCCCCAAGACCCATACCAGGTAACTCATAGAATGCAGGGGTCAGGAGTAGGCAACACACAAAATGCAGGGGTCAGGAGTGTGTAAAACACAGAGTGCAGAAGACAGGAGAAAAAGACAGGAGGAAGAAGACCGGAGGGAGAAGACGGGAGAGAGAAGACTGGAGGAAGATTTTTAATAAAGGACTTGTCAAAACCGTCTCTTGTTTTTATTTAAACTGCACTGCCCTTGTTTGGGGAAAATGGGTTGGGGAAAAATATATCTCATATTCATTCACATGGGGGGCAGGATCTGGGGGCCCCCTTGTTAAAGGGGGCCTCCAGATTCTGATTAACCCCTGCCCGCAGACCCCCACAACCACCGCCCAGGGTTGTCAGGAGGAGGCCCTTGTCCCCATCAACATAGGGACAAGGTGCTTTGGAGTGGGGGGCACAGAGCTCCCCTTCCCCAAAGCACCCACACTCCCCATGTTGAGGGCGTGTGGCCTGGTAAGGTCTAGGAGGAGGGGGGCGCTTACTTGTCCCCCGCTTACCTGACCTGACGCGCTGCATGCTCGGATAGGGGTCTGGTATGGATTTTAAGGGGGACCCCATGCCTTTTTTTTTGACTTGGCGTTTCCCCTTAAAATCCATTCCAGACCGAGGGTCTGGTATGGTCTTGGGGGGGACCCCACGCCATTTTTTTTCTATTTTGGCATGGGGTTCCCTTTCAAGATCCATAGCAGACTCAAAGAGAATGGAATAGATCTTAGGGGGGACCTCACGCCATTTTTTTTTTAAATTTTGGTGTGGGGTTTCCCTTCAAGATCCTCAGAGCACAAGCCGTACCACAAGTCGGATCATGATAAACGCTGTATCTTAACGTTTACACACGTTTACAAGCAGTTACAAGCATTTGGCATTTGAAATGCCGGTAAACTACTGTCCTAAATGCAATTTATCTGCTTTCCAAAAAAAAGTCAGTAAACTCAACTGCCTCTAAACTACTATAACGACTGAGTATACATGTACACATAAGATAACATAGACGATATAGATTTTAGAATAGAATCTGAGTGGCTCTATAATAACATGCACCTCATCCCGCTTAACAAAGATAAAGGGTATGGAGGAATGGGATTATTACGGTGCTTATAACAAATGGTACATAGAGAGTTAAATAATAAAAAAATATATACCGGTAATTTCTTTATTGGTACAAAAAGGGAAAAAAAAGGAGCAAAGTACATTTTAGCAATTAAAATCAATATAGAGCATATGCATAATACATGTATTGGGTTGCTGGTGTCCCAAGAAAGAAAGGTGGTCATAAATAGCTGTTGAATCCCAACATATTTCGACAATGATGGCTTCCTCAGGGGATAATATGGGACCTCCCTGAGGTCATGACAAAAATTTGTTCACATGTTATTATTGTATTATGTGTTCAATTACTTATATCTATCTTTTTTCCTTTTATATTAGAGATGGATCATTTGTGGTCATTTATGCCCACCTTTCTTTCTTGGGACACCAGCAAATCAAAGGCTGAGCTGTGACAGCTGACTGTCCAAGACCTTACTTGATTTCTAAAATATACTGTATACTTTTCAATATACAGTGCCCTTTCCTTGACATCAATTACTTCTCTCACCCCCACAGAGATCTGCTTCTTTTCCGCAGCTCAGTAGAAGGTAACTGAGCATTGCTGTTCTGTCCTCAATACCTTGCTTGCTTTGTGGAAGGATTCAATCGGAATGTGTGTGGGTTCTTCTTGTGGCAGTTCTTCCCACAAGAATCTGCAGGTAGCTGCTCCATGAAAGAATTAAATACAGCTCTCTACTGTGTCCTAGTCCACGCCTTCCATTTAAAATGCTTTGCAGAAGGCGACTAACAATTAAGGTGTTCGCTCTAGAGCGGCTGTGTGGGTGTTTGTCATTTACTGCTACACTGTGCTGCCAGTAAAGAATTAGCTAATCAAATGCTAACAAATTAGCATGTACCAAGAGGGACATTAATCTATGCACAGTGGGCATACATTAACTCTTGTTACACTGCATGGCCCCTATAAAGCTTATGTAATGCTGTGTAGCCCCCAGAACATGGGGAACTAGAAACACAAAGCAGCAGTAAGTGCTTCATTTCAGAAAATCAAAACTAGTGAGTAGTAGGTTTGAATAGAGACATACCGTAGTTATGAGTAATATATTCTTGTATGGGCATTAGGTAAAATAGTATATTATGCGTGTAAAGCGAAAAACATATTACTTTTTGTAAATAATCAGACTTTTCAAAGACCTGTCATTTACGCTTTTCATTCATTTAGTGGAACCTGGAGTTTAAAAGCTAACATTGATAACCATTTAAAAGTTCAGAAATAATTGAAAACCACCGCATAACTGATACCTAGTTATATTACATGGTTTTGTCAGTTTCATGGGATAAATAATACACTATATTGTCAAAAGTATTGGGACATTTGCCTTTACACGCACATGAACTTTAATTGCATCCCAGTCTTAGTCCGTAGGGTTCAACATTGAGTTGGCCCACCCTTTGCAGCTATAACAGCTTCAACTCTTCTGGGAAGGCTGTCTGCAAGGATTAGGAGTGTGTCTATGGGAATGTTTGACCATTCTTCCAGAAGAGCATTTGTGAGGACAGGCACGGATGTGGATGAGAAGGTCTGGCTCGTAGTCTCTGCTCTAATTCAGCTCAAAAGGTGTTCTATTGTGTAGAGGTCAAGACTTTGTGCAGGCCAGTCAAGTTCCTCCACCCCAAACTCACTCATCCATGTCTTTATAGACCTTGATTTGTGCACTGGTCCAAATAATTTGGTGGAGGGGGATTATGGTGTGGGGTTGTTTTTCAGGGGTTGGGCTTGGCCCCTTAGTTCCAGTGAAGGGAACTCTTGAAGCGTCAACATACAAAGACATTTTGGACAATTTCATGGTCCAAACTTTGTGGAACAGTTTGGGGACGGGCCCTTCCTGTTCCAACATGACTGCACACCAGTGCACAAAGTAAGGTCCACAAAGACATGGATGAGTGAGTTTGGGGTGGAGGGACTTTACTAGCCTGCACAGAGTCCTGCCCTTAACCCGACAGAACACCTTTGGGATGAATTAGAGCGGAGACTGCGAGCCTGGCCTTCTCGTCCAACATCATTACCTAACCTCACAAATGCGCTTCTGGAAGAATGGTCAAACATTCCCATAGACACACTCCTAAACCTTGTGGAGAGCCTTCCCAGAAGAGTTGAAGCTGTTATAGCTGCAATGGGTGGGTCAACTCATTACTGAACCCTACGGACTAAGACTGGGATGCCATTAAAGTTCATGTGCGTGTAAAGGCAGGTGTCTCAATACTTTTGGTAATATAGTGTATGTAATAAGCCCAATGCCAGCCAAGATCATTTTGTTTTTTAATTTTGGAAAGAGAAGGGATCGGTTAGAACTAGGGATAAGGTTCTGGTTCTATGCTACCATGGATTGGACGTGAATTGATTTGCAGTCCCAACGAGTTTATGGAAGAGAATTTTTTTTTTGACCATAATGCACTGTATGGCCTTTGAACTATGGCCCTTAGGTTTAGAAGGGCCAATAAAGAGGGTTTTGGTTAAGCACACTTCATTATTTTTAAAGGGAGGTGGGGTGGGGTGGGGCACAGAGCAGCCATAATATCAGTTTAATGGATGCTGTACATATGGAAAGCTAACAAACTGCATTTTTTATTACTTTTTATTGCCATTTTTTTAATTTTTGCTTGCACATAATTGAATAATGGAAATGAGCAAAGTTTTACCACATTCAAGAAGTTCTAGGAAAATTAGTGCAACTGCACTTGCAAACTGCACAGTCTATTTTCCTTTAGTAAATTCACCCCATAGTGTTGGAAGTATACTCTGAAGATTCAGTCTCCTCTTCTCTTCAGTGTTAACTCCTCACTCCCAGTTCTTCTTGCACACTTGAAGGTAAGCTCCAAGCGAAAAAAAAACACCTTTAATTGAAATATATTCCTTAAAAGTCACAAAGTATATAAATCCTATTTGGGTGCACCAAATGTCTTTCCAAACACAGTTTTTACCTTGTAAAAGTAATAATGACATCATCACTGTGCAGAGAGCTGCAGGAGGGACCCAGGAGGCCCAACCACTACAGGCTGCTTAAAGAAAACTACAGGGGGTGGCAGATACAAGACCAGTCACCCTGAACAAAGAGAGAGAGCAGCAGTGACCAGTCTTTAATACAAGACGCCAACGCTGTATCCTGGCCTAGGCAGACAAGGCCCAGGCCTAGAGCAGCACCTTGCAGGGGGGCAGCACGGAAAGAGCCCCTGCCGGCTTGCACTACACTGTTAGTGTAGCACAAGTCTTATGGGGTGGACTGGACTGAGAGGCAAATTAGTCTAGCGCCCCCATAAAGCCGGTATGCGGGTGGCCGGCATTCTGCAACTGTGGGGGGCTCCGCTTCTAATTTTGACTGTCCTATCATCCTGGACCACAAACCTTCCTCGATGTTTTCTCCTGAACCATTGGCATGGGTATATCTTCTTAGTCCTCTACATAAAATGATCATACATTTGTGCTTAAAGTAGAAATACAGGCAACACTTTTTTTTTCATTTTGGATAGAATAAGGGAGGGTTATAACCCCCTGTCAGTTTATTTTTTTACCATCCCTGTCCCATTGCAGAGATTTCCCTTCACTTCTTGCCCCATAGCCAAACAGGAAGTGAGAGGAAATCTATGCAAATTAAGGGAATCTATTGCCCCCCCCCCCCCCCCCGGCCATCAGAACTAGTGTCCCCACTCGAAAATTTCAGGGCAGGTCTTAAACAGCAAGGGGTGTGGCCTTGACAGGAAGAGGTGGGTCATATTTAAATTAGGGGGTACACGAGTTTAGTCAGGCCTAGGGCAGCACAAAACCTAAATACAATACTGCAAGACGCTCCTCTACAGATCCAAACATTTAGGCTCGGTTTTACAGTGGTGTGATGAGAGAACCCGTGCGAATCCAGCACAGGTTCCCGCATCGCACCCGACTCACAGACAGTTCACACTGCCATATGCAAACCGCTGGGGGATGTCAATACAAACTTAATGACATCCCCAGATCGATTCGCATATTGCAGTGCAAACTGTCAGTTCGGACATGAATTGGATCGCATGGGTGTGAACACCCTTGCGATCCGATTTTGGTGCGGACCAAAAAAGGGTCCTGCATGACTTTGGTCCAAATGCGATGCAAATTCAGCCATCGCACAGACAACGCATGTGATTTGCACAGCAGTGCGGTGCGAATTACATGCGATATCGCAAAGCGCACCAGTGTGAACCGGGACTTGGTTTGCTGCTCAGATTTGGTAGAAATACACACAATACACCAAAATTCAAGTAAAAAAAACACTTCTTGTATTTAGAATATATTTGTTTATCCTGGAGTCCAGCTTTAAAGTGGTATTAAAGCGGAGTTCCACCCAAAAAATGGAATTTACGCTTTTCCGGTTCCTCCCGCCTCCGGTGTCACATTTGGCACCTTTCAGGGGGGAGGGGGGAGCAGATACCTGTCTAATACAGGGAATTCCATTTCTGGGCATAGATACCCAAGCCACCCGTGGGTATCTACGCCACTTCCGGCGCCTCCCCCCCCCGCGCGCTATCTTTTGGGAGACACACAGGTCCCAGAAGACAGCAGGGACCAGTGGGATAGCGCAGCGCGACTTGCACATGCGCAGTAGGGAACCAGGCTATGAAGCCGCAAGGCTTCACTTCCTGATTCCCTTACCGAAGATGGTGGCGGCAGCACCCAACAGCCAAGGGATAGATCGGCTTCGGGTGCCGACATCGCAGGTGCCCTGGCCATGTAATGCCGCGTACACACGGGCGGACTTTTCAGCGGACTGGGTCTGGCGGACTTTTCGACTGACTTTCCGAATGAACGGACTTGCCTACACACAATCAACCAAAGTCCGATGGATTTGTACGTGATGACGTACGACTGGACTAAAATAAGGAAGTTGATAGCCAGTAGCCAATAGCTGCCCTAGCATCGGTTTTAGTCCGTCGGACTAGCATACAGACGAGCAGATTTTTCGACCGGACTCAAGTCCGTCAGAAAGATTTGAAACATGTTTCATTTCTAGGTCCGTCGGACTTATGGGGAAAAAAAGTCCGCTGGAGCCCACACACGATCGAATTGTTCGACGGAGTCCGGTCCAAGACCAGACCAAGTCTGCCGGAAAGTCCGCTCGTGTGTACGTGCCATTACTTGCCAGATCACCAGGTGAAAACAGAAGAGAAAAAAGCCTAAAAAAAAAAAAAGAAAACAAATGCAGCCACTGCATCTAAGGATTGGTAAGCTGCAATATATTACATTTTGGGCTTATTACTGCTTTAAATACAACACACAATGCCAAATAAGCCATTCAAGGAACTGGTACACTTATCTAGTTTTGATAAAGAAGAAGTACTTTTTCCATAAAACTTTTCAAAGACATATTACCTGTTTGATAGGCAGAGCTCGGCCGCCAGTGATGGGGTCACCTCGACTATCAAAACTCCTCTTCTCCATATCACTGCCCCTTCGGGTCTGCAAAGAGACAGTCGTTTCTCATTTAATATTCTCTTCCTTGAACAGGAATGCCAAATAGGAGACAAATAGCAGATTTCCAGTGCTTGGTACAATAGCAGTGCTCAGTCACATGGCACCAATTTTTATTTCAGCTGTGACTGATTTGACAAGGCGACTTTTCAATCACGTTTTGTATTCAATATAAGCAGCAGAGCGATGGAGCTGAACTCTTACCCAACACAAGGCACATCACTCATGCAGCTCCAAATGACATGGGCAGGATGGCTCATAGTGTCCTTAGCAGCAACTGTCTTTGTGAAAGAGGTAGAATGGCAGTAGGTAAAATGTTGCTGCTTGATTCTAATATGTCGTGGTGTGAATCCCAGAAAGTTGAATTATTTATGCAAGTCTGCTGTTCATTTTCTGACACCTGGAGGTGCATAACAGTTTGGCTCTCTAAGCGGCACTAATATAAAATAGTCACCTGTCACCACATTTTACTTTGTGGCATATTCATTTTTGATATTCTCCTTTCGTCCTTATAAAACAACACATCAACTTGTAATTTAGGGTTAACTAATTAGTGGGTACTTTTTGCCAACAATGTCTGTGTCTAAAGCTGGCCATACACTATACAATTTTCTTGTTCAATTTCCTTTATATTTACCTTCTACTACAGTGCCTTGTATTCACCCCCCTTGGCTTTTTACTTTTATTTTGTTACATTACAGCCTTTGGTTCAATGTTTTTTTAATCTGAATTATGTGTGATGGATCAGAACACAATAGTCTAAGTTGGTGAAGTAAAATTAGAAAAAGATATACATAAAACTATTTTTCAGAAATAAAAAAACTGATAATTGGCATGTGCGTATGTATTCACCCCCTTTGTTATGAAGCCCATTAAAAGCTCTGGTGCAACCAATTACCTTCAGAAGTCACATAATTAGTGAAATGATGTCTACCTGTGTGCAATCTAAGTGTCACATGATCTGTCATTACATATACACACATCTTTTTGAAAGGCCCCAGAGGCTGCAACACCTAAGCAAGAGGCACCACTAACAAAAACACTGCCAAGGAAATCTCCAAACAAGTAAGGGACAATGTTGTTGAGAAGTACAAGTCAGGGTTAGGTTATAAAAAAATATCCAAATCTTTGATGATTCCTAGGAGCACCATCAAATATATCATAACCAAAATGGAAAGAACATGGCACAACAGCAAACCTGCCAAGAGATGGCCGCACACCAAAACTCATGGACTAGGCAAGGAGGGCATTATTCAGAGAAGCAGCACAGAGACCTAAGGTAACCCTGGAGGAGCTGCAGAGTTCCACAGCAGAGACTGGAGTATCTGTACATAGGACGACAATAAGCCGTACGCTCCATAGAGTTGGGCTTTATGGCAGAGAAGAAAGCCATTACTTTCAGCAAAAAACAAAATGGCACGTTTTGAGTTTGCTAAAAGGCATGCGGGAGACTCCCAAAATGTATGGAGGAAGGTGCTCTGGTCTGATGAGACTAAAATTTAACTCTTTGGCCATCAAAGAAAACGCTATATCCGACATAAACCCAACACATCACATCACTCAAAGAACACCATCAACACAGTGAAACATGGTGGTGGCAACATCATGCTGTGGGGATGTTTTTCAGCAGTCGGACTGGGAAACTGGTCAGAGTTAAGGGAAAGATGGATGATGCTAAATACAGGGATATTCTTGAGCAAAACCTGTACCACTCTATGTGTGATTTGAGGCTAGGACGGAGGTTCAATTGAGTGGTTTAAGGGGAAACATATAAATGTGTTGGAATGGCCTAGTCAAAGCCCAGACCTCAATCCAATAGAAAATCTGTGGTCAGACTTAAAGATTGCTGTTCACAAGCGCAAACCATCCAACTTGAAGGAGCTGGAGCAGTTTTGCAAGGAGGAATGGGCAAACATCCCAGTTGTAAGCTCATAGAGACTTATCCAAAGCGACTTGGAGCTGTGATAGCCGCAAAAGGTGGCTCTACGAAGTATTGACTTTAGGGGGGTGAATAGTTATGCACATTGACTTTTTCTGTTATTTTATCCTATTTGTTGTTTGCTTCACAATAAAAAAAAAACATCTTCAAAGTTGTGGGCATGTTCTGTAAATTAAATGATGCAAATCCTCAAACAATCCATGTTAATTCCAGGTTGTGAGGCAACAAAACACGAAAAATGCCAAGGTGGTGAATACTTTTGCAAGGCACTGTATGTAGTGTAAGGGCCTGCCTGACTGCATACTAATTAAAAGTGTTTAGATTTGACCTCATATTATATGGTTTTGATAACTCTAAAGGAAAATTGTACAAGAAAATTGTATAATGTATGGCCAGCCTTAGTTTGTTTAGCCCTGGTTCACATTGGAGCGATTTGGCATTCGATTTAACATGTCAAATGGCATGCCGAATCGGCGGCAATTGCCGGCAATGGCACCGTCCAAATCGGTGCGATGCCGCATTTGTTGCGCCGCACTGGTTCCCAAAAGTAGTTTCTGTACTACTTTTGGTGGCTTCGGGGTGCGATTTCCATAGACATCTGTGCAGCAACCCACACAGATGTCTCTGAAATCACCCCCGAACTCGGGACTGACATACAGGAATGAAATCGAACTTGCACGATTTCATTCCCCCTGTCAGTGTGAACCTGGGCTCCAAGTCTGATTCCAACACTGACATACTATAGGTAGAAGTTTACTAAAACTGGAGCACTCAGAATCTGGTAGCATGGTAGCCAATCAGCTTCTAACTACAGCTTGTTCAATTAAGCTTTGACATAAAACCTGGAAGCTGCATCAGATTTTGCACTCTCCAGTTATAGTAAATTCCCCCCCAAATAATGATATCAGTGCTACTCTCTGCAGCATTCTTCGAGAAGCCCTGAGCAGTTCAATGATGGATCCTCGGAGGTGTGTCCTTGACATACTGGTGTCACAAGAAGTTGGTTGAATGATGCTGCACCCATTCAATCAGGAAAAGGACCAGTACTGGATCACAGGGGCATTGAAATAGTGGTTACTGCTTGTCAAATTTATTTTTGTATATGTTATTCAGCACACCAGCATCTGATGTGTTGAATAACAGGAAAAGTAGACTCTGATCAAATTATTCTACAAGACTAAAGTCACTTTATAAGGAAAAAATGTTGGGTGTATGTATCTACTTCCCAGAGCACTGGAGAAATTGCACCAAGAAGACCCAGTTAAAGTGGTTTTAAACCCTTACCTATAACCAGACAAGCCTCGGGTGATACACAGAGATCAAACAAATCCTCCTACAAAAGGTGTACCTGTTTATATGCAGCTATTTTTCCTGTACATCCTTGTAAAACACAGAGATGAAAAGGATTTTTCACAAACTCACAAAGCAGGGGGTGGGGAGAAGCTGCACTTACACATTATACATGAGCTCTGAGAGCTGATTGGAGGGAAGGCACACACCCCCTTGACAGAGCTCACAGAAACAGAAGTGAGGCTGTCAATCAGCAGGAGCACCCTCCCCGTCACCTTTTTAGCTCTTGGTGTCAGGAAAACTTGTCAGAAGTAACTAATGCAGATAGCAGAGGTATTAAACAGCTTTGGACAGAGGCAAGTAAACACTATAGAAATGTGTGCTTTGCTCAGATTTCATTTCTGAGGTTTAAAACCACTTTAATGATATTTTTACGAGAACACATTATGAGTGCATATGCAATGCATTCTTTTATAGTATTGGGCAACAAAAAAGGATACTGGGACCTTAAAGTAATATCATAAGAGGAATATGAAACTGACATTGCTGATCTTTTTTTCGACAAGGCTAAGTGACCAACAACAAGTACACAAATCAGGAAAGTCACATATATTTATCTGCATACTTGCTCTGGGTCAGTGATCCCAGAGAAGCTAGGGAGGTCAGTATGACAGCTAGGTAACCAGCATTTTTAGAAGGGGAGGTCAGCAATACCAGACTTCATATGTCTTTTAGATTTACTTGCACATGCTAAAACAGTGTTAAACTTCCAATTTCAGTGCTTAGTTGGTTGGATGCTGTATATCAGTCTTTCCTAACATTTTTAACCCTGGGGGAACAATTATAAAAATGATATCCTCAGCTCACTCTACATTAGGAAGTTCAAGACATTATAGAAATAATGAATTACATTAAGTAACAGTGAAAAGAATGCACCATTTAATTAGGGGTGAGTGGGAAAAGGACATCCTTACATTGTGAGTGAGAGGAAAAAGTCCCTTACGTTTGTGGTCAGTAGAATTGACTAAGTGATGATGGCCCTGGAACTTTGCAGGCACCATCAGATGGAAGGTCAATCTGCCACTGGGCAAGGAACCCCTAGGAACCTCTCAGGAACCTTAGGGTAAAGGCAACCTATTTGGCCTCCATGTTCCTGATATTCAGGCCTTAAATGTCACTAATAGTTAATAATGCAGAGGTTGATTTGCTCCCACTGTATATGCTGAAAATTTGGGTTGATCACACTTATTGTACAGATTCCAATGTAAATAGTTGTTCAAGAAACCCACATTATTGCACTAATGTGAATCCAAACAATTCCTTTTTTCACACTGCCTAAACAATATCTGATTGAGTAGTTTAGAAGTATGATCATAAAACAGCAGAAACCAGTACATATGTTGATACCTAAAAAATAATCACATTTATTGTATGGCAATAATTGACTTACTGGGAAAAGGCTTGTACGTCGCTTAGCTCCACGATGGAGTGGCCCTGGTGTGCTGACTGCGATGGACACCTCGCTGCGCAGCTCTCTGTGGCTGATGTTCGGGGTAGAAGGCAATGATGAAGAGTAGTCATTTCCTGGTCCTCCATTACTAGTCTGCAGAGCATATACAGATATATGATAATACTGTATATCCCAATGGACAAAACCTATAGCTATATATAATTTTACTTTTATGACAGAAACATGAGTGTTCCATTTTCAGGAAACCCCAGCTTTACGTATCCAGGTGGCCGCGCCCCCTTCTGACACCATGAGGAAGCCATTGGGAAGTCCCCGTGCGTCAGAGGGGGGCGGGGTCAACCGGGTACATCACTGTGTGGCCCCGCCCTCAGTTATAAAAGAACTGTCATCGGCACTATGGCGGGTGCCTCCCATAGAGGCGGAACTTTTTTATTTTATTTTTCGGTCCGTCGGCGGAGCCATAGAAGAGGATGAATGGACTTCGTTGGACATTTTAATTTTTTTATTTAATAAAGGACTTGTCCCAAGGTGTGTTTTTTTTTTTTTTTAACATGTGACCCTTATTTTGAAAATGGTATGGGTACAATGTACCCGTTACCATCTCAAACAGGGGGGGAGTGGGATCTGGGGGTCTCCTTGTTAAAGGGGGCTTCCAGATTCTGATAAGTCCCCCCACCCGCAGACCCCCAAGGGTTGTGGGGATGAGGCGCTTGTCTCCATCAACATGGGGACAAAGTGCTTTGGGGGGCTACCCCAAAGCACCCTCCCCATGTTGAGGTCATGTGGCCTGGTATGGTTCAGGAGGGGAGGGGCTCCCTCGTCCCCCCCTCTTTTCCTGCGGCCTGCCAGGTTGCATGCTCGGATAAGGGTCTGGTATGGATTTTTGGGGGGACCCCCACACCATTATTTTTTAATTTTGGCGCGGGGTTCCCCTTAAAATCCATACCAGACCTGAAGGGTATGCATTCTTTTATAGTATTGGGCAACAAAAAAAACACATTTTTTTTTCAAATTTTGGTTCGGGGATCCCCTTTATATTCATACCAGACCCAAAGGGCCTGGTAATGGACTGGAATCAATCCCATGCCGTTTTTTTCAATGACTTTTATCTGTATTGCCGGGACCTGACAATTCATTATAGCTGTGAGTAGTTTTAAATGACTTATTTTTCCTTTAGAAATTTCTTGCATCCTTAAAATTAGCACTTTTGAATTTTCACGTTTGTGTCCCATAGACGTTAACAGTGTTCTCGTGCTCGAACAAATTTTTTGCCTGTTCGCATATTCTGCTGCGAACTGAACCGGGGGTGTTCTGCTCATCCCTAGTTTCTATGATAAAATTTTGCAAATAAGTCATTTTTGTTCATAAATGTGGGACAAAATTTATACTGCTACATCTCTTTGGTAAAAATAAGGCCTCATGCACACGAGACGCTGTTAAACACGCGTTCAAAGGCAGTTGAACACTTTTCAACTGCCCCTGAACTCATTCCCATGTTATCTTATGTATCCATGTACACAGTCTATTTTTTGGCGTTTTAGGCAGTTGCGTTTGACCTCATTTTTCCAGAAGCAAAAAAATGGGTTCAGATGCAAAAGTTTTCCACGTTTCAGACGCTAAACGTGTTTGCATTTATAAGCGTTTTAAAGGTGCCCTATTTTTTTTACATTAAAAATCTCAAAAATGATGGCAAATGATGAAAAACGATTAAAAAAAAATATTTTAAACAATTGTAATTGCTTGCAATGATTCATAGACCATTTATATACCCCTAATGAGCCCTTGATCCAATCCAATACACCACTAGCATTGCTGTTATCCGAAGTATAATTGGAATTTGACCCATATGTTGTTAGATTTGAACAAGCAACTTGTGGCAGGTGAAGTGGCAAGTGGACAATACACAACTTGTGGCAGGTGACGTGGCAAATGACAATCCAACTTGTGGCAGGTGACGTGGCAAGTGGACAGTCCACAACTTGTGGCAAGTGATGTGGCAGGTGACGTGGCAAGTGATGTGGCAAGTGGACAATCCACAACTTGTGGCAGGTGACGTGGCAAATGACAATCCAACTTGTGGTAGGTGATGTGGCAAGTGACGTGGCAATTTGTGGCAAGTGACGTGGCAGGTGATGTGGTAAGTGAAGTGGCAAGTGGACAATCCACAACTTGTGGCAGGTGACGTGGCAAGTGACGTGGCAGGTGACGTGGCAGGTGACATGGCAAGTGGAAAATCCACAACTTGTGGCAGGTGACGTGGCAAGTGACGTGGCAGGTGATGTGGCAAGTGACGTGGCAAGTGGACAATCCACAACTTGTGGCAGGTGACGTGGCAAGTGACATGGCAAGTGGACAATCCACAACTTGTGGCAGATGACGTGGCAAATGGCAATCCACAACTTGTGGAAGGTGATGCGGCAAATGACAATCTGCAACTTGTGGCAGGTGACGTGGCAAATGACAATCCCCAACTTGTGGCAGGTGACATGGCAAGTGACGTGGCAGGTGACGCGGCAAGTGGACAATCCACAACTTGTGGCAGGTGAGGTGGCAAATGACAATCTGCAACTTGTGGCAGGTGACGTGGCAAATGACAATCCCCAACTTGTGGCAGGTGACGTGGCAAGTGACATGCTAAATACAAGTACACTGCTACTCTCTCAGCTGCTGCTACTCTCTCTGGCCACACAAAATGGCTGAAAGAGTTAAATAATACTGTTTTTTGAGCTTGGCGAGGGTCTTATGATTTTATCCTAACTAAACGATTCTAGATGCAAACGCGGTAAAACGCGGCTAAACGCGGCTAAACGGGCGTTTATAAACACCGGTTTCAGCTTTTAAAAACATGTGTTCAGCAGAGTTTGCACCGGCGTCTCGTGTGCATGGGGCCTAACCCAAATTAATTTGTGGATATTATTTAGTCTCTGTGAAATTTATAGAGTATACAAGCTATGGTGCAAATCATTGAAAATTGATCACACCTGATCACACCTGATCACACCTGATGCACTGACGGCTCATTTATTGAGGCCCTGAAATGTCAGGAAAGTGTAAATACACACAGCATATGCATACTTTCAATCACACCCCAAAATACATTCTGCTACTCCTCCCGAGTATTGCGACACCGCATGTGTGTGACTTTTACACAGCATGGCCACACAGAGAGGTTCAACATGCAGGGAGCATAAAATTACACCTCTAATTTCCTAACGACCTATTACATTATTGAAGGCCCTGGAGCACCAGGACAATGGAATTACCCACAAACTGACCCCATTTTGGAAAGCGAAACACCCCAATGTCTATTCTATGAGGCATATTGAGTCTTCGGAAAATGTAGAAAGAAAATTAAAATGTATTTTTTTTTTTTACACAAAGCGGTCAGTTTATTAGATATTTCTAACTCAAAGCATGTACATAGCAAAAATGACACCCCAAAATACATTCTGCTACTCCTCCTGAGTATGGCGATACCACATTTGTGAGACTTTTACACAGCCTGGCCACATACAGAGGTCAGACATACAGGGAGCACCATCAGATGTTCTAGGGGCATAAATTACACCTCGAATGACCCCATTTTGGAAAACAAACATCCCAACGTCTATTCTATGAAGCATTATGAGTCTTTTGAATGGTTAAGTTTTTACACAAGTCTTCAGAAAACGTGGAAAGAAAATGAAAACCTATTTTTTTTACACAATTTATAAGATATTTCTAACTCATAGCATGTATATAGCAAAAATTACACCCCAAACACATTCCACATACAGAGGCCGACCATTGAAGTAGTACCTTCAGGCGTGCTAGGAGCATGCATTACACATCTAATATCATTCCTACCTATCACACTTTTGAAGGTCCTTGAGCATGACCCCATTTTGGAAAGCAAACACCCCAACGTATATTCTATGAGGCATGGGCTGCAGATAGGTACTCGGGTACTCTGATGAGCTGCAGATAGGTACTTGGGTACTCTGATGGGCTGGTGACAGGTACTCGGTTACTCTGATGTGCTGGAGACAGGTACTCGGGTACTCTGATAGCCTGGTGACAGGTATTCAGGTACTCTGATGGCCTGGTGACAGGTACTCGAGTACTCTGATGGCCTGGTTAAGGGTACTCATGTACTCTGATGGCCTGGTGACAGGTACTCGGGTACTCTGATGGGCTACAGATAGGTACTCGGGTACTCTGATGGGCTGGTGACTGGTACTCGGGTACTCTGATAGGCTGGTGACTGGTACTCGGTACTCTGATGGGCTGGTGACTGGTACTCGGGTACTCTGATGGGTGGTGACTGGTACTCGGGTACTCTAATGGGCTGGTGACTGGTACTCAGGTACTCTGATGGGCGGTGACAGGTACTCTGAAGGGCGGTGACAGGTACTCAGATGAACTGTGACAGGTACTCAGGTACTCAGATGGGCTGTGACAGGTACTCAGATGGACTGTGACATGTACGCAGATGGATTGTGACAGGTACTCAGGTACTCAGATGGGCTATGACAAGTACTCAGGTACTCAGATGGGCTGTGACAGGTACTCAGGTACTCAAATGAACTGTGACAGATACTCAGATGGGCTGTGACAGGTACTCAGATGGGCTGTGACAGGTACTCAGATGGGCTGTGACAGGTACTCAGATGGGCTGTGACAGGTACTCTGGTACTCTTGTACTCAGATGGACTGTGACAGGTACTCGGGTACTCAGATGGACTGTGACAGGTACTCGGGTACTCAGATGGACTGTGACAGGTACTCGGGTACTCAGATGGACTGTGACAGGTACTCGGGTACTCAGATGGACTGTGACAGGTACTCAGATACTCAGATAAACTGTGACAGGTACTCAGGTACTTAGATGGACTGTGACAGGTACTCAGGTACTCAGATGGACTGTGACAGGTACTCAGATGGACTGTGACAGGTACTCGGGTACTCAGTACTCAGATGAACTGTGACAGGTACTCAGATGGACTGTGACAGGTACTCAGATGGACTGTGAAAGGTACTCGGGTACTCATATGGACTGTGACAGGTACTTTGATGGGTGGTGACAGGTCCTCTTTATTAGGGGGGGCAATCAGTGTGATTGGTGTACACTTTAAGCGGTAATCTCCTTCTCACACACGATCGCTGTGTGAGGAGGAGAACCCGGTAACATCTCGAACCCGGGGGGCCCACAGAAGCGGCGAAGAACAGAGGACGTCATATGACGCCCACCCAGGATAGGAGATCCTATCTGCGGACGTCATTTCACTATGGCCGGGTATTGAAGTGGTTAAAGCGATCCCTGAAAACCCATCTCTTCAGAGAGGCCTGTCCCACCTTTAACCTCCCTGGAGGTATTCCTTTACCAAAAGCGGTAACCCTGAGCCACACTGAGGATTGCATCGCAGGATCCAGGCAAAGTTACTTACCTTGTCCACAGGATCCTGCGCTGTCTCCCTGCTGTGTGTGGGAGCTGTGTTATCCAGTGCCAGGCTCCGTTCCCTGCAGCCGTCGCAACGCATAGGGACGGAGCCCGGCGCCAAATTCAAAAAGTGAAAAACACATTACACATACAGTACACTGTAATCTTACAGATTACATTACTGTATCAAAATATTTTGCATCCCTTTTGTCTCTAATGCTTTGTCCAGTGCCCTGCATGCAGTTTTATATTATATATACTGTTCTTTCTGCCTGTAAACTTGAGAATGTCCATAGCAACCAAAAAGTGTCCCTTTACGTCAAAAGTGGTTTTGCAATAGTAAATTAGAATCACTTGCAGAACTGAGCGATAGTGATTTGTGGGGATATTAGTCATCAAACACTGAAAGTAACGACAGCGACAATTCTGCAACTGAGCAAATTTCAGTGTTTTTGATTTGATTACATTATTGAATAAATGTTATTATTATTATATTTTTATTAATTATTTACAGTTATTTATTATATTATAATTTATGATTTCGTGTTTCAAACTTTATCATACCCGGGATCTCTACTAGACTCTTGTTTGGTCAGATTTAAGTGTGTTATTCCTAAGAATTACAAATATAAAACGCCAAATATCTATGCAAAACAATGTACCGCTTTCAGCATCAAAAATCTGACATAATCATACCGCCAGGAAGGTTAACTAATAAACTATACTTTTACATTCCCCATCAGCTCATCCCCCACAGCTATTAACTTCTGTATCATTTGTCCTTTCCTTTAAGATTGTAAGCTCTAACGAACAGTGCAATATGATTCCTCTTGTATTAAATTTGTTATTGTACTGTCTTCCTCCATTTTGTAAAGTATAGAGTGTCACTGAACTTTTATTATTTGTACATTAATGGCATAATATGCATGACTATACAGTTTATTAAGGCTTTGCTGTGCTATTTTTCACTTTTTTAACTTTTATATGGCTGATTATCTACACCAGAATCATCAAAAAGGCTGTGAATATATAAATACCTGCACTGATAATGGAGTGGAACCACCGGAATGACTTGGAGAACTGGGTAATGACTTGCATGATAGTAGCTGTTGCTGTCTCTTCAGCGATAAGACCTTCTGAGCAACTGAAAATATCAGCAAATATACAACAAATATAAAGTACGGTATGAAGAAGAGCAATTTAAATTAATAGCAATTAGGTGTATGTATTTGTGTACACTTGAGTTTAATGCTTTAGAAGAAACGACATCCTCAGTGAGCAAACACTTCATGCGTATTCTGTTTAGTGGACGGTTTTAAAAATTTGCAATGAAACATTAAAGTATTAAAGTTTTGAGTGAACTAATATGAATAGTGTAATGGTATTTAGTGTTTGTAATATGATCAGCAATTATTTTTTGTAATTTTCTGCCTATTTTTATGAAAGATTTGCTACATAAAATAAACTGGGCAGATTACAAACTTTAAAGCTGAACTGCAAACAAACAGCCCATATATGTCAATTGTCTTGTGATTTACATACCCCTGCCACACTACATAACTAGGTTGGTGATGAGAATTTGCCCCGCTACAGTTAAGAAATAGTGCCAGGTCACAGATCCATCCCCCGTATGCAGACTGAGCCATGAATGAACTTCACCACACCGATGAGGTCATCGCTCATTTCTTCTATCGCCTAGCTCCCAATATTAAGCAGGTGTACTTTGAAACCCCTACATTTTTAGGTCTATATCACACTATCTACCTTGCTGCTGGCAACAACTTACTTGTTCTAGCGCTGCCTTAACCCTCTCCTTCTTCCTTTCAAATGATACTATCAAGCAATCACAAGACAACAGAGTAATAATAAGGAACTATGCAGGTAGCATTGATTAAAGGAGGAGGAGGGGGTTGGGAGTCCAAGTTTGTAAAGCTGTCATAGAACATCTAAACCAGGGGTCTTCAAACTATGGCCCTCCAGTTGTTCAGAAACTACAATTCCCATCATGCCTAGTCATGTCTGTGAATGTCAGAGTTTTACAATGCCTCATGGGACACGTAGTTCCGCAACAGCTGGAGGGCCGTAGTTTGAGGATCCCTGATCTAAACCATATACCCTGTTTCCCCGAAAATAAGACCTAGCGTGATTGTCAGTGATGGCTGCAATATAAGCCCTACCCCCCAAATAAGCCCTACCCTGTTTCCCTGAAAATAAGCCCTACCCTGAAAATAAGACCTACAAGGACTTTAACTAGGGCTTATTTAGGGGGTAGGGCTTATATTGCAGCCATCACCGACAATCATGCTAGGTCTTATTTTCGGGGAAACAGGGTAGGCACCCATATATCACATGTTAGGCTGCTATGATAAATCTATTTTTTTTTGTTTCACTGTAGTCAGTGGATCAGCAGTTTATTGTTTTTGTCTGTTCAAAGTTTATTAAACTGGTTGTTTAATTCCTTCCACCTGCTTCTGAAAGAAGTTTCCAGAATATAGGGTAGGGAGAGTCAAATGACCAGTATAAATATTTATCATGCCCAAGCCAATCCATGGAAGTAGGTGTCCAGGTGATAAATGTTTGGAGGGCCTTTTCAGAGCTTTCCTTTCTCTTCAGGTAAGATTCCAGCTCTCCTAGGGCTACTGAGATGAAAATTCCTGTCTGGGCCTCAGCAGGAGCTGGGCTGGTAGCCTGGGGAGGGTTGCTAAAGGATTATTTCCTGGAGGGCATTGTCCTGAAGTCTTGGACTGGAGAAGGATATTTTATTTCCCTTACTGAGGATCTACCTGTAGATGCTGGGTGGCAGACAGCTTCTGGGACATTGTGACCAAAGACAGTGCTGTAGACTCATGGGTGTATAAGTGTTAGGGGGGAACTAAGTGACAGAGGATGCTATATGGACAGGAACTGCGCTTATAGATTCCTGGATATACTAGCCATTTCCTGCTAATTGCAGGAAAAGCTGCTTAGAGAAGATGCCTTCCTGTTGTCTCTGCAATTGTTTGGAGTATCGTATAACCCTAAACCCCTCTTCTGTTCAAGTTGAACAGTAATAACTAGTAAAAAAGACGTGGTGCATAGAACTGTGCTTGTGTCTGCCAGCCTCTGTACTAGTAAGGGAGACTTTGGGTATATTCTCAGCTCACCCTTTAGGGGTGAGCGCTACACACAAACAAAATTTCCATGCTGAAATACTTTACTTTGTAAGTAATAAAATACACAGATACAAAATTGTGTATAAATACAAAAAACTATTTCATAAAAAAATTACTGGGTCCACCCACATAACCATATAAATATTGCAAACTATACAACTTTCTAACTTGAATGTCTCCATTGCCTTCATATACGAGGGACGTTCAAGCCAAACAGATACTTTTCATTTTACAGGTATAAAAAGGAATGCTAGCATGGCGGTACTCAGGGCCGTCTTTAATATTGATTGGGCCCTGGGCAAAGATTTTATTGGGGCCCCCCCAGCTAGACTCAAAATGAGTTTACTGCAGCAGATCAGGCAACGATTGTGATTGGCTGCCAGAGATTACAACACATCATTACAGCTTACAGATTAGTTGCTAGAGGTTACTACACATCATAACCTCTCAGTGCAAATTGCGGGTGTGGCCAAACTGCACTAGCATTGAGGGGTGCACTATGTACAGAGTGCAGGGTTGGGGGTGCGCTTTGTGCAGAGTGCAGGGGTGAGGTGGGTGCAGAGTGCAGGGGTGAGGTGAGTGCAGAGTGCAAGAGTGAGGTGGGTGCAGAGTGCAGGGGTGAGGTGAGTGCAGAGTGCAGGGGTGAGGTGGGTGCAAAGTGCAGGGGTGAGGTGGGTGCAGGGCTGAGGTGGGTGCAGAGTGCAGGACTGAGGTGGGTGCAGAGTGAGGTGAGTGCAGAGTGCAGGGGTGAGGTGGGTGCAGATTGCAGGGGTGAGGTGGGTGCAGAGTGCAGGGGTGTGGTGGGTGCAGAGTGCAGGGGTGAGGTGAGTGCAGGACTGAGGTGGGTGCAAAGTGCAGGGCTGAGGTGGGTGCAGAGAGCAAGGCTGAGGTGGGTGTAGAGTGAGGTGAGTGCAGGGGTGAGGTGGGTGCAGAGTACAGGGTTGAGGTGGGTGCAGAGTGTAGGGGTGTGATGGGTGCAGAGTGCAGGGGTGTGGTGGGTGCATAGTTCAGGGGTGAGGTGGGTGCAGAGTGCAGGGGTGAGGTGGGTGCAGAGTGCAGGAATAAGGTGGGTGCAGAGTGCAGGAGTGAGGTGGGCGCAGGGTGCAGGACTGAGGTGGGTGCAGGATGCAGGACTGAGGTGGGTGCAGAGTGCAGGGGTGAGGTGGGTGCAAAGTGCAAGACTGAGGTGGGTGCAGAGTGCAGGGGTGAGGTGGGTGCAGAGTGAGGTGTCTACAGAGTGCAGGGGTGAGGGGGATGCAGAGTGCAGGAGTAAGGTGGGTGCAGGGGTGAAGTAGGTGCAGAGTGCAGGGGTGAGGTGGGTGCAGAGTGCAGAGTGAGGTGGGTGCAGAGTGCAGGGGTGAGGTGGGTGCAGACTGAGGTGGGTGCAGAGTGCAGGACTGAGGTGGGTGCAGAGTGCAGGGGTGAGGTGGGTGCAAAGTGCAGGACTGAGGTGGGTGCAGAGTGCAGGGGTGAGGTGGGTGCAAAGTGCAGGGGTTAGGTGGATGCAGAGTGCATGGGTAAGGTGGGTGCAGAATGCAGGGGTGAGGTGGGTGCAGAGTAAGGTGGGTGCAGAGTGCAGAGTGAGATGAGTGCAGAGTGAGGTGGGTGCAGAGTGCAGGGGTGAGGTGGATGCAGAGTTCAGGGGTAAGGTGGGTGCAGAATGCAGGGGTAAGGTGGGTGCAGAGTGAGGTGGGTGCAGAGTGAGATGAGTGCAGAGTGAGGTGGGTGCAGGAGTGAGGTGGGTGCAGAGTGAGGTGGGTGCAGAGTGAGGTGGGTGCAGAGTGAGGTGGGTGCAGAGTGAGGTGGGTGCAGAGTGAGATGAGTGCAGAGTGAGGTGGGTGCAGGAGTGAGGTGGGTGCAGAGTGAGGTGGGTGCAGAGTGAGGTGGGTGCAGAGTGCAGAGTGAGGTGGGTGCAGAGTGAGATGGGTGCAGAGTGCAGAGTGAGGTGGGTGCAGAGTAAGGTGGGTGCAGAGTGAGGTGGGTGCAGGGTGCAGAGTGAGGTGGGTGCAGAGTGAGGTGGGTGCAGAGTAAGGTGGGTGCAGAGTGAGGTGGGTGCAGAGTGCAGAGTGAGGTGGGTGCAGAGTGAGGTGGGTGCAGAGTGCAGAGTGAGGTGGGTGCAGAGTGAGATGGGTGCAGAGTGCAGAGTGAGGTGGGTGCAGAGTGAGGTGGGTGCAGAGTGAGGTGGGTGCAGAGTAAGGTGGGTGCAGAGTGAGGTGGGTGCAGAGTGCAGAGTGAGGTGGGTGCAGAGTGCAGAGTGAGGTGGGTGCAGAGTAAGGTGGGTGCAGAGTGCAGAGTGAGGTGGGTGCAGAGTGCAGAGTGAGGTGGGTGCAGAGTGCAGAGTGAGGTGGGTGCAGAGTGAGGTGGGTGCAGAGTGAGGTGGGTGCAGAGTGCAGAGTGAGGTGGGTGCAGAGTGAGGTGGGTGCAGAGTGAGGTGGGTGCAGAGTGAGGTGGGTGCAGAGTGAGGTGGGTGCAGAGTGAGGTGGGTGCAGAGTGCAGAGTGAGGTGGGTGCAGAGTGAGGTGGGTGCAGAGTGAGGTGGGTGCAGAGTGAGGTGGGTGCAGAGTGAGGTGGATGCAGAGTGAGGTGGGTGCAGAGTGAGGTGGGTGCAGAGTGCAGAGTGAGGTGGGTGCAGAGTGAGGTGGGTGCAGAGTGCAGAGTGAGGTGGGTGCAGAGTGAGGTGGGTGCAGAGTGAGGTGGGTGCAGAGTGAGGTGGGTGCAGAGTGCAGAGTGAGGTGGGTGCAGAGTGAGGTGGGTGCAGAGTGAGGTGGGTGCAGAGTGCAGAGTGAGGTGGGTGCAGAGTGAGGTGGGTGCAGAGTGAGGTGGGTGCAGAGTGCAGAGTGAGGTGGGTGCAGAGTGAGGTGGGTGCAGAGTGAGGTGGATGCAGAGTGAGGTGGATGCAGAGTGAGGTGGGTGCAGAGTGAGGTGGGTGCAGAGTGAGGTGGGTGCAGAGTGCAGAGTGAGGTGGGTGCAGAGTGAGGTGGGTGCAGAGTGAGGTGGGTGCAGAGTGCAGAGTGAGGTGGGTGCAGAGTGAGGTGGGTGCAGAGTGAGGTGGATGCAGAGTGAGGTGGGTGCAGAGTGAGGTGGGTGCAGAGTGAGGTGGGTGCAGAGTGCAGAGTGAGGTGGGTGCAGAGTGAGGTGGGTGCAGAGTGCAGAGTGAGGTGGGTGCAGAGTGAGGTGGGTGCAGAGTGAGGTGGGTGCAGAGTGCAGAGTGAGGTGGGTGCAGAGTGAGGTGGGTGCAGAGTGAGGTGGGTGCAGAGTGCAGAGTGAGGTGGGTGCAGAGTGCAGAGTGAGGTGGGTGCAGAGTGAGGTGGGTGCAGAGTGCAGAGTGAGGTGGGTGCAGAGTGAGGTGGGTGCAGAGTGCAGAGTGAGGTGGGTGCAGAGTGAGGTGGGTGCAGAGTGCAGAGTGAGGTGGGTGCAGAGTGCAGAGTGAGGTGGGTGCAGAGTGAGGTGGGTGCAGAGTGCAGAGTGAGGTGGGTGCAGAGTGAGGTGGGTGCAGAGTGAGGTGGGTGCAGAGTGCAGAGTGAGGTGGGTGCAGAGTGCAGAGTGAGGTGGGTGCAGAGTGAGGTGGGTGCAGAGTGCAGAGTGAGGTGGGTGCAGAGTGAGGTGGGTGCAGAGTGAGGTGGGTGCAGAGTGAGGTGGGTGCAGAGTGCAGAGTGAGGTGGGTGCAGAGTGAGGTGGGTGCAGAGTGAGGTGGGTGCAGAGTGCAGAGTGAGGTGGGTGCAGAGTGAGGTGGGTGCAGAGTGCAGAGTGAGGTGGGTGCAGAGTGAGGTGGGTGCAGAGTGAGGTGGGTGCAGAGTGAGGTGGGTGCAGAGTGCAGAGTGAGGTGGGTGCAGAGTGAGGTGGGTGCAGAGTGAGGTGGGTGCAGAGTGAGGTGGATGCAGAGTGAGGTGGGTGCAGAGTGAGGTGGGTGCAGAGTGAGGTGAGTGCAGAGTGCAGAGTGAGGTGGGTGCAGAGTGAGGTGGGTGCAGAGTGCAGAGTGAGGTGGGTGCAGAGTGAGGTGGGTGCAGAGTGAGGTGGGTGCAGAGTGAGGTGGGTGCAGAGTGCAGAGTGAGGTGGGTGCAGAGTGCAGAGTGAGGTGGGTGCAGAGTGAGGTGGGTGCAGAGTGCAGAGTGAGGTGGGTGCAGAGTGAGGTGGGTGCAGAGTGAGGTGGGTGCAGAGTGCAGAGTGAGGTGGGTGCAGAGTGAGGTGGGTGCAGAGTGCAGAGTGAGGTGGGTGCAGAGTGAGGTGGGTGCAGAGTGCAGAGTGAGGTGGGTGCAGAGTGAGGTGGGTGCAGAGTGCAGAGTGAGGTGGGTGCAGAGTGAGGTGGGTGCAGAGTGAGGTGGGTGCAGAGTGAGGTGGGTGCAGAGTGAGGTGGGTGCAGAGTGAGGTGGGTGCAGAGTGCAGAGTGAGGTGGGTGCAGAGTGCAGAGTGAGGTGGGTGCAGAGTGAGGTGGGTGCAGAGTGCAGAGTGAGGTGGGTGCAGAGTGAGGTGGGTGCAGAGTGAGGTGGGTGCAGAGTGAGGTGGGTGCAGAGTGCAGAGTGAGGTGGGTGCAGAGTGAGGTGGGTGCAGAGTGCAGAGTGAGGTGGGTGCAGAGTGAGGTGGGTGCAGAGTGCAGAGTGAGGTGGGTGCAGAGTAAGGTGGGTGCAGAGTGCAGAGTGAGGTGGGTGCAGAGTGAGGTGGGTGCAGAGTGAGGTGGGTGCAGAGTGCAGAGTGAGGTGGGTGCAGAGTGAGGTGGGTGCAGAGTGCAGAGTGAGGTGGGTGCAGAGTGAGGTGGGTGCAGAGTGAGGTGGGTGCAGAGTGAGGTGGGTGCAGAGTGAGGTGGGTGCAGAGTGCAGAGTGAGGTGGGTGCAGAGTGAGGTGGGTGCAGAGTGAGGTGGGTGCAGAGTGCAGAGTGAGGTGGGTGCAGAGTGAGGTGGGTGCAGAGTGCAGAGTGAGGTGGGTGCAGAGTGAGGTGGGTGCAGAGTGAGGTGGGTGCAGAGTGAGGTGGGTGCAGAGTGAGGTGGGTGCAGAGTGCAGAGTGAGGTGGGTGCAGAGTGAGGTGGGTGCAGAGTGAGGTGGGTGCAGAGTGAGGTGGGTGCAGAGTGAGGTGGGTGCAGAGTGAGGTGGGTGCAGAGTGCAGAGTGAGGTGGGTGCAGAGTGAGGTGGGTGCAGAGTGAGGTGGGTGCAGAGTGAGGTGGATGCAGAGTGAGGTGGGTGCAGAGTGAGGTGGGTGCAGAGTGAGGTGGGTGCAGAGTGAGGTGGGTGCAGAGTGCAGAGTGAGGTGGGTGCAGAGTGAGGTGGGTGCAGAGTGCAGAGTGAGGTGGGTGCAGAGTGAGGTGGGTGCAGAGTGAGGTGGGTGCAGAGTGAGGTGGGTGCAGAGTGAGGTGGGTGCAGAGTGAGGTGGGTGCAGAGTGAGGTGGGTGCAGAGTGCAGAGTGAGGTGGGTGCAGAGTGAGGTGGGTGCAGAGTGAGGTGGGTGCAGAGTGCAGAGTGAGGTGGGTGCAGAGTGAGGTGGGTGCAGAGTGCAGAGTGAGGTGGGTGCAGAGTGAGGTGGGTGCAGAGTGAGGTGGGTGCAGAGTGCAGAGTGAGGTGGGTGCAGAGTGAGGTGGGTGCAGAGTGAGGTGGGTGCAGAGTGAGGTGGGTGCAGAGTGCAGAGTGAGGTGGGTGCAGAGTGCAGAGTGAGGTGGGTGCAGAGTGAGGTGGGTGCAGAGTGCAGAGTGAGGTGGGTGCAGAGTGAGGTGGGTGCAGAGTGAGGTGGGTGCAGAGTGCAGAGTGAGGTGGGTGCAGAGTGAGGTGGGTGCAGAGTGCAGAGTGAGGTGGGTGCAGAGTGAGGTGGGTGCAGAGTGCAGAGTGAGGTGGGTGCAGAGTGAGGTGGGTGCAGAGTGCAGAGTGAGGTGGGTGCAGAGTGAGGTGGGTGCAGAGTGAGGTGGGTGCAGAGTGCAGAGTGAGGTGGGTGCAGAGTGAGGTGGGTGCAGAGTGCAGAGTGAGGTGGGTGCAGAGTGAGGTGGGTGCAGAGTGAGGTGGGTGCAGAGTGAGGTGGGTGCAGAGTGCAGAGTGAGGTGGGTGCAGAGTGAGGTGGGTGCAGAGTGCAGAGTGAGGTGGGTGCAGAGTGAGGTGGGTGCAGAGTGCAGAGTGAGGTGGGTGCAGAGTGAGGTGGGTGCAGAGTGAGGTGGGTGCAGAGTGAGGTGGGTGCAGAGTGCAGAGTGAGGTGGGTGCAGAGTGCAGAGTGAGGTGGGTGCAGAGTGAGGTGGGTGCAGAGTGAGGTGGGTGCAGAGTGAGGTGGGTGCAGAGTGAGGTGGGTGCAGAGTGCAGAGTGAGGTGGGTGCAGAGTGAGGTGGGTGCAGAGTGAGGTGGGTGCAGAGTGAGGTGGATGCAGAGTGAGGTGGGTGCAGAGTGAGGTGGGTGCAGAGTGAGGTGGGTGCAGAGTGCAGAGTGAGGTGGGTGCAGAGTGAGGTGGGTGCAGAGTGCAGAGTGAGGTGGGTGCAGAGTGAGGTGGGTGCAGAGTGCAGAGTGAGGTGGGTGCAGAGTGAGGTGGGTGCAGAGTGAGGTGGGTGCAGAGTGCAGAGTGAGGTGGGTGCAGAGTGAGGTGGGTGCAGAGTGCAGAGTGAGGTGGGTGCAGAGTGAGGTGGGTGCAGAGTGAGGTGGGTGCAGAGTGAGGTGGGTGCAGAGTGCAGAGTGAGGTGGGTGCAGAGTGAGGTGGGTGCAGAGTGAGGTGGGTGCAGAGTGCAGAGTGAGGTGGGTGCAGAGTGAGGTGGGTGCAGAGTGCAGAGTGAGGTGGGTGCAGAGTGAGGTGGGTGCAGAGTGAGGTGGGTGCAGAGTGCAGAGTGAGGTGGGTGCAGAGTGCAGAGTGAGGTGGGTGCAGAGTGCAGAGTGAGGTGGGTGCAGAGTGAGGTGGGTGCAGAGTGAGGTGGGTGCAGAGTGAGGTGGGTGCAGAGTGCAGAGTGAGGTGGGTGCAGAGTGAGGTGGGTGCAGAGTGAGGTGGGTGCAGAGTGAGGTGGATGCAGAGTGAGGTGGGTGCAGAGTGAGGTGGGTGCAGAGTGAGGTGGGTGCAGAGTGCAGAGTGAGGTGGGTGCAGAGTGAGGTGGGTGCAGAGTGCAGAGTGAGGTGGGTGCAGAGTGAGGTGGGTGCAGAGTGAGGTGGGTGCAGAGTGCAGAGTGAGGTGGGTGCAGAGTGAGGTGGGTGCAGAGTGAGGTGGGTGCAGAGTGAGGTGGGTGCAGAGTGCAGAGTGAGGTGGGTGCAGAGTGCAGAAGTGCAGAGCTCTCCTCCCACCCAGATTTCAATACAGAGCTCCACTCTCCCTAAGTACAAGGCTGTCCTCCCACAAAGCCCCCCCCCCATTCCAGTACGGAGGAAAACTCTGTGTACTCACAGCATGTTGCAGTTGTCCTCCGATGTCCGTGGAGCCTGCCAGTCCCAGAAGCAGCTTCCCCTGTGCAGAGTCCCCGCCCCCTTCCTCCTCTGCTCTCATAGATCGTGTGTGAGTGTACCCGAGGGATGAGAACAGCCGCCGGAAGAGAAGCGCTGTCACTTGGAAAAACACAAGCCGTGCTTGTGTATTTCCAAGTGACAGTAGCGAGCAGCCACTATGCGACCAGCACCGGAGGTGGCTGAACTCCGGCGGGCAGTGTGCAGGGTTTAAGGGACGGGCAGCGCAGGGCCCCCAGCAATGACAGGGCCCTGGGCAGATGCCCCTTTTGCCCCGCGGTAAAGACGGCCCTGGCGGTACTACATGCAGTAGTAAGTGGCAAGTGTGTCCTATTACTGATAGGTGGCGCACATGTTGTGGGCCAGTCCAGAGACTGTTAATGAAGATGGCAAACAACTGTGTTAGTGCATGCATGAAACAGCATGTGGTGATGAAGTTTTTTTGTGAACGAAGGCGTAAAACCCGTGGATATCTACAGAAGCACAGTACAGTGATGAGACGCTCAGCTGCAGTAAGACATTTGAATGATGTAAATGTTTAAAAAATGCCCATGCGTCCATCAGTGATGATCCTGGTCGTGGTGATTCCCAGCCCACAACAGTCATTCCTGTGAACATTCAGCGAGTGGATTGCCTGATCCTGGATAATCGAAGCATAGCCTATCCTGAAATTGCAGGATAGGTTTGCAGGGTGAACACAAGTAAAGAAGACCGTCCTAGGATGGTTCAAGTGTACTGAAAAATCTTTCTATGACAAAGCTTTCCAGGCATAAGTTAAACGCTGGGATAAGTGTATAAGTGTAGCAGGGGAGTGTGTCATAAATAAATGCAGTTTCCACTGCTTGAAATTTGTTCTTTTAGTATATAAACTCAAAAGTCCCGGTTTGACTTGAATGCTCCTCGTACATATTGTACAGCAAAAATGCCTGTGTAATCTTCAGGGTTCCCAGGCTAACCCAGGTATCTATTTTATAGAGTTTTTATCATTGCGCTTATTATCGATTTTGGGAGGTAGAATGTGGATTTGAGGTGGCATACATACAGCCTGTTTCTTGTTATACATACTTTGTTTTTTCTATTTGTGAGTCTTATTCTGGTAACTTAAATTTTTAGCAAATATTATTCATTCTGGCTCTTACTTATCACTAGGATTTGCTAACTCATATAAATTTTTCACATATTTGTTTTTTTCTTAGGATTGGAATATGTGATAATAAGCGATAAAGAGACTAAAGCTGGCCATAGATGGATCAGGGAGCTGGCTGATAAAAAAAAAAAATGGATTCCCCCCAGCCACATATTTGAGGTGGCTGGAGGAATCCTTCTTTCTGAACTATTGTATTCTGACAGCAGGACTCCTCCATTGTCAGAATACACTGATCAGCTCTGCAGCTGTTTTACAGCATTTAATTACTACATCATCACAGAATGTTGGGACCCATTGATTATTATTTGTCTATTATCTAATCAGACATTTAATAATGGAAATGAGTTGGATGTTGTATATATGGTCACACTTGTCACTGAATGGCTGCACAGGTTTATAGGTATTTTGAAATACTTTTTTGTGCCGTGTCAATTCAGTTTTAGTTTTTTTTATATCATTTGTATGCTAATATAATAAGCAAGGTCATGTGTGTGTACTGAGAACAGGCCGCACCAGGCATACGTTCACTGAACCGGACTAAACAGGAGACCTGGGGTGCATCTTGGTAAAACTATCTATCTATTGTGCAGTGCATTTGTTATCTTTCCTTAAGCCGTGTACACACCATCGGAATTTCCGTCAGAAAAAACTTGGATGGTTTTTCCAACGGAATTCCGCTCAAGCTTGCCTTGCATACACACGGTCACACAAAAGTTCTCAGAAGTTTCGACCGTCAAGAACGCGGTACAACAACTACGACGAGCCGAGAAAATGAAGATCAATGCTTCCAAGCATGTGTCAAATTGTTTCCGAGCATGCGTTGTTTTTCGCGCGTCCGAATTGCATACAGGCAATCGCATTTTCGGATAGGAACTTTTTCCGACCGAAAAATAGAGAACATGCTCTCAATCTTTTGCTGGCTGGATTTCCGCCAGCAAAAGAACGATGGAGCATACACACGGTCGCATTTTCCAACAAGAAGCTCTCATCGGAGATTTTCTGGCGGCATTTCCGATCCTATGTACGCGGCATTAGAGTAATCAAGAATTTGCAATCAGAGTCTGTTCTTAACTTTGTTCAAATAGTAGCTTACCTTCGCTGAAGACTCGATCCACATTTAACCCATAGGTGGCGCATGTCTCATAGTACATACATCGCCTCATGTCATTGCACAGACCTCTGGCTCGCACATCTTCAATCACCCTGGGGTTGTTGGAGCTGATTTTATCTGCAAAGAGTAACACTTAGATAAGTGAAATGGCATGCGATACAGCAAATTAGATAAATATCAGTTATTTGCCTGCCCTGTAACCTGTCACCATGCTGCTGTCATTTCACACATATACTTTATGGAGAAAACAAGGAGCGACACAAAACTGTGATTTTTTTTTTTTTTTTTAAAGACGGTTACAGTGATACATTTCTTTACAGACAGTGACCAAATAGTAGCACACACGAGATGGTGATTCTTCTGGCCTGTGTGTGATAATCCCCATGTTTACAGGCAGCAGTAGACTGCACCCTGCAGCCAGATATTTTCCAACTTTATCATTATTATTAAAGCACATATAAAACCAAAACCTTTAGGGTCGGTTCAAACTGAGGCAGCACGACTTACAGCGCGACTGCCTCAGGCGACCCAGGACACGACTCAGCGGCGACTTGCAAAACGACTTCTGTATAGAAGTCAATGCAAGTCGTACAGGAACCTTTTTCTAAGTCAGATCGACTTGCGTCGCTCTGATTAGAACGGTTCCATTGCACAGAACGGGGCGCTACTTGTCAGGCGACTAGGTCACCTGACAAGTCATCCCAGTGTGAACCGAGGCTTACAGACAGCAAATGTATACAGCAGGAATACATACAGCAATACAAATATGAATTAAGATTCTAGAACTTCCTCATTCTATTCAACATTAAGGAAAAAAGTTTTGACTTTACATACAGACAGGTCCGGTGCATGGATTTTTGTCTACACAGGCATTATTTTAGATCCAGTGGCATCATCAGTGGGTCTTTGTGCATCTCTATGCAATACAAGCAGATCATGACTAGTGGGAGGAGCCAGCAGGGTGCTGCACACAGCTACCTAAAGCTGAACTCCATCCTTACTTTCATTCCTGTATTGTACAGGCTCTTCTACGGTAATGAAATTGCTTGCTCTGATTTCACTGCACACTGTGAGCATTTCACAGTGTGTATTAGAAATAACAGTAAGTCATAGAGCCCACCTTATTTCTAGCTGGAGGACATCCAGCATGATGCATACCTCCAGACTTTTTGAGATGAGAACTAGGGACACCAGTGGCGTCTCCAGCTTTCAAATTTAGGGGGGGCACATGGGGGGACAGGGACAAAAGTAGGGGGGCAACTATAAAATGCATATATATATATTTATATATTTATATATATATATATATATATATATACATATATATATATATATATATATATATATATATATATATACATATATATATATATATATATATATATATATATATATATATATATCCTGGGTCCCTTTACTACGACCCCACAACGGGCCCTTTCACATGTTCTGCAGTGAGCTCCCTTCCTACTGTATTGGGGTCCCCCAGGGTGGCAGAAAACAAGAGATATATGTCACCAGCATATCAAGAAAATATAAGGGTCCAAAGCAGTGGGAGAACTATCAGGGTTGCAAAGGTTGTCTTGCCTCCGGGCCCTGGTGTTCTGCCACTGTGGGGTTCCCCAGCCTCCTCTTGCTGTCCTGCCCCTGCTATTGACAGCGCTGGTCTGGCATCTCTTGGAATTTACAGGCTGGTCCTCCTGTCCTAAGGATGGGAGAAATCAGTCTGTTTTTTCAGTAACTGAGAGTCCTGGTGGAGTCCTTCCTGCAAATCGCTCTTCTCCCTGCCAATGAGGATGCAGGTGAAGGAGCAGATCGGGTGGCCGTGGTTGTGTGAATGCTCGCATTATGCAGTGACAGCGAGCAGGGGAGGGGGGAGGAATCACCCACAGGAGCTCACTGGGGACTATCTCCCTCTTAGACATTGATTTTTTTGTAAAAAAAAAAAAAAAAAAAAAAAAATTTTTTTGGGGGGGGCACATGGTGGGGCACAGCATAATGTTGGGGGGGTCAGGGCCCCCTCTGGCCCCCCCCCCTAGGGTCGCCATTGAGGGACACCTATTTACAAAAGTATGTAGACTTTAACAAAAAAAAAGATTTAAACCCACAAGTGCTTATTTTACCACTACTATTCCTTTATAATGGCTTGTAAAATTTACAAATGCATCAATTTAGAAATTGGATGAAAGGTTTAGCGCTGGGAAACATTTTTGGATACATAAATAGTGAATTTTATAACTATATAGATCAGACCAAAATGAGGGACAAGTGAGGAGGAAAGAGGGACAGAGGGACTTTGTTCCAAATCAGGGACAGTCCCCGTAATCATGGACAGTTAGGAGTTATGCATGATATAGCCCTGTTCTCCCCTGCCTTACTGTGCAATTTTAAAGTGTGACATGTTAGGTAACTATTTACTTGGTGTAGCATCATCTTTCACATTATACAAAAGAATCAGGTTATCTTTACTGTTACTGTGTAACATAAAAAGTTACAACGACCACCATTTTATTCCCTAGGGTGTCTGCTAAAACAATACATATAATGTTTGGGGGCTCTGAGTAATTTTCTAGCAAACAAAATATGATTATTACATGTAGGAGAGAAGTGTCAGAATTGGCTTGGGTGGCAAGGAGTTAATTACCATAAGTAATATACAAATAATTATTATATATTGTTTTTAAGGTAATTTACTATATTTTCAAAAACTGTACTCAAGCAGGTGGCGTAACGGACAAATTACTGAAGTTTAAAGTTATCATTTCAAACCAGTAATTTCACAGTAAATAGATAAATAATAAATTACCATATTTATCGGCATATAAAACGTGCCGGCGTATAACACGCACCCCAAGTTTAGGAGGGAATTTTAAGGAAAAAAACTTTTAGGAGTAAACTTTAAGGAAGAAAAACTTACATTAAAATGCCCATCATTGCAGCGTTATCGGTGTCCATCTGCAGCCTTGTCAGTGTCAGTGCAGCCATGTCAGTGCAGCCTTGTCAGTGCAGCCTTGTCAGTACAGCCTTGTCAGTGCAGCTTTGCCCCAGTGCAGCCTTGCCCCAGTACAGCCTTGCCCCAGTGCAGCCTTGTGTGATTGCCTCGATCGCCGCCGACATACACCGCCGTATGTAAATTCAAATATGGCGCCGAGACTGCAGGGACTCATCGGAGCCGAGATACACATACCCGAGTGTCCTCGGCTTTTCTCAGCGCCGCTCACAGTCACGCCCAGTCCCGCCCTATGATGGACATAACACAGGTCCAATGGCGGGACTGGGCGGGACTGTGATCGGCGCCGGGAAAAGCCGAGGACACTCGGGTATGTGTATCTCGGCTCTGACGAGTCCCTGTAGTCTCTGCGCCATATTTGAATTTACACATGGCTGTGTATGTCGGCGGCGATTGCGGCAAGCGCCGCGATCGCTCCGATCAGAACAAAATTGGCGGGGATCGGCCTATAAAACGCACCCACGATTTTCCCCTGATTTTAAGGGGGAAAAAGTGCGTGTTATATGCCGATAAATACGGTATTATCTTATAACATATAGCATATTAATATATGATTTAGCGTGATTATAACAGTACCTTTTCAACAGCAGCAGATTCTCATTCTCCCTCTTAACTGTGTGAGAAAAACATGGTATTGTGTGTAAATCTTATACACATACAGTAAACACATGTTTTTTCCTTGTAGTTAGGAGGGCTGGAAGGGAGCATTTGTCTTTTAGACACATTCCCCTTCTATGACACTGCAGTGAGAGGCGTGCCTCCACTGTAGCATTTTTATTGGACAGCTGGGCCTAATGGTACTTTACTATTGGTCCAACACTCCAAGCTGTCCATTGAGGTCTGACAAGAAGTGAGGAGAGGCACTGTGAGCTCAACCTCTCAGTCTGCTGAAAACAGTGTGCCAGCTTGTATTTAAACTGGCCGCTCTGTATGTAGCTTCTGACAGGCTGCGCAAGGAGCCCCGTACCTCCGGAACCATAGGTCGAAGGAGCCCCAAATTTACCAGTGGTGGGGTAGGACTTAGGCTAACCCCCCCCCCCCCCCAAAAAAAATTTGGGGTCTCTGTGCTACGACCCTCGAAGCTAGATTTTTTTAATTTTTTTTAAATGTTCATGGCAGCTGACCAGACCCACATATACCCATTAAGGCATTTTGATATCTGCATAACTCCTCCTAAGAGCCAGCCTACCACTTGAATCAGGATTGAGGGCTCTTGAGAGGAGTACTAAGGCAGGGTGCTGTGATGTTTTTAGGAACCAGAGTACAGTGCGCTGCTGGCCCCTCCCACCAGCCACAATCTGCCTACATTGCTTAAAGAAGAACAGAGACAAAGTAAGTTATGTAATGAACATGTAAATGGAATGTATTTCAATAAGCCTAGTTTACACCACTACAGTGCTTCTATGAATGTATAAAAGGAATACAGCATGCAGCATTTTTTTCCACTTGAAGGGTTTTGAATCCACCACAAATGCATGCAATTAAGTTGAAAAAGAAAAATCTTAAATAATTCCCCAAAAAACGTGACACAACACACTGTAAAAAACAAAACACACGCATGTTAACACGCATGAAGAAATTAACACAGACCGCAAGGGTTGTGTTGTGAGCAAGCTCTTCGGCTAAGTTTACATTTGTGTGTTGTAGGAAATAGCACACAATTGCATGTGTTCCCGCAATGCACAAAAATGCGCATCTCTATTTGCAGGTGCGTGCTAGTGCCATTAATTCTGAATGGCACTCTAATGCACCTTGCTAACGTACATTTTCTTGTGCATTAAAGCACATGGTAACAAAGTACCATGCGTTTTGATGCAGTACAAATAAACAAAAAAGACCAATGTAATCATGAATGGGCTGCCCTAAATGTGACGTGTGAAATTGCTACATAGGTGTGAATGGAGCCTTAAGCAGCCCATAGATGATTTTCTTTCCTTCCAATCGCTCGATTCCCTCCCGCAGCACTATTGTGTTCCGCCAGTGGCTGGGGGGGAGGGGGGGGGGTGCTGAGAGCCTTCCCGGCTGGCAGAAAGCTATGATTACTGCTGGCAGCAATCCCATGTAGAAAAATCAGGCTGGTCGTACCTAAATTAATTGATGGATCGACTTGAATATATTCAGCCTGCCCACACATGGTTTGAATCTTGGCCGGTCCCTACTGAACCGAATTTGCGATCCATGTATGGCCGGCTTTTGCCACTTTGAATTGTCAGTAACATTCGTCAAAAGACAACTATAAGCAAAACTTTAAAAAAAAAAAAGAAAAAAGCTTTGTTTTATAATTAAAGTGGTTCTAAAGGCAGAAGGTATTTATTCTATGCATTAAGATAAAAAAAACTTCTGTGTGCAGCAGCCCCCCTCAGTCCCCCTAATACTTATCTGAGCCCCATCTCAATCCAGCGACGTTGCATGAGAGTCTTGGCTATTCGGGACTCTCCCTCCTCATTGGCTGAGACAGCAATGGGCACCATTGGCTCCTGCTGCTGTCAATCAAGGTCAGTGAGCCAATGAGGAGAGAGAAGGGGCGGGGCTGAGCCACAGCTCCGAGTCTGAATGGACACACAGAGCAGCTGCTCGGCTCAGGTGCCCCCATAGCTAGCTGCTTGCTGTGGGGGCACTCGGCAGAAGGGAGGGGCCAGGAACGCCGAAGAGGAGGATCTGGGCTGCTCTATGCAAAACCATTGGACAGAGCAGATAAGTATAACATGTTTGTTATTTCAAAACCAAAAAAAAAAAGACTTTAATACTACTTTAACTTTAAGAACATAATCTATAAGAATGAGAGATGCAAGAATGTGTGCTTTGTTGAATGCATCTACATTCTTAAATTATTTTCTAAAGTACCAATAAAGTATACAGTGAGGAATGATTAGTGTACAGGTCATAAAATGGTGATAATGATTAGCATTAGGATTATAAAATGATAAAATTAGTGGTAAAGCTTGTAAAATTGCCCCGTCTGTTAGGAAATGCATGTCAAAGTATTATAAAACCATCTAGATAAATGACACCCCATTAAGAAAGATGAATATTTTCATGGTACACTGTGCTATTGAAAAAATGATTGGCTGAAGGCTATGTATTTACATAATCTACTGGTTCTTGACAATCATTTGGAGAAGTGGTATTTAAACTTCTATTGTTAAAAGATCATCCTGTATATCAACAATCAGAACTTGTTAAGTAATATTAAATGCAATTTTAGCATATAAAGAAGGCTTACCTTGAGTCCCCACCAATGCCACAGCAATGTCAGACACGTTACGATAGTTTGCCAGGAGAGCATAATACTGGAATATGTCCTGAAAACTTGACTCGTTCTCCAGGCTGAACACAAAGATGACGCCATCCACCCAGTTAGAAAACTAAAAGGCAAGAGGAGGTCCAATCAATACACAATCTGTCACTGGGAATTATTGGTTCAGGTTTAGAGTATCCTCACCTTCTCTAGGGAATCATATGGATGTTTTCTCAGCCTGACCTCCACTAAGTTGAAACCAGATTGTCAGAAGGGGAAAGCAAGGATCGCTTTTCCTCATTGGCAAAAACAATGTTAGCTTGATCTTGAATCCTTCTGTACATGTACACTGCGCTCAGAACTTCGGGTTGAGGCACTGGGGTTGATTTACTAAAGACAAGTAGACTCTATGCAAGAGCAGTTGCTCCAGAGTTTAGTAAATGAGCAGAAGCTCTGCTGACTTCCATCATCCAATCATGTGCAAGCAAAATTATGTTTTTTTTTTATTCTCCTTGCACGCGATTGGGTATTCTTTGGAAATGAAGCTCATTTACTAGGTTCTAGAGCAACTGCACTTTGCAAAGTGAACAGTCTGTTTGCCTTTAGTAAATCAAGCCCTTTGAATTTTCTACTGCTAAAGTGAATAAAGAAAAATACAGAGACAAAAAAACAAAAAACAAAACCAGTGGTGTTTTAGTTTCCCCTTTAGTTTTCGCCTGATATAAGAAGTGATAAATAGTGAAGTTGTATTTCAAATAAAATGCCTACCATAAAAGTAAAAGGAATAAAGAATTAATTTGGATGTATGACTTCCATGATTGCTGCCAAATTGGAAGGGTTTTGTACTAATGAAGGTGGAGGGTTTATAATAACATCTCAATGTTTGACTTCCTGCTAGTGCTACCTTTCAGTCCAGAACTGTGCACCCACTTCTCCTTCACCGGGGAACACAATGTGCACAGCATTTCCAGAAGCCAAAAGGCTGACTCCTTGATCATAAAGGCATAGGTGTGGATTTACTGCAGGCAAATAGACTGTGCACGTTTCAGGTGCAGTTGATCCAGAGCTCATTAAATGAGGGGAAGCTCAGCTGACTTCATCATCCAATCAAGTGAAAGCAAAAATGCATTTTATTTTTATTTTCCTACTATGTGACTGGGTAGTCTTTGCAAAGTCAAGCTTCATTCCATTTACTAGGTTCTGGAGTAACTGCACTAACTACATACAGTATCTCACAAAAGTGAGTACACCCCTAAGTGAAAATGTCCAAATTGGGACCATGTGACTTGTTAGTGTTACACGGTCTCAGGTGTGAATGGGGAGCAGGTGTGTTAAAATTGGTGTTATCACTCTCACTCTCTCATACTGGTCACTGGAAGTTCAACATGGCACCTCATGGCAAAGAACTCTCTGAGGATCTGAATAAAAGAATTGTTGCTCTACATAAAGATGGCCTAGGCTATAAGAAGATTGCCAGGACCCTGAAACTGAGCTGCTGCACGGTTGCCAAGACCATACAGTGGTTTAACAGCACAGGTTCCACTTAGAAGAGGCCATGCCATGGTCAACCAAAGAAGTTGAGTGCACGTGCTCAGCATCATATCCAGAGGTTGTCTTTGGGAAATAGACATATGAGTGCTGCCAGCATTGCTGCAGAGGTTGAAGGGGTGTGGGGGTCAGCTTGTCAGGGCTGAGACCATTTGCCGGTCTCTAACATCCACCAGCTCTGTGATTTCGTCATGAAGGAGTGGAAAAGGAATCCAGTGGCAACCTGTGAAGCTCTGGTGAACTCCATGCCCAAGAGGGTTAAGGCAGTGCTGGGAAATAATGGTGGCCACACAAAATATTGACACTTTGGGCCCAATTTGGACATTTTCACTTAGGGGTGTACTCACTTTTGTTACTAGCGGTTTAAACATTAATGGCTGTGTGTTGAGTTTATTTGAGGGGACAGCAAATTTATACTGTTACACAAGCTGTACACTCACTACTTTACATTGTAGCAAAGTGTCATTTCTTCAGTGTTCTCACATGAAAAGATATAATAAAATATTTACAAAAATGTGAGGGGGTGTGCTCACTTTTGTGAGATACTGTAGCTGTCAATTCTGCAAAACTCTGGAGACATCCGTTTTTGAGGGTCTGCTTCCAGCTCTCCCAGTGGTTGAAGCAGATCTTTTGAGTCTCTGATAGATAACCATCATCTACAGGTTGCACTGCGAAGGGAGTGATGTCACCAGAGGGAGAGCCAAACATTGAGTGGGCAGAGAACTCAGAAACTCTAAGCTCCCCCTCTCCTCTTTTCTGCATGTTCCTGAAAAGGTGACCAGAGGGAGCAGAGGTGGAGTAAGCAGTGGAAGAGTTGCTGGGTGGTTGGAGGATGAAGGCGCTTGGTGGCAGAAAGGTGCAGTGTCTGGGGGGGGGGGGGGGAAGCAAAACGTTTCCGTCAACGTTTCAGTGTTAGGGGTGCTGGTTGACTGATAGATACAATTTTAGGGTGCGGGGTACTGGATTCTTCTAATGCCGCATACACACGAGCGGACTTTACAGCAGACTTTGCCCGGCGGACAGGATTTCGTCGGACAATTAGATCGTGTGTGGGCTCCAGCGGACTTTGTTTTCTCAAAAGTTGGACGGACTTAGATTTGAAACATGTTTCAAATCTATCCGACGGACTCGAGTCCGGTCGAAAAGTCCGCTCGTCTGTATGCTAGTCCGACGGGCAAAAAGCCACGCTAGGGCAGCTATTGGCTACTGGCTATGAACTTCCTTATTTTAGTCCGGTCGTACGTCATCACGTACAAATTCGACAGACTTTGGTTAATTGTGTGTAGGCAAGTCCGTTCATTCAGAAAGTCCGTCGTAAAGTCCGTCGAAAAGTCCGCCGGACAAAGTCTGCCGTAAAGTCCGCTCGTGTGTACGCGGCATTAGGCCTATATGCAAAATCTGTTGTAAAACTTGTAAGTCAGCAGAGAGGCTTCTCTGAATGAGCACCACCTGATATGATGTAGGCTCCTGAACCACGTCACTCGCTGATTAAAAGGTGTAAAGTGCAAGGTGGTTTAGTTGACATGGAGAAGGGGTGTTTACTGTGCATTACCTCAATACATGGTAACACACAGCACTCTGTGTCGTGTGGTGTGTTGTGGTGCAGTTTTATTTAGAATGGCACACTAGTGCACAAGTAGGTGCCAATGGGCCTACACTGCAGCGCAGTTGGAAAAAAAAGTGCAGGTCTGGTTTTTGCTTATAGGAGCCTTGTCGAATTAGAGGATATCCATGTATACTAAGATTATTCTATGGTCTGATTTATACAAATATGGAGGTGGTTATGGTTTTACCATTGTATATGTCATTTACATGTAGTTTTCTTCATCCTTTTTGACATTAATAAATTTTGCTATTTTGATATGTACAAATTTGTTCACAAATTTTGAAGACGGTTGAGCTATATCAGGTTTTTTACTTTTGAGTTACACATATATGATTTTTGCAGAGAGCTCCTGCTCCATTCATTTCCATTCTGAATTTTTCTATTTATATTCATACTTGGAGGGTCCATACCTTGAGGGTCCTTTATCTTTAGTGTTACATCCGGTTTTTCTTACATTGCTGTGAGTTGGCAGCCCATTGACAATGAACAAGCTTACTAAATTGAACACACGTTAACGTGCAAAATACCATCACACAATAGTGTGTATGCAATAACACACCACAATGGAATGACATAGATGGAAAAGGATCCTAATAGTTTGATCAACACTGCTGACCATGGGATGTATTAACTATAAGGACTAAGGATGAGTTAAGGTTTGTGTTGAGCACAGTATGGGCCGAAGCTGCAGGAAACTGACACATTATATCAGGCTGCTGGCCCAATCAGCTGCAGCCACAGAATTCCCTGCTGCGCAACCGCACATAACAAAGGAGCAGAGATGCTGGGGACATCATTGTCCAAATATGGCCATGTTAGGTCAATGATGTTACCAGCATCTCCATCCTTTTGTTATATGCAGATGTGAGGCGGAAAATTCCACAGTTGCAACTGTTTGAGCTGGCAGCCTGATATCTTGTGACAGTTCTCAGCAGGTTTCGGGCCGGACAAAGATTATCCCCAATGAGGACTTAAGAGGGGGCTTCTCAAAATGGCAGACAGTGGGGGGTGATTTAATAAAACTGGTGCACACAGAATCTAGTGCAGCTGTGCATAGTAACCAATCAACTGCTAGGTTTTAGTGCCGATTCACGCTGGGGTGGCTTCAAAGTTCCCCGACTCTGAAGCTGCCCCGTACAGTGCGACTTTAGCACGGCTTGCAAACAATTTCTGCAATAAAAGTCAATGCAAATAACTCTGAAGTTGCCCCCAAAAGGTACAGGAACCCTAAGTCGGAGCGACTTGACTCCAATTAGAACGGTTCCATTGCACTGCATTGAGTGCAACTTGCCAGGTGGCTAAGTCGCCTGACATGTCGCCCTAAGTGTGAACCGAGCCTCATTGTCAAAGCTTAATTGAAGATGCTGAAGTTAGAAGCTGATTGGTTACTATGCACAGTTGCACTAGATTCTGTGTGTTTCATTCCAGTTTTAGTAAATCACCCCAGTATGTGTTTACCATATGTTTACAGAAATTTCTAGTTTAATAAACCTAGCTGCTCCAAATTCCCACTTTCCAGTGGGGGATATCTTGTTCTTTCTATATAATTGCGATGTTGGCAACAGACATCTGGTTCTGCAAAAGTCTTCTTTCAAGTGTCCTTCTATAGTGATAAAAGGTTTTTGCCAGATGTTTGGCAATGCAGAACCTTAATTACATTTATTTTTAAAAAAAGTAAGTATCTGAATTTGATCTGGCTTCAGTCTATTGCAGTCTCTGTGCGGCAGGGTTGGATTGTGAGAGGAAGAAGCTGCATAAGGATCAGTACATGTGATGTCAAGGATCATGTGGATTGGATAAGAAAGCAGATTGTCAGAGAGATGATCTCATCATTGTGCTTCTTTTTCTTTAACTGTCCAGTCACAGGCTGGGAGGGTCAAGGATGACCTGGGCTCAACAAAAGTGGGCTGAATTATTCTGACCATCAGACTGAAGACATCTAGTGGCAGAAAAAAGTACTACTACGAAAAATCTATGGTTTAATAATGAATATTTATTTTATCTTTTAACCCATTCGCTGCCAGGTCCGTATGTCGTACGGACCTAACAACGGGGGGTTTACACACATTCCATCTATCTATCTATCTATCTATCTATCTATCTATCTATCTATCTATCTATCGTATCTATCTATCTATCTACTGTATCTATCTATCTATCTATCTATCTATCTATCTATCTATCTATCTATCTATCGTATCTACTCTATCTATCTATCTATCTATCTATCTATCTATCTATCTATCTATCTATCTATCTATCTATCTATCTATCTATCTATCTATCTACTGTATCTATCTATCTATCTATCTATCTATCTATCTATCTATCTATCTATCTATCTATCTATCTATCTATCTATCTATCTATCTATCTATCTATCTATCTATCTACTGTATCTATCTATCTATCTATCTACTGTATCTATCTATCTATCTATCCACTGTATCTATCTATCTATCTACTGTATCTATCTATCTATCTATCTATCTATCTATCTATCTATCTATCTATCTATCTATCTATCTATCTATCTATCTATCTATCTATCTATCTATCGTATCTACTCTATCTATCTATCTATCTATCTATCTATCTATCTATCTATCTATCTATCTATCTATCTATCTATCTATCTATCTATCTATCTATCTATCTATCTATCTATCTATCTATCTATCTATCTATCTATCTATCTATCTATCTATCTACTGTATCTATCTATCTATCTATCTATCTATCTATCTATCTATCTATCTATCTATCTATCTATCTATCTATCTATCTATCTATCTATCTATCTATCTATCTATCTATCTATCTATCTATCTATCTATCTATCTATCGTATCTATCTATCTATCTATCTATCCACTGTATCTATCTATCTATCTATCTACTGTATCTATCTATCTATCTATCTATCTATCTATCTATCTATCTATCTATCTATCTATCTATCTATCTATCTATCTGTATATACTTAATACAAAAGTATGGTAATGCAAGTTTTTATAATGTGGATCCACCAGGATCACCACAAATAATGTCCCCATTGAAAGATTTCCCCTCTATTCCTCTTCTGGTGACAACCCACAATTTGGAATTTCCTTTTCCTTTTACTTTCAGTGATAATGGTGAATATTAAAAATAAGGAGTGTGAATCTCCCTAACGGGGGGCAAAGACAGCAATAAAAACTTGACAGATGTTCTAATCCCTCTCCACTCTATCCAAAACTAAAAAGAAAGTTTTCTTTTGAGGTATACTTTAAGGTGGAGTTTCAATAAAAGCCTTTTTTGTTTTGAATAGAGGGGAAAGATTTGAAGTAGCTCCACCGAGCTTAAATTGCAGGCTGCAAGAGAAAGTAAATGGAAATTTCCTAAGCCAGGACAAAGAGCAATAAAAAATGCATTGTTTTAAACAAAAACATGCATTGCTGGAACTTCACTTTTGTGATCACCCAGTCTATGAAGTTGTGCAATGTACCTAAAATCAACACTGCAAGTATTAAAGCTTGGTTCACACCTCTGCGTGCAGTGAAAACGCGCTGCTCTGTGAAAATGTGCAGGGCTGCCATTCATTCTAAATGGCACCCCATGCATGTAAAATCGCAGTTCGTGTGCGGGTGCAGGAACCGCAGTGAAATTGCAGGCACAGCAGCCCATTAAAATGAACGGGCTGCCGTCCGCGCGCAAATGCGTCCCACAGAATCACACAGATGTGAACCTAGGGTCAAAGCTCAGAGTAGGTAATATGAGATTTACATTAGGATAATATGGAGTCAAATTTCCATAAATTAATGGTTTAGCCAAATGTCATAGTTAACCCAACCATATGCCATATGTTGTATAGCAAGACTTTGAGGGAACAGAAAGAGAGTAGGAATATACTGTACATGTAAACCTCTTTTCCTTTTAGTACTAAATCCAAAGAAATTGATTTAATTACTGTCATAAATATAAATAATTATTTGCAAAAATGAACACTAACTTGCCTGAGCTCTCACATCTAAGGTCTCATGCATATAGGGTTTTTTAAAATTTTTAATGCCCCTGGACATTTTGCTTCTGGTTTGAAAAAAACAGCTTAAAAAACAGTCCAAAGCCAAGTACGCACACGCGTTTAGGTGTGTTTAGGTGTTCATTAATGCAATCGGCCACAATATTAAAGGGATATTAAAGGCAACTTAAAAAAACAAAAAAACAAAAAAACAAACATGCTATACTTACCTGCTCTGTGCAATGGTTCTCCTCCATTGCAATCCTCCTCTTTTTGGGTTCACTGCTGGCATTCCTAGCCCCTCCCTCCTGTCGAGTGCCCCCAGAGCAAGCAGCTTGCTATGGGGCACCCAAGCAGACTGGCTCCCGAGTCCCTGCTCTGTTTGTCCAATCACTCACAGAGCCGTGACTTAGGCTGCCCCCTCTCTCTCTCCTCAGTGGCTCACTGGCTGTGATTGACAGCAGCGGGAGTCAATAGCTCCAGCTGCTGTCTCAGCCAATGAGGAGGGAGAGTACTTGGAAGAGCCGAGGTTCTCATGCACATAGCTGGATCACGATGAGGTTCAGGTAAGTATTAGGGGGGACTGGGGGGCAGCTGCACAGCAAATGTTTTTTACCTTCATGTCTTGAGCCTTTGGAACCACTTTAATTTATTTTGACTATTAGAATGAGCAAACGCGCAAGCGCTGAAGAGGTCTACTGTTTAGGCATGTTTACACGCATTTTCATGCTACCAAAAGTATTGTGACCCCTGTCTTTAAATGCATAAGAACTTTAATGGCATCCCAGTCTTAGTCCGTAGGGTTCAATATTGAGTTGGCCCACCCTTTGCAGCTATAACAACTTCAACACTACTGGAAAGGCTGTCCACAAGGTTTAGGTGCGTGTCTATGGGAATGTTTGGCCATTCTTCCAGAAGCGCATTTGTGAGGTCAGGAACTGATGTGGACAAGAAAGCCTGGCTTGCAGTCTCCACTCTAATTCAATCCCAAAGGTGTTCTATTGGTTGAGGTCAGGACCAGGCCAGTCAAATTCCTCCACCACAAACTCGCTCATCTATGTCTGTATGGACTTTGCTTTGTGCACTGGTGTGCAGTCATGTTGGAACAGGAAGAGGGCATCCCCAAACTGTTCCCACAAAGTTGGGATCATGAAATTGTCCAAAATTTCTTGGTATGCTGACGTCTTAAGAGTTCCCTTCACTGGAACTAAGGGGCCAAGTTCAACCCCTGAAAAACAACTCCACACCATAATCCCCCCTCCACCAAATGATTTGGACCAGTGCACAAAACAAGGTTCATAAAGACATGGATGAGCAAGTTTGGGGGGAAAGAACTTGACTGGCCTGCACAAAGTCCTGACCTCAACCTGATAGAACACCTTTGGGATGAATTAAAGTGGAGACTGTTATGAAGCTGTTATAGCTGCAAAGGATGGCCCAACTCAATATTGAACCCTACAGACTAAGACTGGGATGCCATTAAAGTTCATGTGTGTGTAAAGGAAGGCATTTCAATACTTTTGGTAATTTACTAAACAGAAGGACTCTAATTATTACTCCATAAATGCAATCTCACATTGGGTGCCTCAGTTACCAGTAGTAGGTGCCAAGAAGCCTTGTTTTTGTGTGAGTTACCCTGTGTCTATTAGGGGCACAGGGTGACAGAGAAAAGGATGGACAACTATTTAACGGACACGAAGAATGTGGTTTGGATTACTTCAGATGGGACAGTAATATTTATCAACAATATCCCTCAAGAAATACATGTAGACTATTCCTGGTTTCTTTGATTCTGAACTATACATGCCATTGAAAGAGCTGGTCACATTGATCCCCGTTCCACGGTCTTCAATGTAGGAGCTGGACAGTCTGCTACAGAGGGCTCCTGCTATAGTCTGTTGCCTACTAGGTTGAGGAGGGGGGAGATCACTACTTGTATTGTTAAAAAAGTATAAAAAAAAATTTAATAGTAAAAAATGAAAGTTACACCCCCTAAAAAATGTTTTAGGCCCCTCCACCCCCACATATTAGCTCGTATGAATGTAAACTCACGCACCGGGGCGCCTATGCATGAAAACGTTGTTTGCAATACACATGTTACATATCGCCACACACACCACAGTGAGAGCAATATTTCCAACACCAGACCTCCTCCATAACACTAAACTGATAGGGTACTGAAGATTGTTGCCATTTCACAGGCACATGCAAATTTAAGGTTGGACATGTTGGGTATCTGTTTACTCGGTGCAACCTCATCTTTTAGATATTACCAAAAAATTGGGCAACTTATTATGTTTGTGTGCCCTAAAATTAGCTTTAGTTTTTTTTTTTTTTTTTTTTTACTGAAACTTTGCTTTTTCTAGACTTTTGCGGTAATATTGTGTGACATAAAAAATTGGTATTTCCACTATTTTATTCTCTAGGGTGTCTGCTTTCAGAAAATGTATAATGTTTTGGGGTTCATATAATCTTCAGGGCTAAAATTATTTTTTAAGCATGTGTGCAAAAACACTCAAAAACGTCTCTGGCAGCAAGGTATTCATTTTTATCGTGTTGTTTTTGCCTCCAGTTCTGCACTACATACAATGAGGAATGATGCAAACATACTGAGAAACAAATTGCATACACTTTAAAGATAGCTAAATCATTAGTATTTTTTGTTATGGCTGTATTTAATCAGGTTCGTCCATGTCATTTTTAGAGACCAGCAGTCATAAAGTTTAATTCCTAAAGCACTTCATCTTTTACAATCCATTTTTTTGACATACGCAGCATGTATATCTGAAAAGCGGTGTCACAATAACCCACACCCTTAAAGACAACACCCACCTGTCACTCCTCCCACCAATCACTGCATGGCATGCGTTCCCAGTCCTCCCCTGTAACAATCATAGTTACCTTTGCATCTGGTGCCCCCGCTTCTTCTCTGATCAGTAGTAGGTAGCTTTGGCCCTCCACACTGATCTCTTTCTTGAACTGATCACCTGAATAAAGATAAAAGAAAATATAAATGAGATGTTAAAGACACAACAGATTCTAAACTTCATGTAAGCAGACTGATTACACTTAAGGGTCGTACACACTTAACGTACACACTATAAGAGAATCGGGTGAACATTTTCGTACGATTTTCGTATAGTATGTACACAACTTTCGACAGCCGATTCCGAATTTTTGCACGAAAATTCCCGAAGGGACCAACTACAAAATTGTTCTCATAGGGGAACAGAGCGAATGATTTTCGTTTAACGTGTACTGTTTTCGTACGATTTTCGTACAAGAAAAATCAGAAAAGAAAGACTGCATTATCAGAAAGAATAAACAAAAAAAAAAGCCTTTGTCGTACGAGAATTTTCGTAGCAATATTCGTTCATCGGTTCCGATTTGCTGTGAAACATCAAGAAAAATCGGATGAACGTTCGCCCAATTTTCCTATAGTGTGTACCCCACTTTATGCATTTTCCTGAAAACCATTGGGAAAACCACCTCGTTTACACTTTATTTTAAAGCTCAGCTTTTCACAGAGCTCAGGCAGAAAGAGGTGAAAGGATGTGTCGCTGTCATCTGTCATTATTCATACTCATATTGTCTAGCTGCACACCTCTAAGAAGCTAATGAACAGAACTCTGTCACTTCACTACACATGGAGAGCAAAACTGATCATTACTAGCCACTAGTCAGACTCAGCCTTTTCTTCTCCAACTGCCACTTTCCAGTGCAAGTTTAAATTGCACCGGTGTCCAAACTGTGGATGTTGAAGCTTTTGTATATTCTTAGCAAGCAATAAAAGAGCTTCAAAACCCTAAAATCTGTTGCAGCCAAGGAAGCTGCCATCTTAGCCTCAGTTTAATCTGTAGTTGTCATGGTGCTGCACATGTGATCAGTTATGACGGCAGCTATTTGATGGCTTGACAGGTCGATTGAGCAGCTGTAAGAGTTATAGTTCACCGCATTTCCTAAAAGTAACTGTTTCTGGAAACAATTAAATCGATGGCTTAAGCTCTGTTTTAACTACTTGCTACCCAGGCCAATTCTGACACTTCGCTCCTACATGAAAAATCATCATTTTTTTTTGCTAGAAAATTACTCAGAACCCCCAAACATTATATATGTTTTTCTAGCAGAGACCCTAGGGAATAAAATGGTGGTCATTGTAACTTTTTATCTTGCACTGTATTTGCGCAATCATTTTTTAAACGCTTTTTTTTTTTAAATAACTGTTTCATTAAAAAAAAAAGAGTAAAGTTTTTTGCATAATGTGAAAGATGATATTACGCCCGAGTAAATAGACACATGTCACACTTTAAAATTGCGTACACTCGTGGAATGGTGTCAAACTTCGGTACTTAAAAATCCCCGTAGGCGATGCTTTAAAAATTATTACAGGTTACCTGTTTAGAGTTACAGAGGAGGTCTAGCACTAGAATTATTGCTCTCACTCTAACGTTCACGGCGATACCTCACATGTGTGGTTTGAACATCGTTTACATATGTGGACGTGACCTATGTATGCGAGCACGCGGGGACGGGGGCACTTTCAATTATTTATTTATTTTTATTGTTTATTTTACTTTTATTTTTCTATTTTGACACTTTCATTTTATTTTTTTTTATCACTTTTATTCCTATTACAAGGAATGTAAACATCCCTTGAAACAGAAATAGTGCGTGACAGGTCCTCTTTACAGTGAGATCTGGGGTCAGTAAGTCCCCACATCTTGCCTCTAGGCTGGGAAGCCTGAAAAAAAACCAAAAAAACCGATCCTGGATACCCAGCCGAGGCGGCGTCATTTTTTTAAATGCAGAGGCCGCGCGTGACATCATAATATTGTACCAAGCCTCCAAAAGATCATAGAGACGTTTGGGGGCTATCTGGCCCGTCGGATTCTCTATGGTTAACTTCCGGCATGGACTGATTCTTTCTCCCTCTTGCCGGTCGTACAGGCGAGCCGGGAGAAGCACCGGAGGGCGGCGGGAGGGTGGGGGCCTCCTCTCCCGCTGCCTGTAAGAACAATCAAGCAGCTGAACAGCCGCTATGATTGTTCCTACAGTGCAGGGAATCGCCGTCTCTAAAAGAAGATATCTAAATGATGCCTGTAGCTACAGGCATCATTCAGATATCCCCACTCAAAGTTGACAACGTCATATGACTTTGTTGGGAGGGAAGTGGTTAAACACTCCATTACTGACCTCTCTAGCTGCTTGGATTATAAAATAATCTATCCATAAAGATCACAACAGAGACTATAAAGTTGTGTTTCAGTTGGTCTCTAACTATTTACAAGCACCTGCTTTTTGTTTACTTTAGAAGCTTGACAGATTTTGCTCTCAAACAGTAAGATGGAGAGGAGCTACAATAAAAATTATTTTGATGTAAATTTTTAAGACAAACGTGTCCACAATGTCTATAGCTACAGAGGTGAATGGGAGCTTTTAATGTTTGTTCAGAATTTGTTAATACTTCAATGTGCATAGTCACTGGTAACTTTAACTCTGACCAGTTATTCTGGCACCCAAACTATACTGTTTGTGTATGCAAACTACCGTAAATACACAGTTAAAGTGGCAGTAAAGTTACAAATTATAAAAAAGATGTCTGACAGGTAGGATTTTTATGACAGAAGATACCCTATTGGTCCTAATTGCTTCTACCTGCCTGTCAGTATTTGTGAACACTGAGCTTCCTCATGTGCAGATTAGTGTACATTCATGTCACTCCTCTATGTGGAGACAAATTAATTCTCATGCGCATGCGCAGGAGTTACATCATCCAACCAGGCCAATCAAGCAGCGAAAGAATCTCAACACACGAAATTCTGTTCATGATCGCTAATTCAGACACCTATATCAGGCACGGTCTGGTCCCGACAATATACTTTTCTCCCCTGCAGTCAAAGAGATACAGATTGGTTCATGAGGAAACCTTATGAGCAATGAAAACTTAAAAGCTGATATATTAAATAATCTAGAAATATTTATCTCTTCTTGTCAAAAGTAACGCTGAATGATTGTGCAGATCTATATCTCTGTAATTCCTGCCTGTCAGCTCCTCCCCTGCAAAAGCCCAATTTGCAGGTGCCCCTATTGTGGAGCTCAGCTGCTATCACACCCTCTGCTTTAAGCACACCTAAGCTTGCTGGCATGCCCCTTTCTCTCTGCTTGAGTTGTGATGGTGCTGGTCCCAAGCAAGCGTCTGGTGTCCAAGACCAGTGCTGCCAATCAGCATTCAATAAATGTTCATCTCCTACAGAGCAGCATGCTCCTCATTTACCACACCAATCTTAAAGGAGTTGTAAAGGCAGAAGGTTTTTTTTAATCTTAATGCATTCTATGCATTAAAATAAAAAGCCTTTTGTGTGCAGCAGCTGACCTCAGCCCCCCTAATACTTACCTGAGGTCCCTCTCTGAGGTCCCTCTCTGTCCAGCGATGTCTACAGCCGCCCGAAATTCTCCCTCCTGATTGACTGAGACACAGCAGTGGTGTCATTGGCTGCCGTTGCTATCAATTAAAGTCAGCTAGCCATCAGGAGAGAGAGGGGCGAGGGCGGGGCCGGGTTGGGGCTCCGTGACTGAATGGACACAGGGAACTGTGACTCGGCTCATGTGCCCCCATAGCAAGCTGCTTGCTGTGGGGGCACTGAACATGAGGGAGGGGCCAGGATCACAGAAGAGGGACCTGAGAAGAGGAGGATCCAGGATGCAAATCCATGGCAACAGAGCAGGTAAGTGTAACATGTTTATTATTTTTATAGGAAAAAAAAAACGATACTTTGCAATCACTTTAAGAGGACTAAGTGCTACATACACTTTTTCCCCTGGGGGGCAGGATAAATAAAAATATGTTCAGTGAGACTTCTTTTTTAAGGCGATGATTGGACAATGAAGAACCAGTAGCTGCAGCACACTAAGCAGATCATCTCACTGCTCTCTCTTGCAATCATCAAACTCTCTTTTTTAGATTCACTGTCCATCCTATCTAATGCTGTAAAAAGACTGACGGGGTTACAGTTCTACCTCTTCGATTTCTGATGTATGAGAGGCTACAGGGGGCTAATACAAAGGCCTTCAAATTAACACATAACCGGATTAAATGGCAGTCTTCTATATCTGCCAACACTTTATAAATGAGGCCAATTTGTTCTGAAATTCTGGTTGACCAATCACGTAATATAGCACATCCAATGTACAACAATCAATGTATAACTGTCCAAGTGTTCCCAAGTTAAAATGAAAATGACTGCATGGTACAAGTTAGTGTGAAGATATTTCATATGAACTAAGGGATAATGACAAAGACCAGAGCCAGGCTGGCGACCATGGTATTGTTGAGAAGTATGTTTTGTCTAAACAATCTCTATGAGCTCTTCAGCCGAATGTCACACCCATTTACAAACATTCAGCCAAAGCCGCCAATACCGAAGCATGCTTAGAGTAGAAAAGGTAAAACTATGTTATGAATTATGAACTTAAATTGTAGCTGATTTCTTATTTCAGATAAAAGCATTTTAGAGCTTTCAACTCCCCTATGCGATGCAGTGCAGTGGAACTAGTGTACAGTATTTTACTAAGGTTAAGTTTAGATGTGCAGTTGGGGGGGGGGGGGTTAAAATGCTTAATTGAGCCATGTTTTAGGCGCCCCCCCCCCCCGCAGCGTTCATCATGATTAACTATGGATCTGCACCAGGAGATTTTTTTTGTCAAAAACTGTGCGTGTGTGTGTGCGCATGTTTTTATTTTTTTTAAACTTTTTTGGTGAATGAGTAGGGGTACAATGTACCCTGTACTCATTCACATGGGGGGATCTGGGAGGCCCCTTGTGAAAGGGGGCTTCTAGATTTTGATAATTCACCACCTGCACCCCCACAACCACCGGTCCAAGGTTGTGGGGAAGAGGCCCTTGTCCCCATTAACATGAGGACAAGGTGCTTTGGGGGGAAACCCCTCTACCCCAACCCCCCCATCTTGAGGGCATGTGGCCTGGTATGGTTCAGGAGGAGTGGGGAACTCGCTTGTCCCCCCCCCTTTTTCCTAGCCTGCCAGGCTGCATGCTTGGATAATTGTCTGTTATGGATTTTGGGAAGACCCCACCTACATTTTGGTGTGTGGTTCCCCTAAAAATCCATACCAGACCTAAGGGTCTGGTATGAATTTGGGGGGGGGGCCCCACAATGTTTTCTTTTTATTTTGGCATTGGGTTCCTCTTAAAATCCGTACCAGACCCAAAGGGCCTAGTATGGATTGGGGGGGGGGGACCGCCAAGCTGTTTTTTTGTCAGAATTTTTAATTGCTGCCATTCTTTAGTTTACATTCCAGTTTTCAGCGGGTAAACCCACTGACAGCTGATGAGTTATAAGTCATTAAAAAACGTAGTGGCCCCTCTGCTTAACAACCAGCTTGTGCACAGCTGCGATCTCTACAGTTTTGCATTGGAACCACACCCGGCAAACAGAAATCGCCACCTAAATCACAATCAAAACTGATGAAATTTGCACTGCAGCAATGTGAACGTGGCTTAAAGCTAGCATAATAGGACATAGGTGCCGAATAAATTTGTACCACTGCTACATGCACATGACTGACGCTGAACAATAGCTAGAGTCACATCTGCTCTTCTATGTAAAAAAAATCATCAAATGTCAAAAGATTTTGGGTGTAAACGGCGACAGTAGATTTAAGGAGTCCAACCCACTTCTTTCAGGCATAGTTTAAATGATGACGGGAAGTTGTTCAGAATTCAGAATGAAATTAACGGAATTAACGGAATTCCTAATCAGTTCCTTTCCTTCCTTCATGTAAGCCTATATGTACAGGGTGACTTCATTCCTTTGTGTCACTCTCCATCCATGGCTGGTTACCTCCCAACTTCAGAGGACTTCCTAATCTCCATGGCAACTGAAACTAGAGACTAAGAAAGGATGTTGTCATAGCGCGTCCACTGTTCAGTAACCATGGAAACTAAAAAGAAAAGAAGCTACAGAGGAATAAAGCAAGACGTGGATGAGTACAGGCCATCATATGTAGCTATTTTGAGTGAGGACTGGTGTTGTACAACAATTATTCTTTTAAAATGCTTTTAAGCTTGACTTCAGCATTTAGAATCATAAAAAAAAAACCCTAATATTTTCACTCTGTTGAAGCTGCAGGCCAAAGTATTATTTAGTGGTTATTTATCAGTTACAGCATACTGTATTTGTAATCCATTTTTACTGATCCACAAAACGCTGAACAATCAAAGTTGCCACATGCTAGCTGAAAGACGAAATCAGCCTTGCAATGGCAGTGTCTTTTCTGGCAGTGTCTATTCCTGACGTGCATGAAATGGAGGTTACAGGAATAAGAGACAACAAACTGACCCCTGATGTCTCACTTTTGAGACAGAGAAAGGGACTGAACAGATTCATCAGTCCCATTCTCTGCAGCCTCAGCTCCACAAAAATGAATAAACAGGAATAGCTCTGTACAGAGCTTTCCGTTCATTCATAAACTGAGCTATGAGCTATGAATGAATAAAAAAAAAAAAACAGAGTCACTGATCAGTACCAATGACTCTATTCATTAAGACAAGGAAGGAGCTGGTAAATGACAAACTGACAGATCCCCCGCAGCAGCCAGCGGGAGGGAAAATCCCATCAGCGCTGCTGGGGGCGAGTGGAGGGGCCAGGAGAGAGCACACAGCAGCAGGACAGTGATAGGGAGACAGTGGGAGCGGCATGTGGAGGAACCGAGGTCCATTTCCACCTCCATTCCCCCCCTGCAGCCGCTGAATGTCTGTGGGAGGGAGAGGAGGAGAAGCGGGCATTCAGCGGCTGCATGGAGGGATCGGTTTCTCTACATGCCACCTCACCTGCCACCTTCCTATCCAAGTGTACAGGGGGACCGCACGGGCCCCCTGGAGCATGGGATCGGGTGGCAATGGCGACCCCTGTACGTATGTCCCTGATAACAAACTTAACCCGCTTGCCCACCAGCATTATATTGCAAAAGGTGGGCCCGTTCCCACGAGCCGTCGTAGCTGTATGTTGGGCCTTTAAGCAGGGTTAGTAGGCGTGCGCCCGCTGCAATGCGGGGAGCCGATGCGAGTGGCAGGCGGTCGCGATTACCCCCAGTCACGGGTGATTGCAAGCACGAGAGCCAGAACAGGAACATGTGTGTGTGTAAACACACAAATCCCTGTTCTCTAGGGAGAGGAGAGACAGATTGTGTGTTCCTACTAGCTAGGGACAATGATCTGTCTACTCCTCTAGTCAGTTGCTTCCCCCTATGGTTAGAACACATACTAGGGAACACAGTTAACCCCTTGATTGCCCCGTAGTGTTAATCCCTTCCCTGCCAGTGACATTTACACAATGATCAGTGCATTTTTTTTAGCACTGATCGCTGTATAAATATCAATGGTCCCAAAAATGTGTCAAAAGTGTCCGATTTGTCCACCACAATGTCACAGTCCTGATAAAAATCGCAGATCACCGCCATTACTAGTAAAAAAAATAAATAAATAAAAATGCCATAAAATTGTCATAAATCTTTCCCGTAGTTTGTAGACGCTATAACTTTTGCACAAACCAATCAATATACACTTATTGCGATTTTTACTACCAAAAATATGTAGAAGAATATATATTGACCAAAACTGATGAAGAAATTAGGTTTTTAAAAAACATTTTTGGGGATATTTATTATAGCAAAAAGTAACAATTTTTTTTTTTTTTTCAAAATTGTTGCACTTTTTTTGTTTATAGCGCAAAAAATAAAAACCACAGAGGTGATCAAATACCACCAAAAGAAAACTCTATTTGTGGGAAAAAAGGGACGTCAATTTTTTTTGGGTACAGCATCACATGACCGCGCAATTGTCAGTTAAAGCAACACAGTGCCGTATCGCAAAAAATGGCCCGGTCAGGAGGGTGGTAAATTCTTCCGGGGCTGAAGTGGTTAAATAAAAAAATGCTACTTACCTTTTCATTTTGCTTTTTTAAATCCTACTTAGCTTCTCACTTCTATTAAATGTGGAGCAGGGTGGGGAGTTATGTTTACCACAGTTAACCCTGTCTATACTGCACTGGGCCCCCTGCAGCTTCCCTCTATGGCATCTGGCAACGTCAGATGGGACAGTAGTGTATTGGATCCTAACATAAAGTACATATGGACAGGTTGCTAAAAATAGTCAGTACTAGGGACCAGTACTGTGGAAAGAAGCTTCCCATAAAGCCTCCCACAGAAGAGCAGCAGTGCAGGGGATTACCTTGTTACTATGAAGCTCATTATCGTTTTTAAGCATCAACAGATTTAGGTCAGAGTATAAAATCTTCAGGACTTGGTGTAAATTGTAAACCTCCCATTCCTTTTACCAATCAAACTAGGAAGTGCTTAACATAATTGTTAAAGTGGAACTACACTGCATCTGAGCACCACAAACCAAAATTTTAATTCATTTTTAAAGTGGTTGTACACCCTGTACAACCACTTTTACCTACAGGTAAGCCTATATTAAGGCTTACCTGTAGGTGCTTGAACTATCTCCTAAACCTCTACGGTATAGGAGATATTTAGATATTTAGAAAAAAGCTGAGCGCTGATGACTATGGCGCACGCGCTGATGTCTATGGCACATGCGCACTTTAGAAAGGGCCATTTCTAATAGGGGCCATGCCGTAACTGGTGACACGCGACTCCGGCCAGTCACAGAGCCGGAGTTTGCGGCCCCGGAAGGAGGAGGGGTTGAAGATGGGCGCTCGCTGCTACAGCAGTGACATTGCAGGCTTTGGTTTCAGGTAAGTGGCACATAATGGGCGACTATGCGTTGCATAGAAACCCATTAGGGTTTACCTTTGCAGGGAAATAAAGAGGAAGTAAAACCCACCAGGGTTTATTTCCTCTTTAATATTCAAAGCAAACTTGTCCCTCCATGTCTCCATGAATTATTTTGCTGAAAAATCATTTGAAAAATTCTGCCCCCCCCCCCCGGCAAAATTGAGCACCAGCCATATCGCAAAAATGGTCATGAAGGGGGTTAAATCTTCCAGAGGTCAAGTGGTTAAAGGGAACTTTTCCATTTTCCAAGCATGTAAACATAGTGGTACCCTATGCTTCACTCTATCAGCTGCTTTAAATGCGCTCTTTCACCCAAATGTGCAGACTGGACAATGCTATTACTCAGGGCTTTTTTTCTCAGAGAATAGGTGCAGGAACTCACCCCTTATGAATCACCCTTCGTCTCTGCCCTCCTACCCACCTCCGAGCACTGTCTCTTGGCTCCACCCCCTACCCACCTCCCAGTACCATCCCTTTTTAGAAAATACAGAACCAAGTATCATTTTGTGCTACTAAATTGTATGGAATTTGATAGACTCCACCCAAGCAGCAACAGACCCCACCACAGCAACAATAGATTCCCCCACACACAATGACAGACCTCCCCCCAGCAACAATGGATCCCACGCAACAAAAAAACACCCCAGCAACAATAGACCCCACAAAAATATAGATCCCCAGTGACAATAGATCCCCCACCAGTCAGCATCAATTGACTCTCCAGCACACTTTGCCATAGAATACATTCAGTGCTGAAGGTGCCGGAACTGCGTTCCCCCGCGTTCACGCTGAAAAAAAGCCCTGCTATTACTGATATGCAAATCTGATTGTCAAAAGCCAACAGCTAAGCCTTCATCTCTAACCACTCCCTCTGGCTGCTATCCTTATGTAGAGAGCAGTGACACATAACTGCCATTAGAAGACCAGAGCTATTTGGACATGCAGTATTATTTTGAGGTGTCTTTGACATTTGATTGACAGCCTGGCTTCATCTTCTTTATCTCTGGAGCAGAGTTTTTATTCCCTGATAACTTGTTTAGAAGTGGAATAGTTTGTTTTTGGCAGCAGTACATTACCTTTCATTTGCATTTAGTAGAACTAGGAAAAAGCCTCAGGATCTGATAATGCCTGAGGTGCAAAATGAAAATGAAAAACAAACAAAACTTTCTAGGCTTGCTTCTATTTGAGTGGGAAGATACATTTTCAGAGCAAATGTCTGCAAAGAATTTTTGGAGCAAACTATCTTTATTGACTTTTAGTAGTAAAATTGTATTGTATTCATTTTAATCCTAAGCATAAGAAGCACCTCAACCACCCAGTTTGAACTCATAAAGCAGGGAATGTTCCATATTCCTGTACTTATGTTCCGCCTACAGCATTTGCTAACATTTACAAATCATCGTTAAATGCTTCTTTTCTCTTTAGCTTTCTTTTCCATTTATTAAATCTGAACAAAATCTCTGGGCCTGGTGTTACACTGGTCAATAATGCAACCAAACAATCTGTTGCATTTCAATTGTGAAGATAAATTCTCAATGTGACATAAGTCATTGTTGAATTTTTGGAGCAAAGATAATTTATTGACTGAAACAGAAGTTTAATGGTTGTGTCAAAAACATGAATAGTGACATGGTTTTATTCTGAGAATAGTACACTCAGTTTCATAATAAAGGGTCAGAAAATATTCCTGTATTGCCCACAGGAAGCTGCCTGAGTCCAACTTCCTTTCATTTTACACAGGTTAGAAAAGACTATTCTTACAAACTTAATACTAATGAATTAATCACAAAAATGAAGAAAATGCAAAAGTGATAGGGCAGCCTAGCCCTCGAAGACTTCCTGGATTGGTTATGGGATGTGAAATGTCAGCAATCTCAGTCATTCTGGGCTTTACAAAATTCTCTGTCAGAAATCTCACAATATTTAAAAGGTACAGAGGAAGAAAGCTCACAATCGTCTCTTTGAACACTTCAAATTCAGAATGCAATTTACAAAGATGTATGACAAGACAGGGTTCAGAGAAGACTAAAGCAAAACTGGTCCCTAGGCAAAGTAGCAGCTCTGTCCTCTCCCAACCCTTCTGTTGACACTGATAAGGAATCCAATAGACACAAAGAATGACTGCAGTGGCAATAACTATCCTGTCAGTCAGGTAGAAGTGGCAGGTAAGTGTACAGTTTTAACCTATTGTGCTATGCCCCTGGCTTATTGCAGAAGTGTAAAGGTTGTAGCAGGGTAGCAGGGCCCCCTGGATTTCCATCAAACCCTGGGCTCCAGCCTAGGCTGCCTTGTGGATAATCCAGCACTGGCAGTTTTTATATAAAAATATCATACTGCAATGCAATCATCAAAACTGTATTAGATAACTTACCCAAAGGCAGTCATCCCCCCACCCTCATCCTAATGCTGTGGTCATTGCTACAGTAGACTGTGGTATAACATCTGACACAATACAGGCAGTCCCTGAGTTACGAACACCCAAGTTACGAAGGACTCCTACTTACGAACGGCCTCAAATGTCGGCCACTTGTGCTCCACGCTGGTCCTGGATACCTCCGGACACATCCCATACTGCAGTACTATATGTACTGCATGGCCAGAAGAGCCCCAGATAACATAAAAAGTGCCCGGAACATCCCACATCCATGCAGGCGAATGTTACACTTACGAATGCAGTGTTCTGACCGGAAGTTACACTTACAAATGCAATGTTGCGACTTACGAACAACTTCGACTTACGAACAAACCTACAGTCCCTATTGTGTTTGTAACTTGGGAACTTCCTGTATGGTAGCTATAGGAACAGATGAGCGCCCCCGCTTCAGTGGTAGGCTACAGCCTTGGGACCCGGTGATTACCTGTTTGGGGGTAAGTATTGTAAGACACAAAGGTTTTGAAGAGCAAAAGGAAAGGTCCTTTGGGCAACAGGTACACCTGTCCTTTAAAGGACTACTAGTGCTAAAAATATTGTATTTTAGTAACTGTATATTATTATTGGACATAGAGAATAAATACAGGTATGTCTACCAAAAAAATAAAATGGAAATCATGTTCTGAAAAGTATCATTACAGGTTTGCAATACATTTGTTTCCTTTAAAGCAGGGTTCGCACAAACGCCAAATAATCTTTTGTGTGTTGTTTTAAACTCTGAGCAGAATTACTTTTAGTTAAATATAATATTTAAGGGCTCGTTTACACTTTCCTATAAACATGGGTTTGGACACACTTTGTTAAGGACTCATTTAGACTTGCTTCGACTTCAACACACATTAAAGCGCCTACCGCTTCAACGTGCTTTTTTAATGTATTTTTGATGCTTCGGCGGTGCTCCTATGATGCTTTGGTGGTGCTTTTTTAAAGCTTTAATGAAGCTTGGCATATGCCCTGTGTCTGTGTTGATATCTCATACCTGCAATATCACCAAAACAAAGTGAAGCTAAAGCTGAATTAAAGCCTCTCAAAAGTTGAAGGTGCTTCAAGCAAGCTTTGACATAGACTTCTATGGAGGCTCTGAAGATGCTTTGAAGCACCACTAAAGCGACATGGGGTATAATTTATGAAGTGAAGCCGACGCAAAGCAAAGCAAAATCAAGGTGTAAACAGGACTGTACGCTAACCATTTTTTTTAGTGACAGAAGCTTTGACTGATGTTCAGAGAGATTTAAAAAAGGTGTGTCCTAAGCCAAGTTTTGAAGCAAGTGTAAACGAGCCCTAAAGCTCTCATCGTAGGGCCTCCCTGTTGGGCGAAACATATAAGGCGGGTCCCTGGAGACACAAGTGTGCTATGAGTTGCAGCATTTCATGTTTTGGAATTATTGATGCTCGTTTTCATCTATTTTTGTAAGTACAATCTTAATGAATTGTTTTATGATCCTTTGAGGGCTTCACTATGTGCTGCTTTATTTTTATGGTGGTTTCGTCCCTATGCATGGGTGATTGAACATAGTAAACCTGAGAACTGGATGTATCTAATTAGAGTCCTGTCTAGAGGTCGACCGATATGGGTTTTTCTCTGGCCGATGCCGATATTTAGAAATCGCGGTGGCCAATGGCCGATATGTGATGCCGATTTTTTTGGGCTGATATATTAGGCCAATTTTTTTTTTTTTCTTTTTTTTTTTCCCTTCATCTCATAAAATCTAACAGTTAGACCCCTTCCACACTGGGGCGTTTTTCAGGCGCTGTTGGGCTAAAAATAGCGCCTGTAAAGTGCCTGTAAAACGGCTCCCCTGCAGTCTCAGTGTGATATCCCGAGTGCTTTCACACTGAGGCGATGCGCTGGCAGGATGTTAAAAAAAAGTCCTGCAAGCAGCATCTTTGGAGCGGTGTATACCGCTGCTCCACCACTCCTGCCCATTGAAATGAATGCGCACTGCTGCCGAAGCGCCTGCAAAGAGTTTCGGCAGCGGCGCTTCAGGGGCGCATTTAACCCCTTCCTCGGCTGCTAGCTGGGTTATAAGCGCCTCGCTAGCAGCCAAATAGCGCCACTAAAATGATGGTAAAGCACCGCTAAAACTAGCAGCATTTTACCGTCAACGCATGCCCGCTCCAGAGTGGAAGCAACCTTAAGTGATACAGAAATTTTTTTACATTTAAACATTTATTAAACAAACCTCCAATCAGTTCACTTGTATGTAGAATTTAGATTAAAAAAACTAAAAAAAACCTATGTCTTAAATATTAAATACACAAAAACTGGTAAGCAAAACTTTTGGATGAAAAAAAATGGGCTAACTTTACTGCTTAGTTTTTTTTTAAATTTATTAGTGTATTTTTTCCAAAAATATTGCGTTTGAAAGACCGCTGCGCAAATACCGTGTGACATAAAATATTGCAACAACTGCTATTTTATTCCCTATGGTCTCTGCTAAAAAAAATATATATAATGTTTGGAGGTTCTAAGTGATTTTCAAGCAGAAAATACAGGATTTTTACTTGTAAGCAACAAATATCAGAAAAGATTTAGTCTTTAAATGGTTAAACTGAGAGCTTCTACACATGGAATTTAGTTCATTCATAAGTGTAAACATTGTATCACTTCAGGTTCTTTTTATCAGATTTGGCAGGCTGCCCAGAGGAGGAGAGAAGTGCTTCACAGAAGATTTCAGGCAACTTGTATTGACTTCTATTACAGAAGTCATTTGCAATTCCGCTGATATCGGCCTTTTTTATCAGCACAATCGGCCGATGCCGATTAAGTAAAAAACACCAAATATCGGCCGATATATCGGTCGACCTCTAGTCCTGTCTGGTGAAAAGTGATTGATGCAAGCCTTCTATTGGTGTTGTCACGGCGTGGAGTCGTCCACTTGGTGTTGCCTTATAGATCCTGGTCATATGCCTGTTTTATTCTTCTTCTGGTAAGGAGATTGTATTTGACACTGTGGTGAGGTGTGCTGTAATCTTATGCCCTGTACACACGGTCGGACATTGATCGGACATTCCGACAACAAAATCCTAGGATTTTTTCTGACGGATGTTGGCTCAAACTTGTCTTGCATACACACGGTCACACAAAGTTGTCGGAAAATCCGATCGTTCTAAATGTGGTGACGTAAAAACACGTACGTCGGGACTATAAACGGGCCAATAACTTTCGTCTCTTAATTTATTCTGAGCATGCGTGGCACTTTGTGCGTCAGATTTGTGTACACACGATCGGAAATTCCGATAACGGATTTTGTTGTCGGAAAATTTTATAGCCTGCTCTTAAACTTTGTGTGTCGGAAATTCCGATGGAAAATGTGTGATGAAGCCCACACACGGTCGGAATTTCCGACAACAAGGTCCTATCACACATTTTCCATCGGAAAATCCGACCGTGTGTACGGGGCATTACACTGAAGCTGGTGCATCTCTTCCTTTCTTCATACTTTATGGACTGCCAATTATTTGTTTCTAGTGCTGCATATGAACTCTTTATTTTTGTTTGTAAATCAAGCAAATTTATACTGGCTGTTCTATTTTTAGCATTTGTGACCACATTATACAGCGCGAATACCGCCATATATTTACCTTTGATTGTAACAGTTATACTCATGTTATAAGCAATCATTTTTATGAATGCCATCCTGTCATAGCCATTATGCACTGTTGGGATAGCTGTGATTGGCCACAGCTATCAGGTGGTACAGTGCAGTGTGATTAGCTCTGTCTATACCAAGTAATCACAATGACCAATCACAGAGATCACAATACTACACAATGAATGTCTATGAATTAAAACCATTCATTGTACTGTCATGTGATTGTTATGATTGGTCAGAGCGATCACATGATAGCCAGCCCGTTACACTGTGGTGGACAGAGCAGGTTACATACACATCGAGCTGTAGCGTGGCTGCCAGAGCATGCAGGAGGTGCATCTGTCTAAAAAAAATTATATAAATTTAATTTGGGTAAAGTGTTCAAAAAGTGAGCGCAGTCCAATAACAATCCCTCACAATACTTTATTTTGTAAAACATATGAATCTGGAACAGCCAAACAAACCCAGCAGAAAGTGCTTTAGCCAAAGCCTTATGCCGCGTACACACGATCGGAATTTCCGATAGAAACTTTTTCCGTCTGGAAAATTGAGAACATGCTCTCAATCTTTTGCTGGCGGAAATTCAGCCAGCAAAAGTCAGATGAAGCATACACACAGTCGCATTTTCCGACCAAAAGTGCTCATCGGTCTTTTGCTGACCGAATTTCCGATCATGTGTACGGGGCTTTAGTCATAGCTGCAGACTAATACTGAAGTGGTTACATAGATAAAACATGGGAAATGTGCATGTATTGCAGAGATGTATTGCATACCTGTTTTGCCCTGATATGCCTTTTAATGTGTTGGACTATAAAAAATCATCTGACTCCACTTTAACACAGGTAGCCATCGCATTATGTTCAATACATATATAAATATAGACAAAAACCAATGTAAGTGAGTTAAAAAAAAGCCTTGCTTTTTATAGATAAAACTATAATTTGTTTACCATCTGTTTATTTTCTTTGGAGCAAAGTCTAAACTATTTGTTCTTCTGTAACACAGACCACGTATTTAAAAATCAAATATAAATGCTGAACCTATAAAATGAACATAATCCTATAGCATTTCTTGCATATACTGTATACAGAGAATTTGCAATAGCTTCACGTGAAACAGCACTGAATCCATGTGAGCGCTCAGAGATTTCAGCACTAAGCTGAGGGGACAGCTCTCATTGGAGGCGTTAGAAAAAATGACATTCTCTGTTCTGCATTACAGTGTGGGGAAAAGCAACTGAGGATTTAAGACAGATTCTTATACCAGGCTTCTGGAAGCTGCTGTGTTTAGCTGTGATTGTGCTATGAGGTTTTATAGCTTCCAGCGCGTTTTGGTGCCACTGGGTGCTTCAAATTAGGAATGGCTGTCACGAGCTCTATTAGAGAAAAAATGTGTATATAATGTCTGTTAGGGCAAATGTGCTGTTTGGAGATTCATCAAACATCATTAATGATGTATTAAAGGGATTTTCTACTTCACCAATACATTTATCCAATATTCTCTAGAAACTCTTGATAGTTAAAAGATAAGGGTTTTAATTCCTGCAGACATGGGATTTCATTCTATTGTTCACCCTACATCAGCCCTCTCCTTTTTTTGTGATTTCCTTGTCAGACATCCATGGATAACTTGGGGGCCAGTATGTCATGGGTTATGACCATTCAGAGACTTGATTCTCAAGAACTTTTTACAATTACATGAACATGATTTTTTTATTTTTTTATTTTATTGCAGAACAGGAATTGAGAACAGTAAGTTTTTTATTGCAGTTGTGTGTGGTGTCTGACATACAATAGTAAGATAGTTAAACAAGATCTAATTTAGTTTCCTAAAATATTGTGGGGTTGATTTACTAAAAACGGAGAGTGCAAATTCTGGTGCAGCTGTGCATGGTAGCCAATCAGCTTCTAACTTTTGTAACTTTTTGTTCAATTAGGCTTTGACAATAAAACTTGGAAGCTGATTGGTTTCTATGCAGAGCTGCACCAGATTTTGCATTCTCCAGTTTTAGTAAATCAATCCCACAGTATTTTAGATAATTACATTTTTTAACCAAATACTGTTTTTATTTCATTTTTTTCTTTTATCCTTTTGTGCATCTCATCAGTGGTAATCTCCTCTAACATCTTTCAGCCATTTATTGTCTATATGCAATTACTCAAGTGTCAGCTGTGCATCATTGCTCAGAAATGGCTTTATTATAATTGACACCAGTGGACCATGCCTAAGCAATATGTGCCAGCAAGGCCTCTTTTACTCTCAACTAGAAAAAGACATGCTGGTAGGTTAATTAGCTCTTGTCCCAATTGCCTGTGTGTGTACTTGTAGACACCTTAGGCCTCTTTCACAGTACCGAGACTTCAAAGTCACGTGATCTAGCCAGGATTTTACCACGATTTTTGGGGCAGCGATTTTGACGTGATTAACATGTGATTTCAGGGAATGCCTGTGTAACTCGCATTAAAGTCGGACCAAAGTAGTCGGTGCAACTTGAAGTCGCACAGATATGAATGGTACTCATTAGAAATCATGGGGTACCACTTGTCATGCGACTTTACAGTCCCAAGTCACAGGACAAGTCGCACAAGTGTGAAAGGAGCCTTAGATTGTAAACCCCTTGAGGGCAGAGACTTATGTGAATGTACAGTGTATAACAGGGGCGGACTGACCATTCGGGCACTCGGGCACTGCCCGAGGGCCCCATGCCACTAAGGGGCCCCATCAGGGTTGCCAGCCTCAATAAAAACAGGGACAGTATGTAAAAATGTGTGTTTTTTAAAAAATCCCAAGATTATAGCTGCCCCGCCTCTCCAGTACCTTTTCAGTGTGTGTATGTGTATGCTGTGTGTGTATACTGTGTGTATATTGGGTGTCTGTGTGTGTATACCGTGTGTGTATATTGGGTGTCTGTGTGTGTATACTGTATGTATGTGTGTGTGTATACTGTGTGGCCCTATAATCTATTGCCTGGGGGCCCCATAATCTCCTATTTCCTGGGGGCCCCATAATCTTTTCCTTTTGCCCGGGGGCCCTATAATCTCCTATTTCCTGGGGGCCCCATAATCTTTTCCTTTTGTCCGGGGGCCCCATAATCTCCTATTGCCTGGGGGCACCATAATCTCCTATTTCCTGGGGGCCCCATAATCTTTTCCTTTTGCCCGGGGGCCCCATAATCTCCTATTGCCTGGAGGCCCCATGAGTTGTCAGTCCGCCCCTGGTGTATAAAGCTCTGTGTAAATTGTTGATGCTATATAAATATGTGTAAGCAAAAAAAAAGAAAGGGTGACAAAGCAGAAGCAAATTAATTGCTTGCCAACCCCATAATTTAGTCATACAGCGACTGAGTGGCTCTCCTGCGGCGGATCACGTACCAATAAAATGCTAATGTTGCTAAGAGCTCCTAAAAGCTTCTAAAAACTCCTAAAAGCTAGATAGCAGAAATAGAAACTCTCCTGTACACGAGTGGATTACCAGACATCTATATAATATCACAGGCCTTGCTGCCTTCAAGGATAGGGGTATCCTAACAATCGAAGATAAAAAAGGAAAAGAAGGGCGCACAAGCCTTGTGCATTATCCTTTGGATATGTTTTTATTAAAAGTGATAAAAAAGAAAACTACGACGCGTCAGCTGGCAGTGGCCTCTGTGATTTCCTCCGTGACCTCTGGAGTGTATTGTTCATCTCAGACCGATTGCTGCTATTTGCCTATTATTCACATTGCAAGAATTCTACAGTTGTTTGTGAGTAGTTTTCTTTTTTATCACTTTTAATAAAAACATATCCAAAGGATAATGCACAAGGCTGGTGCGCCCTTCTTTTCCTTTTTTAACTCCTAAAAGCTACTAAAACGATACTGCAAGCCAGCGCAAAAATGCTATTATCAGCATTTTTCATCTGGCAGTTTTTTTTTCTAGCATTTTTTGAGCTTATAAAAAATGCTAGTGTGCATAGAGCCTAAAAAGGTTCCTGACCCTTTCCAAAAATGATTTGGCTGAAAAAAGTATAGATGTAAACATGTCCTATAGAAAACCATGTTAAATGCAATTCTGCAGAAAGCAAAAAGCACTAAAAAACGCATGTGTGTGCATGGGTGTGAACCAGGCCCAGCTTCTGTATATTTAAAAGAGATTCTAACAGATTTTAATGTGTATGGTTACCCCAATGGGAAAATCTGGAGAGTAGCAGTCAGCGTACAGTTCCAATGCTAAGGATAAAATTTGAGATGGTTACCTGGTGAAATGTATCTCGTATCTTATTTATAGCTTAATTTAGGCAAAAACATATGCATTACATTATGATGGTTTTACAATTCAGTGAAATCGTTTTTGGCACATTTGGCAAGCATTTAGAGGGGACTAAATACATTTTTAAATAAACTAAAAAAAAAAAAACCTACACACATGCACCTGTACAGTGACACCACATGCTCCGCTAAAGAGCAAATTGCAGCTTGGTATGGCCATGCCAAAAATGTGGGAGGAAGTTCTTGGAATGAAATCCTATCATATGTGTGGAATTCTGCTTTAAAGCTGATCCACGGCTACTCCTATAAAGTTATATTTATGTTCCTGGTGTCTGGTTATGTTCTGAAATGTATTTACTACATTTGAAATTCCAAGGCTTTGTATTTGAAATCCCACAGCTCTGAAAGGAGGCTATTCCTAAATGAGAACTGAAGCCAGAAAAAAGATTTAACATGGGGGGATAACATTTTCTGGGAAAAAAACACTAGTCCTGCTGCATTACATTGCATTTTATTGATGGCTACAGTTCAGCTTTAAATACTTTAGGGACAGGTGTGATCCCCCTACTGCCTGAAAATAAATATTCCACAACACAATGGGTTAGGAGAGGGATTGCAATTAGCGGACCTCCAATTGTTGCAGAACTACAAGTCCCATGAGGCATAGCAAGACTCTGACAGCCACAAGCAGGACACCCAGAGGCAGAGGCATGATGGGACTTGTAGTTTTGCAACAGCTGGAGGTCCACTCATTGCATATCCCTGGGTTAGGATATGTTAACATACATCACTTTTTTGACTGCTATGAGCTAACAGTTCATTTGGCTGCAATTGTCAAGCTCGGATGGCACTGACAGCTCGGGTCCCGCTAATGCATAGAAACGTATTGGTGTCGTTTCCAAAAGCTTGTGATCACTATTTAGGGCAGTGGCGGCTGGTGGTATATTTTTTTGGGGTCGGTGGCAAACAATCCACCCGCCGCCAACCCCACTGGTTGGTCGGGTCATAGGCACCCCCCTCGCCGGTCGGCCGGTCAGTCACCAGCCCTGCACTTACCTCATCTAGGTCGCAGGCAGCACTTCTTCCGGGAGGCAAGAGTCGTCTCCTCCTTCTGGTGCTTTATGGTGGCTTCCCCTGCATCTCCTCCCTCCTCCGCGGCCAATAGGATCGCTTCTACTCTCGGCCAATCGGGTGACTGGTCTCAGGACCCGCTTCCTGATTGGCAAGGAGGAGAATCAGGAAGACAATAGCAAATCTTACTGAGTCCCGAGCCCACCTTTTTTAAACCCTTTTAGAGCCTCTGGCTCTAATCACGTGCTTCTAAAAAAGAAAAAAAGAATTGGAGTCCAGCGCCCCGCATGTAGATTAGGAGGCTGGAGGCATGTATTAGGGGGGCGGTGCCCCTGTGCCCTACATTAGGGGTCACCACTGATGTAGGGAATGACCTAGTGATCACATGCTAGCTGAGGTCTTTATTCCGAAACAAATGGATTCCAGTTCAGAGACCACTGCAGTTTGAAGATGAATGTGCATTTAATACTTTCATTTTTCTTACATTTTATTCACTTGCCAGTCTATAATAGAAAACAGAACAGGGTTTTTATAAAAATTGTGTACCAAATGAAATCCTTATATGCCCCTAAAAATATTAAAAAAAAATATTGATTTCAACAAATTAGTCAAATAAAGCTGCTAAATTTAACTCATCTAGGCTTTGATTTCTTCTGCGCATGAAAGGGTTAAGGGCTCATTTACACTAGATTCAGTGACCTGCTTTTTCTGCACTAGAAAAACGCAGGTCGCTGCAAGGGCACATAGAAAACCATGGTTTCCCTTGCGTCTCATTCACATGGCAATGCACATTAATGCATTTAAATGCATGCAATAGTGCAATATTGTGCACAAGCTTTTTAATTTCATTTTTCTGTAAAGCAATTGAATTGGTATGAAAATAAAAAGCAATTTTGGCTGTACACTGTTCTTCTGCAACTGTACTAAATGTACTAAAAAAAAAAGTGTTACAATAAAACATGCTTATTTTAACATTTTTAAGTTATAGCATCTACAAACTATAGGATATATCTTAGAGTTTGTATTTATTTATTTTTTTTATATTAGTAATAGCGGTGATCAGCAACCTACAGCGGGTCTGCAAAATTGCGGCAGACAGTCTGACAATAGCTGACACTTTGTGGGAACCAGTGACACTAATACAGTGATCAGTGTTAAAAATATGCACTGTCACCGTAGTAATGACACTAGCTGGAAGGGGTTAAACATCTAGGGAAATCAAAGGGTTAAATGTGTGCTTAACCAGTGTTTTGCAGGGACACAAAATCCATCACTTTCCCCATGTCAGAATGGAGCTCTGCCTTGTTTACATAGGCAGAGCTCCGTTACATAGGCAGATCTCCTTGTCGATCAGTGGGTGTCGGCGGACATCTATTGGCTGGCACCAACTAATTGGCTTGTCCTGTGTCAAATCGGCTCCAGGGGTGGGTGAACCCCCCTACCTGGAAGTGCCGGCTCACATACAAGGTACGTAATCTGGCACAGGAGACCTGCTCTGCCGCTGTATTATTAGGTTATACGGTCGGCAAGCAGATGATATTGTATCTGGTACAGGGGAATTTTAGCTAAATGTTGCATACTGTGAAAGGCAAACTATTGAAGTTTAATTAATGTGTCGCAAATTAAAAGTACTATGTTCTTCGTGACCTGATTGACCTTGAACAAGTTATTTCAAACCTGTGGTTGTTTGTGGAATACAGAGTCATGGGGGAAAAGGATTCAAGTTAAATCTGTTTCTCAGTAGCTGTTCCATTCACATCACAGCATACATTGAAGTATAAACGGCAAATACAGTACATGATTGCTAAAGCAAGAGTCAAAGCCAGCAAAATGTTCAATACATCAAAGTTTACCATGTCTCCAGGTATATTAAACCTGCAGATTTACATTTCACAAAACTTAGACCAAAGACCAAAAGTGCTTAATTTTAATTAACAAAGCAGCAGTCCTGAGCTAACCCTTCAATTTTATTAGTTATCACACCTAGATCAGACCTAAAAACTAGACAGCAATTCTAAGCCCTCCCGATTTTTAAAAAATTAATAAATGTTTTTGCTATACATACCATTTAATACTTATTTGCTACATTTCACTAATATTACTATATAGGCAGATAGGACACAGGGACCCTAGTGCAAGCATCAGCAGAAGGAATGAATCTTTCACCAATCGGACAATTTCCTAGAGATTTACTAAAACTGGAGCACTTGGAATCTGGTGCAGCTGTGTATGGTAGCCAATCAGCTTCTAACTTCAGCTTGTTCAATAAAGCTATGGCAATAAAACCTGGAAGCTGATTGGTTTCTTTGCAGAGCTGCACCAGATTTTGCACGCTCCAGTTTTAGTAAATAACCCCCTACTAGTGTCCAACTGCCTTATTAATAATATTCTTCTCCCAGAGCTTTGTTAGATAACCCAGTCTACTGAGTGAAAAAGTAAAGGTCCAGGCAAGACCATGTATAGATACCATCCTGTTGGTTCAGTCTCCTCACCTACATGCACTGTCAGAGATTTTCTGAGCTCTCTATAGAGCACTGGAAGCTTCGATAAACTGCTCTCACTTGACTTTGTAACTACATTATATCAAGTTGAGAGTTAGGCTATGACTACGTTAGTGGGTGTCACTGCTGCGCCTCTGAAAATTGAACTGTGGCCGATTTTCTGGAGGCATTTGTCAGACGGTCATAAATGCTGCACCACCAACGCACACATATGCAGCGTTGTCCCATTTGCTTGCATTCGACGGGCAGCAGGGGGCTAATTTTTGCCACTTCTGCAAAGCATAGCATCACAGGTAAAGCATGTGTACAACACTGCCTTTGCAGCTTAAAAGGTGGGGGTGTCAGTAAAAAAGCAGGACTAAACCATGTGTTTTTACCACCCCTCATCCACAAGTGTAAACAGGCCCTAAGGGCCATTTTACACAACCACATTGACTTGTATGGACAGGCAGATGTCAGTGGAGGCCGACAAGATCCGCTGAAAACAGACGGATGGCCATACGTTTGCCATCTGTCCAGTGGATCGGATGAAAACAGACATGCTGTCTGTTTTCATCCGATCTTCCCATAGAAAACAGCGGGGCTCTGACAGGTCCATCCCCGCACAGTGAGCAGGGACGGACCGGTCATCCGCCTGCTCAGCGGGGAACAACGAAGCGATCCCCCACTGAGCTAGCGGAGTACACTTAGCAGATCCACCCCATGTGAAAGGGACCTTAGTATTTGGTAGCTAGGGACAGTTGAATTGGCAGGAAACACATTTTAAATGGTTTAGTCTCTGGAGCCAAGTCAGGAAATATGAAGATGGGCTTCTGGCCACCACTCCTTGCTGGGTTTTCCTCAGAGTTTGACAGAGCTAGCTAAAAGCCTATCAGGTGATTTATTTTTGCTGTACTTATTTATCTTCTTTTGAGGGAAAACCTTTGTAATGCTTTGTGGACCAATAAAAGGACACTAAACAGCCCTGAAACAGACAAATGTGGCCTGGCCTACCTATGTGTGGGGCTATCAGTTTATTAGTAAACTTAGGCCCCTTTCACACGGGAGGACCGATCTGGTCAGTTTCTTGACAGTTTGCCTGTTGGTTTTTTAGTAGACCCAATCGGACTATCCATTGCCACCTACGGAGTGGCGGATGTAGAAGGACATGTGTCCATTTACACCCGCTGACATCCGATCCTATCCCCCAAAAACAGATGGATGGGGGTTCCGTTCCGGCGGATTGGATGACAGTCGGATGTAAATGGACAGGCAGGGCAAATTCCATTCTACCGCCCTAAGAGGAGAGTGGGCTGTGTCTATGTCCGCTCTGCATAAGCGGAGCAGACACGGACGTGTTATCAATGGCTGTTTGATGTTAGTGTAAGGACTCTTTCACACAGGTGGACTCCACCAGTGGATCTGCCTGCTCAGCGGGGATCAGTGAACAGATCCCCCCGAGCAGGTGGATCCGCTGGCGGAGTCCGCCTGTGTGAAAGAGTCCTTACACTAATATCAACCAGCCAGAGAAAAATGTGTTGCTGCTACAACTTTCTGCTTCAAAGTTGCTGGAGTGACATTGGTCTAAGAGCTGGTTCACGCCAATAATCGCACAGGAACGTGCTGTTAGTCCTGCACAATTCACATGCGATCCAGGTGCAGTTCGACTTACTGTTGCACCAACAGTAGTGCAAGCACTGCTTAACAAAATGCACAGCACACAGCAAGCGATCCGGTGCAGGCAAATACACTGCGTCTGCGACCTGCGTCTGGGGTGTCATTAACACTGACACCTGCTGCAGATCGCAAGTGCAGTACATTGCAAGCAAGTCAACCCACAGGTCTACCAAATAAATGTAAGCTAGCAATCAGAATATATGCTTAGAAACCTCTGCTTATATAAATGCCACACTAAAGAGGGACTGTGATATCTATCAAACCCTTTTAATTACTAGCCCATTTGGTAATTGCTAATCCATTAATATATTAAAAGACACTTTGGTTAAAAGTGTAGCTGCAAGACCACAGAGAACTTAGCTGCACTGTAAATACAAAGCGTCACTGCCTTCCTTCCTGAAGAAATTCTTTGTCAAAAAGAATGTTTAGTAATCACCTTCAAATCTTCTAATTAAGTATTTTTCACAACTGTAATCACAAAGACAATTTAGCACCGCAGAGGAAACTATGTGAAGCTCAACTGGGATCTGCTTAAAGCCCACTGCTGATGCTCTGCTTCTATGTGAGCAACCATTTGATTAATCTACTCTGATTTCTGTCACAATAGCATTCATGGTAATGGTAAAATGCAGAAAAGACATTGGTTATACAAGCGCGATGATAGATTTTGTTTCAAAAAAGTTCTAGTGCTCCCAACTTTTATCTGGTGCGATAAAACACATATTTTTTTTATTGAAAATAAGGTTAAAAATACAAATGGCAACTGGACAATGCACAGAATGTTCTACATATTCTACATAAAGAAGAATTTAAATCTAGGTGTGTCTTATGTAGATAAAATAAAATAAAACTAGATTTCCTTTACAATACAAGGGGGTTGATTTACTAAAGGGAAAAAGACTGTGTACTTTGCAATTGCATTTTGCAAGTACAGTTGTTCCAGAGTTTAGTAAATGAGGAGGAGCTCTGCTGACTCCATTATCCAATCATGCGCAAGCAAAAATGATGTTTTTTTAAATGTCCTTGCACGTGATTGGTTGTTCTTTGTAAAGTGAAGCATTACCTCATTTTACAAGCTCTGGAGCAATTGCACTTGCAGAGTGCAACTGCACTTTCAAATGTGCACAGTCTATTTGTCTTTAGTAAATCAACCCCAAGGTATTAACATCTGCAAACCTCCATAACAAATCTGGGAACTAAAAGTGTAATGCTCATTTTTGGACATAGCCATATAAATCATGCTCTTATGCTATTATTGTCAAATGTGAATGCAGATCTCGTGGTTTAAAAGCACAAATACGCTAAACAAAACAGAGCAATATATTTTAGCTTGTGTACAGAGGTTTCTGGCTATGTGCCTATAATTTGTGCAAGATAGTGTAAAACTCAACTAAACTTTTAGTTTAAAGTAAAAGTCCAGGCTAACTCTAACTAAGCTTAAAACTGCTCCAACCTTCTTCTAACTCCATTTCACTCCATAACTCTAACTTCTAACTCCAATTCTAACAACCCTGTAGGAGGAAGATGCTTATGCTTACCCTTTTCTCTGGATTCTCCAGTCTGGTCATATGATCGGCTCCCAGCAGCCGGGTTCAGGGATAAGGAGAACAGCCAACAACTGATGCCCAACAGTAAACCTATGGGTGATGTCTATAGCCAGGCTTTACATAAATTCTCAGCTTCTCCCCTGGACCAGGCCACTGGAGAGATCACGTGACTGGACCAGAGCACCCTGAGAAAAGTATAAGGTAAGGTAGGCAAGTATAATCATATTCATTCTACATGGTAGCTAGAACAAGCGTTAGAAGAGGGAAGGGGGGTGGGAGCAGTTTTAAACTTAAACTTAGGTCTAGCATTGAATTCCACTTTGAATTCCAACCAACTATGTACTGTAAATTAGCTAAATGCATTTCAGGTGCATAAAAACTCAAGCACAGGCAGTCCCTGGGTTACATACAAGATAGGTTCTGTAGGTTTGTTCTCAAGTTTAATTTGTATGCAAGTTGGAACAGGTACATCAGGTACATTTTTAAGTGTAACTCCAGCCCAAAAAAATTTTTTTTTTTACTTTTTTGGATAGCATAGGGAAGGGTCTGTGGCCCTGTTCAGAAGATTTCACCTCATTTTATGTCCCTGTGACAACTGGATTTTGAAAATTTTGGGTTGTTGTGGAAACAAGGATTGGTGATAAAGCCTCAGTGGAGACATCTTTTTCCCATGATAACTCTTACTGTATATGTAAAAAAATACTACCAATAGCCACATCTATATTGTTATAGATAGAAGAAAAACACAGTGTATGGTGGAAAAGACCCTCTCTACCCTACAAAAAAGGTCAGACTTTATCAGCTCAGCATAGGAGACACAACAGCATAAATATGTATAAAAAGATAATATCTTTATTACAAAATTGTTAAAAAACACATCACAATATGGATCAGATTAAAAATAACAGAAATGCCCCTCAATAATGTAAGGGATAAACAAGCTCCAAGTCTGCAACTACAAATGACTGGAAGTATATGTAATACTGATACATTAATCGGCAAATATGAAGTAATGCTTATATTTCTGCTTTACTAGTCATCTAGGTTCGAGGTCAACACGTTTCTCAACTCTTGGCTTCTTAAGGACCCGATATATTGAGATAGCATCAACAGGCATGGCAGGCACATAGGGCCCAGGGAACACTCCCGGGAGCGGGCATAGGAGCATTAGGAACATGTCCACCAATGTAAAACCAAGATACAAATGCTCTATCTAGGCAACAGACCTAGGGCTGCTAAGCTAACAGCGTGGACATTAATGGGTCAGTAGCCAATAAGGTATGCCAGGCAACACCCATCAGTACTAAAAGTATAAGATCCAGATAGTAGTATGGACTTGTATGGAGTAGTCAGGACTTGAGATGTCAGCGTAGCAAAACAGATAATAATAATTGGAGGAACTCAGAGGGCAGGCCGAACATCAGTGGTCCATAGGTAGAGTATAGGATCCAAATACAAACCATGAAACCTGCGGACCAATACTATATAGTTGATGGTTAAGCCCAAGGTAGCCTAGAGGTGGTACAGCAATCATTAGGCTCATGCTGTATCAAAACGCCCACCATGCTGCCGGGCTTTTCCTCTCAGGATGTAGCTGATCTGTTTTGATGCACTAGGAATGTATTTAGGCTGTTTAATTTTAAAGTTCAATTGAACTTTAGTTATGTTTTGCAAGAATAGGGTGATTTTGCGTAAGTGGTCATTTTCAAGTAAGTGAGCATGCATCTTTAAGCGAGAACATGATATACGCTGATGCCTGAAGAACTTTCTTATGCCCTGTACACACGATAGGATTTTCCGACAACAAAACCGTGGATTTTTTTCCAAAGGATGTTGGCTCAAACTTGTCTTACATACACACGGTCACACAAATGTTGTCGGAAATTCCGAACGTCAAGAACGCGGTGACGTACAACACGTACGACAAGACGAGAAAAATTAAGTTCAATAGCCGGTGCGGGTCTTCTGCTTGATTCCAAGCATGCGTGGACTTTTGTGCGTCGGAATTGTAAAACTCGTACAAAATTTGAGAACCTGCTCTCAAACGTTTGTTGGCGGAAATTCCGACAATAAATGTTCTTTGGAGCATACACACAGTCGGACTTTCCGACAACAAGCTCACATCCAACATTTGTTGTCGGAAAATCCTATCGTGTGTACAGGGCATAAGTCAACTTCCTTAACAATGAATTAGCATAGTTAATGAGATGATTATTGGAGCCAATGATTCTACCTTTTCTCTTTTTATAGATCAAGGGTATGGAATAAAGTATCATTTCAATGGACAACCAGTGCAAGACTTTACCTGTTCCTTTGACGGTGCTTTAAAATAGCATATGCTGAATTGGGCTAAACAGAACCTTTATTCCACTGAAGCACTTTAAGGTGAACTATGACCATTTTAAAACAAGTAAAATGTCTTCAGATGACTTTATTGGATGAATTTGGTTTTTGTCTACTGCTTCTATGGCCAAGCTGTCAAATGTAAATTTTTCATATAGCTGGCAGTTTATGAAAAAAAATAAAATAAAATTGCAAGCATTTTCCTCTAATGTTTTATTGACAGAGTATATGGGAACATTATTAGCACAATGTGTTCTGATTTTGAAAGACTTGCAGAGACTTCGGGTGCTAGATACACATTGAATATATTCGGAAACCTAAGCTAAAACTTTCCTTTTCTGAAACTCAGATGAGTCATCTGTCGGAGAGACAACGGAGACTACATCTCTTCTATGTCTCTTCAAGAGCATTGCAGTCTATACAATTAATGCTGTCAAATGTCTTCTTTTAATAATTATTCTTTAATTAGACCAATATGTGAGGGTATTGTAGCAACAGTTGACAAGTCTGACAGCCTAACATCTTGACATTGAAATTGTTTTATACTTCCACAGACTCATGTTCTAGGCTGTTTATTAAAATGAACCTTTGCTTTGCCCAGGCAGGGCAAACCAAACGTTTTTACTTAAATGCCACTCTTCCCTTCACTCCACCATTGCTCTATTTGGCCTTGGGAAATGAAGTGAGGAAGTCCTGTGTCAGCTGCAAGTCAAATTAACATAGGTCTAAAGAGTCTCTTTCCACGTATATGGCAGTGCCTGGGGTCCTGAACAGCCACTCTAGCCAGATTTGGGGAAAAGTATAATTATACTTTCAATTGAACTGGTACTTTGCCCAGCATGGGTAAAGTAGAACTTTACTTTAAATACTAGCTTGATAGTAAATGGTTTAAAGCAGTAATAAACACAAAAGCAAACATTTATTATATTGCAGTACCAATTCTTAGATATGATGGCTACATTTGTTTTCTTGTTTAGGCTTTCTTTCTTTTATTTTCACTTGGTGATCTGGCCAGTAAGTCTGCTCTTTTTCAACAGACCACACTGTCCTGAAGATGTAGCAGTTCGAGGGTTGAGACAAGCCACTTACCACTGACAGGGGTGTTTGCAATGATCAGCTTTTATCCATTTATGTAAAACCTTTATCCCAAAAGGAAAAATCTGATGCTGTAAAACTGCTTACAAAGTGTTAGCTGATGTTTGGCTTCAATTAGTTAGTGTATCTAAACCTGCTAGTTCATCGAACACACCCCCCGCCCCCAGACTGACATGCTGCTGTTCAAAGGTGACTTTTTTGCTTCCTCATCCAGAGTGTAGGCACTTTAATAAAGGAAGTGTGTTACCGGCCATATCACTGAAAAAAAGCCTAAAAAAAGAAAAGAAAGCAGCTACCACAACTAATGATCGGTAAGCTGTAATATATTACATTTTTGGTTTTGAGTTTAATACCACTTTATTATGTCAGCATTTTGTTGTCAATTTCTCTTAGGGTGTACTCAAACTAGGCATGGTTGTATTATGTCCCAATATGCTTGTCCCCAACTCCCAATTGCACTGTGCTCACATTTTGTAGAGACCACGCACCCTTACGTCATCATCTCAGCCAGACTACATGCTTCCATGTTCCGTGAGTGCCCAATGATCTGTAAATGTTCTGTGCTTGGGTACAGTCAGCAATCACACGTATGCATCCCATGGCCAACTGAACTATTCCCTAGACCAGTGGTTCTCAACCCAGTCCTCAAGTACTCCCAACAGGCCATGTTTGCAGGTTTTCCTTTATCTTACACAGGTGCTTTAAATCAGAGTCAATGGCTTGGTATTTTGGACAGCTATTTTATCTAACAGAAATTCCCAAAACATGGCCTGTTGGGAGTAAATGAGGACTGAGCTTGACTACCTCTTTCAAGCGATCCGGGGCGTGATACGTCAAACAATGCCCGAACAAGGTATGCAGCAGTTACACAAACTGAACTTTAGGAGTCAAACATGCTCAGCCGCATCACATACACCCTAGTGTGAGTAAATGAATAAATAGAAAATATAGAATATATTTTCTGCAATGCATTGTTTTACATACATGTAAGTATGTCAGCGATTATAGTGTCTGTATTACTTAATTATCCACATTAAAATGTCTTTTTCTTTCATTGTTTGACCTGCCACACAAAGAAAGATAGCTGGATTCTAATTAATTTCTATGGGAAATACAGGAACTTTGAAACACATTTTCACAAGAAGCTTATTATTCTGTAAAATGTATACGTTTCAAATGAAGTCAAAAGCAGCTATTTTGTAATATTCTGCTCGCTACAACTCTTACATCAAAAAAATCTCACAAACCTGAATAATTCCAAATAGTAATATGATGAAAACGTAGATAGGCAGAGGTCAACCTCAGTAAATACTGTGTGACAAAACAATCATTAGATCCAGAGATGAAGGCAGTTGAAATGATAAGCAAACCAACCCTGACTTTTCCAAGTCAAAAATTAAAGTGGAACTAAACTCTCTCAATTAACATTAAATATGTTTAATCATTACGCTGCTAGCATTAGTAAATAGATAGAAAGGTATATTATATTTACTTATTTTAAACTTTTTTTTTACATTTCTTCAGTTGCTTCCTGGTTTCTGGCCTAGGTCAAAATTATGTCATCAAAGAAGTCTTCATGTGCATTTTTGTTTCTTTCATCTGGAGTATAGGAGGAAGGGTTTTCTCAGTTAACCACTTGACCTCCATGAGATTTACCACCCTTCATGACCAGGCCATTTTTTTTTGCGATACAGCACTGCATTACTTTAACTGACAATTGTGTGGTTGTGCGACACTGTACCCAAATAAAATTGATGTTCTTTTTTCCCACAAATAGAGCTTTCTTTTGGTGGTATTTGATTGACCTTTGCTGTTTTTTTTTTTTTTTTGCGCTATAAACAAAGAATGACAGACAATTTTGAAAAAATATATATTTTATTTAATTTCTGCTCTAAAACACATCCAATAAAAAAAATGTAAAAAATCTAATTTCTTTAACAATTTAGGCCAATTTGAATTCTGCTACATATTTTTGGTAAAACAATTCCAATAAGCGTATATGGATTGGTTTGCGCAAAAGTTATAGCGTCTACAAACTATGGGATATTTTTACTGCAATATTGTCATGGAAAAATCGGACACTAACTGACACTTTTGACACTTTTTTGGGGACCAGTGACATTATTACAGTGATCAATGCTAAAAATATTCACTGTCAGTGTACTAATGACATTAACAGGGAAGGCGGTTAACATCAGGGGCGATCAAAGAATTAATTGTGTGCCTAGCTAATGTCTCAGTGTAGTGGGGAGGTGCTGGCAGTGGAAGGCATAAGCCGCGTACACACGGTCGGACTTTTCAGCTACAAAAGTCCAACGGACGCTGACGGACTAAAGCTGGCTGGTAATCCGATCGTGTGTGGGCTTCTCCGGACTTTCAACGTACTTTTTTAGCCTCAAATCCGACGTACTTTAGATTTGAAACATGCTTCAAATCTTTACGTCGTAACTACGACGGACCCCGAAATCCGCTCGTCTGTGTGCTAGTCCGACGGACAAAAAGCCACGCTAGGGCAGCTATTGGCTACTGGCTATCAACTTCCTTATTTTAGTCCGGTGTACGTCATCACGTACGAATCCATCGGACTTTTGTGTGGTCGTGTGTAGGCAAGTCCGTTCGTTAGAAAGTCTGCAACAAGTCCGCGGCAAGTCCGCCGCAAGTCCGCCGAAAGTCTGTCGGACGGCTGTCGGACTTTTGTAGATGAAAAGTCCGACCGTGTGTACGCGGCAATAGATTGGTGTTTCTGTTTTATAAGAACACAGGATTAATGCCTTCTTTACTGACAGAACGGCAATCTGCCTTGTTTACATGGGCAGACTGGCATTCTGTCAGTGTACTGAACGATCAGCGGGTGCCGACGGACATCTGGTCCGTGGGACACACTGATCAGCTCCTGCTGTATAAAATCACTCATGCCGAATATCCGGAAGTGAAGGATAACATATATACATGATCCTGCACAGCACGGCAGCCCTTTTGCAGTAAATCTGCTATGGGACGGTCGGCACGTGGCTAGGCACACCTTCCCTGCATACCTGAGCTAAGGTCAGATGAATTTCAGGAAGTAAATGCTACATGAATCGTCTGCCCTTACTCAAGATAGCCACAGCTAGAAATGCTAGTGATATAACAACAATATAAAGCATGGAGATATGGCTGGATGGGTAAGTTTGCTTTGAATATTAAAAATGAATTAAATAGCATTTTCAATTTGTGGTGCTCAGTAGAGTTCAGCTTTACGCTTTGACTTGCCTTTCTACCTCCTGTACCCCCTTATTGTTCCTGTAATGCTATGGACAACCTCACTGAGAAAATGGAAGACTTTTGTAGCGTTAATCATTTTTACTTGGTCTCTTCTAAATATGATATAAATACCATTTTTGTATTCTAATACAGAGTACATTGCCTAGGTATAGTCTTTCCTCTATGAGACTAAAATTTGGTTCACTAAGCAAAAGAAAAGACTAAAGAGATGTTATTGACATGATGACATGAACTGAAGCTTATTTGGAAGTGCTTTCTCAGCCCTTTCACTCTATGCCTTAAGCAGAAACATTACTTTACAGCTTGACACAATACTGTTATAACATTCACATTTACATAATTTACTACAAATCATGTAATAAAAAAATATGCTTATTTGTCACAAGTGACACCAAGCAGAAATTTAAAGCCTATTTTGTACAAAATCAGCATAAGGGACAGTACTTACAATCAATGGGCAATTTCCTTTGTGTTAATGGCTGCAGTTTTAGTTGAAATCCTCTGTCCTCTGATCTCCCCGCAAGCTAATCATCTGGGGTCGCAGGAGTTAATGCGAGCTGAGGGACCTGTCATATGCACTTGTCAAGAGTGCCAACTATGCCCATCCTTTCCTTTCCACCACCACCACCACCACGTGCTCCATTGATAGAAGCTGTACTGCAGCTCCCATGAATAAAAAGCACCCAATGAATGAAGGACAAGTGGATGAATATAAAGGTACACCTCCTTTATTCATAGACTGGTTTGCATTTATGAAAGTTAAAGTACAACTTCTATTAATTGAGGGTCTGGGAGAAAATGGTGGGCATAGTCTGTATTCTGGATGAGTGCATATGACAGGTTCCTGGGCTCATATTAACCCCTACAGCAATGGAAGATTATGGCTCAATATGGGTGGAGGGGATCAGAGGACAGAGGTTTACAACTAAAAGTGCATCCAGCAGCACAGGAGAAACTTTCCAAAGATCTTATGTACTGCCCCTCGTGCTTGTATTTGTCTTTGACTAAACTTAGGCACCTACACTGTAAAGAAGAAAACAAAAACCAAAAAAAACAAAAAACAAACTTAAGTTGGAGGAATAGTTTGTGTGCTATCATTTTAATTTATTGCATCAGGTTGGCAGTGGGCTTCAGGATATTGTAGAGAGGTTGCTGTAAGTTCTTTTGCATCACCCCTTTCCATTAGCTTTCCCAAAACTGGTCTATAGATGGGTATGCTCTAACTTTGATCCAGAAGCAAAAGCTTTTAAGTATGTCTGTCAGACCTTTGAGCTTCACTGCCATAATTACAGCCTGCTGATTGGCTATATGGAATAGTGATATGGGCATCACTACTCTCAGTTGGAGCAGACTAAGTAGAAGAGTGTTGGCAACTCTGGTGAAGGACATGCTAGGGCGGCTTTCTCCACCTCAACTATCACTCTTTGGCTATTGAAAACACACATGGCAGAGGGAGAAGGGGTATAACAGTACTGCTGCTATGCCCTGGTCAGAATAGAAGTGGAAAGAAGACAGCGCTGCCTTCAATTTTCCATTGATATTGCCTGTGTATTGCCCATTTATTACAGAATCCACATCAAACAAACATTTAACTTTTCTAAACTCAGATCAAAAAAAGATTGCAGTGCACTGCATTTTGCACATTGGTGTTTGCCTGATTACACAAGCCTTATTCTCAGGAGCCACTATGCAGGGGCTGTGACACATGCTTATGCATATAAGCCCTAAGTGGTGATGTAAGAGGACTTTCTTTAGATCCTGTCCCTCTGGCTGAATGATGGCTTGCAGCAGACATGACACAGAGTTCACTTAAAGTAAACCCTTATTTTTTTTCTTCCTCTCTCTGCGCCCCTACTCCCCTCCACTGTTCAAATAGCACTTTTTTTTACCTTTTCTTTTTAATTGAAAAACTTCTGGCCTGCCCCCCCCATGCACGTCACTTGCCTAGGTGAATGCTGTGCACTTTGCCTGCTGTGCCTCCTGGGATATGCACATCATATATCCCAGAAGGCATAGTCATTCACTGAAAAAAGGATAATTGGGAGAGCTGTCGGCTTCCAATGCCAATGGCAGTGCAGGGCCAAGCGAGGGGGGGGGGGGGGGGCAGAAGAGAAGAGGAAAGAGGATCTCAGGAGGACAATGCTGGATCTGTTGGGTGGGTGATCATCTTAGCTATGCAGGACCTGAACGAGGTAGGCAGGATAAAAAAAATAAAAAATGGGGTGGGGAGGAGGAAGATCTGCTTTAAGGAGGCTGTCTGGGAGGTGGCTAGGGCATAGAGGGAAAATGTGGAGAGATGGGAAGCAGTGCAAAAATGTAGTCCTAGGAGGATATATGTTATGCAGACAGTGGGAGCCACAAAATCTAAGGGCACATACACTTATTTTACTGTCCTAAGCTGCTTGCTCACAAGCCAGAACTAACACGACAGTCAGTAGATGGAAGTGACTCAGGAGGGAAAAAGATTACTGTCTTTTTGCCCTCTTCCTCGACTGGTTCCTTCTCACCTCTGTCAAATTACATTCACAGTTTACAGAAGATACAAAATATGGTTGTGCCACAGTTTTATGGGAAAAGAGTTGCTGCCCACATTCCAAAATTCGATATACAATTGAACAATTTCCTCTATGGGACTTTAGAAGGCAGAAACTCCTTGACAATCAAAATATATTTGAAAATGTATTCATGATTTATTAGAAAAAGTTAAAATGGAGATTATAACTTTAAAAGTCAAAATTGGATGCATATATACAAGTGAGATATCAAAAAAGAAACACATGAAATATACAAACAAAATAACCACTTGACTCTGTCCAGTGTGTGGAACTAGGACAGAGGATGCCTTCTAAAGTTCCATAGAGGAAATTGTTCAGTTTACAGAAGAAAGCTACTGCAACATGGGGGACAATCAGTTAAGAAAAGAAATGTAGTGTACATGTAATTGGAGGGTTCATGCAGACTGCAGGCATGCCCTGAGGAAGGGGCACCCACTACACAGCCATGCCAGCACATCTCTATGCAGTATTGCAGCTGATTAAGCTGCAGAAAGGAATGTGTGCATCCCCCTCCTTACAAAATGAATTGTAGCAAGCAATATTAGTGAGTAATGTGTACAACTGGAGGAAAATAATAAAGACAATTTCCGACAAGTATGTGTTATAAGTGCCCCACAAAGGACTGGCTTAGATTAGTGAGCAGTACTAGAGCAGTTAGATCTTGAAATAGGTTAACAGCAAGTGTTAAGAGCTGCTTGTGTCCTGTTTGCTCCTACTTGAGAAAGCCATATTTGCTGTCATTCTATGTGGAGTGCCCAGGTAAAGGAAGCACTGATTGTCAACACGTAGTAGGCAGAGGCTGAGTTATAACCTGATTTCCTGAATGAACTTTGCCGTGATTGTCCCCTAATTTCTTACAAAATAGAAAAAACAAAGGTAGACTAAAATGTATGTTAAAACTAATTCCCATAATCTCTGTACAATATACAATTTTATACTATGTAAATATATATTTTATATTATGTGTAGCGCTGGTAGATTTGCGATCTACCATATGTTAGGTAAATTTAGTAACTTGTTCGTTAGGAAGGTTAGGTTTGCCTCTGTTCCAGCCTGGCTGACGTTGTGTGCGTTTCCATACTGACCGGTGGGTGTCACTGTTATCACTGGTCAGTGTTGGAAGGGCAACGTGTTGAAGTGTATGGATGCTCTTCTGTCCCGGAGACAACTCGGTGGAGGTGGTCCTCCGAGACGCATTCTGGGCGAGGGTATTTATGGGACAGACGCCATATTGTGGGGTTCGTTTTTACAGCCACCTGCTGGCCCTCCTGGCCAACAGGTATGCATTAGAGAGCAATCTCGTGGTTCTCTGTTCCGGGTGGGCCCAGAAGCTTGTCTGGGGCCTGCCACAGCAGCCAAGGAATGGTCCTGAGCTGTCTATCCCGAGTGAAGAAGCTGGACAACCGAGGAGATCACAGGGGAGGACCCGTCATGGAAGGATCACACAACGTGCTGGTCTGAAGAGGGGCCTGGTGACTCGGTTGGAGGACATATCCTAAAGTAACTATACAGCATAGTGTTGCCGGGTTGGCTTAAAGGTTCAAGCACTGTGACTGATGTTCATTGCAGAAAAAAACCAATACATCCTGTGGCAGAGGATCGTACAGGTTTATCCCAAACAAATCTGTGGCAGAGACTTTTGTTCGTGCTACGTACTGGCTGCTAGGCAAGTGAGAGAGGCCTATCCAGGCGAGCAAAGAGTGTGTCCCACGAGGGGAGCGCATTCTATTGTAATATCCAAATTCTACCAGAACATTTGTCAAGAATCTTACAAGAAGATATTTGAGTTTCTTCTGCAGTTTCCTTTCTGCTTCTTTCCTGCTACTTCCTTAGTAAATTGTTTAATAAAGCATTGAAAACGTACTCAAGTGTTGGTGCGTGTATCGTCCAGAGGTAAACTCAACGGAACCCTAGACCCGGTGTCGGTGAAACAGAGGGAAGGAGAGTGAAGGTAACAAGCCCGCTTAAACCAGCGGCTCCACCGAGAGTTATTGCTACATATGTAATGTAAAGGGGTACTATAGCCTTTTTTTAATACACATGTCAATTAGAACAGCTACATGAATACATTTTTTTCAACATTTTGAAAACCTTCTTTCATTGTTTAGTTTGCAATTATCCAATACAGCCTTTATGACCTTTTGTATCACTGCTGATTGAAAACAACTCAACAAACATTTGTGGCAAGAAAGAGGTATTTTTCTTTAACTAAAATGAAAACTGATTTGGTAATGTTACATGTCTCCTACTGATGTACGTTAATGGTGGATTTTCCTGATAGATCCACTTTAAGTCACCACTTTCTCTCCACTGGGTTTAGAAGCTTTCCAAATACACTTTTGGTGTGCAGAGCATGAGGAGGCCATATAATGAAATGTAGGTTCTACAAGGTTTTTTTAATTAATGTTTAAGGTTTTTTAAATCATGAGTATTGATGTAAATATATATTTACGGGAATATACGGAGAGTGCTCTTCATATATTCATGAAGATATCTTTGCCAGGATCACAGGCCGCAATAAAAACCTAAGTCGTATGAATAGCCCACACATGATCTATAATACAGTATCACTGCTGGCCATGCACCCCCTCAAGGGCGGAAAGAAGCCTTTTAAGGAATCAAAGTCTGCTTCATTCTGTTTTGGGGAGATTTTCCCTTTAATTAATACTTATTATGAGCAACATCCAATGTACTTCAGAACAAAATGATTAAGACTGTGTGCATTTCCTGAAATAAAGTACAGATATTTATCATCAAAAGGCACAAGCCCTATTCTTTATGAAGGTCTGTGCAGAAAGTGTAACATTTTTCATGCTGAGAGCCTACACAGTTGTAATTAATTCACTTTTAGAATTCCTTGCTTCTAAATGTTTGGAGAAAGAGATGTTCTTTTGTGGTTTTAAAAACAAAGTACCTTTTCCCTGCTGACAATATACAATGCTTTATGCCACTTTAAGCATCAGCATATAAAGAACACAGCGGAGTGAATGAGTGGGTGGCTTAAGTAGAAAGGGAAAAATGACTGAACTAGACAGCAAAGAATTCTGTTTCTTAAGTATGGTAAGCTAGATTGTTCTGCATAAGTCTGCATGTACAGCATATCTAAAGGAGGGCCACACTCACCAGATCTGAGTGGAGGAAGGTTTGGTGCCTGGTAGGTCTTAGAGATTAAGCTCCACATTGTGTGCTTGGGTGATACAGACTGGGCTTCTCTTTTTCTGTTATTTTCCTTCTACTTCTGGTTAGGTGTATCTAAATCTAAGCAAACATTTTTGAGGCAATAGGGAATGGTTAAAATTGGACTGACTTTCCCTTTCACTTCCTGAAGGGGAAGGGAATGCGAATCTCTCTAAAATTTGGGGAGACCCCTTCTATAAGACAGTTGTCAATGCATCAAGTGTCCCACATTGGTAGATTTCCCTTCACATCCTGCTCTAGTGACAGCATCCAACCTTTGGATTTCCCATCACTTTCTGTACCAGTAACAATGGTCACTATGGCAAACAGAGAAGGTGAATCTCTCCAGCAACTACACATATAGCATTTAAAAATGGGTTTCAACCCCTTATGTTTAGAAAGGTTTTAAAAACTGTATGTGAACTCTAAATCTTTTTTTCAGTATGTTTAGCATCATACCTCACTGCATACAGTTTTCTTGTAAAACTGTAAATGAGATGCAAATGAGAGTCATGATGCCAAACATACTAAAAAAAAGATTTAAAGGGGTTGTAAAGGTACATTTAAAAAAAAAAAAATAACAAACATGGTATACTTACCTTCACTGTGCAGCTCGTTCTGCACAGAGTGGCCCCGAACCTGCTCTTCTGGGGTCCCTCGGCGGCTGTCTCAGCTCCTCCCCGCAATAACTAACCACCTTAATGTGAGCTCCCTCGCATGGTGGTTAGTTGTTGCGGGCGCGCTCCCATGATACAGCCGGCGGCTATAGCCGCTCACTGTATCACTCTGCCCCGCCGCCCAGCGCGCCGCGTCATTGGATGTGATTGACAGCAGCGCGAGCCAATGGCTGCGCTGCTTCCAATCCATCCACTGTAGCCAATCAGCGGCCAGCCTGAGCGGAGAAATAGATGTCGGGAGCGAGCAGCTGTTTTTCGAGGGGTTAGGTAAGTAAAACGGGGGGGCTGGGGGCGGCGGTATTGTCAGAAGTTTTTTCACCTTAATGCATAGAATGCATTAAGGTGAAAAAATGTTTACCTTTACAACCCCTTTAAGGTTTACATATGTACCTCTGACACCAAGGGACACCAAAATGGCATAGGTGCCAGTCACTTTGCAAAACATCAACAAGCCTAGTTCAATAGCCTAGCTTTTGTACCTCCTTATACAGTATGTTTTTCTGTACACTCACAGTCTATACTGGCTACTGGCTAATAGTCTCCTCAGTGCAAAACAGCTCCTTGGGGAGCCAAGGGATTAATGGTATCTTGGTTATTCTTTTATAAGGCAAGATAGTTGAGAAGGTTGATAATTGGACTCCTTCCCCATGTCTTCTAAGTGTGTAAAGCTATAGATGCTTCCTCAAAACTCAATTAATATGCAATAGCTGTTGTTCTACATCAGGGATATGCAATTAGTGGACCTCCATCTGTTGCAGAACTAAAAGTCCCATGAGGCATAGCAAGACTCTGACAGCCACAAGCATGACACCCAGAGGCAGAGGCATGATGGGACTTGTAGTTTTGCAACAGCTGGAGGTCCGCTAATTGCACATCCCTGTTCTACATCTTAACAGATGTTGCCCTGAAAAGGAGATCTCTCAACACACAACCCCTCTGGGAAAAGCCAGGGAATCCTTTCAGGGAATCCACTGGAAATGTTGGCCCCAATTATTTATCATGTCCCCTGTTCACACCTCTGGGACAAATTCCTCAGTGATTAGCTAGGCTAGTAAATGTTCATTACACCTAAACTTTCTAACACGGACAGCTCGCGCATACTTAACCACAGCTAACAGAAGCAATAAACCACTTAAGCTTAGGCACGTTCAGAAGTGAGGGAGCCCTCAGGCTGCTTGTAGCGTAAAATTTCCCTGTAGATTACAATATACTAAAACACTAAATGCAGTCCCTACAATAGAAAAATATGTAGGTGCGATCCGACATCACTGTATGGCAACCTATAACTGTGAACAATGAAATGATCTGGAAAACAACACTGAGAATTTAACTAACCAATGCTGAGTAATTTAGTAGCCTATCTCCTACTTGAACTGGCTTATTCATTAATAAATTGGCAACATTTTAATTTGATTTAGCACCACTTGCCCCATTGTTTAGGGCAAGCTGTCCGTAACCTGTCTGTAACATTTTTCTACACATTTGGCACTTTCTCTTTACATTCCTAAAATTTTTACTGATAGACATCTTAGAAATGTGCATCATCTCCTACTCCTAATGTGTATTCTAAAGTCAAAACTTTTCTTTTAGCTTTAGATAGAATAGGGCAGGGTTATCATCCTTGCAACACAGACAAAAAAATCTTATTCCTCAGAATTCCCCACATACTTCTATTTAGAGCCCTTCTCTATTTTACTATCACCCAACTGTTTATATCCTAACTGGTACATGGATGCTCCGGAGGTGGCATTGGGCTCTGGGTTCGGGGGCCTCCTTTACCCGCCCCCCTTTTTTTTCCTTTCTCTATCTTCCTTTTCTTCTCTGTTTTCTTCCTTTCTCTTCTTTTATTTGTATCCATTGTTTGTTTGCTTACCATTGACTAGTCACTTGAGGATGTGATTGGCCTTATATTGCAGTTGCAGCTGATCTGTCACAAAAAACTATATACCATAACTCCTTTGGAGGCCTTTCAATTGTCATAAGTTTGGTTCTTCATCATTCTCCCTTATGAGTTAGGGGTTATTAACCCCTGATATTCAGGATATACCTTTACTGTTTGTATTACTATGTTTCTAATTTTGTGGCATTGTACTTGTTATCTTTTTCAAAAGTCATTTACATATACTTTGTGTTCGCTTTCCTTGATTTGGATACGTAATGTTGTCTAGATAGGTCATTACATACCTCATGTAATCCATGTTTTAAATGGATATGTTCTATTTTGTACTGTTGTATGTGCAATAACTTTTAACAAATACAGATTAAACATCAAAAATTCTTGACAGGTGATATAACTATATCCAAAGCTAAAAGTGAAATATAGACTATATGGTACAATAACCAAACAGAAAAAAAATACAATTGGTTTACAAGATAGTTATAAATGCTTTCTGCTTTCTACTTCTCTCATGTGTATGTCAGGTGAAATCATAAGAGTCGATAGATACCGAGTCATTCATTATACCAGAAGACATATTGCAAAATTAACCAGAGTCTAGGGGGTACATAATTACTTTCTACATTTGACAGTTTCTGTATACCGTATTACAAACTCTATGATGTAATAAAAGTATTAAAGAACAAGGCTAGCATTAAAGTAATATATACTGCCACCCTAAACCAATATGGGCCTGTCGCTCAGCCCCAAAGCATATAGAAAAAGATATTCCCCAATGGAAGGAGAAGGAAGGAGGCTACAGGAGTGACAGAAGGTGCAGGCTGTTATAGTAATATAGTAAAAAATGGTTTATTAAAACAGTAATCTAAAATCATGATACTGTATCCACAACCATGACAGTGAGAGACATAAGTTGTTGCTGGGTGAGCAAGCCGGCTTGTGCAAAAAAACATACAGACAATGCATACAACATATAACAAAACGTCTGGTGTAATATAATCCTTCACAGTGGCCAAGCAAATGGAAATTCTTTGAAAATGCAAGAAGAAAATAGTATCTATTTGACTATATGGCAATGGAAAACATAACTTGCCAGTTACTCGTGTGCAAAAAAATATGTCAGCCCCCTTTTACACTCCATTCATGTGCATGCTCTCTTGCTATGTTTATATCTGGCTGTTGGCCTTATGTCTTTTGATGTTACCACAATGAATCAACCATATCATAGTTACACATCTTTATTACGTCAGTCTATGGAGAATCATTGTAATCAGAAGGGAAAGAAGGGGAAGAAAAGACTTTCTGATCACCTAATAATCACATGGCTCCCCCTGAACCCCCTACTGGGCTGGCTTGTTCTTTTAAGCCCTTATGCAGTAATACAGGCTATGCAAGCAACATACCCATGGCTTCAATATGCCTATAAAAATAACAAATACAGTGGAACAATATGCACAGCAAAGGCATTGCTAAGAAAAGCTGACACTCCTTTAAGAAAAAAGTAAATCTTAGAGAAAGATAAAGCAATTTGAAAATTAGCATTAGAACCCACAACACACTTGGCAGAAAAGTACATTTTTTAGCAAAGCATGTCCGATTATAGCATAAGGTAACCATATACGTGTACTTTATGAGAACAAATACACTCACTTATTTTCATTGGAATACAATTCATGTTTATACAGGTTCAAAAGACCAGCAAGCATATACTTGTCTAAACAGCCAACTCAATTTTTATATAAAGTTTTTACTTGATGAAATTCTCTTTTTGCCCTCTTGACTTGTTTTCTGATCTGGAGAACAAAGAGTAAATTATCACTGAAAATGTACAGAGGTGGTTTTTGTAGACTTACTTTCTGGTGCCTCTAATGACAGATAGGATCCAGTAACAAATCGGTGAACCAGAGAAGATTTTGCACTTTTGACATTACCCAGAACTCCCTAAGAGAGAACAAGGGAGATAATAATGAGTTTTTGTTTTTTTATCAGTTATATTAACAAGAGATCATCTACAATAATTTATTTTATTAAAAAGTTTTGCTGTGGATTGAGATAGAAGGACACAGAAGAGGGTTAAACTATTTATTCAAGCATGTCAGCATCTTTTCCACTTAAAGAGGCTCTGTCACAAAAAAAAAAAAAAGCTGATAGCGTTTATAAAGTGCAAGCACGTATAGGTGACTGCCATATCTGCTGCAACTCTCATTGTTCTCTGCTACTCTGCTGCGGCCAAATACTAGGCTGTTCTAAATGAGAATAGCTTTGGCGCACCCAATACTATAGGAACTTGCCCACCCCCTATCATCTCACAGATATTTTTATATAGGCGCCACTCTGTAAAAGTGTTGCAAATTCAATAATAATTACCTTCAGTTAGTTGATAACGAAACTGGAGGTAATTAAGACCTACTCTTAATTGGCCTACAGAGACAGGCAATTCCTGTCTGCAGTGTAGCAGAGTGGCATATTTACCACCACTACTCCCTCTCCATCACTGGTTGTTAAGGAAGCTGTGGGCTTCAGAGCCGACAGCCTCCTAACAACCAATGATGCTGATGTGGGTGGAGCATGGTGGGGAAGCTGAGACAATAGTTCCTCATCAGTTCTGCATTTGCCTTTTAATTGACAACAGGCTGTGGGCAGACTCTTTTGCCAATAGCAGGCTGTCTAATGGCTAAGAAACAACCCATTTCCTGCTGTCAGTCACAAGGGGAACAGACCTGATGGGGAATTAGTGTCTGTAAATCACCATCAGGCTCCGCCCCCCAAGTACAGAACTCTCCTACCGCTGCAAAGTCCTTGTGACAGTTTGCTATCAGTGCGCATCCACGCTCGATGCTTGCCCAAGATTCATATGCCTGTGTATAACAGGTACACAAATCTGTTGCCCACACCGTCATGTGTTGCATGGAGGCATATTGGTATTCTAAAGAGTGTCTTAGACATTAGACATGGAATGACCGATTTCTTGTCATGTAATTAGAAACATAGAAAAATTACTGCAGAAAAAGACTGATGCCACGTACAAATGAGCGGACTTTTCGACCAGACTGGTCCGACGGTCTATCCGATGGACTTTTGGCGGACTTCCGACGGACTTTCCTAACGAACGGACTTGCCTACACAGGATCACACCAAAGTCTGACGGATTCGTATGTGATGACGTACGACCGGACTAAAATAAGGAAGTTGATAGCCAGTAGCCAATAGCTGCCCTAGCGTCGGTTTTAGTCCGTCGGACTAGCATACAGACGAGCGGATTTTTCGACCAGACTCAAGTCCGTTGGAAAGATTTGAAACATGTTTTATTTCTAGGTCCATCGGACTTTTGGGAAAAAAAAGTCAGCTGGAGCCCACACACGATCGAATTGTCCGACGGAGTCCGGTCCGCCGGATTAAGTCTGCCGGAAAGTCCGCTCGTGTGTACGCGGCATAAGTAGTCCATCGAGTCTGCCTATTTATTTATTTTTTTCATTAACCTTGCTGTCTGACTATAGATCTATGTTTATCCCAAGCGTGTTTGAAGCCATTTACTGTTGACTGTCTTACTACGTCTGTTGGTAGTTCATCTCCCTCTCCTCTGAAGACGATCCGCGTTCAGATTGCACTTCAGATGCTACTGACAGGTGGTGAGGAAGCGATGCAACACCTCCTCAACACCTGTTTTAACCTTATTTGTGCCAACAAATGTGCAGGGCATTTGCGGCACCTCCCCATTAACTGGAACGTGTAGCGTTTGGAGGGCTTGCAGCCGCTGACTGCTACATGTTGGGTAAACTTTTCCACTGGTGTGAAGCATCGCAGCATGTAAACAACCCCGCCTGCTGCCTATTGCAGCTTAAAGTGGATGTAAACCCTCTCCTATACCCAGTGATGTGAACAGCCTCAGATGATACACAGACATGAAACAAATCTCCCTACATACGTTTTACATGTATATCTGCTGTCTTCAGCTTTCTATATTCTTTAGAAAGTGAACATTGTGTTAGAATTTTTATTTCCTTTTTCAGCAGTGGGAGGGGAGTCTTGGCATACACTGTGTGACAGCTGATTGGAGGAAAGGCACACCCCCACTCCACATAGGCAGAGGAAGAAAGAAACTTGTCATTGTGCTGTGAATCGATCAGCTCTCTGCTAATCTATTTATAGCACCCTCCCGACACAAATTTTCAGCTGCTTTTATATCCCTTGTTGGAGAACTTGTCAGAAGTTATCATGCTGGTAACAGAGAAAGGAAGCAGCAGAAAGACACAGGGCTTAGAACTTTGGAGAGAGATAGGAAAACACTACAGATATATGTGCTCAGGTCAAATTTCATGAATCGGGTTTACATCCACTTTAAGCTCAACAGCACATTTTTGCAGCCTCTTAACCACAAATCTAAATGAAGCCTAACAATTCTAGAAAATACTTCCAATATTTGTGTGTCAATACAAACAAAAAACATTCCCATGCCTCTTTTTCAAAGAAAAACTGTCATGAGAGAGATTCAAAGGCCATTGCTGACCTCCTTTTAAAATACTAGTTGCTTGACTGTTTGCAGGTCTAATAATGCAGAATAAATACCCTGGAAAATAAATTTAAATCAGGAAAGTCAGAGTGAGATGAAGAACTGATCTTCATATGTGTTCCGAGTCACTGACACAAAAGAGAGACAGTCTACGAGCCAGGCAACTAGACTATTCAAGAAAAAAAGGAAGTCACTCTACATAAGGGATATGCAATTAGTGAACCTCCAGCTGTTGCAAAACTACAAGTCCCATCATGCCTCTGCCTCTGGGTGTGACGCTTGTGGCTGTCAGAGTCTTGCTATGCCTCATGGGACTTGTAGTTCTGCAACAGCTGGAGGTTCGCTAATTGCATATCCCTGCTCTACATAGTAAAAGTTTTCTTTAGGCATCGATTTTGGATACATTTTAAAATTAACCTTAACCCTGTCCTGTGTGGTTAGTGCTTATAATTTCTTCTATAAAAATCAAAACTTACAGTAGCCTATTTATTATACAAGACAGTGCACTTTTTACTTTCACTATTTGTTATTTTTTTGTCCTTGTTTTTAGATTCAAATGGGTTTGTAAAAGGTTAGAAATTCTGAGTGGTTCTTATTAGTGTCTTTGTCCATACTGGGGAGATTTCCCTTAATTGTCTGCCCTGAACACATGACAGGAAGTGAGAGAAAATCTCCCCAGAGTGGTGGAAAATTTACTACATTGTTTCAATAGATCCATTATATTTTGTTTTACACTCTCAATGTGACATTCATGTACATTTCTGCCAACAGAAAATGTAGTTGTTATGGAGAATGAAGGACTCCGCACTGCACTCCCTCTCCCTCTCTCTCTCTAGTTATGATGGCTTTCTTCATCCCTGTCTGACAATGGTCAGTAAAATGTACAAAATGGTGTAGTCTTCCACTAGTTAAAAATATGATGGAGAGTGTAATTAGAATTTGTGTCAATACAAACTAATTATCTCATTATTCTCTTTACAATTGGCATGATTTAATCAATTGTGACAAATTAAAGAAGTTTAATTTGCAAAGTAATTAATTAGCTAGTGGCATGACCAGTTCAACTATTCTGTTTGGCACTTCGTTGAAAATGAGGCACATTTTGTTTGGCAGAAAATTATGTGGCGTTTTTAAAGGGGACTCTGGAAATGATGTTCTGCACTTTTAAATAGCAGATCAGAACTTTTACAGTTCTTTTAAAAATTGGATTGCTCCTTTATATATTTGTGAACCTGACATGAAGATATACTATGTTATAGCAGCACCCTGAAAAAAATTACCTTTGTCTGGAATTCCTGGTGCACTTCCTGGTATGTGAGGTTCTGTAGCCTCGTAGCTGTATATCTGTGATCTAAGACTACTAAATTCAGGAGATTTGGAGTAAAATGTGGGGGGTTATCACTACTTTCTGCTCATTTTTTTTGCTCACAGGGCTCTGGCGTGAGGAAGTAAAATACTGTTTACAGCTAAGGAAGAACTCTAATGCCCTGTACACACGGTCGGATTTTCCCACGGAAAATGTGTGATAGGACCTTGTTGTCGGAAATTCCGACCGTGTGTAGGCTCCATCACACATTTTCCATCGGAATTTCCGACACACAAAGTTTGAGAGCTTGCTATAAAATTTTCCGACAACAAAATCTGTTGTCGGAAATTCCGATCGTGTGTACACAAATCCGACACACAAAGTGCCACGCATGCTCAGAATAAATTAAGAGACAAAAGCTATTGGCTACTGCCCCGTTTATAGTCCCGACGTACGTGTTTTACGTCACCGCGTTCAGAACGATCGGATTTTCCGACAACTTTGTGTGACCGTGTGTATGCAAGACAAGTTTGGGCCAACACACGTCGGAAAAAATCCATGGATTTTGTTGTCGGAATGTCCGATCAATGTCCTCATGTGTGTACAGGGCATAAGAGTATATAAACTACTGCTAAGATGGCCACCACAGCACAGAGACATGATGCAGGGCAAGTCATAGTAAGTTAGTACAGGCAGTCCCGGGGGTTACAAACGAGATTTCTGCAGGTTTGTTCTGTTATGGAAATTTTATGAAGATGTATTTTAATATGTATTGTCATAAGTGTCTCCCAGTGTTAGTGCTCCCGCAACCCGCTCTAAAGAGCTGACTGGGGCAGACTGACGCTGGTTGAGATCGGTTTGGTAGTGAAAAGCTCCTTGGGGATGTAGAGAAGTGTTTGCGGAGTGGGGATATGTCCACCAGCGAAGGGTCCCTGTGCGATGCACCGAACGATCGTCTGTGGGGGATGTGTTCGCTCTGCAGACACATTATCGGTTTAGCGGATGTGCACTCGTGTCACCCCTGTATGCCTGATCAACCTATTTGTAGTGCCATGAGCATACAACTGCAGATAATCTCTCGTCCAGAGAGACAGTAGTATAGTCCGGGTATGCTTTGTTCTCTGAACAATGCAGAACAAGGATTCGCCAACAAACGATAAGAACGGGATTCTTTGAATTGTTGTGGTCGGGAGAAGTGTTCATGATCTCAGGCTTCCTGTGATCATGCTGAGGATAGCTTACAGAGACAGTTCTTTATGGGTCTTTTTCTCCTGGCCAGCTACAATACATTGACCATCAGGCTTCAGCACTGTATGACTGTTTATAAAGCTAAGTTAAGTAAGCCATTTGGGGTGTCTGGGTTTTTCCTTGCCCTGCATCCTTGTTTAATTCATTGGAATAATTTTGGATATATATTATTTATAGATATGAATTCTGCAATTGCTTCTGAAGAAGTGGAACAAATCCACGAAACGCGTCAAGATTATTAATGCAGTTTTATACTTTATCATGTTTGTAAATAATGTCCTTTGGATTTTAAAGCTTGTGCAATATGTATGCTGTTTATATGTATTACATGCCCATCAGCTCGTCATACTGGCAATGCACCAGGTCCAATGCACCAGGTCCAATGCATTTTTATTAATAAACCCCTTTTTTTGATTATGTATGTTTTTTGCTTACACACATCTCATTCAAAGTCCCAAACAATATCCTTTCTAAAAGCTTACAGAGACAGGGGGCTGGAGATTGTACACGCTGCCCCTTGCCCAGACACGCCCATAAGACTCCCCTAGCCATTGTTGTATTGGTTGTTGTATAAATTCATTTTTCCTGTGTTGAAAGTCACATCCTGTGTTGTCACATCCTGTGTTGTCATATCCTTATTTGGTCATATCCTGTGATGTCACATCCTGTGTAGGAGGCAATTGGCTGTTGGATGCAGGGTTTTCCTGTTTGTGGCTTCCTGTTTGTGTGTGAATAAAAGCAAAAGCCGTTGCCCAGGATGAGGACGTAAGAATGTGGAAATGTCTGTTTCCTGGGAAAAGGGGGAGACTTGGGTTATTTAAGAATGCATTATACCATTATGGTGAAAGGGCACGTGTTAGCGCAAGAGTATAGTGGAATATCCATGACAGTTTTTTGGCGAGCCAGGTATAAGTAAACAGAACCTCCTTCACAATCAGATCATTAGGCTGTGTGATGGGTTAGGTAGGATCTGCTTTGCAAAAGAACAAATTTTTCAACTTTTGGTATAATTCTGGAATTTTTATTGTATGTTTGTTATGTGTAAGTAACTGTATGTTGTGCAGTGGCGTAGCGTGCAGGTGGGGCCGTGGCACCGGGCGCAACATTTAGGGAGGTGAAATCCCGTGCCAGGCAGTGTGTGTCACTGCCGACTCCGTCCCCCTAATGTTTACTTCCTGTGTCCCTGCGGCTGGCGCCCTGTGATTCGGCGAATAGGGTCATGTGCGGAAGTCACGGTGGGGCTGGCCTATTAGCAATCATGGCAGCGCTGGCCTATCCGCGATCACGGCGGTGCTGGCCTATCCGCGATCACGTTTTTTCCTGGAGTCCCGCCTCCGCCTAGCCTTTGGACTGCTGTAAAGTCTTCTCCTCCAGGCTCCCCCTCTGCTATCTTTACCTCCTCCAGACTGATGGAAGACACAAGCTGTAGGTGAGGTCATAAGAGTCAGGTAGTGTTGCTGGCCCCGGGGGTTGTGGATACGGTCTGGGGAGAGGGAGCAGCAATCCAGAGCGAGAGAGAGATTAGACATGCAGTTAGAGTCAGTATTGGTCAGTATAGGAATACTGTAGTGGTCAGTGTAGTGGACAGAGCAGTGGTCAGTGTAGTGTAGTGGACAGAGCAGTGGTCAGTGTAGTGTAATAGTCAGTGTAGTGTAGTGGTCAGTGCACTGTAGTGGACAATGTAGTGGACAGAGCAGTGGTCAGTGTGGTGGTCAGTGTAATGGTTAGTGTAGTGCAGTGATCAGTATGGTGTAGTGATCAGCGTAGTGTAGTGGTCAGTGTAGTGGACAGAGCAGTGGTCAGTGTAGTGGACAGGGCAGTGGTTAGTGTAGTGGATAGTGTAGTGATCAGTGGAGTGTAGTGGACAGAGCAGTGGTAAGTTTAGTGTAGTGGACAGCGTAGTGGACAGAGCAATGGACAGAGCAGTGGTCAGTGTAGTGTAGTGGTCAGTGTAGTGGACAGTGTAGTGATCAGTGGAGTGTAGTGGACAGAGCAGTGGTCAGTGTAGTGTAGTGGTCAGTGTAGTGTAGTGGACAGAGCAATGTTCAGTGCAGTGTAGTGGACAGTGTAGTGGTCAGTGTAGTGTAGTGGTCACTGTAGTGGACACAGCAGTGGTCAGTGTAGTGGACAGTGTAGTGATCAGTGGAGTGTAGTGGACAGAGCAGTGGTCAGTGTAGTGGTCAGTGTAGTGTAGTGGTCATTATAGTGGACAGAGCAGTGGTCAGTGTAGTGTAGTGGACAGTGTAATGGACAGAGCAGTGGTCAGTGTAGTGTAGTGGCCAGTGTAGTGTAGTGGTCAGTATAGTGGACAGAGCAGTGGTCATTGTAGTGTAGTGGTCAGTGTAGTGTAGTGGTCAGTGTAGTGGACAGAGCAGTGGTCAGTGTAGTGTAGTGGACAGAGCAGTGGTCAGTGTAGTGGACAGTGTAGTGGTTAGTGTAGTGTAGTGGATAGTGTAGTGATCAGTTGAGTGTAGTGGACAGAGCAGTGGTCAGTGTAGTGTAGCGGTCAGTGTAGTGTAGTGGACAGTGTAGTGGTCAGTGTAGTGGACAGAGCAGTGGTCAGTGTAGTGGACAGTGTAGTGATCAGTGGAGTGTAGTGGACAGAGCAGTGGTCAGTGTAGTGTAGTGGTCAGTGTAGTGTAGTGGACAGAGCAGTGGTCAGTGCAGTGTAGTGTACAGTGTAGTGGTCAATGCAGTGTAGTGGAGAGTGGAGTGGAGTGGACAGAGCAATGGTCAGTGTAGTGGACAGAGCAGTGGACAGAGCAGTGGTCAGTGTAGTGGACAGAGCAGTGGACAGAGCAGTGGTCAGTGTAGTGTAGTGGACAGAGCAGTGGTCAGTGTAGTGGACAGTGTAGTGATCAGTGGAATGTAATGGATAGTGTAGTGGTCAGTGTAGTGGACAGTGTAGTGATCAGTGGAGTGTAATGGATAGTGTAGTGGTCAGTGTAGTGTAGTGGACAGTGGAGTATAGTGGACAGAGCAGTGGTCAGTGTAGTGTAGTGGACAGAGCAGTGGTCAGTGTAGTCTAGTGGACAGTGTAGTGTAATGGACAGTGTAGTGGACAGAGTAGTGTAGTGGTCAGGTAGGTCAGTGTAGTGTAATGGGCAGTGTAGTGGATAGTGTAGGAATTAGGTAGTGTAGTGGTCAGGGTAGTGGACAGGTAGGTCAGTGTAGTGGCCAGTATAGGAAGCAGGTAGGTTAGTGTAGTGGTCAGGTAAGTCAGTGTTGGAATCGGGTAGGTTAGTGCAGTGGTCAGTGTAGGAATCACGCTGGTCAGTACTATTGTAGGAAGGGAAGGGACTCAGAGGGTGCTAAAAGTGTACAGGTTAGGGAGCGCAAATTACTTGCCTTGCCCCAGGTGCTGATGCCAGAGTAAGTATATGAACTTTTTTGGGAACAAGAGTGTAAGTTTGAAGCTGTGTTATTGTGTGTTTTATGTAACATTGTTGTGTGCCAAGGTCCCTAGTGGTATGTAGAATAAAATGTTTGTAAGTGTTCATTTGGTGTCTCAAATGTGTAATTTTGTGGGGAGAAGTTTGTGTAGCTAGTGAAGAAATCTTGTTTTGGCGGGATCAACAACTGCATTTCATGTGTTAATGGTGCCATTTTGTTGTGGCCTGGCTTTCGTCGGCCATTTTCCATTTTTGTAGTCACCACGTGGCCATGTCTTGATTTTCGTTTGTTCCGGCTGCCATTTTGTGTCTGCTGTGTTTTGGGTGGAATTGCTATTTTGGTTTGTAGAGGCGCAGTTAAAGGCACCGTTTCCTTTTAAGTGAATTCAATCTTTTCTGGTTTTGTACTTTTTACATACTTTTTATGAAATCTCTACTTTGCACTGAATTTACTAGCTTTGACTGAGTTTTTGTAGTTTTAGCGGTGTGTGGTATTTTTTTTTTTAAATGTTTGGGAGTTTTTCAGAGGGCCATTAATGCCCCCGCCCACCTATTGTTTTGGGTTTTTAGAGCTGAGGTTTGTATTGTATAGCCTGCAGTTTTTAATGTCTTGATAGACATAATATGAAGCTATTCAAGGCTTCCCCTCCCCCTCCCTCTTCCTGTTCAGGTGTACAACAGGAAGTTGGTGGGAGGAGCTTGGAGCTTTTTGACTTGTGTTTGGAAGGACGAGATAATTTTGATTTTTAAATTTTAATCAAGTTTTATACTGTAATACAGTTTTGGGTAGAGAGCAAACAGGAAGCATCCAAGTTATTGTTGTAATATCTAGGTACAGATAGAAGCCACATTTTTAATGTTTGAATAGTGGAGGATCTTCTTGGTGCTTTGTAGTTTGTCTGACAACACATTTATAGGGTGCCGATAACCGATTGTAGAGCATATAATTGTGAGGAGTAGTACGCTAGCATACCGGGAGGCCGTGTATAATAATCAGAATACGCCAGATGCCAGTACTGTAAAAATAGTCACTAGGCAGTACTGCAAAAATAGTCACTAGGCAGTACTGCTCCAAAAGTTAGTGCGAGGGTGCCCTGGACGCAGGGACCGTCATAAGCGATTCAAATTGTCATGGGTAATGTTGGTCCATGCGTTGGAGAAAAAAAATGAGGCTCCACACCAGTCAGACAGCTGCATAGTACATGAGTTTTGGGTTTGGGGCTCCAGCCATGACACCCCTTAAAGATTGGCAGATATGGTCAGAGGGTACAGTAAGGTGCATTCCTTTGGAAGGTACTTTTGATGTCTGGGGGTACAAGACCCCAGAATAAAAATACCTTGGAAGTAGTTTAGCTGTGGCTTTAGAAATCTGTAATGATGAATGAGTTGATGGATGTGTACACGTTTGTGTGATTGAAAATTCTCAGGCCTGTTTTTGAACTTTGTGGGGCTGGTCCATGCAAAGATTTCGAGCTGCTCTCGTGTTTTTCCTATTGTATTTTTTTCTATCGCTAAAAGAGTGAAGGCAGCATTCCGTCTGGTCGTTTTGTTTTTTTCATTTTTGTTTTGGAAACTATGAAATATGTACTGTAACATGAACTTCAAAAGGTCCACCACATGGTTCATGAGTCCCTCCTGGACCCTGACACAATAACCAGTTTACATTCTTTCTAACCAGGTGACTGGGTCGTTGTAAAGAAGCTTGAGGGACGAGACCAGGCCAGCCACTGCAAGAAGCTGCTCAACTACACCAAAGGATGAGGAGTATCTTTGTTTATTTATATTTTTAAAGTGTATTTTCCAACTAGCTAAGAAAGCGAACAGGACACATGGTTGGGTCTACTCAGTCTCCCCCGAGCTCTAGTGCCCCAGCGATGACAGCGGTACATAATATATAAGATGTTCATATTGGTATGAGGAGTTTTGACAAACTAGTAAAATCCAAACATACACTTGTCAATAGAATTGCGCGATACATTTCTAGAGGGTAAAATTAATTATAATTTTAACAATAGCTCTGGTTCTTGCCAGCTTTGGTATCAAGACAACTAGGTAGCCCACAAGTGTACTTCACCTTTTAGTTTGGTATTAATGCGGATCTACAGCTTATAAGGTAATTCCCCCTAATGCAAGAGGTTCATGTGTGCTGGTGAAACTCATCCAAGCATCTCAGCCGCATGTCTTGTGATGATTGTGAGGATCTGATGGCGCGAGAGAAGGTAATAATGGCAGGGACAGATGGAAGGTAATTGCTTGTACACAGTCGGGGCTTGAGCTTATGATACGATTGAACAATTTCTAATCCATTGAGGATGGGATGTTTCATGTAACTGTTGAAGCTACAAGGAAGTTCCCACAGTCCAAGGGGGGTTTCTGTGAATTCATAGGAAAAGATTGTTATACCTGGATCGGGGATACTAGTGACAAAGTTCAGGCCCATATGGATAAGGTTTAGATCCCTGCAAGGCAAAGCCCGAGCTATAGCTGGTGAAGTTTGAAGTCCTTTTAAGGGTCTGGGAATCTTTGGGGATTAAATTTTTTTTATTTTGCAGTGGATCATAGTTGAAGGAAGTAGGGGTATATATACTCATGTTATTTTTGTTTCTATTCCTTCTATATGCCGTAATGAGGTGCTACTGTTGCCTGATTGGACGAGTGAACAGAGACTGAGCAGATGACAACGCCCTGAAGCCCAACCCAAGTACAAGACACAGAGGATCCCAGACCGACCGGCCTTCATGCCCTACTCTAGGTCATCCCTCCTAAAGAACAGAGTCTACATGTCAAGCCGCATTTTCCTTTTTATGGACTCATATGGACTGTAACAACTGATTAATTTCCAGGTGTAAGAAGAAGATCAAGACTCATCGAGGGACACATGGGAGCATATGACAAGAGGAGGGACTGTTGTGGAAATTTTATGAAGATGTATTTTAATATGTATTGTCATAAGTGTCTCCCAGTGTTAGTACTCCCGCAACCCGCTCTAAAGACACAAACAACAAACAATAAGAACGGGATTCTTTGAATCATTGTGGTCGGGAGAAGTGTTTATGATCTCAGGCTTCCTGTGATCATGCTGAGGATAGCTTACAGAGACAGGGGCCTGGAGATTGTACACGCTGCCCCCGCCCAGACACGCCCATAAGACACCCCTAGTCATTGTTGTATTGGTTGTTGTATAAATTCATTTTTTCTGTGTTGAAAGTCACATCCTGTGTTGTCACATCCTGTGTTGCCATATCCTTATTTGGTCATATCCTGTGAGGTCCCAGGTGATTGGCTGTTGGAGGCAGGGTTTTACTGTTTGTGGCTTCCTGTTTGTGTGTGAATAAAAGCAAGAGCCGCTGCCCCGGATGGGCAGTCGTGCTGAGATGAGGACGTAAAAATGTGGTAATGTCTGTTTACTGGGGAAAGGGGGAGACATGGGTTATTTAAGGATGCATTATACCATTATGGTGAAAGGGCGCGTGTTAGCGCAAGAGTATAGTGGAATATCCACGACAGTTTTTGAGTTGAGTTTATATATATTTGTAAGTTGGAACAGGTACATTTTTTAAGTGTAACTCCAGCCAAAAAAAATACTTTTAAGTTTTTTTGATAGAATAGGGAAGGGTTAACACCCATGTAGCATTTGTTTTGCTGTCTGTGCCCCTGTTCAGAAGATTTCACCTCACTTTATGTCCCTGTGACAATTGGATTTTGAAAATTTTGGGTTGTTGTACAAACAAGGATTGGTGATAAACCTTAAATGGAGACACCGTTTTCCCATGATATGAAAGATTTCCTTTCACTTCCTGTTTCTCCCTCCGTTTGTAAGCACCAGTCATTTTTGACTCAAATGTTCGTAACTCGGGGACTGCCTGTAATAGGGAAAATCAGCTGTAGGAAGATCACAGGCAATGCAGGTGACAGTCCTTTGCCATCTGCCTGTCTATTTTGGGCTCAGTTTCCAGAGTTCAGTTCCTCTTTTAAAAAAATTACATTTAATCACTTGCCGACCAGCCGCCGTCATTATACTGCGGCAGGTCGGCTTGTTCCCGCAAATCGCCGTAGGTGTACGTCGGCTCCTTTAAGAGCCATAGCAGGCGCCGTCGGAGGCGGACCCAATGCGCGTCGCGGGCTACCCCTGATCACAGGAAAGAGGGCCAGAACAATGTCAATGTAAATAGACAGATGCCCATTCTGACAGGGGAGGAGAGAGAGATCTGCTGTTACTAGTGATTAGGGACAGCAATCTCTCTCCTTCTCCAGTCAGTCCCATCCCCCCACAGTTAGAAACACCTCCCAGGGAACACAATTAACCCCTTGATCGTCCCCTAGTATTAACCCCTTCCCTTCCAGTGACATTTACACAGTAATCAGTACATTTTTATAACACTGATCACTGTATAAATGTCAATGGTTCCAAATAAGTGTCAAAAGTGTTCGATCTGTCCGCTGCAATGTTGCAGTCCCGCTAAAAATCGCAGATCACCGCCATTACTAGTAAAAAAATGTAAATAAAAATGCCATCGCTTATTGCGATTTTTTTTTTTACCAAAAATATATAGAGGAATACATATTGGCCTAAACTAATGAAGAAATGTGTTTTTTTGGGGGGATATTTATTATAGCAAAAACTTAAAAATATTTTTTTTTTCAAAATTGTCACTCTTTTTTTTTTGTTTATAGCGCAAAAAATAAAAATCACAGAGGTGATCAAATGCCACCAAAAAAAGCTCTATTTGTGGGAAAGAAAGACATCAATTTTGTTTGGGTACAGCGTTGCACGACCGCGCAATTGTCAGTTAAAGCGAAGCAGGGCAGTATCGCAAAAAATGGCCTGCTCATTAAGGAGGAAAATCTTCCGGTCTGTAAGTGGTTAATCAAGTAAAAATTGTCCTTGTAGCCTCCATATTTCTAGTATATATATATATATATATATATATATATATATTTATAGTTTTACTCAATCTTTCTGTCAGCTATATACACAGAAAGCACAGCTAGGGTGGTGACTTCACTTTTCTCTTCTACATTTAAGTACTGTAGTCACCAACCTGTTCTTATCTTTCTATCCACTAAAGGCAAAACTTTTTTTTAAGAGTAGAGATGGATTAAAACCTCTGTTAGATGTTATTGCTGTCTATGCCCCCATTAGGGGGATTTACCCTCTCTATTTGTCCTGTATACTGTTATGCCCTGTACACACGGTTGGATTTTCCGACGGAAAATGTGTGATAGGACCTTGTTTTCGGAAATTCCGACCGTGTGTGGGCTCCATCACACATTTTCCATCGGAATTTCCTACACACAAAGTTTGAGAGCAGGCTATAAAATTTTCCGACAACAAAATCTGTTGTCGGAAATTCCGATCGTGTGTACACAAATCCGACACACAAAGTTACACGCATGCTCAGAATAAATTAAGAGACAAAAGCTATTGGCTACTGCCCCGTTTATAGTCCCGACGTACGTGTTTTACGTCACCGCGTTCAGAACGTTCTAATTTTCCAACAACTTTGTGTGACCATGTGTATGCAAGACAAGTTTGAGCCAACATCCGTCGGAAAAAATCCATGGATTTTGTTGTCGGAATGTCCGATCAATGTCCGACCGTGTGTACGGGGCATTATTGTTAAAAGTGAGAGTAAAAGAAAATCTCACATTTTGGGTTGATATCAGAATAGTAATAGTGGGGAAATCTTCCAGTGGGGACACTAGTTCTGATGACCCTGCTGACACCCCAGGATTCACTCACTTTGGAGCAATTTCCCTTCACTTCCTGTTTTGGCTATGAGAAAGGAAGTGAAGGGAAATCTTCCCAACGGAACAAAAACTGACATGGACTATAAACCTCCGTTACTCTATCCAAAAATGAAAAAAATTAAGGTATTTATGCTCCTTTCAAATAACTGTTTGGATCCCTATATCCCCTGGCATGCCAGAGTGTTTTTTTTTTTATTTTGTTGATGTCCCATTTGCACACATTATATTTTTAGTCTACCCCAACGTATTATACATTTTTTTTTTGTTTTTTGTTTTTTTTGACAGAGAGGGCTGACAGATAACAAAATTCCTCACAGGTTTGAGATTGCTAATAATGTGAACATTGTTGCATTTACTTATGTGAGGGAATATTTTTATTTAATTTTGGAGACTTTGCAGTGATCTATTGCTGCAAGGAGAGTCCGGACATAGATGTAACAGCTCTGTCCAAGCCTCCATACTGCCAGGAAGTGTTGTGATGTTGCATCCTTGCCACAGTTTTTGTGATTCCTCCTGTAATATTTTATTATCCAGTCTCTTCACCTCTATCACACTGTGCCTTCTCTCTGCTATATCATATTCAGCTGCAACAACAAAGTAAAAGGTGTCCACAAACAATGCATCCTCTTTAACCACCTCAATACTGGGCACTTACAACCCCTTTCTGCCCAGGCCATTTTTCAGCTTTCAGCGCTATCACACTTTGAATGACAATTGCGCGGTCGTGCTACACTGTAACCATGTAATTTTTTTAACATTTTCTTCACACAAATAAAGCTTTCCTTTGGTGGTATTTAATCACTGCTAGGGTTTTAATTTCTTACTGAAATTTTTTTTCTTAGTTTCTGTCAGTAGATTTTGTAAATAACTAATTTTTCTCCTTCACTGATGTGCACTGATGAGGCTGCACTGATGTGCACTGTTAGCCTGCACTGATGGGTACTGATGAGGTGGCACTTATGGGCACTGATGAGGTGGCACTTATGGGCACTGATGAGGTGGCACTTATGGGCACTGATTAGGTGGCACTAATATGCCGCACTTATGGGCACTGATAGGTGGCACTGATAGGTGGCACTGATAGCCAGCACTGATAGGCGGCACTGGTGGGCACTGATGTGTGCACTGGTGGGCGGCACTGATCGGCACTAATGGGCGGCACTAATGGGCATTGATGGATGGCATTGATGGGTGGCACTGATGGGCAGCATTGATGGGCACTGAAAGCCAGCACTGACTGGCATCACTAAAGGGCACTGATTGCTGGCACTGATGGGCACTGATTGCTGGCTCTGGTGGGGCTTTATTATATGTTGATGATCAGTGCCCTGATTACTTGTCTTGCTGTCCCCTGTGAGGAGATGCCGCTGATCATATCTCCTCGCCACACACTCTGTCAGTGTGAGACAATGAGAGCCGATTACCAGCACTTCCATGTTTACATGTGACCAGCTGTGATTGGACATCGGCTCTTTACAGAGATCGTGGTCGCGCCATGTCCCAGCAACACGGTGTGGCCTTGGTCGCCGCTCTGCGCACCCCCGCGGGCACGTGTAAGGGGGCATTCTGCAACGTCCACCTAGAATGAGAGCCACACCACCCTGCTGTCATTTGATGGTGGGCGGTCGGCAAAAGTAGTTAAAGTGAATCTGTTTCAAGATTGTGCACATTGAAGTATTTACATGTTCTGAACAATCTATAAAAGAACTTTTAGGATATTAAAGGCAGATTTATTTTTTGTTTAAAAATAACAAACATGTCATACCTACCTGCTCTGTGCAGTGGTTTTGCATAGAGTACTTGGGTACTTGGGTCCCCCACCGGCACTCCTGGCTCCTTCTTCCTGCGCACGCCCCCAAAGCAAGCAGCTTGCTATGGGGCCACCTGAGCAGGCTCGCTTCCGAGCCGCTGCTCTGTGTCCATTCACATTTAAGAGCATGGCTCGGCCCCACCCCTGGTCTCTCCTCATTGGCTCACTGGCTGTGATTGACAGCAGATGGAGCCAATGGCTACTGCTGCTGTCTCAGCCAATAAGGAGGGAGAGACCCGGGAGAGCTGCTGCTCATGTGCACATTGCTGGATCAGGATAGGGCTCAGGTAAGTATTGGGGGGGTTGCTGCACACAGAAGGTTTTTTTACCTTCATACATACAGCTTTTACAACCACTTTAAGCCTAGGTTCACACTAATGCGGTGTACATCCCTGCTGACAGGATGGAGCTCTGCATTATTTACATATGCAGAGCTCTGTCCCGTGTGTCTCCTCGCCAATCAGCGGGCGCCGGCAGTCATCCATTGACCGGCACCCGCGGATTGGCTTCTGCTATGACTAATCACGCCCCTACCTGGAAGTGCAGAATCATGTATCTATATGTGATTCTGCACAGAGCGGCCTCCCTGTAGCAGTAAAGCTGCTATATGGTGGTCGGCAACTGGTTATATACAGGAAAACAAACTGAAGTCTTAAGCCTAGTTCAAACGATCAGAAAATCGGACAAAAAATACCATTTCAGGATACAACTGATTCAGGATACAACCCTTTTGGTGTAATTGGTGGTGTGACATAATTTATTGGCAATATTTACATTGCTATTTTTAACAATGTCTGTTTGTTTCTTTTGTTTTTTAAATTATTTTTTGTAATAAATATGTTTAATTTTAAGGCATGTGTATCTCAGTGCCTATAAAGTCCAATATACATTTTCCACAACATCCTGGTGCACATAAAAACTAAAAAAGAAAATAATAAGTGTGTGTGGGAAATGCATTTCTTTGTGAGAAGGCAGCTAAGCAAAGGAAGTATGTACTGTTAGCATTGTATTGTACAAACCCTTTTAATTGTTGGATATAATGCTGACTATGATTAGAATTTTGATCTAGAATTAAAAAGACATTGCAACAGAAGTATTACAAATCCTGAAAAGGACTGTCATATTTTCCATCGGACTTGTCTTGTAAGTACATTTATAGACAAACATAACCTGAAACTCACCACACGTATTTCTGGTATTGTGCGACTGAGGGTCCATTCTTGGCTATTGATTACACATTCTGAAAAAAAAGGGAAAAAAAATGAAATTAGTAAAACTGCATCTATGTCGTTCACAAAGCATAGTTGTAAATGAACTATGAACCATAATCAAGAATGGGTTCTAGCAGATGCACGGAAAGTATACTGTGATAGATACAAGTATTAAAGAAATGCCCTAACAGCAACGCAGCTTGTAAAAATGAGGCATGTGCATGTAAAACCAAGCCAGGGGCTCAGAAATATATACCTAGATCACACATTAAACATACAGTGTTAAGAGAATTTGTATAATAATCAGTCTTTGATGTGTGTGAAATTACAAGCATCACATAACAAGCATTAAAAGCAGCTTAACTGCCATACAAAAAAAAGGCAACCTGTACTGCCAAATGCCATTGCTGATCTCTTAATGAAAATGTTAGTTATATGGCTATCTCTGGCTTTAAAACTCTTAAGGTCACTGGCCCACAGCAAACGTGAAATAAGCAAAAATCTGAGGAAGTCATGTGTTTGTTTTCAGTCAGTAACTCAAAACCATTTAATCTAGAAGAAAATCATGATAGCCAGTTAACTAGCAATTTCAGAAGGAGAGGCAAATGTCAAGCTTCATCAGTACAGGTTTCCTTTAAGTGTAATGCCCCATACACACAGTCGGACATTGATCGGACATTCCAACAACAAAATCCTAGGATTTTTTCCGACGGATGTTGGCTCAAACTTGTCTTGCATACACACGGTCACACAAAGTTGTCGGAAAATCCGATCATTCTGAACGCGGTGACGTAAAACACGTACGTCGGGACTATAAACGGGGCAGTAGCCAATAGCTTTCACCTCTTTATTTATTCTGAGCATGCGTGGCACTTTGTGCGTCGGATTTGTGTACACACGATCGGAAATTCCGACAACGGATTTTGTTGTCGGAAAATTTTATAGCCTGCTCTCAAACTTTGTGTGTCGGAAAATCCGATGGAAAATGTGTGATGGAGCCTACACACGGTCGGAAATTTCCGACAACAAGGTCCTATCACACATTTTCCGTCGGAAAATCCGACCGTGTGTACGGGGCATAACTGCACCTTTGGGGAAAAGATGAAGGAACAGCGAGCCACATCCTTCCTAATTCGTACAATTTGGTTTGAATTTTTAACATCATCTGAAAATTTGTGATCAACTCCCCTTGCAAAAATCAAGCATGGCAGAATATTTAATAAATTATAGTATTTATCATTAATATACTGCTTGGCAATTTTTATCACATAAGGCTGAAACTGCAAACAAGCTGGTTTATTGAATAATCACTATAAATGCCAGAATAGGACAAAAACCTAATTTTGCTAAAAATCAGCTGAAGAATAATACTGATGTATTCTGGCACCTCTATCCATCCATGTTAGTACAGTAAAACCTTGGATTGTTCCCCGGAAACATGCTTGTAATCCAAAGCACTTGTATATCAAAGTGAATTTCCCCATAAGAAATAATGGAAACTCAGATGATTCCTTCCACAACCATTTATTCATAAGTCCTTCAGTTTATAGTCCATATAAAAAAGATTATAGCAATGTGATAGGTTGTGTAACCATAAAATGTCCATTCACAAATAGCTGCCTCCACAAGGGGATTAGAAGCAAAATCCAGCAGGAGCTCCAGAGTATAAAAGAGAAGAGAGGCGCCTCTAAGTGTAGCAATATGGTTATGTTTAATTAAGGTCCAACATTTAGCCGCTCAGATGATTGATTAAAAGAGGCACATCTAAATATGCAAGCACCTGAGGTAAAGATATCCACATCGACCATCCTCCGGACTACCGGCTCTCATCACTGTCAATCTACAATCGTGACCGGGAAGACTATCCTGCAGTAGAGTGATCTGAAAGTGAAGCTTGAAGCACTCGTGGAGCGTAGTGTGGAAGGGATGACGTTGATGGTGGTGTGGAGGACTGTCTATGTGGACAGCTTTACCCCGGATGCCTGCATACTTAGATGTGCCTCTTTTCATCATCAACCATGTATGATGCTAAATGTTGTATCTTCATTAAATGTACCATATTGCTACACTTAGAGGCCTCTCCTCTTTTATACTCAGTTGTGACATGACGCTACTTGTATATCAAGGTATCACTTGTATATCAAGTCAAAATTTATGAAAAAAGTTTGCTTGTCTTGCAAAAGGCTCTCAAACCAAGGTTTTACTGTACTAGCTTTCAAAAAGAATGTGGTCTGGCTGCACTTCATTTTGCAGTTAGCCACACATGCTCTCAGACTTACCAGCTCTCATACCCATGCAATTTGGCACCTTAAAATTAAGTTGGTCTGAGGATATGTGTGTGCTTTTGCTACATAATAAAAGATAGGAGATCATCCACAAAATACAGTGCATAATTTATAATGCTCCCCAACCACCTGCAATTTCTGGCACTGATAACATCCAAAAAAGGTCCTGGGCCAAGAAAACAGGTAGCATAGAAACTTTGGATGAATTCATCACAGCGGCGCAGAGTATATATATATATATATATATATATATATATATATATATATATATATATATGTGTGTGTGTGCTGTACATGCAGGCCATGGGTAACTACAGGAACAGAGCATAAAAATATTTTATTAGGAAATTTCTGTGCTTGTGGTGGTCATGGAGTAAGAGAATACTGGGGAAAGTGATAAGCTGTACACATAAAATATCTGATCTCCCACTCCCGATTATATCAGAGCAGCAGCAGCTCCACATTACATGGACATAGTGCAACATTACCAGAGTAATTAAATGGTAACAGAATTATATTGTGTTGTCTTAGTCGAGAAATGGTACTTCCAGCTAAGTCCCATTTTCCAGGAGAGAAGAACTGGAAATCAGTAATTATGAACTACTTGGCTTGTATTGGAGCAGGTCTATATGGCAATGGTCTAGAATCATGGCACCATTCTGAGTTCAACCACATGGGATCCCTGCCTGTGATACCACTGATAAATGACCACACAGGATGTCAACGCCTTTCTCAACCTTTTTAACGCAGAGGAACCCTTTAAATACCATTGCAATTTTATTGAACCCTTGCTAACCATTACTGTATCTATAGCTAATGGTACATTAGTGTGATGGTCATTGAGAAGAACGCTCCTTACATTCGTGGGTCATTGGGAAGAATCCCTCCTTACAGATAGCTAAAAAGATCATTGGTCTCACTGGTTATTTATGCAAGAGACAGACATTTCTTATTGCTCAAGGAACCCCTATCAACCACTCGAGGAATCCTAGGGCTCCATGGAACCAAGGTTTTAGTTTTACAGAATTGTATTGTTTAGCCCTTGCAACAAGATGCATTCTACCAATATTAAAAGTGCAAAGCTATTAGTACAATACTCCTGCACATGGGGACCACAGTTTTTTTGTTTTTTGTTTTTTGTTTTTTGGTACAGGGCTTCTTTTAAGCCAAAACCAACCTTATATATGTCATTGAAACTAGTAACCATTTTGAATCCAAACTAATCATTCATGTACTTATTTGCTCATTCATTCAATAACATAACTAACCATATTACTCTAGGCTAAAAACACTCAATAGGTTTAATTTCAAACACACTTTTAGATTTAAACAACACATAGGCACATCTAAGCCTAGCCATGAGATTTGATGGTGAACGTGTTATATGTGACCCTAGCTCTTATTATCGTCCTTTTCATTTGATGCAATAATAGTTAGAGAGAAGCAGCAGTAGGGTGTTTCGCTTTTCAATAAAAGTCTAGCTTTCCAGCTGAACGTTAAATGATATTTTGCCAGAAGACAAATTTTATTTTCACTTTTTATGGAAAATGCCTTCCCTACATCTCTTTGTGTTCTGCCATCACAGGGTTTACTAAAAGGGAAAGAATAAAGGACCTTTATTTTCCTTTTGGCAACTAGCATGGAGGTCAGCAGCCTCATAATACAGAAAACACGAGTGATAAGAGATCTGTCTGCAGGAAGGCCCTCATTAAGTCTAAAGCCTTTAGGGTGACTTGTAACCTTTATTAAATCACACAGAATAAGGAATTCTACGAGAGACCTGCTTTAGCAGCAAGAGCATTCCCCCATTACCTAAGCATTTTCAGACAAAACGATGTACATAAACATTTATGTATTCTAAATGCATCAAATTCAATTCAAGCAAACCAAAAGTTTGACATGTCACTCGTACCATACAACAGAACTTTAAATAAACTTTAAAAAAAAAAATGCAAAACGCAAATTACAGCAAAAACGTGGCAAAAACATGCTAAAATGCGGTACTTGCGTTTTGTATGCGGGTCCATTGAATTCTATTACACGCAAAACGCTGCATTTTGCATGAAAAAAAGTCCTCAACCCTTTCCAAAAACGCAGAGGCATAAAAATGCATTGATGGGAACATGTTCCATAGGAACCCATGTTAAAAAATTTCCATGCATTTCTGCAAAATGCATCTAAAAACGCATTAGTGTGAATTGAGCCTTAGGCCTGTTTCATACCTATGCAGGTTGCAGTTTGCATATTCTGGGTGCATTTTGCATTTTAAATTACATGTTTTTGATCCATTGAAGTCAATGGATCAAAAACCAGAAAAAAGTCCTTGGCCCCTTCCATAAAATCCACAGATGTGAACTACATCCATAGGAAACCATGTTAAATGGACTGTAGTGTGTTTCTGCAAAATTGAAAATGCACTAAAAAATGCCTAGGTGTGAACTAGACCTAAACAGTGATAACAGTGGACCATGGCTGTGTAATGTGTGTTGAAAGAACCATTTGAAGTATTTATTGGATGCCTGTGTAATTTGGTGACACTGCAGGAGCACACTTGGGAGACAGGGGGGTTGATTTACTAAAGGCAAATAGACTGTGCACTTGCAGTGCAAGTTGCAGTTGCTCCAGGGCTTAGTAAATGAGGTAAGGCTTCACTTTGCAAAGAGTACCAAAACACGTACAAGGAAAATAAAAAAAAACAGCATTTTTGCTCGCACGTGATTGGATGATGGAAGTCAGCAGAGTTTCTGCTTATTTACTAAGCTCTGGAGTAACTTCACTATACAAAGTACACACTCCCTTTAACCACTTGCTGACCAGCCGCCGCTGGCCACCCGCTATCATGGGCACGAGAGCCAGAACGGGGATGTGTGTGTAAACACACACACATCCCCTTCTGACAGGAGAGGAGAGATAGATTGTTTGTTCCTACTAATCAGGAACAGCAATCGGTCTTCTCCCCCAGTGATCCCATCCCCCCACAGTTAGAAAAACACACGAGGGAACACATTTAACCCCTTGATCGCCCCCTAGTGTTAATCCCTTCCCTGCCAGTGACATTTATACTGTAACCAGTGCATTTTTATAGCACTGATCGCTGTATAATTGAAAATTCATAAGTAGATATATTTTGTATTGTATCAGAACTTTGTTCAATCCAATTGACTTCTGACCCTAAATTTGCCCTGACTCTGCCGATAGTGATGCTGTTCTATGATGGGTCATAGGGCAATTTGCCATTCCTTAGGGATGATTGCTATATACCAGAACAAATTATTGTTATATTTATTAATTTATATACTTTTTTCTTTTTTAATTGTCTTGTTTTGTAAGTACATTTTGTATATGTTTTGTCTGCATATGTGTAAAAATGTAAACTTAATAAAATATATTTGATAAAAAAATTGTCCCTTACACTAAAGCAACCCCTTAAACCTTAAATGAAACTTTACCCATAAACTTTGCCAATTATGACATTCAATTCCCAATTCTGACATTCCTCCCCGACATGTAAAAATCAGCTTTTTTTTGCCAGAAAACTACTTAGAACCCCAAACATTATATGTTTTTATGTAGAGGCTCTAAAGAACAAAATGGGGGGTGTTGCATATTTTTATGTCACACAATTTTGGCTTAGCGTTTTTTCAAATGCAAACTTTTTGAACGAAATACGTTTTAAATAACTTGAATGCACAAAAAAACACATTATAATGCCCAATTTTTGGTAAAATATAAAAGATGATGTTACACAGAGTAAATAAATACCAAACATGTTATACTTTAATATTGAGTACGCTCATAGAACGGGGCCAAACTACATTGTCTAAAAATTTCCATAGGTAACAATTTAAAAGCCTTTGCAAGTTACCAGTTTAAAGTTACACAGGAGGTCTGGCAAGAAAATGATTTCTCTCACTCTGGCGCTCGCAGCGATACCTCACTGTTTGCCTATACGCATGGGACTGATGTGTGTGTTCGCATTTGCACATGAGCATGGGGGAATGGGGTGATTTCAAACTTTTTAAAATTATTTAATTATTGTATTTAAAAAATTAAAAAATACACTGTCCCTTTCATTTTTAATATATGTGTGTGTTTAAAAGGAATTTCGTAAGATTGTATGTATATTATTCTTTGGTTTGTAAGAACATTTTTGTAACTGTGTACAGTTTTTTCTTAACAATCACGCAGTCATGTCCCATTCCATAGGTATGGCGCTACCATCGCCGTCTTCTGTCCGTTTGGCACATTGTCTGTGTGACAACCCTGTCCTTACACTATGTTCAATTGTTTATTTCCAACAGCATGACTCTCCAATGGTGTCAGCAGCTTGAGGAGTTTATTCTCTCCTCCCGGTGGCGAACCTGCGCCTCTCCAGATTGGGGTGGGCTTTCTTTTATAGTCTGGTCCTCCTCCTTCTTCCCTCTTATGACGCTGTTTGCATCATTCTTTGGAGGACTCTGTGCACACGCATATCAATACTTGCGCGTGTGCACTGGGTGAGACGGACTCGGTGACGTCGGCGCTCGACGTAGCCATATCGCCTGCACGTTTTTCCGGGTTGGTAGCTTTTAAGGCGACCTCTTGGTTTCCTTCTGCGTGACGGCAGACACCCGGGAAGCTCAGTTCTTCAGTCCCAGGAAGGTAAGCTCCTCATGACCTGTGATCCAGCACCGAGTGCCTCATCTTCCTCTCCCGCTATGTGTTGATTGGTCTGTTGTTACTGCCCTCGTTCGTGGGGGAGTGCTGTCAGATCCTACACCTCTATCAGGCCTTGGGAGCCTCCTTTGGCATTTATCTGCCTTGGACTAACCTTTGTTAATTGTTTTGATTTCTTTAGATCACTTTATACCTAATCTACCGCCAGGCACCTACAAGCTGTGCTGACTCTGATCTATGCAGCAGTCCCCTTTTGGACCGTTCCTTAGTTCTTTAGCATAATCCCGGGTTGTCACATCAGTTCAATCATATTATTGGGCGGTTTTTTTTCAGAACTCAGCCCTTGCACAATGTTTTCTCCTGGTTGTGGGTTCCCCCAGTCTTTGTTTCTTTTCCTTTCTGCCTCCTTCTTGATTCCTCTCCTTCCCTCCTTTCCTACTTTTGTTCTTCCACCTTCACTTCTTTTGTCGGTGTCCTGTGCTATCTCATTCAACAACCCCTCCCTTTCCCCTCTCCCCCTACCCCCCCCCCCTTACTCCTCCAATCCCTCTCTTTTTCTCCCCTTTTTCCCTTTTCCCTCTTTTCTCCCCCTCTTCACCCCCCTCTTTCCCCCCCCCCCCCCCCAGCTTCCACTCTTTCCTCCCCCCCTTCCATTTACACATCCTTATTTCCTTGCTGTGAGTGCATTGGCCCTGTGCCGAAAACCCATGTTCTATCCACTAGTGATATCTTTTTCATACATTTCCAGTCCGTCCCACTAGCCCCCCGCGTCCACCCCTGGGGAGATCACCCATCAGCGGGTGTCTTAATTTGTGCCGGCTGTTGCCCAATTGGGCCTCCATTGGTGAGTCAAAATGGATTCCTTTTAATACTCAAATACAAATGCTTTAATGGCAGTATAGCCATACTGCAGGTTTCTATGATACTGTAACTATGTAATTATATTTTCTATAGATGTTTTGTTTTGATGCCTCCTGAAGAAGCGGCATTGGCCGCGAAACTTGTTGAGGACCACGTCTACACCTACATCATTGTGCCTCTTCATATCTGTGGGGGCTCTCAAAATAATATTTTTTAAATGTTATTGTCATATGGAATCTTTGCAACAACTACCTATCTGTCTTTGTTGTAACTCGTGTATATATATTTTTTGTATATTTTGTAATAAATGCTATTTTTATAAATTTTCTATTGTATATTTGGGTACCGAGATAGTCCTAACCACTATTGGCGATCGAGGGCAATTTTTGGAGTAGCCCTTGACTAATCTCACTTTCCTTTACTATATAATTATAGGATGATGGTACCCACCCCTACCAACCCTATAAACCCATTGAGGCAATATCTATATATATATATCAATATTAGCCCATAGTACTTTATAAAGTATATGGTATATTCACACAGGAGGCACTTTTATTGAGTTGTTTGCACCAATTTTTTTCACATTAATGGATTATCTGTTACACATACCTCCCAACTTTCTGAAATGGGAATGAGGGACACCTGCTAGTAAATGTATGTAGGCATAGGACACCCCCTGCCACGCCCCCCTTAATGGAGAATTTTACAAAAAAAAAATGATTGGATAAACCCACAAGTGCTTTTTTTTACCACTACTATTTCTTTATATTGGCTGTTGGAATTTACAAATGCAGCAATTTAGAAATTGGGTGAAAGGTATAGCACAGGGAAACACTTTTCGATAGATAAGTAGTGCATTATATATACAACTATATGGATCAGACCAAAATGAGGGACAAATGAGGGGGAAAGAGGGACAGAGGGACTTTGCTCCAAATGAGGGACAGTCCCTCGTAATCAGGGACAGTTGGGAGGTATATGTTACAAATTGTTACAATTGTTAGGGAAAGCAATTACACACTGTTTAAAAATGTACACACCTAACCTCACATAATGGATCATTCTGAGAATCAAAGACAATACATGAGGATAGAACATGTGTTTGCTAACTCTAAAGAGCTGAAATGATGCCTCTTCTTGCTCCTTCTTTCTTTAAAAGAGAGTCTCTTGTTCTGTTCCACTTAAATGTCTTTATTAGCATTGGGTTATTGTTGTTCTGTGTATCCTGACATCTAGTATTAAATTTGGGCTTTCTACGACGTGTTTAATTATGTGAATTGGTATCTTCCTCTATCCACCCCTCCAGTTTAGTGCTAGTTAATACATTCCTAGCTGGACCCTCCCTTTTTCTTCCATGTTCCCTCATTCAGTGTTAGTACTTTGCAGACAGGGCTTTGAAAACTCACTGTTTCTTACACTTCTAAAGACTGAAAAAACATCCTCTGTACTGCAATTAGCTGAAGTAAATGTTGCATTGGATTCAATTTGTGTGTCCTATTGAAGAGTTAAGCTGTCTGTGGATGGTGGCAATTCATCAGGTGACCGAACTGCATACTTCACAACTTTTTAAGGTTGGGAATGAGTGACACATAATATGTAGGCTAGGACACACCCCCTGCCACGCCTTCTTAAAGGAGAATTATACAAAAAGAAAAGGATTAGTTAAACCCACAAGTGCTTTTTTACCACTACTATTCCTTTATATTGGCTTTTGGAATTTACAAATGCAGCAATTTAGAATTTGGATGAAAGGTTTAGCACTGGAAAACACTTTTTGAAAGCTAAAAAGTGCATTTTATATACATCTATATAGATCAGACCAAAATGAGGGACAACTGAGGAAGAAAGAGGGACAGAGGGACTTTGTTACAGTTACAGATCAGGGACAGTTCCTTGAAATCAGGGACAGTTGGGAGCTATGATACTGTCCATGAGATATGTCAATGCATTAAGTGGCACTTGAATCAGAACGCCTTTAATTGGTAAACATGGATGGCTTTGACCCATGCAGGGTTTGATAAGTGGGTATCCTTGTGTTCACCGCCAACAGTAAGGCTAGTAACTTAGGACTGGAAGGTTTCATTAATTTCCTTTGCAAAACTCACTGAAGACAGCACTGAGGCCACTAGCAATTATGTTAACTGCTTTGGCATGAGGTTTATTCATGTCCATGCCTGTGCATAAGGGGGCTTGAATGGATTGCAGCAAGGCTCTTCTAATTTTGCCTTCCGAGTGCATTTATCCCATTAAAAAACTCTTTCATATAACTTCAGACAGGTTGCTGGGAAGAGCCCGACTGAACGCTGCCTGTCCTCAACACTGGCGAGGGACAAAGACCTGAACGATGGCACAAAGATAACTGCTGACAGCATTGTACAGCACAGAAAAATAGCAAGCTGCTCGTTTTAGAAATGCTGATAGCTGAAGATATATTTTGTGTGCCCTACTACTAACGCATCCCAAGAGACACCGCTAAGCTAATATGTATACTTAATAACAGAATAGCTGGAGTGGAAAAATTGGATGAATGAACTCTGTTTCCTAAAGAGGGCGGATCACATGTTTCGGTGTCAGTTTATATTTTAAGCCTATCGTGTCTTTCTTTGTTAGTATTATGAGCCTGCATCTATCAGGTATAAAGGACCCAATTACAACTATTTGTCATTGATTAGAGATCACATAACCTGTGCCAAAGGGCACCCAATGTGGTTGATTTATTAAAACTGGAGCACTCAGAATCTGGTGCTGCTGTGCATGGTAGCCAATCAGCTTCTAATTTCAGCTTGTTCAATTAAGCTTTGACAATGAAACCTGGAAGCTGATTGGATTCTATGCAGAGCTTCATCAGATTTTGCACTCTCCAGTTTTAGTAACTCTTCCCCACTGACACATTTTAAGTGGATAAAAATGTCTATGCTTCTGTTCATCCTCCACCTGCTTCAAAGCTGCAGCTGATAGTGCTCCCTCTCCATATGCATAGCTCTCAACTGTCCCTGATTTCGAGGGACTGTCCCTGATTTGGAGCAATGTCCCTCTGTCCCTCTTTCCTCCTTATTTGTCCCACATTTTGGTCTGATCTATATAATTGTATATAAAATGCACCTTTTATCTTTCAAAAAGTGTTTCCCTGTGCTAAACCTTTCATCTAAATTCTAAATTGCTGCATTTGTAAATTTTAAAAGCCAATATAAAGGAATAGTAGTGGTAAAAAAAAAGCCCTTGTGGATTTAATTAACCTTTTGTTTGCGGTTAAGTCTCCTTTAAGGGGGTGTGGCAGGGGGCGTGTCCTATGCCTATATACATTTGCTAGTAGGTGTCCCTCATTCCGATCTCAAAATGTTGGGAGGTATGCATATGTGATATATGCAACATTCTATAATCGTTATTTCATTGTGATATTTTGTTAATCGCAATTTTTATGAGTTTGCTGAAAAAGGGCAGCGTGGTGCTGTGTAGTGATTAGTTAGGATCCAAAAACATAATAGATCTGCTTCACTGGAGGGGGTCCCTGTTGCTTACTTAACTGGGCCACATTATAACATCTCAGCATTAAAGCAGAACTAAGGCCTGGTTCACACCTTTACATTTTTATGTGCATTCACTACATGTACAAAAATACATGTGTCACAAAAATAGATTGATTCCAATTAGGCCATTCACATCTGCACACTGCACCGGGTTATTAACCACTTGCTTACTGGGCACATATATTCCCTTCCTGCCCAGGCCGATTTTTAGCTTTTAGCGCTCTCACACTTTGAATGACAATTGTGCGGTCATGTTACACTGTACCCATATGAATGTTTTATAATTTTTTTCACACAAATAGAGATTTATTTTGGTGGTATTTAATCACCACTGTGTTTTTTATTTGTTGCTAAACAAAAAGAGACCAAAAATCAAAAACAAAACAAAAAAAGAAACAGTTTTCATAGTTATAAAATTTTGCAAACATGTCATTTTTCTCCTTCATTGATGTGCGTCATGAGGCTGCACCAATGGGCACTGATAGGCTACACTGATAGGCACTGATAAGGTGGCACTGATGGGCACTGATAGGTGGCACTGATGGACATTGATGGGAACTGATGAGGCAGCACTGGTGGGCAATGATCAGGAGGTACTGATGAGGCTGCACTGATAGGTGGCACTGAAGGACACTGATAGGTGGCATTGAAGGGCACTGAGAGGTAGCACCGATATCTGACACTGATGGGTGGCACTGATGGGCACTGAATGGCACTTATAGGCACTGGTAGGTGGCACTGATAGGCAGCAGTAATAGGTGGTATTGATGATGAAGCACTGATTGGCAGCATTGATGGGCACTGATAGGTGGCACCGGTGGGCACTGATAGATGGCACTGGTTAGCAGTACTGATGGGCACTGGTAGGCACTGGTTAGGAGCACTGGTGGGCACTGGTTAGCAGCACTGGTGGTAACTGTGTTGGACCAATGTCCCTTTTACAGAAGCCGGCAATCGGCTTTATTTTTTTCTTCTCACGCTGTCAGCATGGCAGGGAAAAAAAGCAGATTACAAGCTTCTGTTTACATCATGTGATCAGCTGTGATTGGCTGACAGGCTAACAGCTGATCACGTGGTAAAGGACCGTGATCAGCCCTTTACTCTGATCTGTGATCAGCCAAGTCCCAAGAAAGGACGTGCGGGTAGCACGAGCATGGAAGGTCGTCCACGCTCGTCCCCCCCGGCAATTAAAGCCCACGCTGTAGCCATCTTTCAGCTATAGCGTGGGCATCAAGTGGTTAAAACTGAGGCATGTAAAAAATTTCAGATGCATTTACATGCATTTTCTGTCCACTGAAGTCTATGGAAGTGCATAAAAATGCACAATATTCATGCACATTCAAAATGTTGTGGGTGAGCACATAGCAGCTTGTCATCCCATGGTTACAAGCATCTTCATACACATAAAACCAGGAAACACATTCCCTCATGATGTCATTACAGAAAAAGCAACCTCATTGGTAAACAACAAAAATGCACAATGAGTGAAAATGAATTAAACGCACAAAGATAAACACTTACAAAACACAAGCAGAAAGAGATGTGAACAGGGCCTAAAGTAAAAATTAAACAGCTTACAAGCAGGGCAGGCTATTTGTTGGAAAGGAGACCCTCAGTGTCTCTTCTGGAACAGAAAAAAATCTACCTGTCTGCTTGCTATGCTCTCACTTTGCAGGGATTTCCACTCACTTCCTGTTTGGCTATTGGACAGGAAGTGAAGTGAAATCTCCACGAGGGGAAACAGATGGCACAAAAAAACTGACAGGGGTTATAACCGTCCCTTACTCTATCCAAAATAGAAAAATTAAAAGTCTTTGCCTTTAGTTCTATTCACAGTCAAGTAAAAGCAAAAAGTATGTTTTTTTTTTGTTTGTTTGTTTTTTGTACTCACCTCTCCGCCGGCTTCCGGGTCTTCAGGGAGTTCCGTCGGAGATCCGGTGATGTCACGGACATCGATGTCACCGGACTCCTCCCTCCTTCCCCAAGTGCCTCCGTCTGCTAACAAAGGGAAGTGGGGAGGAGTCTGGTGACGTCTATGTCCGTAAAATCATAAATTGAGGAAGACAGATCCTAATGATTTGATTGATCTCACTGGTCAAAGTATTCAGATAAACATCTATGTAAATCCTGGACTTGGCTATGAAAATCAATATATCTGAGGGCTTTCCTGGCTGTAAGTTAGTTTGACGATGAACTGACATTGATTGGTTATCCAGCAATCAAGAAACATTTATGATGAGGGCACTTTTTTTCCAAAGAGCTGACACTTTGTCTCAGCAGGTGATGGATGTCTCTGGCTCGCCATCGGTCCCCCTGATGCACAACGGTGCTATTTAAATAGACTGTAGGGTGACGCCATAGCCCCGCCCCACTGAGGAAGTTCTGATTGAACGTAACGCGTACAGGGGAGGAGCTACGCATGACGTCAGCTAAAAGTAGTTGGATCTGTATGTGCGTTATAATTAATCGAAATTAGTCGATTAACCGATTAAAAAAAACGAAAATTTTAATCAGTGACAGCCCTAATTTTTTTGAATGAATGCAAAGTGTTCTCTGATTAGATGAGGTGGAGAGGCAAGGCAATGATGTCACTCTCTCCACCTCATCTAATCAGAGAACACTTTGCATTCATTCAGAACAAAGTATTCTTTAAATGGCACCCATGCTGAGCAGCTGACCTCCTGTATTCAGAATGCACCAGGGCAGCCTCTCTGGAAGGCTGGAAGGAAGTGGAGATCACTGGAGTAGCGGTGTCAACGTCAGTGATTTCCAGCTTCCAGGGGGATCGACCAGGTATGGTACATACAGCACATAGTTAAATCATACATCATAGATGAATGTAACTATGTAAAAATATTGATATCCTCCTTAAAGTAACAATAAAGAATATTCATATCCTCCTTAAAGCGATACTAAAGATGGAAATAAAAAAGAGGTTTTATTGCACAGAGTGGTCCCTTACCTCTTCTGATTCCCCACTGGTGCTCTCTACCCCTTCTTCTTATGGGTGCCCCCATAGCAAGCCGTGTGCTTTGGAGGCACCTGTGTGGGCACATTCCCAAGCCAGGCTGTGTGCTTCCATAGATATACAAAGCCCGGCTCAGCAGCCATGCCCCCCCCCCACAGCATTTGACTGACAGCAGCAGAAGGGAAGTAAAGGGAGAACAACTGCAGTCAGACACGGCACTAGACCGATCAGAAGAGACAAGTACGTGTTTAGGGGTACGGAGGGAGGTAGCTAAATGTCGTTTACCTTAATGCAGGCTATGGATTAAGGAAAAAAAACATTTAGACTTTAGAACCACTTTAAATGTGTCTCATTCGCTAAGCTAAGGCATAATTCGCTTTGCAAAGTGAACATGCTCTACTCCTTTAGTAAATTTACCCCAATATATAAAAGTTCTCTTTTTTCCGACGGTGTCCTTTATATAAAGGACACTTTGTGACAACTGACGAAAATTGAATACATTTATTTGAACAATTCATACTGCTTGTAAAAGCTGGAAATTAATTTTAAGATGAGTAAGTATTATCTCTGCTGGTGTGCAATACTCTAGTTTCAAGAACCATTGTAAAGGGTAGAAGACCATGAAAAATGGCTGTCCCTATGGAAGTAGACTCATTATGTTACTGTACAAGGACAGACCTCTGGGTAGACTAATGATGCACATTATATATCACTGGAAAACGCAGCTTCTGTCTAATGGAATAATGTTGCATGGGATAATTAAAATAGGTAATTTGTTAAAAGGCCTACATTGTATGTTACTAAATTAACAACTGATAAATTGACAATATTTTAATAGTGTAAAGCTATTTTATTCTAGATATACATTAGGTAGAATCCTGCCAAATAAAACTATGTACAAAGAAAACAAAAAAAATATATATTAAAGTTTAACTCTACAAACAGCTACAGACAATGTCATTTTTAGTAGGAAGGGGCCCAGTGTTAGAGCCTTTCTTGGATTGTTATTGCCGTTTGTGTCTTTCTGAGGTTATTTTCTCTTACTTCCTTTTAGGACAGAAATGAATGGGAAACGTCTCCAGTGGGGACACAGACAACATCGAAATAACCCTCTTTCTCAACATGTATGGACTTAGCTGACAATGTTGACAATGTTGCAGTGAATTCACTACAGGATATTAAAAGTTGTCACCCTATTTTTTTTTTTTTTGAACAATACATTTTTATTGAAACTAAGCATCAAATTTTTACAAGGCACCGCAAAATGCACAAATAGAAGAAGGACATTTTGCATAGATTTTGGTACAAATCAGGTACAAACAGATATTAAAACAAGTACAGCTTGTAATTCACCAAAAACAAACAATGCCGGCCACCCCATAAAGTTGTCATCCTATTAAAGGAAGACCCTTTGACAGTGGTCTGTTAAAGAAACAAGGACATTGGAAGTAAGCTACATATGAACTTGAAGTTAAAGTGATCTGTAACCCTCTGGTATGAAGAATGTATAAAGTATACCCTTCTGTAGTGTGTGCTTGCCTCAAGCCAAAGCACTCAGTGTGATTTCTGTCTACAGTCTGGTTTCTCTGCTATCTGCATGAGTAATTTCTGATAGGTTCTGCTGACTCTGATTAATCAAGGGAGGCAGGGGAATGGAGCTTCTGAACAGAGCCTATAGTTAACAACCTCAGCTGTGCATGTTTCCCTAGGAGATTGTATGAAGTGGGTGTGTCCATTCCCAGCACTCAGATTACACTCAGTTTTCGCCTTTGAGCTGTGCAGTGTGTGATGTCAGATCCTCGCCCCCTGCCTCTGGGAGCTCAGAAAAGGTAAATTCTGCACTTTAAAAGGATGTACAGAAGAGGTGGTTGCAGGTAAACATGTACAACTTATGTAGGAGGATTTGTTTAATATTTGTGTATCACCTGAGGCTAGTCACTTCACTAGACATAGTTAGGGCTTCACAACCACTTCAATGTACAGCAGGGGTCTCCGAACATTCTAATCAAAGGGCCAGATTACTGTCCTGCAGACGTTAGGGGGAGTAGAAAATGCCCCAGTGCCAATCGGAGTAAACAATGCCTCAGGCTTGGTTGCCAGTAGGAGTAAGAAGATTACATGCCTGGAAAAGGAATAGTGCCCCATCATTAGTATTGTTGTGAGGAATAGTGCCAATTGTTGTCTGTGGAAAGAATAGTGCCCCATTGTTGGTGTCAGTGGGAGAAACAGTGCCCTATCATTGGTGTTGGTGAGTGGAGTGACCCATGCCCCATATGAGAGGAATAGTGTCCCATTGTTAGCTTCGGTGGGAGGAATAGTGCCTTGCATCAGTGGGAGGAACAGCACAGAAATGGCAACAATTTCCAGCACATATTTTTTTATTTGTTTGTCCAGCCAAAATGTATTATTCTTTTGGAGAGCCCCTGTTAGGTTTTACTGCTATCCAAAACTCCATTAGAGAGATGCATACGTGCATGGTTGTGCAGTAACGCTAGTGTGAACCTAGGCAGAGAGTGTCATTAAACCCACATCATTAAAAACTGTCAGTGACTATAGGGTTTGTTTTCTGCATTCTGCAAGAAACCTGGTTGATCCTGCTGTCCCTCCCTCCTTGACTATGTCCCTGCTGCAGCCTGAGATTGTGTAAACTAGCTGTTGCCAAATCTACTGAGCATGCTCCAGTTTCACTTCCTTTCTAAGCTGTTTATTTTCTAATTTTTCTTATCTGTGCAGCCCAGGTCACACACTTGGGTGTATACACTCCAAATAAATGACAGCCCATTCCCTCCCTCCTCCTCCATGTCCACTAAACAGCTCTACACAATGGGGTGGGATATTACATGTTGATTGATGGAGACAGCCCCTCTCTATAATTCTAAGTACATACAAACAACAGACCCAGGCTGGAGGGGCATTAAACAGGTTGTGATTGGCAGAATCTCTCCCCTAGATAGCCCACACCATGTTTTTGCACAAAAATAATAAATATCTTAATTCAAATACATATTGGTGTGACAATTTAAAACACAATTATTTGACATTAATTATGTATTTTTCCTTTGTTTTTCAAAGACTTTTTTTTAAACATGTGACCGGCAGCAGAGAACTAGAAGCTCCTCCTGCAGATATTTATCCTTGCATATGGGCTGAGAAAGAGATGGGTCACATAACACCTGTATGTTGATTATGGAAAAAGGCACTTAGATATCTTTTTATTAACATAAATCAAGAGCCATCATTCATATACATAAAGAGAAGGGATAATGTAAATTAACCTTTTCATCCCTGGAAGATTTTACCCCCTTCCTGACCAGAGCACTTTTTGCGATTCGGCACTGCGTCGCTTTAACTGACAATTGCGCGGCCGTTCGACGTTACACCAAAACAAAATTGACGTCCTTTTTTTCCCACAAATAGAGCTTTCTTTTGGTGGTATTTGATCACCTCTGCGGTTTTTATTTTTTGCGCTATAAACAAAAAAAGAGCGACAATTTTGAAAAAGAGCAATTATTTTTCACTTTTTGCTATAATAAATATCCCCAAAAAATATATAAAAAAACAAATTTTTTCCTTAGTTTAGGCCGATATGTATTCTACTACATATTTTTGGTAATAAAAAAATCACAATATGCATATATTGATTGCTTTGCACAAAGGTTATAGCATCTACAAAATAGGGGATTGTTTTATGGCATTTTTATTATAAATTTTTTTTTTTTATTAGTAATGGCGGCGATCAGCGATTTTTATCATGACTGCAACATTATGGCGAACACATCAGACACTTTTAACACTATTTTGGGACCATTGTCATTTATACAGCGATCAGTGCTACAAAAATGCACTGATTACCGTGTAAATGACACTGGCAGGGAAGGGGTTGAACACTAGGGGGCGATCAAGGGGTTAAGTGTGTCCTAGGGAGTGATTCCAACTGTGGGGGGTGAGCTACCACTGACATGACAGCGATCACTGCTCCCGATAACAGGGAGCAGTAGATCCCTGTCATGTCACAAGGCAGAACGGGGAACTGCCTTGTTTACATCTCCTCCTTACATCTCGGCTCCGTGACATGATCACAGGACCCACGGGTACGGTCACGCTGTACACGGCAGGCCAATTAAAGGGGACATACAGGTACGTCCATTTGCCCACCACTGCCATTGTGCCGATGTATATCGGCGTGCAGCGGTTGGCAAGTAGTTAAGCAGTGAGGCTAATTTACTAAAACTAGAGAGTGCAGAATCTGGTGCAGCTCTGCATAGAAACCAGTCAATTTCCAGGTTTTATTGTCAAAGCTTAACTGAAAATGCAATTAAATAACACACATAAAGTGCAACATATAAGCCCAGTGTATCAAAGGGTAGTGTCAATTGACTCCACTAATCAATTAGAGTGGCCACTGGCTATAAAATTGGCATCTACAGTGCAAACCAATCATAAAATCATTATAACATGAACCAGTCACAAAAAAATACAAATATAAAGTGCAGAGTGCAGCCCAAAGTGCATCCAAAGGAAGTGCCCAAAGAGTCCATCAAACTTCACTGTATTATACATGTGACTTCGGATGAGTGGTCACCATAAATGTCCACGCATCGCACTTCTCATGTGTCAAAAAGTGCAAGGATTCACCACCAAGGAAATTGTGAATGCGCTTACCAGAGATAAGAGAACAACCTATTAGGCAGAGAGTCAAAGAAGCCAGTGTGATGATAAATCACTTGGGAAATCTTGCATCCACCAAGGCATTGGCAGGTCACTGGATCCCCTAGAAACTCGGTATGGAGAGGCTCGGTTTATACAGTTCATTCTCCCATTCCATGGATCCATGTAAAAACACACTGAATACCCACACATAGTATGAATCCGTAATATACAATTTATTAAGCCACACTCAGGAAAAACTGCGCTGCAAATAAGAATAAGCTCACAGAAGATGATCACCAAACGCAATGACCTGGATAGGGTCTAGTCCCTGCAAATAAAGTGCCATTTTTTCAATTAAGGGACAATGGGTAAACCACTTTAAAGATAACCTGTCACTACAAATGACAAAGCTATTTGTGGGTTAAAGCTGAACCCTGGGATAAGCAAATATTGTCTATATACAAGAGACACATGCATTTTTACTTTAATCTTGGTGTGCTCTGTGCAGTAATCCAGTGTGAATTTCACCTCTGTGCAAGGAGCTTCCTGTAATAAAGACCAGTCACTGCTGCTCTCTACCATTGTGTAGGGTGACTGGTCTTGTCTCCGCCCCCTTTGGAAGTTTTCTGTAGGCAGCCTGTAGTAAGCTGAAGCTTCTGGACCCCTCCCACAGTTCTGCTCATTGCACAGGCTATGTATTGCATAGTATTTCTTATACTAAAGCAGGCCATACATGATTCATTTTCTTGTGTTCAACCTGCTGGTTGAACACAACAAAATAAATCAATTTCCCCATCCACACATTTGATGTGGTTAGGGGAATCCCTCCTGTGGTATTATTGTATTCTGACAGCATTCCTGCTCTGTCCTCCTCTCCCCTCCCTGCCTTTCTGCTCTCTGTCAGTGCGCCCCCCCCCCCCCCTCCACTCCTGCTGCCATTATAACTAAGATAAATCCCCTCTGTAACATAAAATTATGTGCACCTGTGCCTGTGTTATATAAAAAATATGCCGATCTGTGCCTATATCAGAGCGTCTCCCGGCACTCACGTGACTCCAAGGCTCTCTTTTCTCTCTCCTCCCTGGCTGACATCAGCGGCAGTGCTCGGCCCCGCCCACTGGAGCTGTCAGCCAGGCAGAGGAGAGAGCCAAGGAGTCACGTGAGTGCCGGGAGACGCTCTGATATAGGTACAGGTCAGCATCTTTTTTATATAACACAGGCACGCACATACATTATGTTACAGAGGGGATGGGAGGTTTTTATTGTTGGCTTAATTGTCAAACAAGCTGGTTGTACAGCAGTCGATTGAGAGATCAACCAGTCTGCCCATAGATGGATCGAAATTCAGTCGGTTCCTGCTGAACTGGCCAGTTATTTTAACTAGTGAGCTGGTTGGGATAATGAGTATTTGTTCTTCCTGCAAAACTAGCTAAAAAGAAAAGCAAAAGCCGGAATTTTTGCAGCCATTGTTGCTTGCTTACATTATGTCCTCAATTTAAATGCACATGCTTTGTGTCCAGGGCTACAATTAAATACAATAGCTGCCCGGTCTTTGTCTGACTTGATAACAGGTACAAATACAATTTATTTTTGGCACCTCCACTCCTTTACTGTTTTGAGGAGACTTGGAGAGCGGTTGCCTGGCAACTAGAAGATCATGCCGTTGACTCAGACACATAGAACAAACCTCGCCTTGCACCTCAGGTAATACAGACAGGGGACAAGGAACGTCACTCCTGACACTCAGCAAAAAGCAATTAGTCGTATACCTCTTGTACCCGACCTTTGCACAAACACTATCCCTATTTAACCCGTTAAAATTAGATATTTTTCACAATCTCCACAGATTACGTGTATTCTTCCAGCCAAGTTAATGCAATGATAATTATATAATCAGCCTATTTACACATTTCCATGGGTTGCCATTATACAAATGTATTTTCCTGGGAAATAAGGGTCACTTTTCACATATACAAAGCATCCAGTAAAGTGTTACAATGAGCAAAAAACGAAATATTCCACAAAGAAGTAAATGTGAGTACAGATCTTTCCAGACATCACAATAACGTTGCAGTTCGAAGTTGTTGGTGCTGGGCAGAATATCTGCTGATTCAGGTATTATATCGATGATATTCTTTTGATTTGGACAGGTACTGTCGAATCATTATAGGAATTCATGCATCAGCTCAATACCAATCAGTTCAACCTGAAATTTACAGTGTATTGGCATAAGGAGACTATATCGTTCTTGGATTTATTGATATACAAAGATGTATCCAATAATCTAGCCACAAAACTATATCGGAAAAGCACCGCAACATGCTGCTGCATGCACAGAGTGGACACCCTACCTCTCTCATTCACAGCATACCATTAGCTCAGTACATCCGCCTTCGACGGAACTGTACACACGAATCAGATTTTAAGACTCAAGCAGCAGAGCTTCATTTACGCTTGCGACAGCGGGGATACAGTAAAAGCCTGCTTAGGAAGGCATACAACAAAGCTCTAAATAGAGATAGAAATTAATTGCTTTATTCCAATGTGAAGTCTAATTCCAAAGATCAGACTACTAAATTCATAACCAGACATTCTGCTCAGCACCAACAACTTCGAATATGCATGCAAAAACATTTGCATCTTCTAACAACAAGGTTGGTCTTTATTGAAAAAAAAATCATGTCATGATACATACTTTCACGCTGACATTATAGCAGGTAAAACAATTGCAATATCGTATTCTGTATTGTCAAATAACATATACCTGAGTATACACTAATACCCTCCTCCACATTTAATGTAAACTTCCTTTTCATAGTAGAAACTTAGTAGGTCTCCGGGGGGGGGGGGGGGGGATGGAGGGCAGATCCCCCACAAGGGGAGAAAAAAAAAAAAAAAAGGGGGAAAAGGGGGGGGGGGGAAGGAGGAGGCAGACAGGTCACATCACAAGGTCAGTGCATCCGTATCAAACACATATCAGGAAGCCTCCTATTACATGGGATCAGTCCATGGTCTCCAAATTTTTTCATATTTCAAGGGACATCCTCTACTTATGTACGTCAGTTTGTATAATGGGAGAGTCGCATTGACTGATTTTTCCCATGCCTCCACCGTTGGTGGTAACCGGGAAGTCCATTTCAGCAGAATCTCTTTTTTTGCATAAAAAAGTAAAAGCGAGATCAATATCTTAGTATACCTAGGTCGTTGCTCGTCATCCTGCACCCCCAGCAGTGCCAGCTCCGCCGTCAAGGGGGCGTCCAGCTGAAGGCGGATTTTAAACCACTCTCCCACCGAAGCCCAAAACCTCGACAGCCTGGGACAAGACCAAAACATATGAAGGTAAGTGCCTTCGGAGGAGTGACACCGCGGGCAGTCGGGAGAGCGAGACGGGAAGATTCTGTGCAGCCTCTGAGGCGTATAGTATACCCTGTGCAGAAATTTGGTTTGTATTAATTTGTCCCTAGAGGATATCACTATTTTAGCATTATTTTCAAAACATTCCTCCCAGGTTTCTCTATCCAATTCGGGTAGGTCTACCTTCCATTTTTCCCAGAGAGCATCCATTTTAGGTGAGTCTAGCTGGAGGAGAGTTAGGTATAGGGCGGAGAGAGGTTTGAGGGACTCCTGCGTCAACAGCTCCTCTACAGGATCTGTCTCAAGATTAGGGGGCGCCGGAAACTGAGCTCTAGTTGCATGTCTCAATTGGTGATAGCGGAAGGTCATCCAAGCCGGTAAGCCATATTTGTTAGCCAGGGCATTAAATGTGATAAGGGAGCCGTCTTGTACTACGTCTCGCAACACCTTAATTCCATAGCGTGCCCAGATCTGTGGGTCAGGAATCGTCCGATAGTGGGGGAGTTCGGGGTTCCCCCACAATGGACAATAAGGGGACCACCTATTCGAGTGCTGGAATCTACGTCTGGCCACCTTCCAAACCCTCAAGGTCGCCTGAGTCGGCGTCGGGAGAGATGGATATGCCGCTGAGCCCCTATACACTAGATTGCTTAGTTCATTGAGAGAACCTACTATATTTGCTTCTAGACAAGTCGCTGCATTGGCTCTCGATTGTTCCATCCACCATCTGACCGTGACAAGCATCGCTGCCCAGTAGTACACTAAGAAATTAGGCAAGGCCAGACCTCCACTACTCACAGGAAGCCACAGGGTCTGTCTAGCTAATCGAGGGGGGGCCCCATCCCATAGAAAGTTGCCAATGCAGTTATTTATGTCCCTGAAAAAAGAATGGGGTATCCATACCGGGCAATTTCTGAAAATATAGTTAAACTTTGGGAGATAGATCATCTTTATGATGTTTATGCGCCCCAGAAGATTAAGGGGCAGCTTAGCCCAGCGGGAACAGTGATCTTTAAGTCGTGTCACTATCGGTTGGAGATTGAGGCGTTGAAAATCCCGTAAGTCCCTTCCCACCTTGATACCCAAGTATACAAACTCCTCCACCCACGGCAAGGGGGACTGCATTCCCCCAGCTTTGGCACGGTCATCTAGCGGGAACAGCGCGGATTTGGACCAGTTAATACGGATCCCTGAATATTTACCAAATTCATCAAAGGTCTCAAGTGCTGCAGATAACGATGCGCCGGCATCATGTAAATATAGCAGGGTGTCATCCGCGTATAGGGATATTTTCTCCTCCAGAGGGCCAACCCTGAGTCCCACAATACGACTCGATTCTCTGACCGCTATTGCCAAGGGCTCCAAGGCCAGCGCAAATAGGCCAGGGGATAATGGGCACCCCTGACGAGTTCCCCTCTGGAGGAGAAAGGAGTCCGAGAGGGTATTATTTACGCAAATCCTCGCTCTAGGTTTTTTATACAGTAGGCCCAGCCAATGAAGGAATTTGGGTCCGAACCCAAATCTAATAAGGACTTCCCAAAGATACCCCCATTCTACGGAATCAAAAGCCTTCTCTGCGTCCAGAGAGGCTATGACTCTTGTACCTCCATTGTCATGTGGGGTGGCTAGGTTGAGAAATAGACGACGGATGTTAATGTCGGTGCCCTTCCCCGTCATGAACCCAGTCTGGTCTATATGGATCAAATCATCCATGACCTTACTCATACGAATAGCCAATATTTTTGCTAGCAGTTTGGCGTCTGCGTTAATTAACGAAATTGGCCTGTATGAGGCGCAGACTTCTGGGCTCTTGCCGGGTTTGGGCACCAAGACCACTATCGCGTCTGCCATCGACTCAGGGAGGGAACCTTGCTCCGCGAATTGTTTCAATAGTAAGGTAAGCCGGGGCGCCAGCAGTTCCTGAAAGGTGGAGTAAAAATCAATAGGGATTCCATCGGGACCCGGGGCCTTCCCTGACTGCATAACCCCCATCGCCTCCTGAACCTCCTCTAAGGAAATGTCTTCCTCTAGCATCTCTCTTTTTTTGGGCTCTAAGGTAGGTAGCGAGACTTGATCCAAATACTGCAGCAGCTCACCTTCCCCATAAGCCACCCTCGATGAGTACAGGTTTTGATAGAATTCTAGGAACCTAGCACTAATATCACTGGGTGTCGTCAGCAGACGGCCATCCAGCCCTCGCAGCCTGCCAATATGGGTCGTTGCTTGTTGCCCCCTAGCCAGCCAGGCCAGCAGCCTACCGTTTTTATCCCCATGTTCGAACACCCTTTGAGAACTCTCTAGCATAGATTTCTTGGTGAGGTCTACTCTTATAATGGATAAATCCCTTAGGGTGTCTTGCCAGGTTATATAGTTAGCTTGTATCGGGGAACGTACATATTCTGCCTCCCTAAGGCGCGCCTGCTCCTCCAAATCTCTCAGAGACTGCACAGATTTCCTCTTCCGTTGGGCTATACGTTTGATATACTCTCCCCTGAGCCAGGCCTTAAAGGCATCCCATAATACTGTGGGTTCAGTGGAATCTGCGTTATCCACCCAAAAATTGCACAGCCCTTCTGGTATCTCCTCCTGAATCTCAGGGTCTTCAATCCAGTATTTGGACAACCGCCATACCCTCCCGCCTTCTCCATATGAGGTCCTAACTGTGACGGACAGGGGGGCGTGATCAGATATCCCCCGCGACAGAATCTGAGTCGATACCACTCTCCGCAACATAGCTGATGAGACATATGCCAGATCAATACGTGACATAGTCCGGTATGTGGCGGAGAGACAAGTATGCTCCCTGTCTGACGGATGGAAATGACGCCAGACATCGGTCATGTGGAAGGCGGTCGCCCAACGTGACAGGGCCTCCTGCGGGGGTCCCGAAGCATTCATTCTATCCAACTCTCTGGAAGGGACCATATTAAAATCCCCTATAATTAGGACATTATCTACGTTAAACATTGTGACCTGCTGCATCAATACATGCATCACCTCTACGTCTACAGGTGGGGGCAAGTATACACCCACTATTACATAAGGGATCTCAGAGATTAATGCGTGCAGAATAATGTATTTACCTCCGGGGTCAAGTTTCACCTCTATGAGCTGAAAAGGCAGGGATCTATGCACCAGAATGCTGACCCCTCTGGCATAGTTAGAGTAAGTTGCATGATAGTGTTCACCAATCCAGGCCCTCTTCAGACTCATAACTTTGGAACCCGTCAAGTGTGTCTCCTGCAGGATGCACACTTGCGGGTGGAGTTTCCTCAAATAGTTTAGCACCAGGGAACACTTGACGGCTGAGTTCAGCCCCCTCACGTTCCAGGAGACTATTAAGCACTTAGCCATTAACTACTCTCTCCCAGTGATAAAGGATATTTCCTCTTAGTGACCCGGGGGTCCGGTGAATTCGAGGGGGACTACCCAACCCCACCGGGGCCATGGAGAGCATGCGCACAGCAATATGTATAGTATCAACACCTCTACATTGCTGCTCCAATCCATAAATGGGAGCAGCGAAAGACCAATCAAACCTTGTAAACTTACAAACCCATAATAACCAGCAGCCATGAACATTAGCTGCCGAACCACAACTCCCCCCACCCCATGCACCTCGGAACATTGAGATGCATTTAAAACCCTTAACGTCCATTACTCTCATACTAATCCCTCAGGTTGGGGACATGTAACCAGACAGGGATCTACAGATCCAGTAACTCACATAAAGTCCCAAAACAGAATTAGGAAAAAATAAAAAAAAAATAAAACAAAAATAAAGTCTCACAGGGGTTTGCTCTTTTTCTCCTTTTTCAGAGCCATTGGAGTGTTATATTCTGATATAGGGATAATGTCACCTGATGAGCAGGGGTACACACTTCAGAGTTCTGTTCGGTAAGTCTTAGATAAACTCGGGGGTAATGAAGTTTACAGTTATCCACTAGACCCCAAGGGTCCGAAAGTCCCGCATTTTCAAAGCGTATCAAGGGTCTAGTTATGCCCTCTCCCCACTTCCTCCACACAGGATATATAAAACCACAAAAAAAGAAAAAGGGGGGAATGTAGGGAGAAGGGGAGAAAAAGTGTGTGCTACCGCAATCCTGCATAAGTGAAGGGGAAGTGGGCACAGTTCAAAGGAGAAAAGCTTACCCAACCCAGTAGTGTAGGGCGATTCAAGAATCTGAAGGCAGATTATTCTCACATCAGCATGCTGGGCTCGGTAGTCCTACGGAGGGAGTGTTTCAAGCCACGCGGCGGCTTCCTTTGGATTGACGAAGAATCGCACGGTCTCACCATCCACTACTCGGAGTTTCGCCGGAAACAAGACGCTGTACTTCAACCCCTTGGTTCGCATGGCGGCCTTGACACTGTCGAAAGATCGGCGCTGTCTCTGGGTCTCCATGGTGTAATCTGGGAACAATAGAATCTTTACATTGCGGTACGGAAGCTCCCCAGCCATTCGCGCCACTCGCAGCAGCTCATCACGATCTCTGTAGTTGAGCAGCCGGAGGATAAAGGTTCTGGGTGGGGCCCCTTCAGGTCCAGGCCTGGCGGGGACGCGGTGAGCCCGTTCTACGGCAAAGTGTGGCGAAAGTTTGGCAGCCGGCAGGAGGGTGCGGAGGAAATCTTCCGTAAACAAGGCAGGGGATCTTCCCTCGACCCCCTCTGGAAGGCCCACAATCCTGAGGTTGTTCCGGCGGCTTCTATTCTCGGCGTCCTCCGCTCTATATTCGAGGGCCCTAACCTTCGTCTGTAGGGCTCTGATGGAAGTCGCATGCTCCGCCGTTACGTCCTCCACCTCCCCCACTCGCCGCTCTGTTTCGGAGACACGAGACCTGATCTTATCGAGGTCTTGTCGAATTAGCCCAACATCCATTTGGACCTCCTCAATCTTAGAGGTCAAAGCAGTTTGGCACAGGGTGATGGCCGCCATAACCTCTGGAATGCCTGGAGGTGCAGGGAGAGCGTCCTCCTCGTGTTCCGTTTGCGACGCCATATTGGTTAGGCGCGCCGGAGAGCCTCGGGTTCCAGAGATCGGGGAAGTCTCTGCAGGTATATTCTGGGGGAATTTCAGCCTCTTACCCCTTTTCTGACTTCCGAAGCTTTTAGAAGGCATCCAGGTGTGACAGGATCCTCTCGATCCACTTGGTCAGTCAGTACGGATCAGTTTAACGGATCACACTCCAGGAGAGCTCTGCAAACACGTCTGCTCAGTCCACCATCCCGGCCACGCCCCCAACATTTGCATCTTCTAAGTGAAGATGCCATTCTCCATAAATACGTCAGAGACACCCCAGAAAGAGTATTCCGCAAAAGCCCCTCCAGTGGCAACAAAATCACAACCAGTCAATATATACCAAATAACAATACTACGCCGACAAGTCGAGGAATCTCCACTTGCGGACAATGTACTTTTTGCCCCTGGGTACAAACGGGTGCAAGATTCCGTCTGCCCAATGGGGAAATGTTTTACCCACGTTTCCATGCAACTTGCAACATGCAGGGAGTTATTTATTGGATGGTGTGTAGATGCGGAGCATTCTATGTAGGCAAGACAATTCGCCAGCTTAAACAACGCATATATGATCATATTTACTATTCTCAATATGCTAAAATGTTTACTCCGGTTAGCCGCCACTTGGGCCTGTACCATTAATTTGATACCAACCTTGTTCACTTCATTGTTCTGGAAGTGATACCTGAGGACCCACGTGGCGGCAACTGGGATAAACGCATTGTCCAGAAGAAGACATTCTGAATTGAGCGTCTTGAAGCGACTAAGCCACTGGGTATCAATGAGGTGCTATCATACCGACCCCTCCTTTGAGGGACCGGTGTGGTGGCTTCATTGACCCCTGGCTAAGCATTAACATTATATGATATATGCCGCCTAAGCTGGCGCCGGTGTGGTGGCTTCATTGACCCCTCGCTAAGCGTTAACATTATATGATATATGCTGCCTAAGCTGGCATTGCATTAAATTACAGAGACCATAGATGTATGTATACTGCTGGCTCTGGCAACTCTCAAACATACATGAGTTTTTTCTTGCCTGGTAATCGCCAAATAGATCCAAACAAGAAATGCCTTTCAAAGTTAATTATCAATAAATAAGTATGTGTTAGTATAGCATTGATCCAATTTGTATTGGACTGCTAGATTTGAACCAATTTATCTACCAAGAATCTCGTCTTCTGGCACTATGTTACATTATGTGGTATATATATTAGTTTCCTCTCACTTGTGACCTGGATTTCTGACCGCAGTTCCTTTCTTGGCCACCGGGCAATAGCTGTGTGATGCCATGGTTTGCATAGCTGGGATGTGTGGCCACCCAAGCCGTTGGGGTTAGGCCCTACTCTCCCAGGTCATACTGACCGGGGTTAGTTAGGGCACACATCCACCCATGGCAACTGCGGTGACACTCCTCAACCTGTGTCTCCTGGGTTAACCATGGCCACCACAGACGGCGGGCACTAGGACTGGCATGTCCGGTATTCTAGTGCGCATGCGCGGTGCACCAGCGGCAAGGCTGAGTGAGGTCAGACGCCAGTCTGATCAAGCTCATTCAGGGTGCACAAATAGCGAGGCTAGGATATCATTCCCCAGGAGCTCCGAGGGAAGTGGATGTCCATTTCACCCCGTGGAACAGCAAATAGGCAGCCCCACATTCGGGGCCCGGAACCACCGCAATTCCAGGTACCTTACTATGCACCACGCTTTGGTACTAGCTAAGCAGCCACTTTAGCTCCTATGTATATACATTTTCCTTGTTCTCATGGCATTAGGGTTGCCACCTTTTCTTCAAGTCAAACCCGAACACTTTAGCGGCGCACAGCAATCTTTTTTTGTAGTATAAAAACTGTACATATATTTTGCAATTAAATAACATTTCTAATCAAATGAAATTAATCACACAAGTCCCCCTTTACATCAGAGGTCCCAGAATTCCTCTTTTACATCTAAACTCATGAAGTTCCCTTACATTGTGGGGGTGGGGGCTCTGCATACTCTGATGTAAGGGAGAACTCTGACATAAGGGATGCAATGGGTACCCTGATGTAAGGGGGAACATTGAGAACTCTGATGTACGGAGAGGACTCTGATATGAGGGGGAACACTGTGGCCTCTGGTGTAAAGGGGAACTCTGATGTAATGAGTGCTCTGAGAACCCTGATTTACCTTTGTGAACTCACTCAGAGACAGGAGAGAGAAGGTGGAAGACTTCAGTCATAGGCAGGGATAGATGGTGAGCTCACTCCCCCCCTTGGCAGTCAGCACCTCTCATCCAGATGTAGCTGAGACTGCTGGACTTCAAATTTCTGGCCCCCACTTTCCTTTTCTGAGGCACAGCACCCGGGATTGAAGTGTGGGCAGACACAGAGGGGTAGGGGCGGGAGGAAGAGGAGCAGATCTAGCCCTCTCTCCTCTCCTGTCTGTGTGGGGGGAGCGGTAATTGTTAGTGCTGGCTTTGGGCATTGTGAACGAGAGTGTAACAGACACTTTCGGCTTACACAACTGCAGCCAGCAACCCTGCTGGGAAGCCATAGTCTGGTCTGAATAATGTGTCCGGGTTGCAGGTGGTTTGAAACCCGAACGCATGATTCCAAACCCGAACTGTCCGGGTGAATCCTGGACAGGTGGCAACCCTACATGGCATCCCTGTCTCCTCTGCCTTCTAGGAAAGTGGATGTAAAAGCTTGCCGGTGTAGTATGTATGCACACTTTATCCTGGATCAGTGAACCCAGGTACTTTGGGCTTTGTTAGTTACTCTCTTACTTTATCGGTCAAAGTTATTTGTTAGGGTGTGTCATCACATGGTTAAAGACCCTGGAAGATAGGCAAGTACCTGGCTTAAGGCGATGTGAACAGTAGTGGCTATATATCAACCGAAATGTGAGTATGGGATCTAGTATTGTAGCTTATCTAAATTCTAAGTGAAGTATTTTCTAGTACTTATTTAAATATATTTTTTACATCTAGTTACCTTGTGCATCCCCACATCCCGACACATGTGCCTACTTTTTGGCTGTTGCCCAGCATTAGTGTCCTCGGTTATTACCTCCCTTTGGAGGGGGCCTTTTTGCGATCACAATCTCTTTGGCGTAGGTGAGCGTTGAAACTCTTTGCTCAAGCACTATATTATTGATCATTTCATATATATTTTTGTATACACATGCACACTTGTACCTTAATACTTATAATTTGTATTGCATTCTAATTAAAGTATGTCTTTCTAACTAGAAACATTGAAGCTCCTGAAGAAGCGACAGTTCAGGTCGCGAAACATGTAGAGCAATTCTTTTTAATCTATAAGGATTGTGGGAACAACCAAGAGGAATACATACACCTCAGTGTGGGCATTTTCTTAGCATTGCCCCACAGGAAGTATATGACTCAAGTATATCCTCCAGGAAAACCCACTGTGTCCCATATCTTTTTATAATCAATGTGTTGTATATGTATGAATTTTATGTGAACTATTAAAATTTGTTATTATTTTTATATGTGCTTACAAAGTCCATTATTATCAATTTCAGCATTTATAGATTATGAAGGATGTGGCACATTTATACCAAAGGTGTTTGATTGCCACCTGAGGGCCACCTGAGGGCAATGCAATCAATTGAATTTTGCAAAGCTAAAAATAGCCACTGATTACTGTATAAATGTCACTGGCAAGGAAGGGGTTAACACTAGGGGGTGATCAAGAGGTTAAGTGTTCCCTAGGGAGATGTTTCTAACTGTGGGGGGAGTGAACTGACTGGGAGTAGAGAGAGATTGGTGTTCCTGATCACTAGGAACAGCAGACCTCTCTCTACTTTCCTTTCAGAACAGGGATCTGTCTATTTACATTGACAGATCCTCATTCTGGCTCTCTGAGGAGTGAACGCGGGCCGCCGGTCGACATCGTGGCTGTCGGCTCCAGCATCACGCCACGTGTGCGCACTCCCCCATAACTCTTAAATTGACCGACGTACACCTGTGGCGATTCGTGCAGCCGTGCCAACCTTGCGCAGTATAATGACGGAGGCTGGTCAGCAAGCAGTTAAATGCATTAGCAAAATAAAATACATAGATGACAAGAATCCGTATACTGTTCAGTACAGTTAGGGCCCTTTCACACCGTTCCACTGAAGAAATCTAGTAAAAATGCACATGCATTTTTTTATGCATTTATTATGCATTTTTGTGAGTTTTCTGGTTGCCTCACTCCCAGAATGCACCTGTAAAACATGGTGCACTTAACATGTGTTTTAGGTGTGTTTTTAATGCGTTTTCTATTGATTTCAATTGGAAGTGAGGTTTTGGTTGAGTTTTTTAAACAGGGCATCAGTATGCAGCATGCAGGACTTTTTAAAATAAACCGTGCCCGCAGTGCACAAGAGTTCCATAGGATTTAAAGTGGTTGTAAACCTCAGTCATGAAATCTGAACAAAGCACATATATCTGTAGTGTTTACGTATCTCTCGCCAAAGCTCGAATGCCTACTACATTGAAAATGAAGATGTTACTAAAGTTACGAAAATTCTCGTATGACAGAATAAAAATTCGGAAGGGATGTAATGTGTTGTGGTGTTTTTGTATTGTATTTTTGAATAAAAACTGTACTGATTGAACGAAAATCGTATGATCTGTATGAGGACATTTTTCGGGCTTTTCCTATTGGATAATTGATGAAGCTGTGTACTAACGATCAGATTATTGTACCATCGCTTCGAAATCTGTATTTTTCATACAATTTTTTTTTGATCGTTTGTATGGGCCTTAAGTGTCGTTTCTCTCTGGTGCTTCGTTCCTTTTGTATCAGCATGAGACACTTCTGAGACGCTTTCCCGACACATGAGAAAAAATTGTGACAGGGAAGGGAGCTCAGCACACAGCTTGTCTATTCAGAAAACAGCTCTGTATCCTTCCTTCACTCCTGTTAGCTGTGTTGAGGGGGTGTGTACCTTTCCTCCAATCAGCTCTCACACAGTGTAACTGCAGCTCTCCGCCCCCTCCTCTGTGATACTGACAGATGGAGAAGGATTTTAACGCGATTCTGCCCTTCAGAAGGGGTGTAGAGAAGACAAGACAGCAGATTAACAGATTAACAAGTAAAACCTATGTAGGAGGATATGTTTCATCTCTGTGTATCACCTGAGACCAGTCACAAATATTTTTTATTACATTTTTCTTGCGCTTTTGAGCAGGGTAAAAGTGCAGCAAATACGCATCAGTGTGAAAGGGCCCTTATATAATAAAAGCGATAAATTCATTGCTCCAGGTAGAAGGCATGGGAGAGTCTGTGGAATCTAGGTAATGATAGGACTTCATTGTGGCATCCGTAGGATATCAGGAGAACAGTTATGATGTACAGTACCAATGAACTGACAGGTAGAAACACTATACAATCATTATTATTATAAAGAAGGACCCATAGACACAAATAGATCTACATTAAATTAGTACACCAGAAGTCTGCATCAGGACGGCAGAACATGTTAACAATGTCAATAACCAAAAGGTCAAAAGGACCACAGAGGTCCTGGAAAATATTCTGTTAATATTACAGTCTGAGTAAAAATGCAAATCCTGGGTCTCATTACTGTCACATATCTATAAATGTATAACTTGCGCTGTCATTCCTGTGCCTCCAGCATTATATCAATTAGGTGTTGGTATGATGGAGAAGGTACCATACCAGTAACGTCATAGGATTATTTGGAGTCCCCATAAAGACCCAAGAAAATGTGTGTGTATATATATATATATATATATATATATATATATATATATATATATATATATATATATACCGTACAGTATACAATAATAGAATATACATGTAGATGGGGGAAAATAAATTCCAGTTTGTAAAACTTTGTGTAATAACAGTACAAATACCAAACACAACACTACCTGCCTGGAGTTTGCATGTTCTCCCTGTGCCTCTGAGTACATTACATGGAAAAGGTCACAAGGGACAGCACTGGCTCCAGCTTCTGTCAATCTACTAGCTTGGAGGAAGAAGAAAAGAGTAGTGGCGTGGCTCTTGCCCTAGGCTTTGGGGTTATTGTTTTGTGTGGACGCATGCAACGTAGGGACACATAGGGGTTGATTTACTAAAGGCAAATAGACTATGCACTTTGCAAAGTGCAGTTGTTCCAGAGCTTAGTAAATGAGGTAAAGCTTCACTTTGTAAAGAATACCTAATCACGTGTAAGGATTTTTTTTTTAAAAACAGCATTTTTGCTTGCACATGATTGGATGATGGAAGACCTTCTGCTCATTTAATAAGCTCTGGAGCAACTGTTCTTGCAGAGTGCACAGTCAGTCTATTTGTCTTTAGTAAATGAACCCCATAGTCCCAGCCAGAAGCAGGGTGGCTCCACGGGTCCTTGCAAGGTAATCTATCCCCTAAAAAAACAGGTAAGAATGCAAAACAACAACAGGCTGGGAAAAAGAAGCACACAAAAAATATGGTAAGTGCTGAGATTTGCAGCCAGTATACTTTTCACATGTGAAAGTTTAACTTCAAGCAATTCATTACTTGTAGCTTAGCTCCAGCTCTGCCTGCTTGCTTCATATTGGCACTTTGGGGTTAATTTAGTAAAGACAAATAGACTGTGCACTTTGCAAAGTGCAGTTGTACTCTGCATGTGCAATTGCCCCAGGGCTTAGTAAATGAGCAGAATCTCTACTTACTTTTATCGCTCAATCATGTGCAAGCAAAAATGCATTTTTTTTATTTTTCTTGCATGTGATTGGGTACTCATTGCAAAGTGAAGCTTCACCACATTTACTAAGCTCTGGAGCAACTGCACTTGTAGAGTGCACAGTCTATTTACTTTTAGTAAATGAACCCCTATATATCCACACGCCTAAAAATATGCTATTTAGCAAGTAAATGTTTGCAATCTGTAAGTAGGAATAGAGACTAAGGCCGGCCATACATTATATAATTTACTTGTACAAATTTCCTTTATACTGACCAAAACCATATAATATGAGGTCAAACATAAACACTTTTCATTTGTATGCAGTCAGGTAGGCCCTTGCACTACATAGTTGATGGTAAATCTAAAGGGAACGTGTTTTGCAATATAAGCAAACTAAAAATCCCTGTTTTTAAGCAAACCTTTGCTATGAATATGTAAGGGTTAACATGCGGTTACATCTCTTTAGTAACTCATGTGTTGTATATATGGACACCATCTAAGATGTGGTACGGCAACCTGTTGATCGTGAGCACTTCCCTGCTTTGCCGACCTCCGCTACTTCGGCGCCAGTCCTTCCCCCAGCTTCCTCACTCGTCCTTCCTCACAGGAGAGCAGGAAACTACACATCTCTGGATGGGCGATGAACAGCGGGAGCTGGCCAAGTTAACTTTGAAGTTATGTTGCAGATGATTGGTTGGCAGAACATGGGACAGTGCTAGCAACTAATCACCAGCTTGGTATTATAGAAAGTTAACACCGGCAGCTCGTGGTCCCGCCCCATGTCCAGAGATGTGCAGGCTCCTCTGTACACCTATGTAGGTAGGAGAAGCAAGCTGTTTTATTTACTACTGTATGTATGTGTGTGACACCAACCACTTCTCTACTGACTGACACCATTCACTGCCCTACTGACACCATCCACTGCCCTACTGACACCATCCACTGCCCTACTGACACCCACCACTGCCCTACTGACACCAACCACTGCCCTACTGACACCAACCACTGCCCTACTGACACCAACCCCTTCCCTACTGACTGACATCATCCACTGCCCTACTGACACCATCCACTGCCCTACTGACATCCACCACTGCCCTACTGACACTCACCACTGCCCTACTGACACTCACCACTGCCCTACTGACACCAACCACTGCCCTACTGACACTAACCCCTTCCCTACTGACACCAACCCCTTCCCTACTGACTGACATCATCCACTGCCCTACTGACACCATCCACTGCCCTACTGACACCCACCACTGCCCTACTGACACTCACCACTGCCCTACTGACACTAACCACTTCCCTACTGACACCAACCACTTCCCTACTGACTGACACCAACCACTTCCCTACTGACTGACACCAACCACTTCCCTACTGACTGACACCAACCACTCCCCTACTGACACCAACCACTTCCCTATTGACACCAACCACTTCCCTACTGACTGACACCAACCACTCCCCTACTGACACCAACCACTTCCCTACTGACTGACACCAACCACTCCCCTACTGACACCAACCACTTCCCTACTGACACCAACCACTTCCCTACTGACTGACACCATCCACTGCTCTATTGATACTGTACACTGTTAAGATAGGCTACGTTTATATTTATATAGTAAAATTTGTTTTATTATATGTTTCTAAGTTTTCCCTACTATTTAGTTAGGTCTTGCTAGTTAATTTCTTTTTTTTTTAAATACCGGCAACGAAAACCAGTGATCTTTGATCTCTTTTATGTTGTTCAGGTAGATCCCCACCTCTGAAAGGTTGCCTACCCCTGGTCTAAGACATATCCCCATTTCTACTGCATAGAGCAAGTCAGCGAATAAAAGGGCAGGCATGTCTGAAGCTACTAAAAGGGCAGGGATGCCTTCAGTTACTTGATTATTCTTTAAATAATAATGCTTTATGTTCTGTAACCCCTTTCTATATTTTGTGTACCGTAATTATCTTGGTGATTTTGAATAAGCACCTGGTTAAGTGCATAGATTTCTATCTTTATCTGTTGCTGTAGTCCACCCTCTGAAACGTTACATACATATCTAACATATGGCACGGTAGGCTTGTGCCTTTATGTGGCCAATCAGGTGGCTTTCCTCTCTAAAATTGTTGACATTTTTTTGCATAATGAGTAGAAATATTCATCTCATATAAGTTTATTTAAACATAATCACAATATATCCAGGTTAGGACCCAGGAAATGTTATCCTCTAAAGAGGAGCCAACAGATGTGTGCCTATGGGCTCTATTGATAAAAATCCAGCATGGTAACAGTTATCAGCCACTGGTACTGGATGTAGAATTCTGAAGCACCGAGCTGCTGCACAGAGAAAATTTACATAATAAGAATTTGTAGTGAAGGCAAACTTTGATTAGGTTGCTGTGGCAGCTGTCCAGTTAGATTATGCCTTCACAGCTAGAGTCTGACAAGTCTTCCTAGCATCTTCAAGAAATAGCATCAAAATAACTTTCTAACATGCCTGGTATAGCAGGTGAAGCGGGTATTGGAAGCCTGTGGCGTTTTGCCAGTTAGCAGCATGTGATTCAGAAGATTCTATCACCAAGCTTGTACCAGGCCTAAATTCCAGCAGAACCAGAGGTTGGCAACCTATGACAACTACACATCTCACTTAGCATGGCAAGTCATATTCCAATCCAGAGAATGACGTTACGTTGCAGACCTATTTCATACCTACAGAAGCCTTGAAGAAAGGACATTTCTGCAGAAATAGCTTTTAAACAGTAAAGTATTTGTTTTTTTAAAGCCTACCTTCGGAACTCTGCAATTGGACAAAAGACAGAATCACAGAAATTCAAGTAATGACGGTGTAAATTTTTAGCTTCACCAAGCTGAGTATGGGTAATATGTAGTCCAGTTCCTTGAGAAAGTCACCAAAAGGGACGAGTGAACGTATGTGCCAGGCATACAAGCTGAGATCACCATAGCAAGAGGGTCACAAGTGTATGGTCCTACTGCTATAGAAAGTGAAGGCAAATCTTCCCAGTGTTACACACATGACAAAAAAATACCTCACGGGTTATAACCCTCTCTTACTCTATACAATATGAAAACACATTCTTGCTTTTAGTTCTACTTAAAGTGGAGTTCCACCCACTTTTACAACTGTTCAGCATCCCTCACTAAACTGTGCACTGTAAACAAATTGGATATTTTTTTATCTTTTTTCTCAGCACCTACTGTATATCTGCTGTATTCATTTATCACTTCCTCCTCCCTGGCCGCGGCCCATCGCATCATTTCCTTTTTGCAATGCCTTCTGGGAAGGGGTGGCAACTTCCTCTGAAACTGCCGTTGCTATGGAAACCTGACCTGAAACCTATTACACTGCTTGTGCTGCACTGAGCATGTGCGAGATCTGCAAGGATGAGATCCAGGAAGAAATACAGTCTGGCTTCAGATGCCCACACTTAAGATGGCCACGGCCTGCTGTAAGTTTATAAAATAACAAACTACTGCTATAAACTAACAAAACAGACCTTACTTTACAGACTAACTTTACTAGAATACATTAAGCTTGTGTATTATAGGAGTATTTTTATTTAAAAAGTATAATTTCGGCCGGAACACCACTTTAAGAAAATGAAAATGGCTTATCAGCAGATGTTCATAAATCCTGAAACAAACCACTTAAAGTGAGATTTATGGAGGTTGCCATTACTGAACTCTCCTTTGAGAATGCTAATTCCCTGGTTGCCATTCTGATGATTTAACTTCAAATCTGTCTATCATCCAAAACAGGTATAGAGATATGGAGGCTGACACTGAACACCCTCATTTTGAAAATGTTACCTGTCTGGCTGTCATACTTTCCCAGTGAATTTCTTATCTACATGCTTATATATATTTACTTACGAAGGAATGAAGTCAGAGACCTCCAGGCAACTAGTATTCTTAGAAGGAGGTGGACAATGATAACATCCATATTTCACAAAATAGTATTTGTTTTATAAAATTACATTTCTTACTTATAGTGGCTCTAAAGTGCACTTGTCATCCCTAAAGGGCCATACACAGGGGCCGAATATCGGGCTAAGTTCAATAGAAATTGTCCGCCATTCAGCCCCTGTGTACAGTAGTCGGTCATGGGGGCATGACCGAAAAAGGTCTTCCTTTGGCACCCGATCAGCGCTCTCAACCAATGGCTGAGAGTGCTGACTGGTGTGTTCTGGTAGGGGGGTCATCACCCTGTCAGAACACAATTGCTCAGTGGGGGGGGGGGGATTGCTGTACTAACAATGGATTGTTAGTACAGGATCTCCTCCAAAGCGCTTCAATTTTGTTTTCACTCAGACTGCTGGATTGAAGGAAAGAAAACTTGTTAGTGTGTACTAGGCTTAAAAAAGAATACAATTAATTGCGGAATTGTCACCCTGCTTAGGGCATTTTATATCAAATCTGTTCACATTTTAAATCATATTTAGGGCAGGCCATAGACGATGTGATTTTCTTTCCAGCAACCACAGTCTGCAGGAAAGAAAGCCGCTTGATTACCCCATCATTACAGTCAGTGTTTATTACTAGCTGCTATAGCCTCTGGCAATAAACAAATGTAAAAATCTGACATGCTCGCTGCACCCAACTCGATCAATTAATTGACTTGGGTACAATCAGCCTGCCCATAGATGGTTCAGATCTCAGTCGGTTCAGTAGGGACTCAAACCATTGAGAGAGATTCGAACCATTTATGGACGACTTTAGAGAACTACCATTGTTGACTAGTTTTTGAAGGTTTAAAGCTGCAAGGGCCTTATCCTTACTCCCTAATTAGTGGGACCTGGTACAAACGTATATACAGTAACAGGTATTGGAACTCCAGATATACAAAAGTTTGTTCCAGATCAGTAACTGGCCACGTAGATAGAAAGCAGAATAAGGAAGACAGCCCTACAACCTGAAAAAAGTCAGCATCACAGCTGCCATATTTTCATCCTGAAAGAATCTTTTGCCACTGAGCAATTGAAAGAGGAACTGCAGCCTGCTCACACAATTTGTAATAAAAACATCTTTGCCATTCTGAAGCTTCCCTCCAACCACTTTGCATATTATTTTATATATATTGCGATTCTGTCAAATATACTGCAGAAATCTCCCTCCACTAAGTCTAGCTGCAACAATTTTAACTGTGGGCAGCTGAAGCTACTGCCTGTTCACTTCCTGTATTTACACAAACACACAGAGGCACACCTCCAGCTCTGCAGCTCTTATTGGCCCTCTTATGACTCATCCCCCCCTCTCTTCCTGGCAAACTCTCACAAGAGTTAGAGAGAACTGTGCATGATGCCAGCCTAAGCTAATGACCAGACAAGAAACAGGAAGTAGGCTGTATATGGAATTTTCTGGCAGAAAAAAATGTTTTACTATCCAAAGTTAAAACAACAAGAGCAGAAAATGTAAGTTCCACTTTAATGCCTAAAGCACCTCATCTGCAACTCACTAATGTGCTGCAAATGATTTTTTTATTTCATTTGCCAGTTTTGTTATTGACATATTAAGTGTTCTGTTCCTAGTACAAGAAACACAAATGTCACTGTAACATCTATTATAAAAAAAAAAAAATAACTACAAAGAACTCCGCTTGATATGACAATGTGTCCAACTTGTCATTCTTCTTTGTACTTTATCTTTGTACTTGGTAATTTAAAGCATAATTGGTAATACTTCTTCATCCTACAGAGCAGTGGTTCTCAACCCTGTCCTCAAGTACCCCCAACAGGCCATGTTATGGGAATTTCTCTTAGATGAAATAGCCATCCAAAATACCAAGCCATTAGCTCTGATTTAAAGCACCTGTGCAAGATAAAGGAAAACCTGCAAACATGGCCTGTTGTGGATACTTGAGGATAGGGTTGAGAACCACTGCTACAGAATATATAAAAAGAGAATTGTGAGCACTCGCACTATGTTGGCCTAGATATGGACCAGGGCATAAAGTGGGGAAGGTGTGGGGGCTAGGGGGGTGTGGTAGTGGGAAAAATATTAAAGACAGAGCAGAACATTTACTGAATAAAGAGTATCCGAAAAATGAACTAGTATAGAATGTTACTATAATGTATGGACAATTCTACTGGTCTTTTCTCTCCTTTGTTTCAGTGTAGCTGAAAAGTTTCAATCTTGCAACAGTTTAAAAAAAACGATAAAAACGTTAAAAAGAACAAACATGATAAATATTACCAAAAGCCACTACAGGTTCTATGTTATAGACAGAACGAGCATACTTTAGTAATTCTACCTTCTTCAGCGAATGGACACAACTACATCCAAACTTCAGGACTGGAGAGTCCTAGTCTGTTTTACCTGCTGAAATCTACCTTATATAATACTTTGCCTCCATAAAGTGTAATTAAAATCTAACACTAACTATTCTTAAAAATGTACCCTATCCCCTCCTCCTACCTATCCTGCCCACTCTTGACTACTTACCTTTTTTAGTTTGCTCTGGTCCAGTAACAGGATCCTGTTGCAGGGGAGAAGAATGAGTGCAGACAACAGCTGGACAATGGGAGCCTGAAGGTGACATCATGGCTACCAGAATTCCAAGCCATTATCGAGTGCTCCATGACAAAGGGGAGCCGGAGCTGCAGGATCACAGGACCGGACCAGACTAAAAAAAGGTATACAGATTTTTTTACACGGGGTAAGCAAGATAGGTAGGAAGAGTGGGCAGGGAATGTTTAAGAATACTTAGGCTTTAATTCCACTTTAAGGGCTGATCCACATGTGAATTATAAAGTATATATAAACTAAAAATTTGTGCGCTAGCATAACATGTAATGAGGTTTTACGATTACGAATTATAAAGGAACACTATCCGCGTACCTGTGCAATTCCTGTATGACTCAGTGTGGTGCGATTTTCAGACCAATCATTTGAATAGGTTGAAATAACACTGGATCACACAAAAAGTATTGCATGCAATACTTTGCAAAAACACACCGCACCAACACACTGAGTTTGCGATCTGCATTTAGGGTAACATTAAGAAAATATTGACACCCAAAGCAGATCACACACCCAGTGCGTTTTGAACGCAGTGCAGGAAAAGCATACAAAGCACAGGTTTCCTGCACCTCATTCTGGTGTGAATGAGCTCTAACTGTTGTTTTTTTCTCCCCCCCACATATAGTGCAATGAACAGTGGCGGCCCGTCCATAGGGGGCGCATGGGCGCCGCCCCCCCCCATCCATGTGTCCAGCCCCCTAAAGTACATGCAGGGCGCTGGGCGCATGGATCTCAATGGGGGGATATTTTTTTTTAAGCACGTGATTAGAGCCAGAGGCTCTGATAGGCTCTAACAGGCTTCAAAAAAGAGTGGACTCGGGGCACAGAGCACTGCACCCAAAGCCCACCCAGTTGTGTGACAATAGCGAATGAATATTTGCTATTGTCACACTGATTCTGCCTCCCGGCCAATCAGGAAGTGGGTCCTGAGACCCATTTTCCGATTGTCCGAAAGGAGAAGTTACTCTATTGGCCAACGGAGGAAGAGGGAGGAGATGCATGGCGAGGACACCACTGTGATGCCGAGGAGAAGACGCATGGCGAGGACATGATGCCGAGGAAGGAAGCACTGTCCAGGGTAAGTGTTGCAGGGGGGGTAGGGTAGTGCGGGTGACCCGACCGGGGGAGGTGGCTGTGCACTGTTTGCCCCCCCAAAAAAATATACCACCGGCCGCCACTGGCAATGAATGGTATATATTTAGGCTTGTGGACATGTGTGCAAAATTTCTGTGTAACCATTGCTCATAATTTATCTAATGAGAAGCAATGTTAGGGTTCCTTTAGGCTCCGGAGTGTATATTACAAGGTGAATTAATTTTGCAATTTGCAATGTTTACCTTTAAAAATGTTAAAATTGTGCACTGCACTTCCGTTACTGTATATATAGGTTATCATTCTTTATGTACCTGGCAAGTTGCATTATCTCTCCTACTAAAAAATTAGCATCAAATCTATCATATAAGGTGGTTGATGTTTTCCATCAGGTCAGACCTTAAAGAGGTACTTCATCCTTATCTTAAAAATATATCTTAAATTTATAACAAAGGCCCTTTGGAAATGTTTAGTAATGGCAATCTACACTTATACATAATTGCAGGCTTTTTCCTCTCCATTCTTCTCCCGGTGGCCATTTTCACTAAGGACAGATGAATCCATCCCCCTTTACTTCCCGGAACTCTGTATGGAACTCTGGGTCTGCCTCCTGGAACATGTGACAGTGCATATCATCTGAATGGGTAGGCACTGGTGTTGTAGCCTTCCCAGGATGCATCTGTGAGGCCTGGGTCACATCAGCAGTGTCTCACTCAACCAAGTGGTGGATAAACAGTAACTGGAATTAAAAATCAAAAATGTTTGTTCAACTAATGAATGTAAGAAAAATTCATATTCGTACTCAAGGACATGTGGTGCCTGTTTATGCAACCCATCTCTTTCCTATGGTCTTATGTTTGTGAGGCAACTGCAGAACAAAAAGCAATCAGATAGTTCAAAAGACAGCGTTTAACTAATATTATTCTACCACGATAACCTGGCACAAGTCCAAACAGTTGGGCATGGAGATTTTTAAGTTGGAGCAGCCAGAATCTGAAGCAGCTGTGCATGGCAACCAATCAGCTTCTATCATTTTCACAGCTCTATTGAACAAGCTGAAGATAGAAACTGATTGGATACTATACCCTACTGCTCCAGATTCTGACTACTTCAGTTTTGATAGATTTCCCACCTTGTGTTTATGAATTTCCAACTTTAACCACCCCAATACTACACCATAGTCAAAAGATGGTTACAGTGCGGCTCTCTTGTTCTGGAAGGACGTCCATGGACATCCTCCTAGAACACGTCTCCTGTGGGCATGCTCCATGACCGCTGTGTCTTTTGGACACAGCTGATCAAGGGCCAATCACAGCAGCCCTTTAACATGTGATCAGCTGATCAGTCCAATCACAGCTGATCACCTGTAAACAAACTTGCCATTTATCAGCATTCCTTTCCTCACCTGCTGTCACTGCGTGAGGAAAGGAGAGGCGATAATCGGCAAGGCTGACAAGGTACATTTAAACTGATAATCAAGGCACTGATCATCAGTACCTGGTTATCAGTGCAGCCGCATCAGTGTCGATCAGTGCCCATCAGTGCAGCTTATCAGTGACCATCAGTGCTCATCAGCACTACCTGTCAGTGCCGCCTAATCAATGCTTCCTCATCAGTGCGGCTGATGCCCAATATTGAAGCGGTTAAAGTCTATAGGCATCAGCAGTCCTACGACTCTATACATATAGCCACAAACTATAAACATAAAGGTTTTAAAAAACATAAACTCACACTATTACGTACAGCATTAGGCTAATTTTTTTTTAAACTATAGTTTTTCTTTAAAATAAATTATTCATTTTTGAATTAATCAATTTTATGAATTTTATTAAAATTTCATAGAACTTTTTCTGAATATTTTTGGAGCTCCCAGCTTCTCTCGTGAGTTAACCATGCAGGTTAATGATGATTACAGCTACTCCAGCTTATACTCAGACTGGAAGAACTCAAAAGGCTTAGGGGGGACCATTTCACAGATGAATGAGCCCTAAGTCAGCACCAGCAGACTATCTACTGTATGAACTCATATCCTCACTCTTTCTGTAGTTTTGCCTTGTAATTCTCTGATGCTTGGCAGTGCGCCCGAGGTGTGTCATAACAAATTAGATATCCTTTTGTGGGCACAGCATCTATTCTAAAGCGTTGTTATAATTACCAGAATAACATTAAGTCGAGAAACCACAATGGCATCTATAAATGTTGTAAGATAATTTTTTGTAAAAAAAACATTGCACTTCTTCTTGGTATAACTTGCACATCTAAAATACAACAATGCCTGGAAATGCAGAAAATAAAGTATGATGTGAAACATTGCTACTAAATTCATGTTTCTGTGACCTTGATTTCAGAATGATTGATACACCCCTCCCTACCGCATCAATGGAGTCATTCTCACCACCAGCCTCATTTAAATAAATAAATATATACATATATATATATATATATATATATATATATATATATATATATATATATATATATATATATACACATATAATATGTATACAGTATCTCTACTTGAAGACCAGGCCTTTTTCTGACATTTTTGTAAAAATCAATAGAAAATTAGTTAGAGCCCCAAAACATTATATATATTTGTTTTAAAGCAGAGGCCCTAGAGATTAGAAGGGGGGGGGGATTGCAATTTTTTATGTCACACAGTATTTGCGCAGCGATTTTTCAAACAAAATTCTTTTGGAAAAAATACACTTTTTTAAATTTAGGCAGGGCGGCACAGTTGTGTAGTGGGTAGCACTCTCGCCTAACAGTAAAAAGTGTTGCCAGTTCGTATCCCAACCACAGCACTACCTACCTGGAGTTTGCATGTTCTCCCTGTGCCTGCGTGGGTTTCCTCCGGATACTCTGGTTTCCTCCCACACTCCAAAGACATGCTGGTAGGTTAATTGGCTTCTGTCCAAAAAAAATTGACCCTAGTATATGAATGTGATTGGGGACCTTGGATTGTGGGCTCATTGAGGGCAGGGACCAATGTGAGTGTGCGATGTATGTGTGGAGTACTGCGTAAAATTGACAGCGCTATATGGGTACTTTACATAAATAATAATAATAGATGAGCATCTTAATGAGACACAATGTATAGGGATAGGGACAATTGTAGACACGCACCCACACTCACTTAAGATGGACTGGTGTCTTTATTCAAGGTAACCATGTAATTTAATGCAAAAAAAACCCCACAATATAATACCCATGTTTTTGATCAAATATAAAAGATGATGTTACGCCGATTAAACAGATACCAAACATGCACATGGGGAGAAGAGGCTACATGCGCCAATGTCACTGCCAGGAGGGAGCCTACGGGAGTGGGTGAGAAGGAACAGTGCTTTTTTTCATTACCTTAGACATAAAACAAGCATTCAACCCTTGCATTGCAGTGGCAACCCCACTGCAAGGGAGGATTTTTGTTTTTTGCAGAGTTTAGCTCTAAGTTTTGGTCTCTGAACTTTAAAAAGAATCCAATCCCCCTCATTGAACCCATTCCTGCTGCCTGTTGCTTTATATGGGTTGCAAACCGTGAAAAAAAAAAGTTGATTTACTAAAGGCAAAAAGACTGTGCACTTTGCAGTTGCCCTCTGCAGGAGCGGTTGCTCCAAAGCTTGGTAAATTAGCAGAAGCTCTGCTGATTTCCATCATCCAATCATTTGCAAGCAAAAATGCTGATTTTTTTTAAAATTTTCCTTGCATGTGATTGGGTACTCTTTGAAAAGTGAAGCCTAACCTCATCTTCTAAGCTCTGGAGCAACTGCACTTGCAGAGGGCAACTACAAAGTGCACAGTCTATGTGCCTTTAGTAAATTAACCCCTAAGAACCAATGGTACAGTGGGAGCAAGAGCACTGGAACCAGAAGAAGATATTACCAGATGTATGATGAAAAAACAGCTTGGTCACAGGGCCGGCATAGCAGTGAACTCTCTGCTTACTCTGGAGGGCATACTGTTACAACATGTTACAGAATAACAGTTATAAATGTGTAACACAAAAGTCACATTAATATTTAAAAGCAAAACATGCTCCTTTTCATTATCTTTCAACATCTCCCGTTGCTGGCAAGTAAATAATTTAAACATGTAGCATGATAAATGGTTAGGTTTCTGCATTTAAACCATTCATGTGGTAATAGTTTTCCATTAGCTCTGTAAAACATATGGCTAGAAATTGTGTGGCATTGAATACATTTATCAGGACATCAAAGTTACTTTTTTTTTTTCTTAAAATGTCCTCAACAGGGAATAAACATTGGGGCTGCAGTGCCTGGGCCTACTACCATCCAACCTCCATAAATGAAGTTGGGCCCATAGAAATCTATGGCCAGGTACAGGATTCCAGCCTAGTGTCTGCTTGAGTCTGCACCTTTCCATGAAACAACACTACTTTCTTGGTGTTCCAAGCATCCTTTGGGAAATGTAGTTTGCTGCATGTGGCACCTCTTATTAATCGGTTGGGAGCACAATCAACAGTTTTTTCATGCTATGGGACACTGAGCACGGTTTCATTTGAACAAAAAGTTTAACATCGCTCACTAATTTTGCACTAGGCCCATTGCTAGCGCTGTTTGTCTAAAGTTTACATATTTCCTTATACCAACCCAACTTCCTTGCACCCTGCCTCCCCTCCCCTGTGCATTGAAGTATTAAAAATAAACTGTTAATTGCTCATCTGTCCCCTGCAACCAATTCTTCTTAAAGGCCAGCACTGCAATCTGTGCCCACTGACTGGTCCTTCCATTGTGACATCATCACACTGCTACTGTCTTCTGGATCCTGAGAGCACCCCTCTGCATGACAGCCAATACTAAGATTCCAGTGGTATTGTACTTGTGACATTAGAGTGCAGGATGAAGTTTAGTGGAGTACAAAAAGATGGCATTGGCTAAATGCCTTTAAAAAACTAGTAACCTGTGGTGGCCCTTCCATTGGGGCGCCCGGGCACCACCCCCTCTATCCACGTCACACCCGATATGTATAATAGATAGATTCATGCATAGCATAAATCTATCCACGGCCACCGCTGGCACCGCCTATTCATGCATCTGGCCCCTTTCAGGACGTCGGGCACCTGAATTATAGCGGCGGGGAGTGTTTTTTTTTTAAGCACCTGATTAGAGCCATAGCTCTAATCAGGTTAATTCAAGCAATTGCCTGTACTTACTGAGCTGTCCCTTGCTAACTTTGGTAAGCAGCACTGTGTTAATTCTCTTCCAGGAGACATTCAATTTCAAAAGCTGTTGTCTCCAACTGGAAATCAGCTTTACTGTAGTTCTACAAAGCAAAGATTGCAAAGCAATTTCACAGTCATTTCAGCAGCCTCACTGCTGGATACTGCCACTGGATTGTAGGTCACTCCAGCTGTGAAAAGCTTAAAGCGCTCTTCTCTTCCAGAAAAAAAACATGCATTAGTGGAAAGGAGTGCTGATAAACTTGAACTAGGGTTATCCTTTTATATTAGAAATACTTTTCTGCGAAAGCATAGCCTGTCAGCCAAATGGCTTCATTTCTGACATCTTTATTTAGGGTATCATTTTAAAAATAAGTAGCTAACGGCCATTTCATCTGGCAGGTTATAGTTTTTATCTTATTGTCCTGGTTATAATATTTGTTTTGGATGGGCATATCCTTTATAATCTTTTATAAAGATACCTTTTAGGACAGGTCTATAGTAGCTGCCATTGATGACATGTTTTAAAGTTAAATCCAATCAAAAATGTTTATTTTTTTTTTAGTTTGAAAATGTATAGAGCTTTGGACAATCTGGGATTGGTTTACTAAAACTGGAGAGTGTAGAATCTGGTGCAGCTCTGCAGAGAAACCAATCAGCTTCCAGATTTTTTTTTTTTTTGTCAAAGCTTTATTGAACAAGCTGAAGTTAGAATCTACTTGGCTCTCATGCACAGCTGCACCAGATTTTGCACTCTCCAGTTTTAGTAAATCGATCCCATTGTGTCCCTAATGGGAAATGTATGTTTATTTCCATCTCAGTGACCTCATTTGGGGGAACTGGGAGTAAAGAGTAATCTTTTCCAAGAGGAGCAAAGAGAGCAGCAAAAACTTGACAACGTTCTAAAGCAGGCCATAGACGGGAGCTATTTTTTTCCTGCAACCAAGGGCTGCAGAAAGAAAAAATCACTAGATTCCCCCATCAACACCATCAGTATTGATGGGAAATCCCTCTCGCGGAGCCATTGTGTTCTCCTGGTGGGGGGGGGGAGCACACATTGATTATTGCTAGCTGCTATAATAGCTGCTGGCAATAATCGCACATAAAATCTGACAGGCTGGTTGTACCCAAGTTGATGGATTAAGTAGCCTCCCTGGCGGTTTTCCCGAGTGTGGCTCGGGGTTAAAATTCAGGACCATTAGCGGTAACCCCGAGCCACACTCGGGATTACATCGCAGGATCCTGGTGTGGCTTTACTTACCTTGTCCCCGGGATCCTGCGATGTCCCCTGCTGTGTCTGCGGGCTCCGTCCTCCTCTGAAGCCTCTCCGTGCCAGGCTCCGTTCCCTGTGAGCGGAGCGACGCACGGGGGCGGAGCCTGGCGACAAATTCAAAAAATTGTAAAAACATAACACATACAGTACTGTAATCTGTATGAAATTATTTCACATCCCTTTTGTGCCCAGTGTTTTGTCCAATGCCCTGCATGCAGTTTTATGTTATATATACTGTTCTTTCTGCCTGGAAACTGGAGATTGTCCATAGCAACCAAAAAGTGTCCCTTTACATCAAAAGTGGCTTTAGACCAGCTAGAAAACAGAGATAGTAAATTAGAACACTTACAGAGTTGAGCGATAGTGAATCGTGGGGAAATGTATTTTATTATTATTATTTTTTTTTTTTTATTTTATTTTTTTTATTTATTATAATATTATAATTTATGTTTTTGTGTTTCAAATTTTATCATACCCGGGATATCTACTAGACTCTTGTTTGGACAGATTTAAGTGTGTTATTGTTAAGAATTACAGACCTACAATATAAAACGTCAAATTTCCATGCAAAATAATTGTACCGCTTTCAGCACCTAAAATCCAAAATAATCATACCGCCAGGGAGGTTAACTTGGGTACATTCAGCCTTCCCATACATGGTTTGACTCTTGGCCGGTTCCAGCTGAACTGGGCAAAATTTGACCCATCTATGGCCAGCTTAACACTTTCCCTTTAACCAGGACTGCATATGTCCCACTGGAGCCTTGAAACAAGAACTTCAGCTAAAAAGAGCAAGGTAAAAAAAACGGCTCATGCCCACTTTAAAGCTGAATTCCAGGTGTGCATATTTTTACCTATTTACCATGGTCCAGATTGGACCAATGTAAGTGATATGAGCCATAGCTGGAAGATCCTCGTGGAAGCTGGAAATCACTGTTCTAGGCACCACTCCTACAGTGATCACCGCTAGCTTCCAGGGCCTATGCTGAGCTGCTGCCCTGCTTCTTAGTGAACACAGGAGGCCTCTTCCTCAGCATGAGCGCCATTCAGAGAATACTTTGCATTTTCTCAGTGAATGCAAAGCGGATTGGACAGGTTGAACAACCACGCTTTTCCACCTCCAATCGAAGAACACTTTTTATTCATTGAAAAAAAAAATCAAAAATATGCATACAAGGAATTCAGCTTTACGTCTTTTTTGAGAATAAACAAAAAAAAAAAAAACACCTTCTCCAGACACTATAGGAGACTCCAAATAAATAAGCCTTTAGGAACACTGAGCAGCCCAACCAGGGATGACCGCCTGCAGTGTAATAACACAGAGGACCTGAACTTCTGAAGGAAACTGTTGAGAACTGCAAGACGTTTGTATGAAACAATTTTGTCAGGGTTCTTTTTAAAGAGTGAAATCCAAGTGAGGGAGCAGTATGCAGTCCCCATAAAGAACTAGCCATTGTTGTTTCCTGTAGATCTGACATGCTATAGGCTGTCATAAGACATTTTTCATATGCTTTTGTGAGGCATGAAGAACAGAAGAGCTCTCGTTTTCCCACCACAAAAGGACAGCTGCCTCTGGGACTAAGCTTTCTAAATAGATCAACACCGAGGGAAGCACCAGCATTGCGCATTGACTATTTTCACCACAAGCCATCTAGCACTTTAACATGACACATTTTTACACTCTGTGAAGATTTATTTACAGCAAAGGTTAGTGATGTACAGTAACCGATATCAACCAATCATCACATCTCATTAGCCTGTCCGCTAAAAGCTGCTAAAGCCTATCTCTAGGAGGTTAGTATGTGTCAGTACACAGCAAAGTGTTTTCTGCTGTTAGTAAATCATCATTTACCATATACTTGTTCTTTTCCACAGTTTATTAAGAAGAGCGGGGTGCAATTTATTCCAACCTAGCGAGGATGTTCAAGGGAATGTGTAACGGATTTGTATATATGATCTTTCTTTCTTATAGTCAGGACTAAAACAGTTAAGTAAATATGACATTCTTATATTATTTTATTTTATAATATTATATCCAGCCCACAAGTGGAGCTCAAGGCTTCTTTTCACATTTTTTTATCTCCTTACCTGATGTAGTACGCAGAGCTCAATAGCTCAAGCTGATACATACACAAGTCAATTAGAGTCATGACCAGTGGCGGGCACTCCATTAGGGGCGCAGGTGCGCCGCCCCCCTAATCCATGCGCCAGACCCTAATCTACATGCAGGGCACCAGACGCATGGATTTCAATGTTTTGTTTTTTTTTGGAAGGACATAATTAGAGCCTGAAGCTCTAATTGGCCTCAAAAAACAGTGGGCTCGGGGTGCAGAGCACTGCGCCCCGAGCCCACCCAGTTGTGTGAAAATAGTGAATTAATATTTCCTATTGTCTTCCTGATTGTTCTCCCAGCCAATCAGGAAGCGATTGGCCGAGAAGAGAAGTGACCATATTGGCCGCCGAGGAGGAGATGCATTGGGAAGCCGCCGAGGAGGAAACGCAGGGGAAAAACTGCTGAAGCTCCCCGTGACCTAGATGGGGAAAGTGCAGGGCTGGTGGGCGGACAGGCAAGTGGCGGGGGGGGGATCTTGACTGATGGACCAGCCGACCAACATCAAACGGGAGGGGTCTTGTTGGGTTTTTTGCCTGACGTACCGACCTTAAAAAATGGAGCACCAGCCGCCACTGGTTGTGATTTACTTCATTTATAGGCCTATTTCTTCAGAGACAGCATGTCCGGAGAAAGACAGTTTCTGATGTGCAATCTCTTCAGAAAATTCACAGTGCACCAGGAATCACCTGTCATGGTGTACCCTATATTAAAATGTTTTTAAATCCAAAAAAAAAAATGTAATATATTACAGCTTACTAGTCCTTAGATGCAATGGCTACATTCGTTTTCTTTCAGGTTTTTTTGCTTTATAAACCAGTAGCACACTTCCTGTCCTAGGGTGACAACACTCACTGTACTGTATCTATGGAAGGGCAGCGTTGTCAGAAAGTTTTAGGACAACAGAGGACTTATCCCCTCTCCTTTTCTCCATAACATGGGGTCATGGAAAATTGCATTCAACCTATCTGTAATAGAGAAATACGTGTTCAGAAGAGGGCTGAGAATAACAAGGAAAGCATCTGTTCTACATGCCCTTTTGATCCAATGTCTTCATTATCAGTAGCAAAAAACTATTTGCTGCACTCATGTATCCACTGGAAGAAAAGAGCACAAAATGCTATAGGTGGGTAGGTCAACAATATTTTGTATAGACGCACACCTCAAGACAAGAAAAGAAAATAACATCTCCCCCTCATCATGAACCTAATTACACGTGCATTCTGCTTTTTACATTTGACTGGCTGGAACCCCATCATAAGAGGAATGTGTGGAGTGATTCTAAACAAAAGGTTTTTTTTGAAAAAAACATAACAGGAATGTTATACTTACCTGCTCTGTGCAATGGTTTTGCACAGAGTGGCCCTGATCCACTTCTTTTTTGGGTCCTCCCACCTGCAGTCCTGGCTCCTCCCCCCTGCTGAATGTCCCCAATAGCAAGCTGCTATGAGAGCACCCTAGCAGGCCTACTCCGGAGCAGCGCTCTTTGTGTCCATTCACACACAGAGTGTGGCTCGGCCCTGCCATTGATCTCTCCTCATTGGCTCACTGGCTGTGATTCACAGCAGCCAGAGCCAATGGCTCCTGCTACTGTGTGAGCCATTGAGAAGAGAGACATGGCAGAGCCGCTGCTCTCATGCACATTGCTGGATCGCGATGGAGCTCAGGTAAGTATAAGAGGAGAGGGCTGGGGGGGGGGGGGGGGTTAAAAAAAAAAAACGTTGAGCCTTTAGAACCACTTTAAACTAATGCAGGGGATGGTTGATTGGAGCAGTTTGTGATCTGTCGGTCGAGTGATTATAGAAGAGTAGTACAAAGATAAAATATTGTGCAAACAGACTACATGTACAGAAAGCAATATTTGCACTGATATGGTTCTGTGATCACAACTTCAAAGGTCCTGGAAATAAAGGACACATGTAAGAGGTTATATTAGCAACTTTTCTTGGTTTCCTAAAACAGAGATAACATATCTGAAGATAAAGTACTGTTTAAATAGAGTGCACTGAAGGCAGTGAAAGTAGGTTCCAAGTGGGAACAAGGCAATGAGATAGCTTAGAATTCATTGACGTTAATGGGATCACTAGTGTGCAGCGAAGGGGAAAGTCCCCAATTACTGAGAGTGGAAGAACATATCCCTTAGTGCATATGAATAGTTGATTTCTGGGATTCACGCACAATGCTTACAAGCCTTCAACATCTATGCAGACAAATCACTTGGGAGTGTAACGCTTAACTGATAACAAGTAATTCCAAATCTTTACAAAGCAAAGAGTCATATGACAGCAGAATAACTTAGCGTAACACCTGAAGTACAAAGGTACAAAGATTCCGTAATCAGGAAACCCAGCGAGAATGATCTCACATCTCAGACACAGCCTGAAATAAAAATAAGATCGAAGGTTCCGAGTAAATCTGCGTGTGAAGAAGCTGCCATGGATATGGTAGAGAGGATTGCCATAAGCCAGTCATATAAGTGTAATGACTGCGATACGCTTAGAACTACTTATAAAGAGGATCAAAGAAAATGCTCGGGGAACAGATGTGCTGAAATCGGCAGTGTTTCCACTCAGCCAACTTTCAGAAACGGCTAGAAATAAAGAAATACTGCCAATAGATATTGCTTCTCCAGCCACATCAGCACCATAGATGCCAATCAGTGTAAATATACAGGTATACTGCACTTTTAAGTACACAATGGGGTTTATTTACTAAAGCTGGAAAGTGCAAAATCAGGCTCACTTCTGCATAGGAACCAATGAGTTTACAGGTTTTATTACAAAAGCTTAACTGAAGAAGCTGGGGTTAGAAGCTCATTGGTTTCTATGCAGAAGGGAGCCGATTTTGCACTTTCCAGCTTTAGTAAATAAACCCCATTGTGTACTTAAAAGTGGGGTATGCCTGTACTTAACTGTTACATTCCAATTCCACATCAAGTACACATAAACTATAATGCAAATTAAATAAGATTTTAATAAGTTAATATTTTAGTTGTGGATGGCCCTGTCAGAACCAGCAAGCTTGACAAAAGTTGATTTTTCAATCCACTTTTAACGAAAAAGCCAGAAGAAAAACTGTTGACCAAACAGTGACTGCATCCATTTCGGTATTCTGACAGCTGTGGGTGCTGGCTGTCAGAATACAATAGCCGGCAGAAAAGATTCTTTCATCCACGCTGCTTAGAAATCTTTATGTGTATGTCTAAATTTAGGCCTATCCTATCCAAATTTAATAGCACTCATACAGTTGGTATAGTAGTCTTAAATCTAATATCACAAGATGTGTGGACCAGACTGATGGAGTGTAACATTGTGTCTCTGTTATATATGCAGTATCTCACAAAAGTGAGTACACAACTCACATTTTTGTAAATATTTTGTTATAATCTTTTCATATGACAACACTGAAGAAATGACACTTTGCTACAATGTAAAGTAGTGAGTGTACAGCTTGTATAACAGTGTAAATTTGCTGTCCCCTCAAAAAAACCCAACACACAGTCATTAATGTCTGTGGCAACAAAAGTGGCTGGCAACAAAAGTGAGTACACCCCAAAGTGAAAATGTCCAAATTGGGCCCAAAGTGTAAATATTTTGTGTGGCCTCCATCATTTTCCAGCACTGCCTTAACCCTCTTGGGCATGGAGTTCACCAGAGCTTCACAGGTTGCCACTGGTGTCCTCTTCCACTCCTCCATGATGACATCACGGAGCTGGTGGATGTTAGAGACCTTGCGCTCCTCCACCTTCCATTTGAGGATGCCCCACAGATGCTCAATAGGATTTATGTCTGGAGACATGCTTGGCCAATCCATCACCTTTACCCTCAGCTTCTTTAGCAAGGCAGTGATTGTCTTGGAGGTGTGTTTGGGGTCGTTATCACGTTGAAATACTGCCCTGCAGTCCAGTCTCCGAAGGGATCATGTTCTGCTTCAGTATGTCACAGTACATGTTGGCATTCATGGTTCCCTCAATGAACTGTAGCTTCCCAGTGCCGGCAGCACTAATTCAGCCCCAGACCATGACACTCCCACCACTATGCTTGACTGTAGACAAGACACACTTGTCTTTGTACTCCTCACCTGGTTGCCGTCACACATGCTTGACACTATCTGAACCAAATAAGTTTATCTTGGTCTCATCAGACCACAGGACATGGTTCCAGTAATCCATGTCCTTAGTCTGCTTGTCTTCAGCAAACTGTTTGTGGGCTTTCTTGTGCATCATCTTTAGAGGAGGCGTCCTTCTGGGATGACAGCCATGCAGACCAATTTGATGCAGTGCACAGCATATGGTCTGAACACTGACATACTGACCCCCCCACCCCTTCAACCTCTGCAACAATGCTGGCAGAATTCATACATCTATTTCCCAAAGACAACCTCTGGATATGACGCTGAGCACGTGCACTCAACTTCTTTGGTCGACCATGGCGAGGCCTGTTCTGAGTGGAACGTGTCTTGTTAAACCGCTGTATGGTTTTGGCCACCGTGCTGCAGCTCAGTTAAAGGGTCTTGGCAATCTTCTTATAGCCTAGGCCATCTTTATGTAGAGCAACAATTCTTTTTTTTCAGATCCTCAGAGAGTTCTTTGCCATGAAGTGCCATGTTGAACTTCCAGGATGACAGCGTGAGAGCGATAACACCAAATTTAACACATATAAATCAAAGTATAGGGAGTAGCGCTGTGTTAGGAGTATAAATAAATTTAGCAAGAAATACAAGTGTATAAATAAAAAAGTAAGTGTGATCCAAAAAATTTTTTTACAAAAAATTATTATATATATATCCTTGTGTTAGTGTAAAACACCTTGATCAGGTGAGAATTAGTGTTATATGTGCAAAAAATCGCAAATATCAAGCAGCATCACTAAATACCATAAATACATCTTCACATGAATAAATATAAAGTGATGAAGTGCCAAAAACAATAAATGTCCAAAAACAATAATTGTCCACCAATAATGTGTAAATGTGCAATACTTGTAAGCAATAAAAAGTTCATTGATAATGTGTCCAAATCGCAGCTAAAAATCGCAAAACCATATGTTGTTTAGTGCAAGAAAAGTTCATAACAATTGTGCAGAAAAGTCTTCTTAGGTAATAAAGTGCTGTGCTGTAACACCTGGTGGTCCCCCCAATGTGGTTGCACTCACCGGAGCGCTCCACCCCTGCAGGATAGTCCCGCCGTGATATACGGTGCCGTGGATACTTTTCTTCTAATATTTTTTACTCAAGCGGATATCCAGTGGGGTCTTTCAATACCAAGGGACAGGGAGTCCCCACCTCTCAGTGTATACAGCTGCGTTTTGGTAATGGGACGCGTGGAAGGAAACTGACACCTATAGGATTGGAGTGAGAGGACCAACATTACACGCTCGTACCCCTGCAGGGGTGGAGCGCTCCGGTGAGTGCAACCACATTGGGGGGACCACCAGGTGTTACAGCACGGCACTTTATTACCTAAGAAGACTTTTCTGCACAATTGTTATGAACTTTTCTTGCACTAAACAACATATGGTTTTGCGATTTTTAGCTGCGATTTGGACACATTATCAATGAACTTTTTATTGCTTACAAGTATTGCACATTTACACATTATTAGTGGACAATTATTGTTTTTGGACATTTATTGTTTTTGGCACTTCATCACTTTATATTTATTCATGTGAAGATGTATTTATGGTATTTAGTGATGCTGCTTGATATTTGCGATTTTTTGCACATATAACACTAATTCTCACCTGATCAAGGTGTTTTACACTAACACAAGGATATATATATATAATAATTTTTTGTAAAAAAATTTTTTGGATCACACCAAAAAATTTCACATTTTTTATCTTTACTTTTTTATTTATACACTTGAAATTTCTTGCTAATTTTTATTTATACTCCTAACACAGCGCCACTCCCTATACTTTGATTGGTATATTTGGTTGCACTTTGTGCAAGTGTAGAAAGTGTGCAAGTGTAAAAAAATGATGCTTTAAAGCCAAAGGGTAGTCACACCAAATCTTGATTTGATTTAGAGTTTTCTTCTGTTCACTCATTTTACAGTTTATGAATTGATAAAAATAGACAATAAAATATATATTTTGGAAAGCATTCTTACTTTACAGCATTTCTGCCTAAAAGTTTCACACAGCACATACATCTCAGCTGTGCGAAATGTTTGTCGATTTGTACAGATAAAAACCATACAGACTGAAAAAGGAAATTAGCAGCATTTGAAACAGTTCTTAGTCAAGCCACTTCATGGGGAAGCACACCTACCAGTGCTCATTTTATTTGATTAGAATTCCTGCTGGCAGTGCTGATTCACTGACCTAGAACAAGCCTCTCTTATAAGTAAGTCTAACAGAAAGTTTACTGGCGACACACATAATTGCTTAAATCCCTGCAATACACAATGCAGAAATGTACAGCATGTTCTCTTTTTACATAATCTAAAAAAGAGGTTGATTTAAAAGTAGTGGACAACCAGTCATAAGCTGCCATGTTGCATCAGTTGTCTGGTTGAAATTCTGGCTGGTTGTTAATGTAGCTGCTCAAACTTTGCTTTAGTTTTTCAAAATCAGACCCTTAATGTAGATATAAACACTAACTGATCTACATTTAGTTTTATAAAGTAGACATGTGCGCCATCAATAAATTTGTTTCGTTTCGTTCCATTTCGTACGAAAATTAATTCGTATTTCATAATTCGTGTCCGAAGTTCAATTCGTAAACTTTTTGCAAAATAATGAAAGTTCGTTATGATGAACTTATCATTATGAGGGGCTCCCACCATCCTTGTGCTGTGCTGACTTCCTGGGTTTTTAACCTTTAGGTTTCGTAAAAATAACGAATGTTCGTTATGATGCATTTATCATTATGAGGGGCTCCCACCATCCCTGTGCTATGCTGACTTCCTGGGTTTTTAACTTTTAGGTACGTTAACTTTTCGTAACAATTACGAATGTTCGTTATGAATTTGGATCCGAAATTCGTAAACAAAATTTCATATTTTGTACAGAATTCGTATGCATAAAAATTCGTATTTCGGATTCGTACGAATGTACGAATTTCCGGAAATTCCTACGAATTTTCGATTTGTACGAAACTAATCGCACATGTCTATTATAAAGCTGTTCTGTTTCAAGCACCACTTTATGCATTGACATACCTCCTTTAGATTTCAGTCTGCCCGGCCAGTATGCTCACAGGCTGAATAAGCACCCTTTACAGACAGCTTAACCTCCCTGGCGGTAATCCCGAGTGTGGCCAGGGGGTTAATTTTCATTACCATTAGTGGTAACCCCCGAGCCACACTCGGGGTTGCATTGCAGAATCCCGGAACAGTCACTTACCTCGTCACCAGGATCCTGCAATGTCCCCCCGCTGTGTGCCCCACCGGATCATCCGCCCGAAGTCTTACTGTCCTGGACTCTGTTCCCTGCTAGCGTCACAACAGATGGGGCGGAGCCCGGCGGCAAATTCAAAAAGTACAAAAAACATAACACATACAGTACACTGTAATCTGTAAGATTACATTACTGTATCAAATCATTTCACCTCCCTTTTGTCCCTAGTGCTTTGTCCAGTGCCCTGTATGCAGTTTTATATTATATATACTGTTCTTTCTGCCTGGAAACTGGAGAATGTCCATAGCAACCAAAAAGTGTCCCTTTACGTCAAAAGCGGTTTTAGACCAGCTAGAAAACAGCGATAGTGAATTAGAACACTTGCAGAATTGAGCAATAATGATTCGTGGGAAAATATATTTTTATTATTATTATATTATGATTTTTTATAATTATTTATAGTTATTTATTATATTATAATTTATGATTTCGTGTTTCAAACTTTATCATACCCGGGATGTCTACTAGACTCTTGTTTGGACAGATTTAAGTGAGTTATTCCTAAGAATTACAGGCCTACAATATAAAACGCCAAATTTCTACGCAAAACAATGTACCACATTGAGATTCAAAAATCAGACACAATCATACCGCCAGGGAGGCTACAGTAGAACTATAGGCAAAGCATTTTTTTTTGGATAGTGTAAGGGAGGGTTATAACCCCTTACAGATTTTTTGTTTTTTGCCTTCTTTGCCAGATTGGGGAGATTTCCCTTCACTTCCTGTCCCACAGCCAAGACAGAAGGAATGAGAGGAAAGCCCTGCAAATTAAGGGAATTTCTTGGAGCCCCCCCCCAGGTCACCAGAACTAGTGTCCTGATTGGAATATTTCCCCTCTATTACCTTTCTGGGGAGTATCGAAAATTTGTGATTTTCTCTTACTTGCACTTTGAATGATAATGGTAAACAGGACAAATAGAGAGGGTGAATCTCCCTAATGGAGGCACAGACAGCAATAAAAACCTAATAGGTGTTCTAATACATCTCCACTCTATGCAAAACTAGAAAAAAAAGATTAGCCTTTAGTTGCACTTTAACTTTCCAGTAAGACATGGAAGTTTAATCCAATAATCCTAGTCACAATCAGCGCAATCTATATGTGATATTTTACAAAAAAAAGAAATTCTTGTATGTTAACAGCTAAAACACTGTATAGTGATTCCATAACACTGTTCATTTTAAAGGATAAGTTCACCTTTTAGAAAAAAAAATATAAATGCACATTTTTTTTGCAGGTAAAAAATGTGCATGTATTTTTTTTTTGAGCCTGTAAAACATTGCACTAGTGATCAGTAGATCGCTGGTGCCATGCAGAGCTCCTTCAGATCTGTCAGTGTATATCAGCAAGACAGTGGCGTGACGTCACAGGTTCAGCTCCTCCCTCCTAGACGCATTGCGCTCCGTGATTTTGCTTCCTCAGTAGGTGGGGATGTTAATTTATGAGGAATCGTTAGTCATGGTGAATATGGAAACAACTTGACTGCCAGCAGTCTTCCTGGTACACCTCACCAAAACATGCAGAAACAATGTCACGGGACCTGGGATCTCTACTTCCTCTCAGGTTGCTTGGTATTGGTGTCACGTGACCTCAGTAGCCATGTGTCACTGTGACATCACTTCTGAATGTTCTGGCAAGGTGTACCAGGAAGACTGCAGGCAGCCAAGTTGTGTCCATATTCCCAATGACTAGCGATTCCTCATCCATTAACATCATCCCCGCCTACTGGGGAAGCTCAATCACGGGATGCCGAGCCCATAACATCACGCCGCTGTCTTGCCGATATACAGTGGTGAGCAGGCTGATGACAGTACTTGTATAGTATTTGAATAGCGCTTTATCATTATATTCTTCTAAGTGTATTTTATTGCACAGGATTTTAAATACATGTATAAGATGGAGTACACTGTGTTCATGCCTTTGTGTTCCATGTGATGCGTATTTGAAGTTTTATTATTACACTAGGAAGCAGATGGTGTGGTTATCCTGAAAGTGCTGAGGAGGATTGAGATAGTGTTTTCTGAGGATAATTTATTTATTTTATTTATTTCAGGTACTTATATAGTGCTGTCAATTTATGCAGCGCTTTACATATACATTGTACATTCACATCAGTCCCTACCCTCAAGGAGCTTACAATCTAAGGTCCCTAACACACATTCATACATACTAGGGACAATTTAGACAGGATCCAATTAACCTACCAGCATGTCTTTGGAGTGTGGGAGAAAACCGGAGTACCCGGAGGAAACCCACGCAGGCACAGGGAGAACATGCAAACTCCAGGCAGGTAGTGTCGTGGTCGGAATTCGAACCAGCGACCCTTCTTACTGCTAGGCGAGAGTGCTACCCACTACACCACTGTGCCACCCATATATAGAAGAGCATGTGTTTTTATATAATTATGGTGAGCAGGTTTTTCACCAGGTGGTGGAGGTGCACAAATGCATAAAGAAGGAGTGACGTCACTTGGTGCTTTTTCTTTTCATTTATGAACACTGGACTATATTTTATATTTCTTATTTCACTATTTGAATTTTTTTTTAAATTTTGGGGATTTTTGCAACAGATCTATTTAGAGTTAGATATTTTGGTTTGGATTTTTGGCATATGAAGTTATGAAAAAGTGTTGAGCTACACTGTTTTTGTTATAATGGACCTTTAACTTGGTTCACTGGACATTTGACATGTAGGGAGATGCTATTCTCCTCCGCCTAGGCCTTCTATGAAAGCTAGAAGCTCATTGAGGGAACATGGAGAAGTGGGGAGGAGTCTATCTAAAGGACTAAACTGACTAGTTCCAACAGACAGGGGAGCCAGGTATACCATGAACATGTATAAAAATAACAAGTTGTAGTTACACCAAATTGGCACTAGATGTCAGCATCGGAGACAATACATACATAATGAAATCCAATGAAACAGTAATGGACACGTAGTGAGTGACCCAAAATAAAAGCACCGTGGGGTTTATTTACTAAAGCTGTAGAGTGCAAAATCTGGTAGGGCTGTGCATGGTAGCCAACTAGCTTCAAAACTTCAGCTTGTTCAATTGAGCTTTGACAAAACCTGGAAGCTGATTGGTTTCTACGTAGAGCTGCACCAAATGTTGTGCACTCCAGTTTTAGTAAATCAACCCCTGTGTATCCTAAATGATTGCCACTGGAGCACAACTGGGGGACAGGGAGAGAGTACAGAATGTGCCCGAACAAAGAATTTCATAGAAGGATCACCAGGTATTTTTTTTTAATGCAGATTGAAAATGCCTTTTAAAATGACATTAACATGTTTGTATGAGATTTTAGTAACTGGGTTTAAAGCCATAATAAACCCAAAACATAAATGTATTATATTGCAGCTTACCAATCCTTAGATATGGTGGCTGCATTCGTATTTTGAAAAACAATGCATTTACTGGCTGGATAACTAGATGAAAATAAAGGAAAAAAACATACAAAATAAAACTGTCACCACATCTAAGAATTGGCTACCTGCAATAAAATAAATGTTTGCTTTTGGGTGAAATACTGCTTTAAATATTTTATTTAAAAGGGAAAATAAAATGTATTTTCAGGGAACATATATATATATATTTTTTTTTTGTGTTTGTCTTTAAATAGTTTTTATTGGGGCAATTTTTTTTAAATGTTTGCCCTTTCATACTTCTATTATTTTATTAATTGTAGAGATCTGAGGTATATCACTGCACCTCTGTCATCTCGTCTTCAAAGTAATGGGAGTAAATAGTAAAACACAGTACTTACAGCAGACTAGCAGTTTTTTAAAGTGAGGTTGTGCTTAAGAACTGAATGGACACTTCATGGCACGGCCTCAAGTCCACAGGTCATCAACAATTGTATGCATGATGTTGTGTGCTCCAGAGACACTAGGATTGGTTGTCTGGTAATAATGGTATTAGAAAAAAAGGACTCGGGTGTCTATGAAAATTGGTTGGCTCTGGTGGGCTGCTCACCTTCATAAACCAACAATTGACTGTAGCATTTGTCACCGGGTCCCTCACTGCACCTTGTTAAGCAATGTCCGATAATTGTACAGTGCAACACTGGGGTTCCACTTTGTTGTAAACAACTGATGCCTATACTGTATATCTATGCCAACAAAAGATGTATAAGAAAAGTAAATATCAACAGAAAAGGCAGAGGAGCAACTGAATATTGTGGGGTTTTTTTAAGCAATATATATTTAATGTAAGATTAAATTCAATTTAAAATATAAAATCGCAACACAACCATTAAATAAATACCCAAATCATAGGCAACACTAAGGTGCAATATATTGCAGTACACATTGAATAACTTGTCTATGTAAAGGTGGGTTTTTTGGGAACTCCTTCAGTATTTTGTAGGACAGAACCAGCATTGGACTGATGAACTACCTATTTTGGCATTAGCCAGAAGTTCCTACATGTATAGCAGTATAAATAGGCTGAATAACCTCAGTTTAGTTTAAAGGTCTCTATTTGATCTGCTACTGCCATGGTCCTACACATGCGATCAGCTATCACACCAGCCATTTGATGGCTAAGCAATTTGGTTGAGAGCACAAGCAAATGTGACTGTTATCATTCAAGGTGTGCCTTAAATCTACAGAAACTGTTTTGGGAAACAATTAAAACGGTGGGTTTAATTCCACTTTGATAAAACATGGTTATACATATTCCACAACATTGGCTTTGAAATTGTCAGCAATGCCAACAATATTTCTCCCTTATCACCCACCATACTTAGCAGAGTGTGGTATTTCACAAATATGGGCTGCTTTTTCTTAAAGGGGTTGCAAAGGTTTGTGTTTCTTCACCTTAATGCATCCCATACATTAAGGTGAAAGAACACCTCACAGTCACCGGCCCCCTAGCCCCCTACCCCCCGTGTTTTACTTACCTGAACCTCTTCATTCAGTTGGTGGGGACGCGCTGGCTTTCTCTCCACGGGCTCCCGGCTCTTGATTGGATAGATTGATAGCAGCACAGCCATTGGCTTCTACTGCTGTCAATCAAATCCAATGACACAGGCCAGGAGGGGCGGGCCGAGTCCGGCATTCTGTGTCTATAGACGCAAATGCTGGACTCGGGAGCGCACCCGCAAGGTAGCGCTTCTCCAAGGGGGTTATCAGATGTGGGGAGGAGCCGCGAGAGCCGCCGGGGGACCCCAGAAGAGCAGGTTCGGGGCCACTCTGTGTAAAACGAGCTGCACAGTGATGGTAAGTATGACATGTTTGTTATTTAAAAAAAAAAAAGGCCTTTACATTCACTTTAAATCCCTAGGTTATTGTTTAAAAACAGTTCATCCTTTTCAAACATGGAATGGGATCAACTGATCATTTTATGTCAGAAAGGACTTTAACCGCTTGCCGTCCAAGCCAATTCTGACATTTCTCTCATACATGTTAATGTCAGCATTTTTTGCTTTACAAAATAAAAGCAGACTCTACAGTTACAATACGATTCAATACAAGAGGAATCAGAGGGCCCTGCTCGTTAGAGCTTACAATCTAAAAGGGATGAGCTGATGGAGAAAATAAAAGTTCAGTTCTAAAAAGATGAGTTTTCAGGAATTACCTAAAGGTGGATAGTAGGTTTGGTTGGTATTTTGAGACAAGGTTAGTGAATTGGGGGCAGATTTGTGAATATCTTTGTAGGTCGTTGTTAGTATTTTAAATTGTATTAGTTGGGTGAACATTTGTTGGGTGAAGTCCATTCTTCTAGAGGTTTAGCACAAAAAGAGAGAGGCGCCTCTGGGTGTAGGCGTAAGAACAGTTTATTCATAAATCACATGTCAAATTAACTCACATTTTGGAAGTCATCAAAACAGCATGTAAATGTGGGACATCCATCAAAAGGGTAAACATCAGATCGGTCATGAAACTCTTTCCTGCCTGCTGGATGCTCAGCCTACGTGTGGAGGACACAGCTAGAATAGTGATTGACGAAGGAGCGCGGCTTTCACGTCATTGCAGCCCGTATGCTCATGAAACGCGTCGCTTGCCAGTGACGTAATTTTTCCCCGCCTGCTGTCCATCTGCGCTCCAGGCCTCATTCTGGTTTTTGTCTTCACCGCGGCCAGCTCACTTATCTAGCAGTGTCCTCCACATGTAGGCTGAGCATCCAGCAGGCAAGAAAGAGTTCCATGACAGATATGATGTTTACCCTTTTGATGGATGTCCCACATTTACATGCTGTTTTGATGACTTCCAAAATGTGAGTTAATTTGACATGTGATTTATGAATAAACTGTGCTTACGTCTACACCCAGAGGTGCCTCTTTCTTTTTGTGCTTCTCCTCAGAATTTTGGAACCCGGTTTCAGTTCCCTTTGAAGGCAGCCCTGCATGTGGACTTTCCTCCCTGTTTTGGATCTCTGGATTTTTATATATATATATTTTTCAGCATATATAAACATATATCTATTACCATGGACTTTTACTCATGTGTTTGTATATGTTTTTATTATCTTTATTCAGATATACATATGAATTTTCCATATACACATTTGTTTATGGGCTGTGGTTTTTTCACTCATTTTTTCCAGTTAACTACGCCTATACTTGTATCCTCTAGAGGTTTCCTGGGGTTTGTTGAGCAATGAGCAATGTCTGCCTCTCAGATAAGTAACCACTCACACTAATGATCGTTTTAGCTGTCTGTAAGGGGGATTCTTCCCAATGAATACATTCTTCCTAGTGACCATCATGCTTATGTACTGTGGACTGTAGATATAGTAATTATTAGCAGGGGTTCCCTGAGACCAGAAAGTTATTTCAAGGGTAAAAAGGTTAAAAAAAGGCTGCAATTGAGAGACTGGCAGAGAGAAGTGGCAGACACTGAAGAGTTGGTAAGGTAGTCAGCTCTGGCATCAGCACTCATGATGGACTGAAGGGAGGATAGCCTATGTAAAGGTAATCCAAAGATGAGGGAGTTGCAATAGACGAGATGAGAGATAAAAAGGGAGTGAATTAGAAGTTGGTGTTATTGGTTAAGAAGGGGCGTATTTGAAAGATGTTACGAAGGTTGAAGTGGCAAGATTTGGACAGTGATTGTATGTGGGGCTGAAAAATACATATAATGATGTATTAATGTTTACAGAGCTAGATTAATGTGTGTCTTCTATGTGTGCCTAGGATTTAAAGGTCCATCTTCCAACTATGAGTGCCAGTTGCATGCCTAAACATATTGCACTATATTGCAACAAGCCTGCTTTTACCCATAAGTAACCCTACTATGTATGAGTGAATAACAAGGCTGAGAACCGATTTAGCTCATAAAATGGCTGCTTCCTTGTAGTAAAGCAATGAAGATGTGTTTATTAACAGTCTGAAATAGGCATGTTCTACACCAGTAATATCCCTAGGTTCTTGCCCAGCACTGAGTTGCTAATAAGTAATGATAAAGCCTACTGCTTCATTTTCCATACCAGCATGCTTGGTTATGATAATATTCTGAAAGACTCTCTGATTTATTTTTCCAGACACTGACATCCCCAGCAGCTTGCCTGCCAATGATATGTTAATGTGGGTTACTACAAGTAAATAGGTAATTACCACCTTCTTGTCTTCTTGTGTGAGTCTTAGTGTTATTTTTCTTTCATGTTAGGATAAATGGAAATGATTGCGGGATGAAATGTTGAGCAATCTTGTGTTATTATCTGTGCTGGCACTCACAGCTACTATCCTCCAGCAAGGCGATGTGGATGGCTGATCATGGGAATTTACATTGTAAATCTGTTGGTGCAGCAGATTTCCTCTCTTTTATGGGTGGGAGAGTGATGAAATACAATTTAAACTCTGAGACACTGATATCCTGCATCTGTCTATTTCCGACACTGAATTCATTTATGGAAAGGGATACCTTCTCATTCCCAGAGTCAAAGAAGGATAAATACAAATAAAGGAATGTGGGGTAAATGCGGCGGTTTTAGAACATTTTTTTTTTATATTGTGATTTTGTGCCTTAGTTCACCAAGGATGGTAGAGCCCTTTCACACCGGGCCGCCCACAGCGTCAGCGGTAAAACGCCGCTATTTGTATCGGCGTTTTATCGTCGGATTAGCGGCACATTTCGGCCGCTAGCGGGGCGCTTTTACCCCCCGCTAGCGGCCGAGAAAGGGTTAAAACCGCCCGCAATGTGCCGCAATAGCGCCGTTTTGACGGCGGTATTCCAGCGCTGCCCCATTGATTTCAATGGGGAGCAGCGGTGGAGGAGCGGTAAACACACCGCTCCTTCACCGCTCCAAAGAAGCTGCTGGCAGGACTTTTTTTCCCGTCCTGCCAGCGCAGCGCTCCGGTGTGAAAGCCCTCGGGCTTTCACACTGCAGACAATGCCGCAGCTGTTTGAGGGCGGATTGCAGGTGCTATTTTTAACGATATAGCGCCTGCAAAACGCCCTCGGTGTGAAAGGGGTCTTATAGTTCATATGCTCAGAAACAAAAAAAAAATCTGGGTTGTCTTAAAGCGTTTGTTACCCCAACACTTCATATTCCAGATATGTGCCTGCTGTACTATGTAAGTGTATGAGAAAGTATCCAGTTCTCTTTGTATTGCTTCCTTTATGTGAAATCCCTGGTATTCCTGCCAGTCTCTCTGCTTTCCTATTAGAAACTGACCACACTAAGCAGGAAAAAGCACACCGTGGTCAGTTCTCTAGCTATGCTGGGAACTCAATATGCTCTCCTCCAATGATCAGACTTGTCTTAGCACAGCCATTCACTGGAAGCTCAGTGTGCTGCTGCTTCTCCTCCCCCAGCTCTTATGCAGTTGAGAACAAAGGGAATGTGATCACTTAAAAAAATGGGAAAAGGGTATTTATAATGTTTTTTTATATCTATACAAAAATACTTTGCATTTCTTTTCGATTTTAAACTGAATGGGTTGTTTTACAAGGCGATCGTTTACAATCACTTTAAGCCCCACCTACTTAGTGAGCATGCTTAAAAACACATTTCTGTTATGATGATTACCACGCACGGCTCAGTTCATAAAGCAAACGCACCAGGATAAGGACCCTTACATCCGAAAATATGACAGTTATTTTTAGGTGAAGGTCAATAAGATTTGAAAATTTCAGTCACTTGACTGAAATACAAGATTTTTATTTTTGCGGTAAAACTTTGTGAATTGAGCTTAAAAAATGATAACACAATGCTACTCTAACCACAACTGGATCCAGACAGGTGGTTTTATCAGTTACATCAGTCCCATGTGACTCAGCACTCATGTTTCAAAATGGCAAATAACACAACAATTAAATATGAATGAAAAACAATGTGAGTGGGATGCCTGCTAACCAACCAACACCACCCCCACACTTTATACAATCTCTTCCATATTCCATAATTTACTCACTCTTATTATACAGTATATTGAGTCTATCAACGGGCTGCATGACAGTGTTCTTACTGTTCCTTACATGGTCACACAATCTGTATTAAAAAATGCAAGGATGGTGTAGCATGGTGCTGGGCACCCCCAAAGTTGGAACCCAGGGAATGCTGAGTATAAAGTGCAAAGCAGAATGGTAGGCATGGTTAGGCCAAACATAGATACCAAGAAGGAAAATGCCTGGAGTGAGGTATTATGACTAAGAAAATAAAGGCAAAGTAAGGTGCTCTCTTCGGCAGGATATGAAATTTGGAATGATACAAATGTAGCACCCCCTAAGTAGGTGCCAGGATTAGTGTAATATAGTTTTGTTTCCCTGCTTAACAGGAGACTTGCTAGGGAAATTTACTTAGCTCTCTGCTTAACAGAGAGCTGGGATTGATTAGTGTAACCTGCCCAGTGTGCTTAGCTGCTGGATGGGTCTGGCCTCTGGCCTCCTCTGTATCCAAGTAACCTAGGAAGGTTCTGGATGAATAGGTGGACCATATGCAGAACACAGCATGAATATTAATGCAACTCCAGCCAATCCCAGGAAGGGTGGCCCTGAGGGATGCTGGGAGAGGGTATGTATTCTTTGAAATCACTGAGCATGAGATCTTTCCTGGAGAGGAGAGTTCCAGTCTGGGAGAGGGCACGCTGCCTCTCCCAGGCACCTGCTGCCATGCGACCTCAGGTGGGCGACCTGAGTGCCTGAAGGCAGAGAGTGACCCTGGTTCTACAGAGAGCTGGCTGAGGGGGCTGTCTTTTGAGCATCTAGTCTGGTATCACTGGCACAGAGTGTCACTTGGAAGTTGGAAGGAGGCTACCAGCTGTCCCTGGACATTTTGTGAGTACAGACAACATAAAGGATCCATAGACTTGGCTCTTAACCCCTTCTAGTGTGCTATATAGTCAGCTAAGTGTCCAGACAAGGGAACACCAGCTGATGTTCTGAAGAGCTTTGTCCAGCTACTGTTACTGCATAGGACTTTTCTCAGTTTCTGCTGCTTTTGGACTGCCTAATAGCGGAGCAGTCTGCCATAACTAGCTTGTGTTCTAAAGAGCTTTACCCAGCTACTACTGCTACTAAGGGACCTTACTCAATCTTGAAACTACTTTGTTGTTACTGCCAAGTAGAAGTCTTCTATCTGTTATCAGCAAGGACTTCACCAGAGCTTAACCAAGAGATCAGTTAGATGTCCTAAGTTGTAAATAGTTCTATTTCTTGGAGTATCCCTCTAAATCTTCTTCCCTATCCAAGTTCTCCAAAAATAAAACAACAAAACCAACAACCCCTGGACTGATCATTGAAGACAACGAGCGAAAGTGTGTGCAACTGGCTGGGTGAATCTACCTTATGCCTGGCTGTGTGGCAAAAGTGGCGAAGACCTTGGCAAAAATGGTGGCTGGTGGCACTCGGGCAAAACTCAAGGATGGGCAGAAAAAAAAATGATTGTCATCAGTGATTAAATAGGAAAATAGGGACATATTATAATATGTACCTTGTAAGTGAGAGGCCTTTTGAAGACAACATTGCCAATTGCAGTTATAGAGCACACATATAGCATTGATGCATACTGCCAAGCAGAGTATGTGCATTTGTGCTTGCAGGTACTTTGGAAGCAACCAGAAACAAGTTAATCTCTAAAAAACAAAGTTTGTTTCTAAGTTTAATTTGTTAGGATTGCAGAGTGTATGTTATCACTGAATACTATGGGACAGAGATAGTGTGCATAGATGTTTGGGAGAAGTGTTGTTGTGGATTAACAGAATAGAGGCAATCATTTTTTTTTGGGGTAGAGTAAATGTGGGAAATTAAAAGTCGCTGGTGGGGCCTAAAGAGATGCAGATTGGACTTATATGGGGAGCAGACCAAAAGCAAAACCAGTGTTTTCAGGGATAAAATCTGGGATTGGATGACAACTGCTATGTGCAGAAAGGCAGTGTGAAAGTATGGGCTTTAAGTTAAAGGGAACATTGTTGACTTTAGGATGCAGGTGAAAGTGGGGCCTAAGTTTCTGTCAGAGATAACTCATGGCAAAAATGGTGGAGAATAATGCAGGCATAGAAACAACGGTTAGTGGAGTCACGCAAGAACTAGGAATATCTGAAGTCTAACCAAGAGCCAGAAGTTAAGCTTTAATATTAGCCTATCACTTGTCAACATCAAGGAAAAGGTGGTGAAGAGTTCCAGTCTGGCCGTAGACTCAAAGTAAATCATACCAAAGCTCCCCTGGACACGAAGTAAAATAGAGTGACATACCTAAACAAGGGCAACTTCATTGGCTCTTCATGTTTGTCATTTTTCTTTAACAATGTCTTTCCCATTACTTCTTATTTACCAATGCTATAACCAGTGGTGTACCCCGTCCATAGAGGGCGCATGGGCGTCGCTTCCCCTATCCATGCGTCTGACCCCCTGATCTACATACCAGTGGTGCCGGACCATGAATTTCAATGCAGGGTGGGTGTTTTTTTGAAGCACCTGATTAGAGCCCTGTTGTGTGACCATAGCAAATACATTTTTGCTATTTTCACACTAAAGTTCCTCCACGTCAATCAGGAGGCAGTTCTGTGAGACCTGTTTCCCGACTGACCAAAGCGTCAGGCGATCCTATTGGATGCCTAGTGCTTTGGCAGAAGAGGAGACACAGCGGAGGAAGCTGGAGGAGCGGACCCATCGCGGCGCAGGAGAGGACACCTCAGCCCTGCGCGTAAGTGCCAGACTGCCCAGGGTGGGGGTTTCAGTGCCGTGCCATGCTGCCGGGGGGTGTTCTTTGTTTGCTGCCCCCCCAAAAGAAGAACCCACCAGCCTCCATGGGCCATAACCTTAGCTCAGAACACGTCAATGCTGAGCTGAAACGTAAGAGAGCAATAGATTAACGTGAGCCAACTCCATAAGTGGATTCAGTGGGGTTGATTTACTAAAGGCGAAAAGACAGTGCACTTTGCAAAGTGCAATTGAACTCTTCAAGTGCAGCTGCTCCAGAGCTTAGTAAGGCTTAGCTTTGCAAAGAATACCCAGTCACCAGCAAGGAAATAAAAAAAACAGCATTTTTGCTTGCACATGATTGGATGATGGTCAGCTTCTACTCATTTACTGTCAGCTTCTATTCATTTACTAAGCTCTGAAGCAGCTGCTCTCGCAACTTTGCAAAGTGCACAGTCTATTTGCCTTTGGTAAATCCACCCCAGTGTGTTCTTAGGGATCTTGAGAAGGATTACCAATGGGAAAATTCCACATGATGATTACAGTGGTAAGATGCATTGTGGGAAGGGGGTTCCAGCACAAGTTCTAAGTTGGGCTCTGTCTACATGTGTAGTGTAGAACTGAGGTGACAGCTTGTAAGTCAAAGCCGAGTGTAACGGCTTCAACTTTTACATCAGCATAATTCATTCTATAATTTGGTAAAGTTTTTTTATTAAAATTGGAATTCTTTATTTGCAAATTGGGCAGATTTGCTTCAGAATTTGTTAAAACAAGATTTTCTTTAGTACAGCTGTAATAAAAACAATCCAATGTAAGTGGAATTATAGCTCTGCACTCATTTTGCTTCTCTTGTTATGCACCTGACAGCCCTGTCTAAAAAGCCCTGGATTTCTATACATTCTGCATAACTAAGTTTCTTAATATAACTGCCTTTCCCTTTTATCTATTTACATATTTCACAGAAATAATTATACTGATTGCAAACTTGGCTATAATATGCAACTATTTCTGAGCTGAGACAGAACATAAAACCAATAAATTCACGTCAATTCTGTTACTACAGAATGCAGTGCATGCAACATTTGAAACCCAATGAGCCAGCACATTCAGTACTCCAGTGCCAAACTTGGAATACAAAAAAAAGGCCTGGCATATAAAGCATGCTGATCAGATTTATGAAAATGGCTAAACTTCCAAAGCTCAATAGAGCAAGAATATTTATGTACTGGCAGCAATAGCTGAGATGAACATTGGTATTTAATAAGCACAGATCTAGGAGGGTGATGCTAGGCCGCTAGAAGACTCTGGACAGCCCTGAGGGTAAAAAAAACTACTGATAGCTTAGAGTTTTATTGGAAAGTACTTGTTTGCCACCAATGTTGGAGGGATTTACTAAGATCACTTATTTCAAATATCTAACAATGAGCTGGTCAATTGTAAAAAAAAATAGGAACTGTTGCATTTGATTGGAAACAGGTGATTCACTAAGGCAGTGGTTCTCAACTCCTGTCCTCAGGACCCACTAACAGGCCAGATTTTAAGTATTACCTTGGGGAGATGCAGACTAGAATACTGCAATCACTGAGCAGCAAATGGTATCACCTGTGATGCATTTCAGTTAGCTTACAAACCCGACCTGTTAGTGGTTCCCGAGGACAGGAGTTGAGAACCACTGCAATAAGGTGATTAGTTCCATTCAAATGTCCAGATTTGTATGGGAGATTTAAAGTAGAAACCTCTTGACAGGGTTAAATGTTTAAAGCAAACACAGGTTCACTTTATTGCACATTTGTAAACTGCCCTTTTATTGTCTCCTGTCTCTTACAATGAATGGTCATGGGTCTAAAAATGGTATAGCCTACAAAATGTCTACAACAGCTGTCTACAGGAAGTGTGTTCTACTCCATACTTGTACGCCATTGAGACAATTGCTGAAAAGTCCCTAGAAAATGTTTGTACAGAAATGTATGCAGCAAAATATTTGATGGTGTAACTAACAGCTCTCTGCCAGTTTCCTCTTTGATAAAGGTTTTAAAAACAGAATAAATTAATAGAAGTGGTTTGAAGAAGAACATTCTTACCCACAGAGGAACAAATTGAGGAGGGGTTAAGTGGTTAGGAGTTTTATTCATTTTATTCAAACTTGTAATCCTTTAAGTGGCTAAATAGTCCCTGCTGAAAGCAACACAGCGCTAAGGCAACATTTACAGCCTGCAACCAGTGTGCCATCCATTTCAGGAACATCACGTAGCCTGAATTACTGTACCTTATGTGGGTTTGTGGGTTCTTTTTCTATCCCGATAAACACACTTCTTGTGCTACAGCCTAAAGCAAATTTGTCACACTGCAAAACCTACCTGAAACACCCTACATTAAAAGTACATGACTTCTTGTAGCCATCAGCAAAGTTGGGAACACTCTAATGCCCCATGCACACGGTTGGATTTTTCGATGGAAAATGTGTGATAGGACCTTGTTGTTGGAAATTCCGACCATGTGTGGGCTCCATCACACATTTTCCATCGGAATTTCCGACACACAAAGTTTGAGAGCTTGCTATAAAATTTTCCGACAACAAAATCCGTTGTCGGAAATTCCGAACGTGTGTACACAAATCCGACGCACAAAGTGCCACGCATGCTCAGAATAAATTAAAAGACGAACGCTATTGGCTATTGCCCCGTTTATAGTCCCGACGTACGTGTTTTACGTCACCGCGTTTAGAACGATTGGATTTTCTGACAACTTTGTGTGACCGTGTGTATGCAAGACAAGTTTGATCCAAGATCCGTCAGAAAAAAAACCTAGGATTTTGTGGTCGGAATGTCCGATCAATGTCCGACCGTGTGTACAGGGCATTACTGTACACTGCCTTGCACTGGCAATTCTGACTCCAAGTCAACACGCCAGCATGTATCCCACAATGCAATGCAAGTATCTCTCAATTTGCTGCATAGTTGCATTGCTTTGTGAGATACCAATGGCATGCCAGAACTCCTGCTAAAGTCAATGCTTTCAGCCAGGCATACAGCCTGATGAATGATGTGACCTAACACAAACTGATTATGGCAGTGGTAAGCCTCTATCCCTAATATGTGTTAAACAGCAGAAAAAAGAAAGGAATGGACTTTGAGTGAGGCGGGTCACTGAATGGATACCTTATTCAAATAATTTATAAAATTATTTATTAATAACAAATCACGTTATAGAGAGTGTCAATCAATAAATATAGGAGACAATGTACTATGATACACTTGTAAGAATATATAATTGTTATACAGAGTAAGGTAATCAACATTGCAGTTACATAAAAATACTCATCCATTCATAAAAATTCACTTGCTTGAGCATTGGGCAGCTTCCCTCTTTCCATCAAAGTGGGGCTCATGATGTTGGTGGGGACCCGCCCTTTGCCAGGGATTTAAGCTGCTCAGGCTGGCTGGCTGAACATTTCACTTGGACCATTTACACAAGTAGGATTTCAGGCATGCCTAGTGCCACAGAACCATACATAAGGTAATTAAGGTTTACTCATATTCACTACAACATTTCCTTGGGTTGATTTTTAGCTCCACTATAGAGTCCACCATTATTTCGTAGGTTCTGTTTTTTTTTTTTGTTTTTTTTTGTTTTTTTGTTTTTTTGGTTTCATCTTTTCTTGGTACATGTAGACACAAACTTTCTCTGGCTGTAGTTTTTCAGCTAATACACTTCATATCATTACAGCAATCACCACCATTCATCACTCACTCACAGGTATAGGCTTATCTCATTAATCAATACTTTTATTTCACATGGTTTTATTTTTTTACTTCTGCAGAGCAGTGTGGACTGTTAAACATACACTAGATTCACATGGTCGTGACATGGTCGCCTGGTCTTCACCTGTTTGCTGTCTCTGGCTTGGATGGGACTCCCCACCTCAGCCCCGGGAGAGATGATCATCCTTGTTCCCTGTCTTCCCTTTGATTTAAGATTTTACATTGGGCCGTATTGTAAGTTACACACCTTTATTTTGAGAGATAGTTCTCTGTTTAAAGGATATCCTATATTTATAGATATTATTGATTTAATTTCAGAGCATTTTACTCCTAATGATTGGCATGAACCATGAAACATGCGTCGAGTTACATCAAGTTACATCGAACTGATGCCTAGACAAGTTTGGCTCACCATGAGCAATCGATTATATTCATTGAATTTTTATGAATGGATGAGTGTTTTTATGTAACTGTAATGCTGATTATGTTTTACCTTACACTGTATAACAATTATATATTCTTACAAGTGTATCATAGTACATTGTGTCCTAGAGCTGCACGATTCTGGCCAAAATGAGAATCGCAATTTTTTTTGCTTAGAATAAAAAGATCACGATTCTCGTGACGTAAAATCTTTCACATTATACAAAAAAAAATAGGCTAACTTTACTGGTTAGATTTTTATTTATTTTTTTAATTCATTAAAGTAATTTTTTCCAAAAAAAATGCATTTGAAAGACCGCTGCGCAAATACAGTGTGACATAAAATATTGCAACAACCACCATTTTATTCTCTAGGGTGTCTACTAAAATATATATATATGTGTTTGGGGGTTCTAAGTAATTTTCTAGCAAAAAAAAAAAAATAATTTTAACTTGAAACCAACAAATGTCAGAAAAAGGTTTAGTGTTTAAGTGGTTAAACTTTTTTCACTTAAACAGGAAGTCTATTCCATTGACAAATTGTTACAATGTTTATAGTAATTTCAAGTGATATAGAATGCTTTGTTTCTTGGCAGACTGCCTGGTTTTTCTCTTCCTTTCTCTTCCATTCTTTTGATGGTTCTTTTGATGGTTGTGGCTTCAGAAGAGCAGAGAGAATCCTTTGCATAGAAAGAATTGTGAAACACTTTAGTCAAGATCGCGATAACGATGCTTGACGATTAATCATGATAACGATTCTTGACGATTAATTGTGTAGCTCTATTGTGTCCTATATTTACTGATTGACACTCTCTATAACGTGATTAATAAATAATTTTATAAATGATTTGAATAAGGTATCCATTCAGTGACCTGCCTCACTCAAAGTCCCATTCCTTTCTTTTTTTTTGCTGTTTAAGGCATACAGGCTGGTTTATGGGGCTCATTAAGAACATGATGTATATACATACAGGAAGGAAGATGGAATAAATCAGACCAAATTTTAGAATGGTCAATGATCAGAGCCATACAAATGTGAAAGCATGCCACATGCTGCTCCAGGTGAGAATAGGCTTCACACTCCATAGTTAAATTGCAGGCACTGGCTCGGTTCTTCTTCACTAAAGCAATCAATTGTACTAGCAACAGGGGCACACACACCGAGAGGCTAAATAATACCCTTTCTTCATTAAAATAACCAGCAGGAGCAAGTTCTTCTGGTGCATTTCCTGCAAGGCACGATGCTGTATCAGTGAATAACCTGTGCCTAGTGAGAACTTGCTAGCGAGACCTTGCTGAACAGTGAATATTTTTCATCTTTTATATGCAGAGAAACAAGGAATCTGATTGGTCTGCTATTTCTTTTTTCATTTTTTATTTTCTTCTGCAACCCCAACAATGAAATAATCATATCATATACTGTTAAATCTTTATTCACATTGCTAATTACTGAACATTGTATTTGCATGAACTTTACATTACAGGCAGTCCCAAAGTTACATACATCCGACTTACAGCTGACTCCTACTTACAAACAGAGGGAGACAACAGGAAGTGAGAGGAAATCTACCCCTAGGAAGGGAAATGTAAGCGTTATCATTGGAAAATGGTGTCCCCACTGAATCTTTATCACCAATCCTTGTTTCCACGACAACCCAAAATTTTCAAAATCCAATTGTCACAGGGACAGAAGTGAGGTGAAATCTTCTGAATAGGGGCACAGACAGCAAAACAAATGTTACAGGGGTGTTAACCCTTCCTATGCTATCCAAAAAAACGTAAAAATGATCTTTGTTGGCTGGAGTTACGCTTAAAAATTATACCTGTTCCAACCCACATACAGATTCAACTTAACAACAAACCTACAGAACCTATCTTGTTTGTAACCCAGGAGTTACCTGTATTGTAGATAGCCAGTTGTTTTTAGACATATGAGCAGCATTTTGGAAAAATACATGTCAATGCACCAGAAATGCAGCATTTAGAACTTTTTGAAGTCCATCTTTCAAGTGCCCGACATAACACAAGAAAACGTTTATATACAACAAGACCAAGATCAGATCAACTAGAAAGTAGCGTATCTTGCGCCAATGTATTACCCCATTAGAGACGCCACCTACATTCCTAAAGGCATCTGATACACAAAACTGATTGGACTTAAATATAGTTTATTTGTTGTTTATTTATTTCATTTTGGACATGATTGGGTATTCAAGGAGAACAGGAATTTGATTCTTACATCATTGGATAATCGAGTGAATCACGTTTTATCGAGTAATCCTCAACTCATATAGTAAATCAGCCTCATTCTGTTCATATTCGAACTTTGTAGCTGAGCTTGTAGTTTACCTATTCTACTTTATTCTATTAATTTATAAGGGAATATTTTGCTGTTCCAAACACACTTCAGTGATGCACAGGCTACTTCATTCGTTATAAACCTTTTAACCTTCTCAAAAATAAAGTTCTATGTTCAAACAACAAAGGATTACCACAGTTAGCTTCTTGTTTTACATTTTGCATGCTACGTGTTTTTATGTTGATTTTTATACTGTCATTACTTTTCTCAGATGGAGTGCAGTACACTTTACATGTAATTGCATCTTATTATACCTCACGTGCAGCATGTTAACTGCGGTTCAAATCCAGCAGCCACCTGCAGTAACCCTTTGATAAGGGTTTTAATAGAACCAATTAGTATTTTTTTAGATGAGGGTTTCTCAGCCAAAGTTCCATGGAACCTAAGCATTCCTCCAGAGGTTGTTAGGAGTTTCTTGAGCAATGAGCAATTCCTACCTCTCAGATAAGTTCCCACTGACATCATCTATCTTTTTAGCTTTCTGCAAGGGGGTAATTATTCCCAATGACCACAAGTGCTAGGAGTATTCTTCCTACTGACCATCACAGTAATGTATCATGACTTGTAGACATAGTATTTTTTTAGCAGGGGTTCCCTGAGACTGGAAATTATTTCAAGGGTTCCTCTGTGTTGAAAAGGTTGAGAAAGGCTGTTTTAGATCATTCCTTTACATTTACTAGAAATGTCTGGCATCACTGAGGCATGTGACATCGCCCTTCCTAAATGCCTTGCATTTCAATAAGCAAAAATACTATCTGCTGCAGACCTAGAGAGGCCTCTGAGGTTGTGACCAATGTTGTTCTTCACCCATTGCTGTGGCACAGAACTTAGGTATATTTAGGGGTATAAAAAGAGATCACAATGCTGTAAACACTGCCTTTTTAACACTGATTACCAGTAGCCTTTTGTATACTATCAGGAACCATGAATCAGACCGAGACAGAAGTATAGTTAAATCACACTTGTTTAATAATAATAATAATAAGGTAAACAGAGTAAACGTAGTCAAAGCAAGCCAGAGTTCAGTAACCGGATCGGGTAGTCAGCCAAGCAAATGTAAGAAAGCCAGAGATAAACGTAGTAGTACAGCAAGCAGGATCAGGTGCCAGAAGGAATGTCAGCAAGTCTTCAACAGGAACGCAGGAGAAAGTCTCTGTGATGTTGACAAAGGCGAAGGCAGAGATCAAGTGAGCTGGATGGCTTTAAGTAGGCAGGACTGACAAGCAGAATCAACAACAGCTGGGTAACTGTGGAGAGAGATGGGAGCTGGCAATTAGCTGACAGCTGAGTGGCCAGCTCAGAGAAGGAAGGACTGAGCCCAGCCCTGACACATACCTGGTGTACCATTAACACCAATGGCCTGCAATCAAATGTGTTCATTTTGCATTGGTGACCTATAACTTTCTTGCTTTAAAAAAAGTAGCCAGTTAATTGTCAATTAAAAAGAAGATGAATAGTTACAAATCATAATGGAATAAAAAGTGAATGCCAGCCCAACATATCACCAAGAACATTATTAACCAAAACCTTTCCTCCAAACTAAATCTTCTGGAACAAAATGTAAGCCTTGACCCATGAACTGTGATGCAGGTCCTTAAATTGTCAACTAACAAAAGAAAGAGCTCACCTGAGACCCAGTGTCTGCCTTTCAGTAGCAGGGTTAAGCATCTACCATAGCGATGCCAACTACTGAGTCATAACATAAAGTATTCTGCTCTATCAAACAGCACTGTTTTTTTCCCCAAAACATTCATGCCACTTAAATAAGCCAATATAAAAACATGAACGACATTTAACAGACTTTAAACAACTAAAGAGAATACACTTTAAAGATTCCACCCACTCAACTGCCATCGATTTTGTTTAAGAAGAACTATATAACGATACATTTTAGCTTATGATTCATTGGTCTGCAAGAACAACAAAAGTAAATGTAAGCTTAAGAAACTGCCCCAGTGTGCGTTAAAATAACACGTTCTGGGAGAATGTGATAGCGGTAAAAGAAAGGGCATAATTTTGCACATGGTGTCAGTAGTTAATTGTTACCTTCAATACCACCCACTTGGCCAAAGTCTGTGATTTAATTCAGTGCTGCTCCACAGAATTGCTCCAGTTTCCTTTTATGCTGCTAGAGGAGCCTCCTTGATGAACTCTTTTTGTCAGCTATATGACGGGCAAGACACTCGTGGGTTGTGCTGCATCTGACTCACACAATCTGTTTCTACATGGGCCAGGGGAACATAGGCAAGTTCACAAAGAGATGTAATAGGTTCCTGTCATTCCCGACACTGCAAGTTTCTCTGCTGTGTTATTACTCAATGTGAAATGTTCTCGAACCTAACAGCGCATCCAAAACAAAACGATATATACAGGAAAACAACACTAGCAAGTGCTAATCATTTTAGCTTGGCTGTGAAATACTTTGTAGGAAATCAGGCTGCCTTTAGCACTGGTGGGCACTGATTGTATAAGGATCCTCTGCAGAGAACTAGCATCGGCCCTTTATGGGGTATCATCTTCATCCAGCTTCTCTACTAATATATGCTTACCCTCTTAGGGACTCTACTGTATATGGTGGCAGCTAGCTCACGTGTCAGTCTTGCATTGTTCTTTGCCACGTCATACTATTCCCTACCCTATTCACTATTCACTTCATCTTAACCTGCACCAGGCCCCAAATGAACATCACTCCAGAACCTAAACCTGAACCAGCATTATAAGAACCACTTACATCTCTAGCAAGAATGGAACCAATGGAATGCCACTTTGCTTAAAATAAAGCAAATCTACAGAGACCTAAATATTCAAGATAAGAAAAAGGCTTTCCTCCATCCTCACCTGATGGTTTACATGTGTTTGTCCTGGTATTTAAGACCCCTGTGCAGGTGACAAGCTGCCCAGGAAATATTATCAGCAGTCATGATAGGAGAACTGGATCTTTTGCATCTATACTGAGCACATACTAAAATCCTAAATGCAATTTCAAAAACAACCTATTTTATTTAAAAAAAAGCTTTATAGGGTACAGTTAGGCTCGGTTCACACTAGGGGCGGCACGACTTGCAGGTCGCCTCACCGACATCCACGGCGACTTACAAAACTACTTCTGTATAGAAGTCTATGCAAGTCGCCTCAAGTCGCCCCAAAAGAAGTACAGGAACCTTTTTCTAAGTCGGAGTGACTTGCGTCGCTCCTATTAGAACGGTTCCATTGTACAGAACGGGAGGCGACTTGTCAGGCGACTAGGTCACCTGACAAGTCGCCCCTGTGTGAACCGGCACTTAATCATATCTAGACAATGTTTACATAATAGGGCCTGTGTAAAACCTCTTCTGCTTTTTAGCAGGACATTGCAAAGTTTTCAATGAGAGATAACTGATGTCGAGCCTTATCAGAAAAAAGCTAAAATACTTTATCTGCACCACAATATTTAGCAGCCGTAAGGCTTTCAGTTTGAAGGTTTTAAAGTTTGCTGGTCACTGTGGTGTGCTACAAGCTGGATATGTATATACAGTATATATATATATATATATATATATACATATATATATAATGGGGCTTGTTGGCCCACTTGTATTGCAGTGAGAGAAAAGAAAATGTCCAACAAAACGCACAGTCGCTCACACAGGGGTTTCCACCGTCAATGCAAAAATAAAGTACGGTTCAGCCTCCTGGCCCTCTTTAGCAACACCGCTGCTCAGGCTTTGTGCCTTGGTCCTCCTGACCATGAACAGTGTTCATGGTTTCATGTACAAATGTCCATGGTTTCATGTACCTCGGTTAGTACTCTCTCTTTCGCAGCCTTCCTGCTGCTCCAGCCCACTGGCTTGGGTCCTCTATCTGCTCTGTCAGACTGCACCATGCAGACATGCATGCTTGTGGCTGCTCTCTTACACCCACATGGATTTCTCCGGAGGGTGGAGCCCAGAACTCTGGTCCTGACTCTACAAAAAGCCCAGAAACCACCTGCTCAGTGCCCTGGCTATTCTTAATACCTGGTCCCAGGATTGGAGATTTCTCCCTCCCAGGTCACACAGAATTGTTGACATTTTTACAAATTTATTAAAAAAGAAAAACTGAAATATCACATGGTCCTAAGTATTCCTCAGGTGCTGTCCATTTCTTCTGATCATCCTCGAGATGGTTCTACACCTTCATTTGAGTCCAGCTGTGTTTGATTATACTGATTGGACTTGATTGGGAAAGCCACACACCTGTCTATATAAGACCTTACAGCTCACAGTGCATGTCAGAGCAAATGAGAATCATGAGGTCAAAGGAACTGCCTGAAGAGCTCAGAGACAGAATTGTGGCACGGCACAGATCTGGCCAAGGTTACAAAAACATTTCTACTGCACTTAAGGTTCCTAAGACCACAGTGGCCTCCATAGTCCTTAAATGGAAGACGTTTGTGACGACCAGAACCCTTCCTAGAGCTGGCCATTCGGCCAAACTGAGCTATCGGGGGAGAAGAGCCTTAGTGAGAGAGAGGTAAAGAAGAACCCAAAGATCACTGTAGCTGAGCTCCAGAGATGCAGTCGGGAGATGGGAGAAAGTTGTAGAAAGTCAACCATCACTGCAGCCCTCCACCAGTCGGGCTTTATGGCAGAGTGGCCCGACGGAAACCTCTCCTCAGTGCAAGACACATGAAAGCCCGCATGAAGTTTGCTAAAAAACACCTGAAGGACTCCAAGATGGTGAGAAATAAGATTCTCTGGTCTGATGAGACCAAGATAGAACTTTTTGGCCTTAATTCTAAGCGGTATGTGTGGAGAAAAACAGGCACTGCTCATCACCTGTCCAATACAGTCTCAACAGTGAAGCATGGTGGTGGCAGCATCATGCTGTGGGGGTGTTTTTCAGCTGCAGGGACAGGACGACTGGTTGCAATCGAGGGAAAGATGAATGCGGCCAAAAGCAGGGATATCCTGGACAAAAACCTTCTCCAGAGTGCTCAGGACCTCAGACAGGTTTACCTTCCAACAAGACAATGACCCTAAGCACACAGTTTAAATAACGAAGAAGCGCTTTACAACAACTCAGTGACTGTTCTTGAATGGCCCAGCCAGAGCCCTGACTTAAACCCAATTGAGCATCTCTGGAGAGACCTAAAAATGGCTGTCCACCAACGTTTACCATCCATCCTGACAGAACTGGAGAGGAATGGCAGAGGATCCCCAAATCCAGGTGTGAAAAACTTTCTTTCCCAAAAAGTCTCATGGCTGTATTAGAGCAAAAAGGTGCTTCTACTAAATACTGAGCAAAGGGTCTGATTACTTAGGACCATGTGATATTTCAGTTTTTCTTTTTTAATAAATCTGCAAAAATGTCAACAATGCTGTGTTTTTCTGTCAATATGGGGTGCTGTGTGTACATTAATGAGGACAAAAATGAACTTAAATGATTTTAGCAAATGGCTGAAATATAACAAAGAGTGAAAAAATTTAAGGGGGTCTGAATACTTTCCACCCTCACTGTATACTTCAGTGGTGTTTGGTGCTAAGATCTGGTTTCACAGACTTCAGACAAGATTCCACAAATCCACCATGAAGCTGCCTGGGTTTGTTGAATCCTGTGTAAAGTCTGTTGAACCCCATTGAAGTCTATAGGAGAGTGAAATTTTGATACAACATTTTGAAGGCTTTTCATTTTCAAGGCTGATATGTGAGCTATTGCCAAAAAAAGGCCACAGAGAGCTGGGAAAAGGGTATTTTTATGTGACTTTAAGAGCAACACTGAACATGCCCAAATCCTTTGAAAAAAAAAAAAAACATGCTGCCTTAAATCTGCACCTGTGAAGAGCATACACTAGCAATGTGTTTTACCTTAGGTAAAAATTGTGTATTTAAGCAAAGACATAAATATAACTGTATAACTATAATATAAGTAGACCATATTTTTCAGTAATGATTAGATTACTGGCTTAAAACATGATGCCCAGACAAACAACTACAATACAAACAATTCTGCACTGTTACCGTGGAAAAGGTCAAAGCAGCATAACCAGCAGTGCTGATTGACAGGACACATCTAATACCCTTGAAGGTTACTCTTAATTTTCTTCACTTTCTAATAATCAATTATTTGTCACATAACCAAGCCATTCTACTTTTGTTTGAGGTATATATATTGTCACAATAACCTAGCTATTCATTTTCTTGTGCGTTATGTCACATTCCATCATCAGAGAAGCTTCAAAAAGCTGCCGTATTGACTGATGTTATGTCTTAATTATTAATCCAAGTTTACAGATCATAATTCAAAAAGACAGAACAAACAACAATAATGATATGCAATATGTAATAACCTTTAGAAACCAATCAGACTAAAGTGTCTATCAACTATACCCTCTACAATATGATTGTACAATCGCTGTTCAATTTCCTTTAGATTTACGAAAATTATGGACTAGGAGGACCTACCTATCTATCTATTCACTTTGTATCCAATCAGGCAGGCCCTTGCACTACAGAGGTGTCCAACTCTCTGATGAGAGTGTATCACAAAGTGTGCAGAAAAAAAAATTAGCATCCCCATTCACAGCTCAATTTCCCCCCCCCCATCCACAGCTTGCCTTCTCTCACCTTCCCTCCCCATCTGAAGCTCACCGTCTCCCACCTGTCTATAGGTCACCCTCTCTCCCATCCACAGCTTACCTTCCCTCCCCCAACAACAGTCCACCTTCCCTCCCCATCTGAAGCTCACCACCCCCCCATCCACAACTCACCTCCCCTCCCCATCCATAGCTCACCCTCTCCCCCCTGTCCACAGGTCACCCTCTCCCCCATCCACAGCTCACCCTCTCCCTCCCTATCCACAGCTCAGCCTCTCCCTCCCTATCCACAGTTCATCCTCTCCCTCCCTATCCACAGCTTACCCTCTACATCCCTATCCACAGTTCACCCTCTCCCTCCCTATCCACAGCTTACTTTCTCCCCCCTGTCCACAGGTCACCCTCTCGGTCTTGTGTACAGGTCACCTTCTCTTCCCCCCTGTCCACAGGTCACCCTCTACCCCATCCACAGCTCACCCTCTCCCTTCCTATCCACAGCTCACCCTCTCCCTCCCTATCCACAGTTCACCCTCTCCCTCCCTATCCACAGCTCACCCTCTCCCTCCCTATCCACAGATCACCTCCCCCCCCCATGTCCACAGGTCACCCTCTCAACCCCCCCAGTCCACAGCTCCCCCCCTTACAGCTCCCCCTCTCCCACCCCATACACAGCTCACCTCCCCCCCTCTCAACCCCCCTTCTCTCCCCACATTCCACAGTTTACCTTAGCGTGCACCCTCCCCCATCCACAACTCACTTTTGTACCCTCTGTCAACATGTCACCTCTGCACACCCATCCACAGATTATCTATCTGCCCCACCACATTTTACTTCTGCACCTCTGACTACAGCTTCTCTTTAATCCATACCTCTCAACCTCCAATATTTGACCTTTGCACCCCCAGCTCCCTACACAGCTCTCACTGTACACAATAACCCCCCCCTCCCCCATCCCCAGCTCTGACCTCTGCAGAACAACCTCAACATCTCCACAGCTGTCTCTCTGCAAAGCCACCCCCCCCCCTTTCCCTTTGCAGCTCTCACCTCTTCAAAGTTTACAGCTCTGTTTATCTTCACAGGTTTGGAACGGTGTAGTTGGCTCCGTTCTATAAGGTAGAACAGGCTTTTTTTTCCCCCTCAGCCTACAGTGCAGTCTCCTCTGTGCAGCGTCATCTTTCAGATCATCAGTGTACACAGAGCCGGGGAGGACTGCTACACAGATCTGATAGGCAGCAGGAGTTGACAGAAGATACCTCTGGGAGCCCCCGATTAAAAAACTCCTTACAGTTGCAGCGTCTGGATCCGGAGCACCTATCATCAGATGTGGGGAAGGTGCCCTGGGTGCCGGTGCTAACACACAGCCGGTGGAGGAAGTATAATAGAGAACTTCCTCCACTGACTTTAGTGTTGACTGACAGCCTGGAAAGGAGAGGGCTGTCATAGGTGGTGGAACACCGTTCCGCTGAGTTCCAGCTGAAAAAAAGTCCCGATGGTAATAATGGTGCACATGGAACAGTGTAAATCCAGTCAAAACTGTGTCCACATTTTGCTTTGCAGATTGTTGTGGTAAACTGCTAGTGATCAAAGCTTCCTAATGAACTGACCAACATTCCCTTGGTGGGTGACCCTGTCAGCATCCCCCTGCCCCATTTTCTATTAAAAAATAAACATTGAAGCAATGTGGAAATTTGCAGGATGAAATCTGGCTACATCCAATTAGATGCAGAGGCTGTTCAAGTATGAAAGAGATGGATTTACAGCTTTACACATCTGTACTGTTCTATCCTGGATCAAGGAACCTGTTAGTTTTTTATCGTTCAGCCTACAGGCTCAACAAAATCATTTATAGTGTGGCCAGCTTAGGAATACAAAGCAGTATGTATATACAAAGAATAAGGTAAAAATGGAGCGCTAGGTAGGTGACTAGTAGGTAGATAATTAATAAGAGAGTTTCAACAGTCTGAAATGTCTATTAAGGAGCAAAAGTCCATATACTACGGAAGCCAGACCTGTAAAGGATTCTGGCCAATGTCAGTGTCGGTAGCCAGCTGTATGATGTGGGATCCTTCGCTCAAAGAGGGGCTTAAACCAGAGTGCTTGTGTCTCATTACCTCCAGGAAGAGAAGAGCTCCAGGTGCTGGCTAAATGCTGATGCAAGTAGAAGAGAACAAGAAGGCCTGGACAGCCGCACATCGGAATGGATAAATCTGTCTTTTTATTCAAAATACAGGATCATGGGGTACACAAAACACGACTGTGGGGTGGTACAAAAATAACTGACGCGTTTCGCACTTACACCAAGTGCTCATGTAAGGTCTTCTTGTTCTCTTCTACTTGAGTCAGCTGTATAGAGTAGAAGATGACTCTGTAAACAATTGAGAGAGGAAGAGAGAGCAGCGCCACTCTGGGTATAGTATTGGAGTTTAAAGTATCGAGTTTAATGAATAACATTCAACTCACATTGAGTAGAAGTATACAGGCATGTGTGTATGGTAATCAATCTTTAGAGCTCCCTTACATTCAGCTGGTCAGGGGTGATCATCAGTCCCGGCCATTCTGGTGGACCCTGAGGCTCTGAGGCTGGATGTGATCAGTGCAGCAAGCACGTCAGCTGTGATGTACAGGGGGCGTGGTAGTGCTCGCGTTCAGAGCATGCATGCTCCTTCATCAGGCAATTAATGCCTGATGAAGGGGCATGCATGCTCCGAACGCAAGCTCTACCATGCCCCTTGTATATCTGATGCCTGATGAAGGAGCATGGAATGTTCCGAACGCAAGCTCTACCACTTCCCCTGCACATCACGGCTAATGTGCTTGCTGTGCTGATCAGATCCAGACTCAGGGACTCGGAGTCCACCGGAGCGGCCGGAACTAATGATCACCCCGGCCCAGCTGAATGGAAGTGAGCCCTAAGGACTGATTACCATACACGTGCCTGTATACTTCTATTCAATGTGAGTTGAATGTTAGTCATTAAACTTGATACTTTTAACCCCAATACTACACCCAGAGTGGCGCTGCTCACTCTTCCGCTCTCAGCATGTATATACATCGGACTAGGGCATAAGAAAACGCACAAATTGCAAATATACTATAAAACAATTAACATAAATCAGTTTATTAAACTGAATCCACACAAATACTAGAAGTTCATCAAGATCTATGCAATATATCTTTACGATACTTCCATTTAAAAAAAAATATGTTTGCTGTCTTAAAGTACATTTTGTAAATATGTCCTCAAATAATGGCTTTTCCTACATAATTGACCGTCTTATTTTCTGTTGTGATGAGATGCTGATATGTGTTATTGTGGCCACTGTGTTTTCTTTGGCCTGAAGAAATTACTGCTGATGTGCAAGCTGTGACCAGCCATCAACATCCTCTTCGTTCATATACAATGTGTGGTGTTTTCTCATCCAAGGCTTTGCATTTCGATGATGATATAAGGAAGAACCAAGGACAGCTGCAGCATTCAGGCCCAACCTGTCAGCATGTGACAACAGTAGTCAGTGACCTCGCCTGTGATTCAATCATGATGCAGCTTTCTGTTACAGAACGGAAAGGAGCTGATCTGATCAAAGTCCCAAGCTGGCGAATTAAGTCACTCAAGGTCCATATTAAAATCTGCTTTTATTATTGCATCCCGAGGCATATCAGGGGCTGACTTGGTAAACCCAGAGGAAATAAATAACACAACATTCATTTTACAGAGACAAGAATTCTTACTGGTCACTATAGGCCATAAGTCCACTTTGGAGCTCATTTTCTTTCATTTCCCTTTTACGCTAAGTTCACATGTATGCGTGTGGCTGCGGGAATCTGTGCTGCTCTTAGGAGAAATGCGGGGCTGTCATTCATTCTGAATGGCACCGCCCACGCATCTCGGCATGCATCGCATTTGCTGCTGAGTTTTTGAAAAGGTGCATGCACTTTTTTTTTGTGGAAACGAAGGCACAGCAACCCATTGCAAACATGGGCCGTAAAAACGCTAAGGTGTGAACCTAGCATAACAGTGGAACTTCGCTCTTTATTTCTGTTTCTGACAAAAGTTCTCAGTCATGATTTGAAGCAGTTCATGAATTCAATAATGATTCAGCCCTTGTTCCTAAGTGAGGAACGCATGGCGCATCGCAAAGGGCACTTTTTTCTTTTCTTTTTTCTTTCTTGTCGGACTTTTCGACGGGAAATGTTAGATGTGAGCTTGTTGGCTGAAAGTCCGATCGTGTGTATGCTCCATTGAACATTTGTTGTCGGACTTTCCGCCAACAAATGTTGGCTAGCAGGTTCTCAAATTTTCCAACAACAAAGCTTTGTTGTCGGAATTTCCGATCATGTGTACACAAGTCCGCTGCACAAAAGTTCACGCATGCTCGGAATCAAGTACGAGCCGGAAGTGCTCGGTCTTGTAAAACTAGCGTTCGTAATGGGGATATCACATGACTATTGAACTTCCTTTTTATTGGCTCATCGTACGTCTTGTACATCACCACGTTCCCACGTTTATAATTGTTGGCCAACATTTGTGTGACCGTGTGTATGCAAGACAAGTCGGAGCCAACAACCTTCGAACAAAAATCCACGGTTTTGTTGTCGGAAAGTCCAATCGTGTGTACGGGGCATTAGAGTTTGTTTTTCTTTTTTTCTGTCTTCTGCCAGAAAGGAATGGTCTCTCTATAGAGGTCCGACATACCGCCTGTTAATTCAGATCTAGAACTCTACAATTTGCTCAGGGAGTGTCATCTACTGACTGCAGAGCTATAGTTCTGACTATGGTGGGAAGGATGTGCATTGGACTTCTGCAGAGAGACCACTGGTTCTGCACAGAGAGCAAGGGTCCCACTCTGCAGCATGCTGATAGAGAACAGGCTTTTCTATGCAGATCACCTTTTATTGAAAACAAGCTATCAGACTTTGTACACATTCTGTTTTGCACTTGGAATATATCTAGTGAATTTGAACTGAAGGCTTAGCGGGGCTTTAAAGCCCAATTCTATTTTCATCATACTCAATAGCATACAATCCTAAAATCTTCATTTCTACAGTATGGAACTTCATTGGAAAAGAAGCGTTGCAGCAAAATGGTTAAATAAAGGAAATCCCAGGAGGAAGAGGGGTAGAGGAGCAGCCAACAGTCCCTCTGCTGTGTGGGTTTTGCAGTATTCTCCTAGATTTGTGTTAATTTCACCCCTTCTAGATTGTTAATATGCACTTTTCCTTTATATCACAGTTTCTTTTGCAGATGACAGCAAATGTATGTTCACATACATTGACTCAAGATCTAACGGCCTAACTGTGTTGTAATGAAATGCAGATATACCTAGATTCTATGTTTTAAAGCAAAACTAAAGGGAGGAATACTCACTTTCACAATGCTCTCTCTAGCGCTGGCATCTTCTCCTGTGTGCTGGGTTTAGGCCATCTTCATTGGCTGGTGCAGGATGACAGCACTCCTGCATATGCACAGCTCAGTTTATAGTCTGGGGATCACTGTGAGCAGGCAGGTAGGTTTTATTGCAGAAGAGACATTGCAAAGCTCTTTTGGCCCTACTTCTCCTGTGGGTCACAGGACTGCACTTAGTTCTGCACTCCTGTGACCCAGGGTCAGCCAACAGCGACTAAAGCCCACTTGTGGCTGATGTCACCGAGCCGCTCCAGGCTCTGCAGGAATCCCGACAATAATGTTGGGATCAACCCAGATTCCTGACTGGCAGCTGGCTTAGCCTCATAACATGCAGTTGAAAGCTTGACTCAGCTGCTCCCGCCCTCTCCACAGCCCGGGACTCCGGTAAACATTATAGGTACAAGAGCACAGAGTGGTGACTAAGGGTCGGTTCACACTACAACGACTTGGGATCCAACTTGTCAGCCCTCAAGTCGCCCCAAGTCGCTTGACTTGGGGAAATGCATTATAGTCAATGAGAGCGTCTTAATGTACACTACTGAAGTCGCTCTGACTTCAGAAAAGGTTCCTGTACTACTTCAATCCGACTTCTAGGCGACCTGTACCCATAGAATTCAATGGAAGTCGCCTCCAGGTCGGATCTCCATCTATATTGAAGCGACTTTACAGGAAAAGAAATTAGTTTACCCAGGCAAACCCCTCCCTCCCAGAGAGCTGATTATTCTGTGAATGGCCACAGCCAAAGTCGCCTGTCCTGGAGGCGACTTAAAGTCACGTTGTAAATTGTTTAAAGTTGCGCTGAAGTCACCTTGAAGACGCCTTCCAAAGTTGTGCTGAAGTCGTGTTGCCCCTGCGTGAATCGGCACTTACAGTCACCGCTGGGTGCTCAAAGCAGACATGAGAACTGAACGATCATTGGTCTTTGATCGCTCAGTTCCTGGTGTAGAGCTGGCGGGGGTATATATGTTTGTTGTTTTTCATTCCTGCACTTCTCTTTTAATATCGTCTGAAGATGAGGAGTTGCTGCATCAACCAAACACACAAAGCTTACTGTACTTAAAGCTGAGCTCCAGGCTAAATAATCACGTCGTTGGTTTTACCTGCCAAAGGATTTGTAATTATGTCCAAACACTTTTGAGATTCATTGCATCTTCCAGTCATTCAAAACTGTGACACTTCTTTTTTTAATTAAAGAATGTAATGGTGTCGCATCCCCACCCCAGACTACTGATTGGCCACTAAAGGAGCAGAAAATTACAGATGAGTCACTATTTCTATTCCCTCCTCCTGTCCTCCTTTCAGTTTCAGCATGTACAGTATTTAATAAAGAAATACTCTCACTTTGCCCATTCACTGTGTTAAACAAGCAACCCCAACCCACGGACACCCACAAACTGTTCTCCAGCTGCTCCTTCTGCTCACTTCCTGTTGAGTCTACAGCATAGGAATGGAAGAGAAGTCTACCTTTTGAGACAAGAATGGCAAAAAAAAAGAGAGGGGTTTTAACTTTTCCCTACTCTATTCAAAATTACAAAATTACTTTAGATATACTTTAAGATTTTTGCATACATACCTGAAATGTTCTCACTGAAAGTGTGGTAAATTGTGAAAAGAAGATAACATTAACCTCCCTGGCGGTATGATTATTTCAGATTTTTGCACCTCAAAGCGGTACAATTATTTTGCATAGAAATTTGGCGTTTTATATTGTAAGTCTGTAATTCTTAGCAATAACACACTTAAATCTGTCCAAACAAGAGTCTAGTAGATATCCCGGGTATGATGAAGATGGAAACACAAAATCATAAATTATAATATAATAAATAAATATAAATAATTATAAAAAATAATAATATAATAATAATAAAATAAATTTCCCCACAATTCACTATCGCTCAATTCTGCAAGTATTCTAAATTGCTATCGCTGTTTTCTAGCTGGTCTAAAGCCACTTTTGATGTAAAGGGACATTTTTTGGTTGCTATGGACAATCTCCAGTTTCCACTCAGAAAGAACAGTATATATAAAATAATACTGCATGCAGGGCACTGGACAAAGCACTGGGGACAAAAGGGATGTGAAATAATTTCATACAGTACTGTAATCTTTAAAATTACAGTACTGTATGTGTTATGAATTTTCACTTTTTTGAATTTGCTGCCAGGCTCCGCCCCTGTGCGTCGCGACGCTCGCAAGGAACGGAGCCCGGCACAGAGAGGCTTTAGGAGGATAACAGAGCCCGCAGACACCGCGGGGGTGGACATCGCAGGATCCTGGGGACAAGGTAAGTATACCGCACCAGGATTGGCCCGGGGTTACTGCTAATGGTGCTGAAATTTAACCCCAGGCCACACTCGGGAATACCGCCAGGGAAGCTACAGTGTTACTAAACGCAGGACCCTGCATTCGCTATATCTGGTCTCCCACAGTATACAGAACATAGAAATGAAATAGTTTTATTAAATATAAACTGCTTTTCTCATCAGCAGTAATGCCCCGTACACACAGTCGGACATTGATGGGACATTCCGACAACAAAATCCATGGATTTTTTGCGACGGATGTTGGCTCAAACTTGTTTTGCATACACACGGTCGCACAAAGTTGTCAGAAAATCCGATCGTTCTGAACGCGGTGATGTAAAACACGTACGTCGGGACTATAAACGGGGCTGTAGCCAATAGCTTTCATCTCTTAATTTATTCTGAGCATGCGTGGCACTTTGTGCGTCGGATTTGTGTACACACGATCGGAATTTCCGACAACGGATTTTGTTGTCGGAAAATTTTATAGCAAGCTCTCAAACTTTGTGTGTCGGAAATTCCGATGGAAAATGTGTGATGGAGCCTGCACACGGTCGGAATTTCTGACAACAAGGTCCTAGCACACATTTTCCAACGGAAAATCCTATCGTGTGTGCAGGGCATTTAGGCAGACTTCTGACTTCTATCAGTGTCTGGTTAAAGCTTGTAGGGGGAGTTTTCATTCTCCCCTGATTATCCTATGAAGCTGCAGAACCCCTGACCATCTGCCTGGACAGTGCTGATTGGCCCTGTGCTAATAACATGCACTCCCCCAAGAAAAAAAGCTCTCTAGCAATACACACAAACCTGAGCATGTGCAGCTTGCCCCAAAACTCTGTTAAATCAGCAGATAGATTGGGGACTGTAGAAGAAGGGGAGGATCAGAGAAGACAGCAATAATCAGCCTTTTTTTTACAGAGGATAAACTCCTTAGGTTCCACAGTGAGTATAACAAGCATGCTTTACTGCATATATATAAACTGATTTTACTGTTGTGGGTTTAGTAATACTTTTAAAAAAACATAAAAAACCCCAAACAAACAGCAACAACTTATACATTTACAGATTTATTGTTTAGATATATCAGGCACTTCCTTTTGGACACTGACTGTGCAATGTTCACACCCCAGTTGTCACTCTCTGCTGCTTTGCAGGAAGCCTGTGTCAAGTTGACGAGGGGTTCTCATTCACTGCTGGCTTTGCCACAATTAAGGAGTTTTCTAATCAGACCTGTTCATACTTCTCTGCACAAAATGACAAATGATGAGCCATCATGTCCCCCTTTTCACCTTTCATTTTACATTACAGGCCATTGATACAGAAGTTCCATTGATAAAACACTGGGATTTATTAATAGATATTCCTTAATAATGGCCTGTAACATATGGACCACTGATTTTTCATTGAGAAGGTGAAATGGGGACATGATGAATCATTATGTTGTTATTTCCCATAGGGAAGAATAAATGTTTTTTTTGTTTGTTTTTTTTTAGACAATAGTAAATAAATAATTAAAAATGTATCACGATCAGTGATCATTATCATATGTGCTGGGATACATTTTAAAAAATTGGATAAAAAATTGTATCAAAAGCATGTTTGGGCCTTTTTCTAATGTTTTTCAACGTTTTTGGTGTATTTTGTTTATATATTTTGGCAACAGGACAATTCAATAGCAACTTGAAAAACTTAGATGGAACACAATTTTTTCTCCATATTGTTTTAGTATATAAGACTTCAAATAACAGTAAAATAAAATACTTATTTACATTTCTCAAGGTGCTTCTTGCTTTCCCTTTTCATACCTGTTGTCTGAAACACCTTAACTAACAAAAAAAAAACAACTTCCTAACAAAAAACACACCTATAATATAAGCTAAAGATGCTCAGGAACAAATGAAATCCCTTTAAAGTCACAAAAACAACATTAGCCACTAAAGCTCTCACGTCTTACATTCTTTTCAATAAAAAGACTTGTTTTATTTTTATGTTTTATAATGTAATTAAAGAAACAAATGATGAAGAAGAGAACAAGAAGAGACAGTCATCTCCTGACAACGTATGGAAGGAAGATGGTGGTGCAGGAGTAGGTGTGCAGCAGCAGGGTGGCAGATTGCAGCAGAACAACACAGGGATTGTTGGGCATGTATGTTTATTGAGGATAACAATGTACAAGGGAATTAAAAAAACAATTAACGGGGGGGGGGGGGGGGGGGGGGAATCAATTTCTCTTTAAATAAGGACACACATGGTGGGTATGGTTTCCAAGGTGGGTATGGTTTTATATTTATGTACTTGCAAGGTTTCTTTAACTTACATCATAAGCAGATCAAAGGCCACACCATTAATCTGTTATTAATGAACCACAGTATTTACCATGTAGCAAAATAACATTGCTACATTGTTATTCCCCTCAACACTGTTGACACTTTTCTGCTAGTGTCATGTATCAATCTAGTATTTTATATGAAGTACACAATTTGCAAGAGCCGCTTCTGATATACTAAAGAAGTCATTGAAATAAAATCGGACAACTTTGCTTATCTCTATTTAACACTTTTCTTATCAAGTGTGTATCCTATAAAAACCATCTGGATAGAAACACATGAAATTCGTTTTGAGGGGTCACTTGCTGAAAAGTAGATTTAATGTTCCAAGGTGGGTATGGTTTTATAAGAACAACAAGGAATAATATACCTAGCTTCAACCCTTGTACATTTACCCATTAGTGTTTGCCACCATTAGTAATCATTTGTTGCCACCCATCAATGTCTGTCAGTATGTGTCCTTCAGTGACTGTGTAAATACCAGTTTTGTGTCTCATTAAGTTTATTAGGATTGACCTTGTGTTAAACACAGGCATTGTGCATTTATACATTCATGGAATGTGGCGAATCCTAATATTCTTCTAATTATAGCAGGAGCTACATTATCTCATATATTATACGGCCGACTGGATATTCCTCAGGTAACAAATAACCCATTTATTTATGTAACTGGGAAATGAATGATAAAGAACAATAAATTAGTTATCTAGGGAAATTCCTTTTCTACATTTGAACAAAGGATGCATTATATTTATACAATGGTGTCATTAGCTAGGATAGTAATAGACAAGAGTTGTGAAAACAAATTAATGTGGGATGACTGGATTAGAATTGAAGGTCACTGTCAATAACATCGGAAATATGTAGGAAGCAGATCATGAAGTCAAATTCATGCATGACCTTAAAAAGAAACTGAACTCTGGAAGCTGTGCCCACTGAACCGACCAAATTTTGTTCCATGTATGGCAGGCTTTACTTTTGTTGTCATTGGGAAGAATGTCAGCCTTACAGACAGCTAAAGAGATCACTGGTCTCAGTGGTTACTTATCCAAAAGATTACAGATGTTCCACTGGCGCCACACCTCTGGCTCTGCCAAGTGAAGTTGGCCCTGGAACTATGTAGGCACCATCAAATGGGATGTCCATTTCCACCTGTTCAAGGAACCCCTAGCAACCTCTGGAGGAAACCTAGGGTTTCACAGACACGTGGCTGATAATGGGTGGTCTAAAGTACCACACTGTGGGATTCACACTGCAGGATAACAATCATGAAACATGAATACCGTGTTAGAAAAAAACAAAAAAACAACACTAGATATCCCAAGGATTATAAGGTAAAATGTCTGCGTTTTGGATAGAATACGGAATGACTGAGCCAGCATCTCAGTCCAGGAGCTAAATGCTGATCTTTCCTAATTCCTGAAAAAAGATGGTGCCATCCTTGATATTGTCAGGTGTAGTACGGTGAATTCTGTGTTACTTATCATGCCTACTCTTAGTATGCATGCACCTAAAATGAAAAAATATATATTTAATCCTAGGTCCATGATAAAGCCCAGTTCCAGGCTCCGTGCTCAGACTCCATTGTCTGTATGTTTTGCTGTTTGTTTTAAATACTTACCTTTTTCATAAGTCCTCAGGCTGGTCACATAACACCACAGGGTCCTCTTCTCCAGGCTGGGTGATCCTAACTGATGCAGAAAGTAACACTGAAGTAAAGACGTTACTACCATCTCTGCTCCATTCCACTGTAAATGAAAGGCACCTCGGTAAAACCATCTTAGTGGGTGTGGTAACGATGCCCTGCACTCACAGTATGCTCTCACTCTTTTGGGTTAAGCAACACTGGACATTATTCAACTTAGAAGATTGAGGACATCTTGTAGTGGAAATGGGGTACAGTGGGGGTCAGTTGCAGACTGAAGTTGTGTGTATTGAGTTTTTATTTACCACTACCCAGGGGGGACCTTTTTAGGAAAAAAGGCAGACATTGCTGACCTTCTGAAAATTGCATTTTGCTTGGTTGTCTCTGACCACAATATATTCTGAGTCACTGATGCAATAAACATAATCATTAGGAAAGCAATACCTCCTGGTTTACATACTTGTTACATGGTAGTGGCCTAGAAAGTACGAAGCCACTAAGCATGATAACCAGGCAACTTGAATTCTCAAAAAGAGTGATGAGTAAATGCAATCTTCATACAGCCTTATTAAAGGCCTCCTTTAGACCCACTGAAAATGGACTCATTACGTCACCAATGTTTTGGTTATCAGATTCTTATAACGTTTAAGGTTTTCAAACCTATGATCTTGTCCTTGGTTCCCTACAACTTTCCCATTCAGACCACATTCAGAGCAATATGGTCAAACAACTTCTGCTGGATTCTTAGTGAGATTAAACTAAAGTTTCATCAACAGGAAGTGATTTTAAGTATGCCTGGGATAAATATAGATTTCTACCCAGACATTATGCCTAGACTTCATAAGAAAAAAAAGGGAAAGTCTTGATGGATTACTTGGTCTTTTTCAGCCACCAATCTTCTAGAGCTGCACGATTCTGGCTAAAATGAGAATCACGATTTTTTTGCTTAGAGGATGGATCAGGATTCTCTCACGATTCTCGCGGCGTAACATCATCTTTCACATTAAAACAAAAAAAAATTGTGCTAATTTTACTGTTTTGGTTTTTTTTTAAATTTATTGAAGTGTATTTTTTCCCAAGAAATTGCATTTGAAAGACCGCTGGGCAAATACAGTGTGACATAAAATATTGCAGCAATTGCCATTTTATTCCCTAGGGTCTCTGCTAAAAAATAAATAAATAAATATATATTTTATATATATAATATATTATAATATAATCTCTAATGTTTGGGGGTTCCAAGTAATTTTTTTTAGCAAAAAATATTGATTTTAACTTAAGAAAGAAGTGTCAGAAAAAGATTTAGACTTTAAGTGGTTAAACTTCCTGCATTTACACATTGTTTAAAAATTGGCAGATTGCCCAGGTTATTTGTTTACACAGAGAAGTTCTATCCCTTTGATCTAAGAAGGAAGTTAGATACAATGTTTCAAGTTCTAAACTTGGCAGACTGCCTGGATGTTTTCTTTTGACAGCTGAGTGAGCAGACAATCTCTCCACATGTTTATATGAAAGAATCTGCAAACTCAGCAGGAGAGATCATCAGGGGAGGTGAATCGAGATCACGATTGTTTAACGATTAATTGTGCAGCTCTACAATCTTCCATGTTTCTAGGTTTCTAACATTCATGCCAATAAAGTAAAACCACATTTTTTTCATCCAGTTGACTTCAGTTTGCTATGCATTACTTTATGTTACAAAACCAGGTCAAAGGAAAGCAGAATGCCTAAGAGCACAAGGGTGTCCTATGTGAATCAATTATTTATCTAGTTTAAACCAATCTGTTATGTTATCCTTTATTTCATTTCCTTGCTAATTTGATTCTGGCATGAAAACTGTAAGCTGCAAATAAGCATAGAAAGTTAATGGTGACCTTGGAAATGTTACATTGCCTTGGGTGCTGCCAGAAGTTAGAGCATGTCATTCTTATGCATTTTTCTACTGGTACATTTTCCAAGCACTCAACTCAATTGCTTCAGTGAAAGCATAGCCTTAAATAAATATTGTAAATGTTTTTAAGGAAGTCTTTAAACCAATCAATTAAAAAATCATATGACCTTGCCAAACTTTATTAAAAGGTCAGTCTACAGGAAACTGTTATTTAATTTTTTGGTTGATGCTGGAGAGTTAAATTATATATACAGTCACTTTTTTGTGTTGAGTAGGTAAGGGGAAGGACTCCTGTGAGGTTTTCATTTGCTGTCTGTGTCTCCACTGGGGAGATTCGCCTTCACTATTTATCCTGGTGACCATTGTCACCAAGGCAAAAAGTGATACAAAATCCAAACTTTACAATTTTCACTAATGTGAGACTAAATCTTACAACAGGGACACCTGTTCCAGCGGCAACTGTCTAAGGCTGGCCATACATTATACAATTTTCTTGTACAATTTTCCTTTAGAGTTTAGATTTTAGATTTTAGAATTTTCCTTTAGATTTACCAAAATCATGTAATATGAGGCCAAACCTAAAAACTTTCCATTTGTATGCAATCAGGCAGGCCCTTGCACTACATAGTTGAAGGCAAATCTAAAGGAAATTTAATTAAAAAAATTGTATAATGTATGTGTAACGTGAGTCACTTTCGGTGGGGGGCTTGTGGAACCCAGCTTACCTTGGAGAGCACTGGAACCAGAGGGGGGACAGCGCAATTACAGTACAGTTCAATACAGAAGGGAGGGACAGGAGGGCCCTGCTCGTAGAGCTTACATTCTAAAGGGAGGGGGTGGTGTTACAAAAGGTAATAGATGCGGGGAATGATTTGATGGGTGTTTGTTAGGTGGGTGTGGGATAGGCTTCCCTGAAAAAGTGAGTTTTCAGGGATCTCCAAAAGGTAGACAGGTTAGGGGCTGATCGGATATACCGGGGCAGGGGATTTCCAGAGGATGGGAGAGGCTCTGGGGAAGTCCTGAAGGCGAGCATGGGAGGAGGTAACAAGGGAGCTAGAAAGCAAGAGGTCCTGGGAGGAGCAGGGGGGGGCAATTTGGGCGATATCTGCAGATGAGGTTGATGATGTAGCTGGGGGCGATGTTGTGGATGGCCTTGTATGTTGTGGTTAGCATTTTGAATTTTATACGGTGGGGTAGGGGAAGCCAGTGAAGGGATTGGCAGAGAGGAGCAGCAGTCATGAATCGGTTAGTGAGGTGTATTAGTCTAGCAGCAACATTCATAATAGACTGAAGAGGGGATAGCCTGCGTAAGGAGAGAGTTGCAGTAGACAAGGCAGGAAATAATCAAGGAGTGAACAAGTTGTTTTATGGTGTCATTAGTCAGGAAGGGTCGAAAATTGCAGGGGTTAAGGCGGCAGGATTTAGCCAGCGCGATTGGATGTGGGGGCTGAAGGAGAGGTCAGAGTCAAGGATTACACCCTGGCATGTGTGGAGGGACCAATGGTTGTGCCGTTGATCTTAATAGTAAAGTCATGGGGGGGGGACCAGGAAGGAAGAAATATAACAAGCTCAGTTTTAGAAAGATTGAGTTTGAGAAAGTGGTGACATCCCTACCGATATGTCATTCAGTAAGTTTGAGATCCGTGAGGAGATCGAGGGGGTGAGTTGAGGAGTTGAAAGATAGATCTGGGTGTTGTCGGCGTAGAGGTGGTATTGGAAGCCATGGGAGGTTATCAACTGGCCCAGGGAAGAGGTAATTATGGGATGGATATTTGTATTTTTGTTCCTTATTGCTGATTGGACAGTTTACCCCGCCCTGAATCCAAGGGAGGGGTCATTATCCCTGAGTGGATATCTGTTGTTACATGTGTTTCAATAAACAGTTCATTTCCAGCTTTGTAACTGAGCTAGTCTCGTCTGTTTTTTTAGTTACCATATTTGGCTGTAAAATCTGATATCTGAAGGTCCAGATTGGAGGAAGCAATGTACTGACGAAAGCACTCAAGCGGAGTGCGATGGGGATCCATTACAGTATGACCAGCTCAAGAGAGGATTTCCCATCACTTGGTAAAGATTTATTACTACTTCCTGTTGCATCTCCTCTGGGACAGGAACTGAATGGAAACTTTCCCAGTGAGAGATAGGCCGCAATGATAAACTGATAGGGGTCCAAAACTTAAGATAAATATTTTGGCTATACGTACACATTAAAACAGAAGGAGTTCTTAGTGGTGGCAAAATTTGGAATTTGGGTGGACTGGACCTTTCATTTTAAACTCATTTAGATGTTTGATCACTTCTGTGTTGCTGTGTGAAGCTATACCTAACTTCTAGCATGTCAACTGGACATGCAGTAGAAGCTTGCAATGCTTTGGGATAATGTAGTAAGGACACAAAATATATGAAGGTATCAGGTGCTGGACTGCTGTTCTTAGATTCTAAAATCATTAGATAAACGTGATATTTAGCACTAATTTCTCTGTATTTAAACAAGACATTTTCATGAAACAAAATTATATTATGATGGCAATAACATATTGTAGCTCATCAAGGATCCACCAGTAGTTGGTTCGCCTGATCAGATGTCTTCTTCATCCCATTCCAAGGCACATGTATTAAAGTTGTGTGTATAGACCAACATAACATGTATGTGTATGTAAACCTTAAATATGAACTTCTCTTACTTGCTCATTTTTGTCTGTCAAATTAGAATTTTCTGATATCTGCTTGATAAAAACCTGTTGATCCTGACAAAAATAAAAAATAAATCATTCAGCTGATAACTTTATCTTATCTTTGCCTCTGTTAATTGTTATCAGCTTTATTCACAGTTCTCCCTGTGAACTATAGAACACCTCTCCTTTGTTATGAAGATAAGTTGATGTGAAGGAGTCATGTTGTCCTAACACATTTCTTGTCCTAGAATGACAATACCACTCCTCCATAGATACAATATTGAGTGGGCAATGTCATACTAGGACAACAGGCAAATCGTGCAATGAATCATTCTAAAAAACGGTGCTAGTATTACAAAGAGCCCTAAGAGGTAGCAGCATGATTTTTAAAAGGACCTTGTATTAAATAAATGGCATTGTATCAACATACCCTTCACAACCCACTCAGTGAGCACAGTAATTGAAATTTCTACAATATGCTTTGGCTTCAATTGTTTTGCTGTGCAGATGATCTAGCTCAGAATTTAGAGAATGCCAAACTTTAACCCATTTCCAATGAGACCATGGTCTTTTGGTCACATGATGACATAATCACATTGACATAATCAATCTCAGCACTTCCTGCCCAGAACTGGAGCACAGATCAAGTCCTCTATAAGCCTTGCAATAATGAACAAAAACGAAAGAAGGGTGAGTAACATATAGCTCCCTGCCCCGAAGGGATTCAGGGTACTCAAAAACAATATCAGGTATCAACAGGAGGACAAACAGAAGTGCAAATCCTATAGCAGCAGGCACACATGAAAGTCCCAAACTAGTTCCCAGGAGCTGTCTGCCACCCAGCTTCCACATGAAACTCTTTTGTGAGGGAGACAAAAGATCCTTCTCCAGACCAGAACTCCCGGATAGTGCTCTCCAACAAAAATCCTTTAGCAAATCTTCTATAGGTCCTCAGTGCAGCAACTACTGAGGCCCAAACTGCAAATCTTCCCTCATACTAGCTAACTTCCAGCAGCCCCATACTAACTGGAACCCTCCATGAAGAGAAAAGAACACTCTGGAGGCCTCCCAAATATGTATCACCCCCTCCCAGGGATTGGTTGAGGTCTGATAAATATTCATTCCCTGGGTGATTGACCCTCCCTACTCTATTTTCTGGAAGCTTCCTCCAGAAACAGACAGGAGCAATCAATCATCCAGCCTAGGAAAGCCTGACCAGACCAAAAGAACAGATCCCTGCTCCACTACAGTGAAGCAAAAGCCTTTAGGCTAACAGAGGCAGAGCATTACAAATATGTCTGGCAGCTCCCTAATACTATTTACAATGGGAAGCCAACAAATGTGTATTTATATGAATTAAGTGGGATATTATTATAGTTATTTTTTTTAATGGGTTATTTATTTACAGATATGCTAATAATGCAAGGTAGACTTTAAAAAGTACGCTTTAATTCAAATATGTAGCCATGGCAAAAACATAATTATCCACTGTGTAAATTTTATGTAATATTTCTTACCTTTTTAATTAAAATCCAGATACTATGCCGAAATGTGTCAAAAACTGCTATTTACTTTTATCACTGTAAGCAGAATGTGTGGAGCCTGCAATGCACTCCACAAGCCCTAATTAAATGTGCTAGGAAATCTACATACATGGATGTATGGCATTTTAACTAAAGGCTTTTGAGGTAGTAGAAAGCTGTTGCTTAAAAAGGGAAAATGCTAGACTTAAAGCCAGTACACACGATCGGATTTTCCGACGGGAAATGTTCGATGTCAAGCTGTTGTCGAGTTTTCCGATCGTGTGTACACAAGTCCGTCGGACAAAAGTCCAAAGTACAAACACGCATGATCGGAAGCAAGGACGAGCCAGAAGTGGTCGGTCTTGTAAACCAGCGTTTGTAATGGAGAATTAACATTCGTGACGTGGCAAATTATAAAATCTCGAAATGCAGCGCACATTCTCTTCTTCTTTATTGGGATAATAATGAAGCTGCTTTGCTGGTGATACTGATGGAATTATTGCAAACACATTTTCCAAGGCTTTTTTTCCTAGTGATATCAAGAATAATATCATTATGCTTTTTTTTTTTCTTTTTTTTTGGGGGGGGGGCAAGTTACCACAACACCATTATCCCGTAGTTTTTAAGATCAAAGATACAGCTATGTTGGTGTCCCTTGTCAATTTTACATTGTATTTTTTAAAATGTAACTGCCTACTCCCAAACTGTCATTTGAAGTAAAACACATAGCCAAGTATTATTCTACACAATTTTTTTTATTGTGCATTACAAAAAGAAAAAAAATAAAATTAGACGTGCTATCTGCCAATAGAACTTAACCAAAAAGTGCATTCTATGCATCCAGAAATATAGAAAATATACCAAATCAAATCATTATTCAACTAAAAAAATGATGTCAAAGCAATAACTCCAAGGCCAATAATAAATAACTTGTTATCTCCTCCGATTTCGCAACGTGGCTGGTTGACGAACGGCCATTTAGAAACAAACTGAATAGCGCAAAATGAAAAGTACGAAATGAAAAGTGTGAAATGAAAAGCGCGAATCAACACTCACCAAACTTCTACTAACATGAAATTAGCAGAACGAGCCCAAAGGGTGGCGCTAAAGGGCTGAAAAACCACGTAGTACGTCTAGTACGTCACTACGTGCGTAATTGTTGGCCAACAATTTTGTGGTGGTGTGTATGCAAGACAAGTCTGGGCCAACGCTCTTCAAACAAAATTCCACGGTTTTGTTGGCCAACAATACGATCGTGTCTACGGGTCTTTAGAGTGGCCATACAAACTTCACACTGATGTTTGAATTGGTCCAGCCTAATGAGAATTGGATGTGTAGTGTGGAATGAATACCCTCTGCTAATGTCAGAGAGAGTTCTGGCTGCAATACAACCCCTTAACGCCCAACTTTCTGATGTGGGAGGAGGAACACATTATAGCACAAAGAAGGCAAACGGCACACTTCTGCTATGTCTGCCACTTACATTGACTATGAAGCATTATTAGGCAAAAAATGATTAGTTAAACCCACAATTTTTATTTTACAGTGCTACCTTTTCATACACTAATGCCCTGTACACATGACCAGTTTTGCCGTCGGAATAAACTCAGAAGGTTTTTACGACGGAGTCCCGACGGAATTCCGCTCAAGCTGTCTTGCATACACACGGTCACACCAAAGTCCAAACGTGGTGACGTACAGCACGTAAGACGGGACTAGAAAACGGAAGTTCAATAGCCAGTAGCCAATAGCTTCCATCTTGTACTTGCTTCAGAGCATGCGTCGTTTTTGGTGCGTCGGAACAGCATACAGACGAGCGGTTTTCCCGATAGGAATTGGTTCCGTCTGAAAAATATAGAACATGTTCTCTATCTAAGTCCGTCTGAATTTTCGACAGAAAAAGTTCGATGGGGCATACACACGGTCGGAATATACGATGAAAAGCTCCCATCGGACTCTTTTTGTTGGAAATTCCGCTCGTGTGTACGGGGCATAACTCCTGCCTGGAGTTTGCATGTTTATCCTGTGCTTGCGTGGGTTTCTCTGGGTGCTCTGGTTTCCTCCTGCACTTCAAAGACATGCTTATAAGTTAACTGCTTGTGGACCAGCCACCACAGTTATAGTGTGGCAGGTTGTCTCCGTTGCGCGAAATCACGTAGCTGTACATGATCTTGCAAGGTTCGGATAGCGGGTGTGCGTGCCACGGGCATGTGTGTGGCCAGCGGCGTGCGTGCCCGCCACGAGCTCTGTGAGTCCGACCGCGGGCCCCACAATCTTCTCATGGAGAGGAAGAATGGGGAAACGCTAATGTAAACAAGCATTTCCCCGTTCTGCCTAGTGACAGGACACTGATCACAGCTCCCTGTAATCAGGAGTGGTGATCAGTGTCGTGTCACACATAGCCCTTCCCCCCCACAGTTAGAATCACTCCCTAGGACACACTTAACCCCTGCAGCGCCACCTAGTGTTAACCCCTTCACTGCTAGTCACATTTACACAGTAATTAGTGCATTTTTAATCGCACTGATCGCTGTATAAATGTGAATGGTCCCAAAATAGCGCCAAAAGTATCCGATCTGTCTGCCATAATGTCGCAGTCATGATAAAAATTGCTGATCGCCACCATTACTAGTAAAAAAAAATAATTATTAATAAAAATGCCATAAAACTTTCCCCTATTTTGTAGACGCTATAACTTTTGCGCAAACCAATCAATAAACGCTTATTGCGATTTTTTTTACCAAAAATATGAAGAAGACTACATATCGGCCTAAACTGAGGAAAAAAAATGTTTTTTTTATATATTTTTGGGGGATATTTATTATAGCAAAAAGTAAAAAATATTGCAATTGTCGCTTTTTTTTGTTTATAGAGCAAAAAATAAAAAACGCAGAGGTGATCAAATACCACCAAAAGAGAGCTCTATTTGTGGGGAAAAAAGGACATCAAGTTTGTTTGGGAGCCACGTCGCACGACCGCACAATTGTCAGTTAAAGCAACGGAGTGCCGAATCACAAAAAGTGCTCTGGTCAGGAAGGGGGCAAATCCTACCGGGGCTGAAGTGGTTAAAGCAGAATTAAAGACTTCCTTTTTTTTTTTTCATTTTGGATAAAGTAAGGGAGGATTATAACCCCTTTCAGATATTTTTTGCCATTGGGGAGATTTACCTTCACTTCCTGTCCCATTGCCAAAACAGAAGGAATGAGAGGAAATACCTACAAATTATGGGAATTCCTTGGAGCCACCCAGGTCATCAGAACTAGTGTCCCCATTGGAAGGTTTCCCCTCTATTACTTTTCTTGGAAAAACCCAAAATTTGTGATTTTCTTTTACTTTCACTTTCAATGATAATGGTAAACAGGACAAATAGAGGCTGAATCTGCCTAATGGAGACACAGACAGCAATAAAAACAAAATAGTTATTCTAATCCATTTCCCCTCTATCCAAAACAAAAACAAAAAAACAAACCTTTTGCCTTTAGTTTTGCTTTAACCGGTACCTGTCTAAATGAGCCCTAGTATTTGTGTGTATGCATGTGAGATAGCGACCTTAGATTGTATGCTCCATGAGGGCAGGGTCTGATGTGAATGTACACTATATATGTAAAGGGATGTGTAAATTAGAAAGAAAAAAATACTAACTTGTTAAAGACGAAGTTCACCTTTTACAAAAACATAAATGCACATGTTTTTGCAGATAAAAAAAAAAGTGCATTTATTTATTTTTTCTCAGGAGCCTGGAGAGCATTGGCCTTTCTGCCAGGCTGCACGATAACTATAGAGGGTTAGATCTAGGCACTCTAAAATGTTAGATAGACATGCAGTAATGTCTGGATGGGCCTTTCTCAACCTTTCAGACACTGAGGAACTCTTGAAATAACTTTCTGGTCTCAGGGAACCCTTGTTAATAATTACTATATCTACAGCTCACTGATTATTAGCATGATCGTCAGTGGGAAGAATGCTCCCTCCATTTGTGGTCAGTTGGAAGAATTCCCCTCCTTACAGTTTTAACCCCCTATTACATATTACAATAGGCTGGGTGGGAGCACCATTATCGTGGGAGGACATCATGTGATCATTGGACACGGTTAATGACAGGACACTGTACTGGCCCACTGCTGGCACCATGTGATCGCTGTGGCCAATCACAGCGGATCATATGACAATTGTACCCAATGAATGGCTTTGTTACATGCCATGCGTACTATTGTGATGAGCTCTGTGATTGGTCACAGTGATAACATGGTACACATAGGGCCAGTCACAGCCCATCGCAGGACATGGATTACTGGAACCATGTCCTGTGGTCTGATGAGACCAAGATAAACTTATTTGGTTCAGATGGTGTCAAGCGTGTGTGGTGCCAACCAAGTGAGGAGTACAAAGACAAGCGTGTCTTGCCTACAGTCAAGCATGGTGGTGGGAGTGTCATGGTCTGGGGCTGCATGAGTGCTGCCAGCACTGGGGAGCTACAATTCATTGAGGGAACCATGAATGGCAACATGTACTGTGATATACTAAAGCAGAGCTTGATCCCCTCCCTTTGGAGACTGGGCCACATGACAGTATTCCAACATGATAACTACCCCAAACACACCTCCAAGATGACCACTGCCTTGCTAAAGAAGCTGAGGGTAAAGGTGATGGACTGACCAAGCATGTCTCCAGACCTAAACCCTATTGAGCATCTGTGGGGCATCTTTAAATGGAAAGTAGAGGAGCGCAAGGTCTCTAACATCCACCAGCTCTGTGATGTCATCATGGAGGAGTGGAAGAGGACTCCAGTGACAACCTGTGAAGCTCTGGTGAACTCCATGCCCAAGAGGGTTAAGGCAGTTCTGGAAAATGATGGTGGTCACACAAAATATTGACACTTTTTGCCCAATTTGGATATTTTCACTTAGGGGTGTACTCACTTTTGTTGCCAGCAGTTTAGACATTAATGGCTGTGTGTTGAGTTATTTTGAGGGGACAGCAAATTTACACTGTTATACAAGCTGTACACTCACTACTTTACATTGTAGCAAAGTGTCATTTCTTCAGTGTTGTCACATGAAAAGATATAAAAAAATATTTACAAAATTGTGAGGGGTGGACTCACTTTTATATACCATTGTTTCTGGACTCTATAACTTTCCTACAGACTAAATAATATACACTGATTTGGGTTATTTTACCAAATAAATGTAGCAGAATACATTTTGGCCCAAATGCATGAAGAAAGATTATTTATTTGCAAAATGTTATAACAGAAACGAAGAAAACAATGTGTTTTTTTTTTCAAAAATGTGAGTTTATTTTTCATTTATTAAGCAAATATTAAAAGTAGTGATTAAATACCACCAAACGAAAGCTCTGCTTATGTGAAAAAAAAAAAAATGATAACAATTTCATATGGGTACAGTGTTGAATGCCTGTGCAATTGTCATTCAAAGTGTGACAGCGCTGAAAGCTGAAAATTGGACTGGGCAGGAAGGGGGGTAAAAGTGTTCGGTACTGAAACGGTTAAAGATCATCAGTGCCATTTGTTGCTCATAGCAACCTCCAGAGGAACCCCAGTTGAGTAAAGCAGATCTAGATGATTTAACCAAAACAGATAGACAGCATTGAATTTATTGAATAATCAGAGTCAGTGCAAGGATAGGCACAAATTCCCTCTTTACAATATTCAGGTGATGACCATTAGAATAAAGCCTAAAATGATAAAAGACAAACTATTTTATCCTTCAAATGCCTCTCTTCACAGCATGCAGCCAAACAAGACATAAACCCAAAGCTGCATAATGCTTAACTGACTGCTGTGAACAGTGAGACAGGACAAGAGGATTAAATAATAGCTTGGGTAAAGCTACTCTTATGCCCTAGAGGCCTTGAAGCACTGTTTGTGGATGAGCATAAGGATGCATAGCCATATCCAGGTTCTTCCTACCAAATAATGCTTTCTGAATACAATACCAGAAACAGCCTTTAATGTATGCATGGTACTGTATGACTCTCCATCATCTACAGTAACTATATATTTCAGCATACCTGCCAGCCAATGGGCAAGAATACCCTTGATAGTTGCTAAACAATAGGTTTACAACTACACCCTCTAAATAAAAAAAACACTTGATCCTAGGGGCAGTGTCTGTATGTCTCATCGCTGTTTAAAAGCAGTGCCAAGTCTCAGTGACTCCTGTGGTTCTTCCCCTTACCCTCCCGACTAGTGCTAGAACCAATGGTCTGGCCCCAAGAAGTATCTGATTGTTTCAGCTCCTGGTCTTCAGATACTTCTGCAAATCGCTCCATAACACAGAAGCAATGTAAATACAATGGGGTTGATTTACTAAAGCTGGAGAGTGCAAAATCTGGTGCAGCTGTGCATGGTAGCCAATCAGTTTCTAACTTCAGCTTGCTTTAACAAAAAACTGGAAGCTGATTGGTTTTTATGCAGAGCTGCACCAGATTTTGATCTCTCCAGTTTTAGTAAATCAACCCCACTATGTTCCGATAGAGTAGGAGGGGGGTAGACCCTCTGTTATGTCTTTATTTAGGTCTGTGGCCTTGTTCACCTCTCTACTGGTGCCCATTGTTATTGAGAACAAAAGTAAGGGGTAATCCAACATTTTGGAGTTGTGCTCAGAACAAGAGCTGAGAGGATATCTTCCATTGGGGATGCCTGTTTTACAAAGAGGAGAATTCCTCTCACCTTGGTAAATTTCCTCGACCTTCATGTTGCATCTCTGGGACAGAAAGTCAAGGAATATTAGGATGAACTTCCTGACCTGTTATACACCAGTACATCATATGTGAAAAACTGTAATCTCTGGTCAATACAACATTGGCATTTCAATCAGGCCCAGATTTTAAAAGACAGGACTATGGAAACTAGTTATCCAGGCTTATTTAATAAAACTAAAATATATAAAGTTGGACAAATTGCAGAACTGCATAATAAGCGGTCACCTGTATCATGTTCAGGCATCCCCTTGAAGCCCTCAGACCTAGCCAATTAGAGGCTAGGTCTGAGGCAGAATTTAATTAGGAAAATCCTATTACTTAAAAGCATCTTCAAGGCATTTGTTGGCCTTATTGGCCAAAAGAAAAGTGTGGGAGGGTGTAGGTAAGTTCACAACAGAAACAGAATGTCCATCTGGGAGCTTTCTGGGCTCTCAGAGATCAGTCATGTTGTCAATTTAGCATATGCGTATGAAAAACTGATGCCCGTTCTATTAGATTACTGAAAGAGAAATGTTGACTGGTAGCTAGAGATAAATGCACAATGCATTTGAATTTTTTTTTAAAAGTACAGTTGTGATTTAGACAAGAATCTTCTTACGAAATGTTTGGTTCTAGGTTCTAGCTAGAGGATATGGTGATTTGTTTAAAAAAATCAGATGCATTACATAAAGTAGCACAGGGACCTGGTTCTTAAGTAAGGTATTTAATGGAAATTAAAAGTTTTCTTTTTATTTTATTTTTTATTATTTCACTAGCATGCTAATGAGAGATGAGAAAAGAACCAGTGAATGCAAACTTTAGGTTTGCAGGTTAAGCTTTAAGATCCATTGTTTCAACAAATGTACACATAATACATACATGACAATGAGAAGACTAAAGCCTGGTACACATTATCTGTTTTTTTTTTTTTTTTCCGTTCGATCCAGCTGAATTAATAATAACAAAAACTGAGAAGCTTCTTGTACTAACTATCCAATGTTAGTACAGCGATCTCCCTGCTGTGCTATTGCGTTCTGATATTGGGATTGACCCCCGACCCCTACTAGAACACTAGGTCTGCGTTCTCAGTCATTGGCTGCCAGCTCTGATCAGATGCCTGTTTTCCAGCATGCCTGTTCAACAGAAGCCGGCCCATGTGTACCAGGCTTAATGGAAAGAAACCTTTTAAGCAAACCTATCAGGAAAGAGATACAGGTGCTGCAATTGCTGCCCTCTTTTAGAAAATGGTAATTGTCTATTGTCACACTCAACAATTGTGCAGACAGTGAAGGCAATACTCCTGACTTAGGTCTAGGTTAGTGATTCTCAAAGTGCTAAAGTTTTTTTTTTCCACTTTTGACAGGAAAGGAGAGATCTCTGGACTTGTTTACCATTAAGGATGTATACATCATCCAAGCAAGTGATCCGCAGCTATTCAGAGCAGCAATGGGACAATAGTGAGCAGCAAATCCTTAATTAGGATAATTAAGATCAATATGACCATTGCTCCTTCTCAGCATGTTAGCATGACTTCTGTACAAATCTAAATCATGAACTAATAGGAGAAGGCATAGACATAGCCAGTAGCAGACAAAGTCAGCAAGGGTCCCCTGTACACAAATGATATTTGGGCCTATTAATAATATTGTAATGACAAGTAACTTAAACAGTACATTATGGTTCACTGAATTGTGAGCTGTAATGATCTTTGAAAAATAAGTAATTTTAAGCAAATACTCTGAACAAAAAATTATACTTATGTTTGCAAATTGTACATTTTTGGGAGAAAATTATGATGAGATAAAATAGGAATTGGAGTAAAAATAACTCATCCATCTTAGTGACTTGACCCTAATATGTCACTGTCACAAATCACTGTACTGTAACAGCACATTATACTGCATAATGCCATTACAGCAAATTGCGTAAATTACACTGTAATACCAAATTAGAGCAACTACATGTGATATCACCTAGCAAGAATCTACAAACTAGAAGAGAACATTGTATCTTCTGTGAGGACAGAGACTGTGATAACACATTATATTATCCAGCAGAAACATATTATGCTGCAAAAGCTGTTTATAATAAAATAATCAGCATTCAGCTCCCACTACCCCTTCTAATATGGTGCCCCCAAATTCTGCCACCATCAGACCCCTCCCCCCTGAGTTTATCTCAAATTCATTCATCAAATTTATACTCCTCCCTAAAAAAGCCCCCTTGATACACTGGTGTTCAGTGGGGGGTATCATTTTACTGACCACCAATGTAATGGGAACATTTACACTGGCTCCCAATGTAAAGGTGGCATTTAAACTAGCTATGTATGTAATAGGGGCATTTATACTGCCCACCAATTTAACAGGGGCATTTACTTTCACCACCATTATATTGGGGGCATAGGCGTGTGCACAGGGTGTGCGGGATGTGCCTGGGCACACCCTAATCTCTGGTCCCGCTACACCTGGACTATCCTGTCCAGTTCTGGGCACCAGTCCTCAGGAAGGATGTACTGGAAATGGAGCGAGTACAAAGAAGGGCAACAAAGCTAATAAAGGGTCTGGAGGACATTAGTTATGAGGAAAGGTTGCGAGCACTGAACTTATTCTCTCTGGAGAAGAGACGCTTGATAGAGGATATGATTTCAATTTACAAATACTGTACTGGTGACCCCACAATAGGGGTAAAACTTTTTCATAGAAGGGAGTTTAACAAGACACGTGGCCACTCATTAAAATTAGAAGAAAAGAGGCTTAACCTTAAACTGCGTAGAGGGTTCTTTACTGTAAAGCGGCAAGGATGTGGATTTCCCTTCCACAGGCGGTGGTCTCAGTGGGGGGGGGGGGGGCATCGATATGTTGTTTTCCAGGGCCATATATATGTAAACACACACACATGTGTTTTTGCATACATGTGTTCATGCAATAGGCTGCACACACCTTTGATTGGGGGCCTGGTGCTCAGTGTAAATTCCCCTATTACATTGATGGTCAGTGTAAATTCCCCTATTACATTGATGGTCAGTGTAAATTTCCCTATTACATTGATGGTCAGTGTAAATTCCCCTATTACATTGATGGTCAGTGTAAATTCCCCTATTACATTGATGGTCAGTGTAAATTCCCCTGTTACAGTGGTGATCTGTATTCATTTTTTCACCCTCTTATTGGTTGGCGTAAATGTCATTACATTTGTGTTCAGCCTGAATATATTGCAGCTTACCAGTCCTTAAATGTAGTGGCTGCATTTTTTTCCCCTTAAATAATACCTAAAGGCAAAACTTTTTTTTTTAGTTTTGGATAGAGTGGAGGAATTAGAACACTTGTCGGTTTTTATTGCTGTCTGTGGCCCTGTTAAGGAGATTCACCCTCTCTATTTTTCCTGTTTACCATTGTCATTGAAAGTGAAAGTAAAAGAAAATCCCAAATTTTAGTTTTCCCCCAAAACAGTAATAGAGGGGAAATCTTCCAATGGGGACACTAGTTCAAGGAATTATCTTATTTTGCAGAGATTTGCTTTCACTTCCTGTTTGTCTATAGGGCAGGAAGTGAAGGGGAATCTCCACAACGGGATACAAATGGCGAAAAAAAAATCTGACAGGGGTTATAACCCTCACTTTCTCTATCCAAAATGAAAAATAAAATGTTTTCCTATAGTTCTACTTTAACTTTCCCCTGCTGATTCTGTGTATACTACAATTCCTTTACTTTCAGGTCTATGTTTTTTTTCTCTACTAAATCTATGGAGCAGTCACGGTTTTCACACAGGCTGGACTCTGTTCTGACTTTGTCTGCCTTTGTCCATCACCTCCATATGGTGGATTGATGGGACTTGTAGTTTACACAAAAATGATAAGGTGCTTTGTTTTTTTTTTTATTTCTATCTCACAGTAAATGACAAGGACACTGCATTTCTGGCAAGATCTAATGTCTGTACTTCTGAAAATGTTCTTGGCCTGAAAAATGAAAAATAATGCAGCCACCATATCTAAGAACTAGTTAACTGGTAAACTGTTTTGTGTTTAGATATGCTTTAAGTGACTGCTAACCTTCTGGGAGAGTCTAAAACATTACGCAATTGTTGCAGTTAGAGTGTCCCAAAATATAACAACCTTGCTATGATGTTAGATTCAAATACGCCTGCACATAACTGACAAATTCCCAAGTATTAATAAATAATGACTTTCAGTCATAGTATGCTATTCATACTCAATAATGATCCTTACAAACCCAACAATATATAATATATATTCATACTCAATAATGATCCTTACAAACCCAACAATATATAATTCCATAATTAAAAAATAAAACTTTTAGATATGCTAGCTTAATATTGCAAGGTTACCTGGCTTGAACTGGAAACACCCCTTCCAAAAAGATACAGAATAGGACATTAGTAGTGCAGAAAGAGGTGGTAACGATAATTAAGAATTTACATAAATTTTCTAAATCCAAAACTTCTTTTTTTAGTGTTGACTAGAAAAGGGAATAATTAGGGCTGGGGTCACACTGCTGCGATTCAATTTTGATCCGACTTTTAGCGTGATTATGTAGTGAAAATTCAATGTCACTTTGATGCTGCTTTGAAGTCATTTGCATATTCTATGGAGCCAAAATCGCGCTCGAATCACACCAAAGTAGTACAGGAAACGTTTACAAATTTGCGCTATGCTGAGTTGCATTGATGTGAACAGGCACCATTGAAAACAATGTGATTTCAAGTGTCATGCGATTCTGTGTGACTTAAGTCACATTTGAAATTGCACTAGTGAGAACAGAGCCTGAAATTTGAATTTATTTTTCTGCGGTCTATGTTCCACTGGAGAGATTTCCCTTCACTTCCTGTCCCATAGACACAACAGGAAATCTCTCAAAAGCTCTCGTTTAAAAAAAAAAATATCTCTTAAAAAAACTTGCCATGCCTCTTACTAAATACTTTGGAATGCCTACTTTTTGCAAAAAGGGGGTAATTTGGGGGATATTTGTACTGTCTCAAGATATGAGATAGGCCATCAGGATTGATCGATTTTTGTATCCCTCTCTCTCTCTCTCTCTCTCTCTCTCTCTCTCTCTCTCTCTCTCTCTCTCTCTCTCTCTCTCTCTCTCTCTCTCTCTCTCTCTATATTTACAGTGGGGACGGAAAGTATTCAGGCCCCCTTAAATGTTTCACTCTTTGTTATATTGCAGCCATTTGCTAAAATAATTTAAGTTCTTTTTTTTTCCTCATTAATGTACACACAGCACCCCATATTGACAGAAAAACACAGAATTGTTGACATTTTTGCAGATTTATTAAAAAAGAAAAACTGAAATATCACATGGTCCTAAGTATTCAGACCCTTTGCTCGGTATTTAGTAGAAGCACCCTTTTGATCTAATACAGCCATGAGTCTTTTTGGGAAAGATGGAACAAGTTTTTCACACCTGGATTTGGGGATCCTCTGCCATTCCTCCTTACAGATCCTATCCAGTTCTGTCAGGTTGGATGGTAAACGTTGGTGGACAGCCATTTTTAGGTCTCTCCAGAGATGCTCAATTGGGTTTGAGTTAGGGCTCTGCCCGGACCATTCAAGAACAGTCATGGAGTTGTTGTGAAGCCACTCCTTCGTTATTTTAACTGTGTGCTTAGGGTAGTTTTCTTGTTGGAAGGTAAACCTTCGGCCCAGTCTGAAGTCCTGAGCACTCTTGAGAAGGTTTTCGTCCAGGATATCCCTGTACTTCGCATTCATCTTTCCCTCGATTGCAACCAGTCGTCCTGTCCCTGCAGCTGAAAAACACCCCCACAGTATGATGCTGCCACCACCATGCTTTACTTTTGGGACTGTATTGGACAGGTGATGAGCAGTGCCTAGTTTTCTCCACACATACCGCTTAGAATTAAGGCCAAAAAGTTCTATCTTGGTCTCATCAGACCAGAGAATCTTATTTCTCACCATCTTCAGGTGTTTTTTAGCAAACTCCATGCAGGCTTTCATGTGTCTTGCACTGAGGAGAGGCTTCCATCGGGCCACTCTGCCATAGAGCCCCGACTGGTGGAGGGTTGACTTTCTACAACTTTCTCCCATCTCCTGACTGCATCTCTGAAACTCAGCCACAGTGATCTTTGGGTTCTTCTTTACCTCTCTCACCAAGGCTCTTCTCCCCCGATATCTGAGTTTGGCCGAATGGCCAGCTCTAGGAAGGGTTCTGGTCGTCCAAAACGTCTTCCATTTAAGGATTATGGAGGCCACTGTGCTCTTAGGAACCTTAAGTGCAGCAGAAATTGTTTTGTATCCTTGGCCAGATCTGTGCCTTGCCACAATTCTGTCTCTGAGCTCTTCAGGCAGTTCCTTTGACCTCGTGATTCTCATTTGCTCTGACATGCACTGTGAGCTGTAAGGTCTTATATAGACAGGTGTGTGGCTTTCCTAATCAAGTTCAATCAATATAATCAAACACAGCTGGACTCAAATGAAGGTGTAGAACCATCTCAAGGATGATCAGAAGAAATGGACAGCACCTGAGTTAAATATATGAGTGTCACAGCAAAGGGTCTGAATACTTAGGACCATGTGATATTTCAGTTTTTCTTTTTTAATAAAACTGCAGAAATGTCAACAATTCTGTGTTTTTCTGTCAATATGGGGTGCTGTGTGTACATTAATGAGGAAAAAAAATGAACTTAAATGATTTTAGCAAATGGCTGCAATATAACAAAGAGTGAAAAATTTAAGGGGGTCTGAATACTTTCCGTCCCCACTGTATATATACATATTTGTATAAATATATATACATATATATATTGATAGATAGATAGATAGATAGATAGATAGATAGATAGATAGATAGATAGATAGATAGATAGATAGATAGATAGATAGATAGATAGATAGATAGATAGATAGATAGATAGATAGATAGATAGATAGATAGATAGAACTTTCAAAGTGGTTAACTGACAATTGCTCAGTCATTCATTCAAATTCAATTTATATCATTTGTTCACAATACAGCTTTCTTTTGGTGGTATTTAATCACCACTGGGTTTTTTATTTTTTGCTATATAAACGAAAAAATTCAGAAAAAAAACCAAAAAAAACAAGTTTCTGTTCTAAAATTTTGCAAACAGATTTCTTTCTTCATAAATTTAAGCCAAAATGTAGTCTGCTACCTTTCTTTGATAAAAAAAAATAATCCAAATCAGTGTATATTATTTTGTTTGTGTGAAAGTTATTGAGTCTACAAACTATAGTATATATATTTGAAAACTGATAAGTCCTGATGTACTGACAGCTCATTTCTTGAGAGTAGATATTTCTACATTATTTTTGCAATAAGAGTATAATCTCATGCTCATGCAATTGAAAACCCAATGTATGGTACAGCCCTATTTCTGAAAAAAAAAAAGATATACCTGTTTTAGCATTTAAAGCTGAACTCCAGACAAACAGCTAAATACACACATGAGATACATATGTGAGAGCTGTTTTACCTGCCAAAAGATTTCAATTTCTGTATATCCAGTGCTAAAATTTACAAAATTCTACCCTTAGCCCTAACTAGCTGTAGACCTGATCTTTATCTGCGGTGGTTTCCCTTTCACTCACAGGCCTCCCCCCCATCCTTCGATTGGACAGTGAAAGGAGAAGCAGCGCACTGAGGAGTTCATCTGTGCTATCTCCTCCTATCAGTATGCCCTGCAGCATATGTGATTGGCTCCTTGTGCTGATCCCACCACTCCCCGCCCCCCGAGCTCAACTGTACAGACTGCAAGAGACCAATACTAAGTCAAATACAGGTGCTGCTTGCATATAAAAATACATTTAATGATGTATTAATGATATCAGAGCTGCATTAATTTATGCCTTTTATATCTGCCAGGAGTTCAGCTTTAACATACATGATGGAACACTTGTACATGACATGACAACAGGAGAAAATAACTGTGGATTTATATGTTTTAATTCCCTATGTATGGTGAGGTTATGCTTATTGTATGCCTGGAAAAAAATTGTTAATGTACAAGAAGATTTAGAAGGTCACAGCGATAAACCACTTTTATAAAGTGTGCCCCTGGGTAAATTTTGTAAAACTTTAAGAAGATTAAATCAATACAATAAACACTAAATACAATATAATAAATATCAAAACAATAAACAGCTTATATCACTTATAGAGGATGCAGCTCTAAGAGAAAGTGATTTGCATAAAAAGTAATGTGATACGAACCTTTTGTAAAATATATATATAATGAATATATAGATTGTTGGTGGTGTACATGACTTTTAACCAAACATAAAAATTTTAAAGCAAGCTATTAGTAAAGGATTATAGGAAAAAAGATACTTACTTTCAAAATCTCTCTCATCTCCAGGACTTAATCCACTAGGGGAGACGGAAGAGGCCGCAGTAGACTTGGTGAAGATACCACTAATGAACTTCAGCATCTTCCTGTCCCTAGCTGCAGATGACTTGGCCTTGTCCCCAGTAGGAGATGCTCCCTCCTTCCCTAGTTTCTTCAAATCTTCAGGTAGTAGGTCTAGGTCACTGTTGTCCACTGTCCTACTTTTTCCCTTTCTAAATGCTTTTGGGTCACATGAGGATGGAGACAACAGGTTTTTTCCACCCCCAGAAAGTTTTGGAGTCTCTGCTCTTGGGCTGCTTTTTGTGGAGGACTTTGAACGACTTTTACTTCCTTCATTTTCAGGCCAGGACAATCGGTTGGAACCACTTTTTTGGCTTTGACTTTTTTCACGGGGCTCAGATTTTTCCACTTGACTTTTAGAGGCCTTGGTGAGTTTGAGAATTCTACTCCCTTTTTCTTTAGATGGTGTTAATAGAACAGGAGTTATCTTTACTTGCTCAGGAGGCCCAGACAATCCTGTTAATCCTATTATTGGAGTACCTGGAGCTTTGGTCTTGCTATCCACTTGGGAGTTGTTCTTCTGAGATTCTCCAGACCTGTCTGGACTGATTAAGAGGGACACAGTCACTGGTGCTTCACGATATGGTGTTCCAGGTTGACAGGGTACAGGCAGAAGTGGACTGGATGGAGAGCTAAAGGAATATCTGGGCCCAGAAAAAAAAGTAGGACTTGAATGCTGCCGAGGGCTTCCGCTAAGCCGATTAGGAGAATTTTGAAGAAAGTAGTCAGAGGTGACACTAGTACTGATCCACATAGCATTCTGCCTGTGAAACAATCTTTCATGACGCTTACTCTTTCCAGGATCGTCACTGTCTGGGGTGAGATCTTCCTCCTCACCATGCAAAGAGGTGGATACATCACCACAGGGTGAAACGGACACGACAAGCGTAGATTCTCTAGTCTTTTGTGTGGCTGATGTTAGCTTACTGGGGCTTGAAGTTTTGTTTTCTATCAAGGTAACGGGCCTATCACTAGTTGCTTTGCCACCTGAAGATTTAGTCCCAATATTCTGTGCTCTGGCTCCTGGATATGTCCCTGTGCCAGTCACTGGAGCTTTTGTAGTAGATGAAGGTTTATTTCTAGGGGCTGGTGTTGGTACCGTGTCACAAGATAAAGTCACTGGTTTAGTAATAATACTTGGGGCTTTAACTGGTGTGACAGTTGTTGCTCCAGTAGGTACAGTTTTGGATGCTGTAACAGGTGGTTTTGCTCCAGGGTATGTGCCAGTATCTCCACTTTTTGTTGCTTTGCTTCCTGTAGACTCTTCGCTACCTGCCCCTGCAGTTGTTGTCTTAGCTCCTCTTGCAGCAGTTCTCGCAGCAATTATTTTGGCCTCACTAGGCTTTGCAGCAATTACAGGGGCTCCTCCAGATCGGGATGCAGAAAACAATGCTGATGCAGTGCGGGCAGCACTTATTGGAGGAGCTGTAACACGGGGTATGCTGGATGACACTACACATGGTTTGTCAATATTTTCAGAAACTTTGTTAGGCTTCTCCGTAGAAACTGGTAAAGCACTTGAGTGTGGTGGCGAGTCAGATGATACAGCTGGTACCTTTATTGCCTTTAAACTGCGACGGGTAATTCTAGATTCAGTAACTGGTTTCTCAGGGCTGACACCCTCAGTGATTCTGGCACCAGACACTGGTGTTAAAGGACTGCATATTAAATCCCTGGACACATCAGTATCCAGTGCTGGTCTTCTGATGAGAGATCCTCGAATTACCCGCACTTCTCCAAAGCGAAATTCCCTTTGACTAAATGGCACTGGAGCACTAGCTGTTCTGTTGTCTTTCATTGCTGGTGCTGGAGCTCCTGAAGATTTGGTGTTTTGCACAGAAGGGTCTCCACTGCTTGGTGCACCTGTGCGATTGTATCCCTGTACTGAAGCTGCATTACTTGCTGTGTGAGAACTCTTTTGATCCTGTTTTTGAGTTGTAGCACTTGATGACCCTGTGTCCTTATCAGTTGGTGCTGGTACTGGAATACTAGATGCCATAGTATTACTCTTTACCTCTTTGGGGATTGAAGGTTGAGATTTCCCAGTGGCTCCCGATGTTTCAGTTGCTAATGGCATTGGTTTCTTTGTTGTACATTCTGCACTGGCAACTGTACTAGAGCAAACTTCTTGAGGCGAGTGACTCATAATACTTGATGTCTCAGGGGTCGTTGCTGTTTCTATTGTAGTGCCATTGATATTAGCTGAAGCATTTCCTTCTCCCGGTAGTGTAGAAGATGTATCGCTTTTGTGTTTGGCCCCCATTTCCAAACCTGTGGAACTGGCAATTCCTGTGGCCTTCTCTTTAAGCACCGTAGCAGTGCTATGTGCACATTCTGCTTGCTTTGGAACCAATGTTTCAGCTTCAGATGGGACAGATTTTGAAGGAACTGGTGGTGGTGCATTGTTAGTACCTGAAGTCACCTTTGCTGTAACACCTGTCTCCACGCTGCTGTTAATCACAGGTAAATTGGCTTCTGTGGTGGACCTTTCTTTTCCTCCACTCACCCCGGAACCAGAAGAGGGCCCTCCCCATGCCCAGACATCAGAAAATTCCCTATCCAGAGATAGGCAATGGGCCAATCCAGGGGTGCTTCCAAGAGAGGGGGTGTCATGTCTTCGGTATACTTCAGTGCTCTCTGATTTTTTGTCCTCTCCTACAGCCTCTAATTTGACTAGGGTCAATGAGATGTGGTAGGTGGTCCTGCGCTGAAGGGTGGCTCCTCTGCTCATGGGTCCCCTGAGTGAGCAGCTTGCAAGGATAGCACGGTCTGCAGAATAGTCTGCCTGATGAAAGACGGTGCTGGTCTAAAATCAGCTCAGCATATCCATCATCTGATGAACCACCTCCTCTCCACACAGGTGTCCCCACAACATATATCCGATGTACTGACAGAAAGCACACACCCAGAAATGACAGCAACCGGCTATCTGCAAATAATGCACAGCAACAGAGGGAGACAGCAACCGTTCAGAGGTGAGACCTCATTGTTAAAAAGCATCACTGCACTGGCTCAGTACTGCATAAGGCACTGATGCTGCTGCTTCCGAGAGCTCCTTTGTAATTCAGTCCCATTGTTTTCCAGGTGAAATGTTAGGTGGCCAGGTGACACCATAATCTTCTGTGTCCTCCACAAGAACAAGATGCTTGCAGTTTCTTCAATGCAGCAGCAGTCCCTGAATTACATGCAGGTTACAGTGATTGGAGACAGGCTTGTCACAGATATCCATTCACAGAGACACAGCCAGCTATTCTTCTGCCTCCTCCAGCGTTCGAGCTGCCGTTTAAAACGAGCACTTCAATTTTGCATCTCATAGGAAGAGTTTGTAAAGGAGGGGGCTAGGAAGTGGTGTAATCGCAGAATAATATGCCACCCAAGCGTGTTATAAAGACTAGCAGGACTCACTATTCATGGTATAGGAATAGGAGGAGCTGTGATTGCTGCTTGTTACACCCACACCAGAACCTGGGTCCTCAGGATTGTGTGATTTATAGATCAGCATTTCAGCTTATTATAAAAAATGGAGGAAGTACATTTTCAGATCATTTTTAATACTTTCTGTCATTTTAATTCAATTAAAATTGTAATTCATTAATTGGTTTGAAAACGAATTTGAGAATATATCAGCCTAATCCCACCCTCCATTCAGTCATATTGCTATTACTCAAAGCAAATCTTTTGTAGGACTACAGAACCCAACATTTCCCCATCTGCTAGTGGCTGCAGCACTACATGTCCCTGCAAGCCCAGACAGTTAGCATCGCAAAGATCATGATAACCATTCGATTATTTTAAAACAAAAGATTTAAAGCTAAATAGAACTTTCGGAATTTTTTTAGGCTCCATCAGCACCTATGCAGGTGTGACATTGCACGTGCATTTTTGCGCCTTGCGTTTGGGGCAGTCCATTAATTTTAGTAAGCTGCCCTATGCGTGAAAATCGCACGAAAGAAGTGCAAGCACCTTTTTTAAATTTGCGTTGCACCAAAATGCATGATATTTTGATGTGTTTTGGAGTGCGAAACCACATGCACATTAGCAAGGTGCGATAGGGTGCTATTAAGACTTAAAAGGTATGGTTTTTTTTGTGTATTGTGGGAATGCCTGCCTGCATTTTGCCTGCATTGCACAAATGTGAACCTAGCCTAAGAGGCTTAATTAACTAAATTAACAGTTGTAATCAGCCTAAAGTGATTCTAAACCTTAAAGTAAAAAACAAAAAAACAAACGTGTCATACTTACATGCTCTGTACAATGGTTTTGCACAGAGCAGTCCTTATCCTTCTCTTCTGGTGTACGCCACAGGCGCTCCTGGCCAGGGCGGCGACAAGGGGTGGGCAGGAGAGGCGGCTGACCTGGGCACTATGGTATCATGGAGGGGGGGCACCATAAGGAGATTGAGGGGGAGGGTATTTGTGTTGTGAGAGGGAATTTGGGGGTAAGAATCCTTCTAGGAGGGGAAATGGGGAGGGTGAGGGTGCTAGGAGTAATGATTCAGGGGGGTTGTGTTGGGGGGGGTGTTGGAATAGGATTTGTGCTGGGTGGGAATATATGGGGGTTTGTGCTAGAAGAGGTGATATGGTAGAGGGGGGAAGGGGATTTGTGCTTGAAGGAGAGCATTTTTTTTTCGGGGGGGGGGGGGGGATTGTGCTAGTAGGGGCAATTGGGGGATATTCATGCTAGGAGGGGGATGTGGAGTAGGGGAAGGAGAGGATGTGTACTTGGAGGGGAAATTTGGGGAATGGGGGGGGGGGAATGTGTGCTGTGGGGATTTGGGGGATGGAGGGGGCATTTCAGCAGGGGGGATTTATGCTTAGGGGTAAGCATGCAGATTAGTACCCAGTTTTCGGGGGGGGGGGGGGTTCTGACACATAATGCTCATACACCTGGGGGGAGGGGGGTGGTGGCAGTTTATCATGTTCGCCTTGGGTTCTAGGTGACCTTGTCCTAAAACTGCTCCTGGCTTTCAAGTCCCCCACTCAGCAAGCCACTTCCTAAAGGGGGATACTCATGCAGGCTCACTACTGAGACCCACTGTGTGTGTCTGTGACCCACCCCTCGCTCCGTCGTCATAGGATTTGAATGACAGCAGCAGGAGCCAATGGCTCCCCCTGCTATCAATCTGCCCTTTGAGGAGGGGGAGCACAGAGAGGTTGGCTCAGTCCCACCCCCAACTCCCTCCTCACTGGCTGTGATTGGCAGCAGTGAGAGCCAAACGCTCGCTCCCTCATCATAGGATTTAATTGACAGCAATGGCTCCAGCTGCTGTATCTCAGCCAATCAGGAGTCCTGGGAGAGTCGCTGCTGTCTGCACAGAACTAAATCGAGATCGGGCTCAGGTAAATATAAGAGGGGTCTGGGCAGGAATCCTGGTTACAGAAGGATTTTCTTACCTTAATGCAGAGAATGAATTAAAACAGTTGGCTGAATGTTTTTTATCATCATGCATTCTATGCATGAAGGTGAAAACCCTTCAGTGTGCAGCTCCCCCCGCTAATACTTACCTGAGCCCGATCCCCATCCAGCAATGTCCACGAGAGCAGAGGCTCTTCCAGGACTCTCTTTCCTGATTGGCTTAGATATAGCAGTGGGAGGCATTGGCACAATCACAGCCAGGGAGGAGGGGGCGTGACTGAGCATGCATGAGTGTCCCCAGAGCAAACAGCTTGCTCTAGGGGCACTCTGCAAAAGGGAGAAGGCATAAGCACTGGCAGGGGACCCTTGAGGAGAGGATCATGGCTGCTCTGTGCAAAACTATTGCACAGAGCACGTAAGTATGATGTGTTTATTATTGTAAAGAAAAAAAAACAAGGCTTTAGACCACTGTAAAAAAAACTAGTGTTTGTTAACCCCCCCCCCCCCCCAAAAAAAAATGGATCCTGTTTCCTTAAAGCATGTTCTACAGCACAGTGCTTCTGCTTTGTCATGTGACCCCCTGTATCACCTGAAACACCTGTCAGATCCTGCCCGTTTCTACCCTCCCCTCTGTAAGCTGACCACGATATATCAGGGCTGCCGAGCCCTGACACCGTCGTCAGAGTATGCGCCTTCATCTGCACATATCTGCAGGTCTCCCTGTGTCTCCCTCTGTCCTCCTCTTCCCTCCCCTACCTGCCTGTCAGCTCTCACTAGCAATGCCCTGCTCCTCTCCCCACTGCTTCAAAACTAACTTTATTTATAAAGCACAGGCACTAGGATACAGGTTTTTATGTGACAGAGGGGATCTAATGATCAGATAGTGGCATAACAATTACTTTAAGGATTTAGAACTGCTTTATTACTTCCATGAAAACAAGTTGTTCAATGCCGTACAGTTTGTTTTCTTTCTAAAGTAGATACAGCCTGAGTAGACAGGTCTTTCCCCTTCCAGAAGCTGCAGAGTTTTGCTCTCTGTGGGGATTCAGTGATCTCTCTGAAGAGGTCTGGCTTGTTCCTTGCTGAAACATATATCATATGTATATATATATATATATATATACCTCTGCAAAAAAGACCACTACCTGCGTTGCGTTAAAATGCACACATGTTGCAGCTTAAATCTATCTATAAATATATGTATCCAGTTATATTTTATGCATTTAGGAAATAATTTAGACTTTTTTAAACAATACTACTGAGCTGGCCAGAACCAGCTCAGTAGTAATCTATGGAACTGACCATTATCTGGTTGAGCAATGGAGGCCAACGGAAAGGTCAGACAATGGGGGCCAACAGATCTTGGGGAAAAGGCTATAGGCGGGTTATAAAGCTTCATTTGATCATTACTGTCTTCTTTGTGATAAGACCGCCCTAGGATCCTCTTCGATAGTCATACACAGGAATGCTAGTGCCATCCAGGCATTCCAGTTTATTATTTATTTATTACAGGTACTTATATAGTTTATGACCAAAGCTAGGCTGAAAGTCTTCACAAGATGGTCATGAGTCTTTTTTGCTATTAGAATCAATTCTGTTATATTGTATGTGGTTGCTGATGGGTGAATCCTGTTTAAAAGTTGGGTACTGCTACACTGTGTGAATCAATAGAAACACACAGCCCACAGCCTAGGATGGTAAATCATTGGCCTGCTCCAACCTCCTCCTTCTCCCCCCTCTTCTCCAAGCTAACAGATTGGTTGAAGACTGCACTATCTACTGTTAACTCATTTTTGTGAAGACTGGAAGTTCAGGGGAACAGCAATGAAAGAGCAGTAGCCAGAAACATTGTAAACTGTAAGTGCTGGGGTAAGAATTTTAACAAATAACTTACTGGGGAATGTTATATATTATAATGTGCTCAAAATCTTAAGCTATAAAACGATGAAGGTTTATTATTATTTTAATTTTTAGTTTTTTTAATAACATGTACCTTTACATACTGCATTAATATCCCAAATTTCTAGGATAAAGATCACTGAGCGGGACTGCATCCCAGGCGGCTAACTAAGGTTTGCAACAAGGGATGTTTTCAGTTGGTGTGCTCGGTCTTCATTCACTTTTGCCATAAATGAAGCTTTTGCTGCATTACTTAGTTGCAGATATAAAATGTTTCTATAGGAACCACAGCCAGCCGGCACTGCCCTCGGATGCTAAAGCACTTTGAAATTGGTCATGTACAATACAGTATAATGCTATAGAAAATTAGTATTGCACAATTGCAGGGCTATGTCAAAAAGCAAAACATGTGCGATTGGACTCTGATGGAAGTAGCCATTCAACAGATTATGTCGGTCATACTAGTTATAGAGCAGTGGTCCATTTTCACCACCCAGATCTAGTACGTATACATTGCAAGCCCATTCACACAGGTGTTGTGCTGCTTGTCAGATTCCATTTCTTCTGTACAATGCTAAATGCTGTGTATAGCCAGTTCGGTTCTGCCTATACCTAATACCAACCCATGGCTTCAATACTTACTGCAGTAGGAGCTTCCATTCCAAATAGATCAAGGCTGGGCTTTATAGCCTAGGAATGGGTTAAAACATGCACCTCTCAAAAATTAATGGAAATTGAGGAAGTGATGCTGAAACCTGACAGACTTTTCTGTTTTCTTAATTTTACCTCTTTATTCAGTTGTCATGACAACCAGAGTGCTGAAAGTGTTGCAAACAGCAGGAATAATTAACCATAGGGGTGTTACACACTAATGGAGGAAATGCGTAGTAGTTGGGATTCTGAATAGAGAGTATGTCTCATGCAAACATAAAGAATCCTGATCTGCCATTTGTTAGACTATTAATGGGCTGTGTCACCTGTCTTTTCTGTTCATCAGTCCAAAATAATTTACAGTAATCTATTGGTTAAACAGCCCGACTTACCAGGAATCTGGTGCATTCACAGAGTCACATATTATTACTAACATTAGTATTTTTAACCTCTTTCCACCTGCCTTTCTCAGCCCTTTAAGAGGAACTTGTTGCTGGAGGCATTTCCTGGGCTTCCCGATCATGTGATCACTTTGATTGGCTGTCACAGTAATCACATGATCTTACCGCCATAATTTTTTGGTATGTGATTGGGAGCTGTTGGTGACAGCGCAGTCCCCGTGCTGGGGGCTAGCAATTGAGTGCACTGCCAATACAAAATAGGGTATGCTTATATGTGGCAAAACAGATTAAGGCCTACCTCTGTCTTGTCTTTAGAAGGGGTTGGGCATTAAATTAGGACTAGAGGCATAACCTTTTTTTGGATAGAGTAAGGGAGAGTTGAAGCCCTGTCAGCTTTGTTTTTGACATATTGGGAAAGCTCTCTTCACTTCCTGTCCCATAGCCAAAACAGGAGGTGGGAGTAAACCTCTGCAGGACAGGCAGTGAATCTCCCTAATGGGGACACAGGCACTCTATCAAAAATGTTTTAAAAAGTTGTCGTTAGTTATTCTTTAACGCTAAGAATAAATATAGTCAGGTCTCCCTTGCCAGCACAGTTTCTGCCAGTCTCAAGCATAGTTCTATGCACACCGACAACACAGGGTCATTTAGAGCAGCCATTCTCAACCTTTTCAACATAGAGGAACCCTTGAAATAACTTTCTGGTCTCAGGGAACCCTGCTAGAAAATTACTATATCTACAACTCATGATACATTAATGTAATGACCAGTGCTTCTGACACATGTGGAAGAATTACCCCCTAACAGATAGCTAAAAAGATCAATGATGTCATAGATCAATGATGTCAGTAGGAACTTATCTGACCCTAGGGTTCCATGAAACATTAGTAGGGGATGTCTTTTTAGAATTTTTTGCTGACTAACTTGAAACAGTAGAGGGGTTCAGGGGTTCAGGGATCGGGATACTTCAAACAATAGCAAAAAATATTAGGAGGACAGCCTCTCATTAATCTTCTCTAAGCAGCCTTTCTTGGGGGTAACAGGGGGTGACCAGTATATCTAGGACTATGTAAGAGCACTCCCAGTGCCTCTGGCACTTAGTTCCCTTCTAGCACATGCACACCCAGGAGTCCACAGCAAGGTCTTTACTCACAATATCCCAGGAGCTGTCTGTCACCCAGCATCCACAGGTAGATCTCCAGTGAGGGAAAGAAAAGATCCTTCACCAAACCTGGACTCCAGGGTGATGCCCTCCAGCAAAAAATCCTTTAGTAATCTTCTCTAGGCCCTCAGCCCAGCACCTGCTGAGGCCCAGACTGCAATTTCTTGTCTTCCAGGGGCTGCACTTACAGGGGAACTGGAACCCTCTCTGGAGGGGAAAGAACACTCTGAAAACGCCTCCCAAACATTTATCACTTCCTTAGACACATTCTGGACATCTCCTTCCAGGGATGGGCTGAGACATGATAAACATTCATACTGGCCATTTGACTCACCCTGGGCTATATCCTGGAAACTTCTTCCAGAAGCAGGTGAGAGAAATCAAACACCCAGCTTGGAAACCTTCATAAGACAAAAAATAATAGACCACTGCTCCACTCACCGCAGTGAAGCCTAAAAATACTCTCTGTCACTCAGCTCTCTCCTTTTATGAGCATACACATTGTAAGCACATAGGTATGCTACCTCTCCTTCTGCCAGTTTAAGTTGTGCTGTACAGTAGACTATAGGGGGGCCATTTATAATGTGTGTACCACCTAATATACATATATCATATGTATGTACATATATATATAAGGTGTACAAAACATATATATCCAGAAAGGACAAATCCTTACTATCACGTGGCGATATAAAGTGACATGTGCTTAAAGATTAATATGTGCAAAAAAATAAAAGATACAATTTTATATAATAGTAAGAAGATATATATATATATATATGTATGTATAGAGATGCAATCAATAAATAACATCAGCTGATGTTAGTAATGCCCATCAATCAACATTGACAAGCTGTGTGATAAATATCAAAATATAAACATATAAACTTAATATAACTGCTGTGGGTGGTATCCAATAATAAACCAAAAAATTAAATATTAAAAATAAGTGTCCATATAAAGTAACATAGTGCTTCCTTCACTTAGTGAAAGTTTTTTCCGAAGAATAAGCAGAAAACATGCTGGCAAAAAGTGACTGTGCTCCCCTCTTGTGCTTTCACTCACCAGAGCGCTTCACCCCTGCAGGGGTACAAGCGTGAAGTATAAATGATGTGATCCTGATCACAGAGTTGCGATATCCCCGGATTCCCAGCTTCAGGGCAAAAGATCATCAACGGGCGGAAGGGAAGGAGACTCCAGTGTCTCCCCTCTGCAGCGTAAATCCCGGCCAGGTATCCGCATATATGTGTTATAAAAAAGAGGAAAACACGATCCACATAGCATGATTCCGTATAGCTACTTTTATTAAAAATTAGGTATAAACAAATCCAAGAAAGTTAAAAAAGTTTAAAAAAGCAGGGGAGAGGGAGCTCACTTGCTCACATACTCTCCGAGCGTAATGGGGAAGCAACGCTCTCCTCACTCGGAGCTTGCGCGCCACCGATTGTGTATCAGAAACCAAAAATCCCGGATGTGACGTAAGAGCGTATCAAGTTAGTCCAGACTTACGCGTTTCGTCATACGGACGTCATCTGAGGCGTTGCCATCTTGATACACCACACGTCTTATATTCCGGGTGTACCTGTCACTGCGGCCAATCATCTTGGTGTGTGCCGCTAACGAGCACTAATCAGATCGAATCAGGATTTTCATATATTCACTACCAGAGATTCTAATCTTAATGGTAATACTCATCTGGTGCCACCTGTCGGTGAAAAGAAAAAACTACTCACACATTAAAGATTAAAATCCTCCTTAAGCGCCTCCTGGAGGATGTGTATGTATAAAGCGGCAATGACAGGGATTTTTGGTTTCTGATACACGATCGGTGGAACGCAAGATCTGGATTTTTGGTTTCTGATACATGATCGGTGGAACGCAATCTTCGAGTGAGGAGAGCGTTGCTTCCCCCTTACGCTCGGAGAGTATGTGAGCAAGTGAGCTCCCTCTCCCCTGCTTTTTTAAACTTTTTTAACTTTCTTGGATTTGTTTATACCTAATCTTTAATAAAAGTAGCTATACGGAATTACGCTATGTGGATCGTGTTTTCCTCTTTTTTATAACACATATATGAGGATACCTGGCCGGGATTTTCATGCTGTGGGGAGACACTGGAGTCCCCTTCCCTTTCGCCCGTTGATGATCTTTTGCCCTGAAGCTGGGATCACATCATTTATACTTCACGCTTGTACCCCTGCAGGGGTGAAGCGCTCTGGTGAGTGAAAGCACAAGAGGGGAGCACAGTCACTTTTTGCCAGCACGTTTTCTGCTTATCCTTCGGAAAAAACTTTCACTAAGTGAAGGAATACTATGTCACTTTATATGGACACTTATTTTTAATAATTAATTTTTTGGTTTATTATTGGATATCACCCACAGCAGTTATATTAAGTTTATATGTTTATATTTTGATATTTATCACACAGCTTGTCAATGTTGATTGATGCGCATTATTAACATCAGCTGATGTTATTTATCGATTGCATCTCTATACATACATATATATCTTCTTACTATTATATATAATTTTATCTTTTATGTTTTTGAACATATTAATCTTTAAGCACATGTCACTTTATATCGCCACGTGATAGGAAGGATTTGTCCTTTCTGGATATATACGGTATGTTTTGTACACCTTATATATATGTACATACATATGATATATGTATATTAGGTGGTACACACATTATAAATAGCTATATATATATATATATATATATATATATATATATATATATATATATATATATATATATATGTTTTTTTTTAACATAGTTTCCTATTTTGTTTTCTACACTTTGATTGGGTTTCACCTAGGTGGAACTTTTTTATAGGGAGGCAGCAGTTATACACATCCTAAGCGCGGATTCCTCTGACTATCTTTATAGGAGGGCAATGCTACACCAAATTCAGGTCCTTACACTGCTCAAATTTAAAAAAAAACTACATGAAATGATGCATTAATCAATTGTATTGCAATAATAGTGTAGCGCACTACCCCCGTAGGAGCTGCTGGGTAGTTCATTCCTTTTCGCCAGTGTGGTTCTGTTACCCCCTTCCTTGAACTAATGACACAGCAGACAGTTCAAAACAGTTAAACATGAAACTGTATTCTTTTCCCTTGGTGCCTAGCAGAAAAGAATGTGCAATATGTACAGTCTGCATCCTCAGGAAGTATGAGCTGCCTCTATAATCTTTGGTTCCTGTAATGGTAGTTATAACCTTTTCCCCGGATGAACCGACAGCGCCCCTCTGAAAGACACCTTGGGACTCAGATTTTTAAGAAGTGCTAGGCCTCACCTGCCCATCTTCCGCAATCCTCCCTGGTCGGTTCAGGAAAATTCAGAGATAGCCCTGATTTACCGCATCCTTTTGACAGTCACTTCCTGCTCTGCATGTTCAGAACCATCCCATACGGTAATGTCTAATCCATGACTCCTGGAGATTCTTTAAGTGTCTTTAGCAAATAAACCATCCAGCGCTAAGGTCTCTGAACCCTCAGGCCCTTAGGTTCACGATCTGGTGCTATCCAGCGCTGAGAGCAGTACACCCCCAGGCCTTCAAGCCTGGACCCCTAAGGGTCACATTCTGGCTGCTTCTCTGGATTACATTCCCATCTCCAGCCACCTCCTTTCCCGTATGGCATGTTACTTTCTTCCCCCAGAGGGGAAGAGCTCCTGAGTTGCACCAACTCTTACATGCTGTCTTCTTCTGCAAATCTTTTCCCATCCACCACTTTGAGCATGTGACCCACAGTTTATATGAGCTTGATAGCACCTGCCCACTCAAATTAATGATTGGTTCAGGGTAGCCCATACAAACTAACTGCATCCTGTTTCCAAACCACCTTCCCTCTAGCACCTCTCACTGGAAAAACAGGGCATCACTCCTAACAGAATACAGGTGGTCAAACACCCAGTTCTACTCTGTCACTTCTCCCAACCAAATCAAACCCAACCAGGCTTAAACCAACAGGGTAATGCACTGGAAATTTCACCTAACACTAACCTTCACCAACTAGTTAGCACACACCTAAGTAGGTGGGCGCTACAATAGTGATATTGCTAGACCCACTCTCCCACATCTACTTGGATCTACAGGGATTATAAACCTTCCTACCTGCACCTTGTGTTATTTACCTGCATAAGATGATCATTAATTATGTAGTTCAATGGTGTCATTTGTTGCCTTGTATGCACAGTGCAAGCTTAGGGGATCCTACACCCAGCAGTCACTCACTTGTTAAAATCACTGTCACTACTCCTGTCAGTCTTGGAACAGAAGGAAGGTGCCCAGATTCCTACAGCATACCATTGCAAAAAGAACAACTGTCCCTCCCATCCACCCCTAGTCCAAGCCCTGCCTAGAGGAATCGATCAGCAATGACACTACAAACTGGGTAAGACTAACCTCAAGGTAAGACAAGCAAACAACACAGGGAATATAACTACACTAATACCTAGTTAAAACAATGAAAACATTTGAAAGTAAAATACCTTTAAGAATATCCAAGATTTTACCACTAATTGGTTAACTCTCACACCATGGTATGGTACAAATCACTGAGCAATGTAAATGGACAATGGTTTCATTCTTGCCTAGGATGGAGTTATGAGAGAGGAAACTCTGTCTATGTTAATGCCCTGAAGAGCTGGAAGCAGCTGGAAGATTTACTCTGAAAATTTCCATTAGGTTTAAAAACAAAATGAAAATCAATATATTACTCATAACATCCAATCAGGTTTTGGTTTGCATTTTCTAACCTTCTCTACAGAAATGAATCCCATTAGTTACTATGGCAATACTTTCACAATTTCTTCCCTCCAGACATTTTATGTCAGTTCAGATTAAAGCAAAATAGGCTGTTGGCTTCAGCTTTTGAAGAATTCCAGGTAAAAATCATAATCAAAGGTTCTCAATTATATGCCTTCCAGATGTGTTCAACAGTTTTGCACTAGAAACCATGTTAATAGGGGAATAAGGGGAATACAAAGACACTAAATTTCAAAAAAGCCAACTTCCCTACGCTACGAACCTTGCTAGAAGGCATAAATTGGGATAAAATCTTAGGAACAAAGAACACAGAGGAGAGATGGGTTCGCTTTAAGAGCATATTAAATAAGAGCATTAGCCAGTGCATTCCATTGGGCAATAAATTTAAAAGAGCGAACAAAAGTCCTGGATGGCTTAACTCCAATGTAAAAAAGCATATAAAAGCAAAGGAGAAGGCCTTCAAAAAATACAAGGTTGAGGGATCATCATCAGCATTCAGACTTTATAAAGAATGCAACAAGAAATGTAAGGGTGCAATTAGGGCGGCTAAGATAAAACACGAAGGACACATAGCAGAGGAGAGCAAAAAAAATCCCAAGAAATTCTTTAAGTATGTAAACAGTAAAAGAGGGAGGACAGACCATATTGGCCCCATAAAGAATGTGGAAGGACATCTGGTTACAAAAGATGGGGAGATGGCGAAGGGAATCGGGGGGCTTTAGTAACCAAAACTGCAGTGCCTATCCTCATGACACTTCACAGAAAGCACCCACATGTCTAACAGAGGACAGAATTCAAATTAGACTTGGGAAATTTAACGTTAATAAATCACCGGGATCGGATGGCTTGCACCCGAGGGTACTTAGGGAACTCAGTCAAGTAATTGCCAGACCATTCTTCCTAATTTTTACTGACAGTCTACTGACTGGAATGGTACCAGCGGATTGGAGAAAAGCCAATGTAGCACCAATATTTAAAAAGGGCCCAAAATACATCCCTGGGAATTACAGACCAGTTAGCCTAACATCAATAGTATGCAAGATCTTAGAGGGGATAATAAGGCCCTATATACAAGATTTTATTAATGAAAACGGTATCATTAGCAGTAATCAGATTAATGAAGAATCGTTCTTGCTAAACCAATCCATTAACCTTCTATGAAGAAGTGAGTTGCTATCTAGATAAAGGAAGGCCCGTAGACGTGGTGTATCTGGATTTTGCAAAAGCATTTGACACAGTTCCCCATAAACGTTTACTGTACAAAATAAGGTGCGTTGGCATGGACCATAGGGTGAGTACATGAATTGAAACCTGGCTACAAGGGCGAGTTCAGAGGGTGGTGATAAATGGGGAGTACTCTGAATGGGCAGGGGTGGGTAGTGGGGTCCCCCAGGGTTCTGTGCTGGGACCAATCCTATTTAATTTATTCATAAAAGACCTGGAGGATGGGGTAAACAGTTCAATCTCTGTATTTGCGGATGATACTAAACTAAGCAGGGCAATAACTCCTCCGCAGGATGTGGAAACCTTGCAAGAGGATCTGAACAAATTAATGGGGTGGGCAACTACATGGCAAATGAGGTTTAATGTAGAAAATGTAAAATAATGCATTTGGGTGGCAAAAATATTAAAACAATCTATACACTAGGGGGAGAACTTCTGGGGGAATCTAGGACGGAAAAGGACCTGGGGGTCCTAGTAGATGATAGGCTCAGAAATGGCATGCAATGCCAAGCTCCTGCTAATAAAGCAAATAGAATATTGGCATGCATTAAAAAAGGGATTATCTCTAGGGATAAAGCGATAATTCTCCCGCTCTACAAGACTTTGGTCTGGCCGCACCTAGAGTATGCTGTCTAGTTCTGGGCACCAGTCCTCAGGAGGGATGTACTGGAAATGGAGCGAGTACAAAGAAGGGCAACAAAGCTAAAAAAGGGTTTGGAGGATATTAGTTATGAGGAAAGGTTGCGAACACTGAACTTATTCTCTCTGGAGAAGAGATGCTTAAGAGGGGATATGATTTCAATTTAGAAATACCGTATTGGTGACCCCACAATAGGGATACAACTTTTTTGCGGAAGAGAGTTTAACGAGACACGTGTCCACTCATTAAAATTAGAAGAAAAGAGGTTTAACCTTAAACTACGTAGAGGGTTCTTTACTGTAAGAGCGGCCAGGATGTGGAATTCCCTTCCACAGGCAGTGGTCTCGTCCATAGTTTCAAAAACTGTTAGATAAGCACCTGAACGACCACAACATACAGGGATATACAAGGTAATATCGACTTATAATCACACACATAGGTTGGACTTGTGTCTTTTTTCAACCTCACCTACTATGTAACTATGTAATAGCCAACATAAACAGTTTGCTAATCCACATCTAGCAACTAATAGCTGACAGTGATCTAATTAACAACCTAGACTAGTGTTTCTCGACTCCACTCCTCAAAGTGCCCTAACAGGTCATGTTTTCAGGATTTCCATTATTTTGCACAGGTGATTTGATCAGTTTCACTGCCTTATTAAAGTGGAGTTCCACCCCCCCCCCCCCCCCCAAAAATGAGTAATGTGCTTAAAAAAATTTAAAAAAAACAATTGGAGAAAATTTTTTTTTTACTCACCTCTAAATGGCTGTTGCTAGGGGGTCCCTCATAGTCTGCCTCCTTCGGTGCCTGGGCTGGTGACATCACTTTCCTCGGCGCAGGAAGGGAGATCGCCTCTACCCCCTCCCTCTTGTCAATCTGGCACACGTGACTGGTCCCAGATGATTACGGGGCCAGTGACGGCACGCGGCTCGAGCATGCGCGGTGGGTGCCCGGCTGTAAAGTTAAAATGCCGGCGCCACTGAGTGGAGGGGGGGACGAGCAGGGCTTCGATCCCCCGCATCGCTGGACCCTGGGACAGGTAAGTGTCCGATTAAAAGTCAGCAGCTGCAGTATTTGTAGCTGCTGACTTTTAATTATTATTTTTTTTTTTTTTAACTGGGAACCCCACTTTAATTACCACAGCCATTTCATCTGAGGGAAATCCTGAAAACATGACCTGTTGGGGCGCCTTGAGGACTGGAGTTGAGAAACACTGACCTAGACAAGCCTAGTTGACTCAGGTCATTGTCCACTGAGACCTTCGGCACCAGTATTCAAGAAGACCCAGGGCTGTCCAAATCTCATTAACCAGCTTTCTTTTCACATACAGTGGGGAGCACAAGTATTTGATACACTGCCGATTTTGCAGGTTTTCCTACTTACAAAGCATGTAGAGGTCTGTAATTTTTATCAAAGGTAATCTTCAATTGTGAGAGACAGAATCTAAAACAAAAATCAAGAAAATCACATTGTATGATTTTAAAAAAATGAATTTGCATTTTATTGCATAACACCTATTTTATTGCACGATCACCTACCAACCAGTAAGAATTCCGACTCTCACAGACCTGTTATTTTTTCTTTAAGAAGTCCTCCTGTTCTCCACTCATTACCTGTATTAACTGCACCTGTTTGAACTTGTTACCTGTATAAAAGACACCTGTCCACACACTCAAACAAACAGACTCCAACCTCTCCACAATGGCAAAGACCAGAGAGCTGTGTAAGGACAACAGGGATAAAATTGTAGACCTGCACAAGGCTGGGATGGGCTACAGGACAATAGGCAAGCAGCTTGGTGAGAAGGCAACAACTGTTGGCGCAATTATTAGAAAATTGAAGAAGTTCAAGATGATGGTCAATCTCACTCAGTCTGGGGCTCCATGCAAGATCTCGACTCGTGGGGCATCAATGATTATGAGGAAGGTGAGGAATCAGCACACAACTACACAGAAGGACCTGGTCAATGACCTGAAGAGAGCTGGGACCACAGTCTCAAAGAAAACCATTAGTAACACACTACCCCGTCATGCATTAAAATCCTGCAGCTCACGGAAGTTCCCCCTGCTCAAGCCAGCGCATGTCCAGGCCCGTCTGAAGTTTGCCAATGACCATCTGGATGATCCAGAGGAGGAACGGGAGAAGGTCATCTGGTCTGATGAGACAAAAATAGAGCTTTTTGGTCTAAACTCCACTTGCCGTGTTTGGAGGAAGAAGGATGAGTACAACCCCAAGAACACCATTCCAACCGTGAAGCATGGAGGTGGAAACATCATTCTATGAGGCTGTTTTTCTGCAAAGGGGACAGGACGACTGCACCGTATTGAGGGGAGGATTGGTGCGGCCATGTATCACAAGATCTTGGCCAACAACCTCCTTCCCTCAGTAAGAGCATTGAAGACGGGTCATGGCTTGGTCTTCCAGCATGACAACGGCCCCAAATGCCAGGGCAACTAAGGAGTGGCTCCGTAAGAAGCATCTCAGGGTCCTGGAGTGGCTTAGCCAGTTTCCAGACCTGAACCCAATAGAAAATCTTTGGAGGGAGCTGAAAGTCTGTATTGCCCAGCAACAGCCCCGAAACCTGAAGGATCTGGAGAAGGTCTGTATGGAGGAGTAGGCCAAAATCCCTGCTGCAGTGTGTGCAAACCTGGTCAAGAACTACAGGAAAAGTATGATCTCTGTAATTGCAAACAAAGGTTTCTGTACCAAATATTAAGTTCTGCTTTTCTGATGTACCAAATACTTATGTCATGCAATAAAATGCTAATTAATTACTTAAAAATCATACAATGTGATTTTCTGGATTTTTGTTTTAGATTCCGTCTCTCACAGTTGAAGAGTACATATGATAAAAATTACAGACCTCTACGTGTTTTGTTAGTAGGAAAACTGCAAAATCGGCAGTGTATCAAATACTTGTTCTCCCCACTGTACATCTTCTCAGTATGCTTCAGGTTGGCAGAGACCCCGATGGCTTCCTTGACTGTTAAATGTAATAATGTCCTCTTGCATTATATAACAGGAAATCTTCCTAATTGCTTGTAGCTCCCTCAAATGCCAGGGCCCATAGTCAGTAGAGGCTACCCTGCAGTCCCCTCCAAAAGCCTCTGTCCCAGTTGGGTTTGTCTTAAATGCTGTATAACTGGTATACCTGTCACACACACTTTTTATATTTGCCTTGGCAACATGGAAGCTTTTATGCAATTTGTCACCTCTTCGTATCCCTTCCCGACAGCAGCTTTCAATACACTTTGGGCTCTTTCAGACAGGGAGTAAAGCTTACCGCCCTCTGAAAAGTGATCTGCAGTGGATTGATTTTCACAGGGCAATATAGCAGCTGTTACATGTGTTCAGGAGGCATTACTGCAGCCTCCTAAAGCCTGTTTTTTTTTTACATTTTTAAAATTAAATTTTACACCGTGAGACTGCACCATAACTGTGAGCCAAACATTTGATCTCAATGGACGAGTTTGACAGGCAGTGCCGCTTGCAAGACTCTGCAGTCCGAGTTAAAACTGCCATGGTTGCTAAGCAAAGCATCACTGCCAAGACATGTGTAGAGCCCTGTCAGAATTCTGGTGGGGGTTGGTAAAACCGGGTTCCTGCCCCCCTGGCCACCAGTGTAAAAGATCCCTTACACTACGGCTTCTCCATGCCCCCTCCCCTTTTAGAATCTGCCAGCTGACTTATCCAAAAGACCTTTTTGCCCATATTAAGCCTGCTGGCTATGGTTTGTAGGCTGTAGAGTGCATTATGATTTTAGGAAAATTCTCCCAGGCAAAACTGCACATAAATGTGTTGGGACTACAAATCGTGAACCAGCAAAATTCACCCAACGCACAGTAGAGGTGAACCGGAACCTTATCCATATTGAGAATATGTTCTATATAAAAGTTAATACTGATACAGTAATCTGGCAGCAATCTGTTTTTTTTTTTTTTGTTTTTTTTTTTGCATACATCACTCAAAAATACAGTGCTATTTACAATGCTGAAGTTCAAAGAGAATTATGAGAAGCTAAGAAGCCAAAAAGTCAGCCTTTGATCCATAGTTATGAAAATTATTTCCTTCTGCCTTCATGTTTCTGTTTTATTGCAGATGAACATATGAATGCTTAATTAAAATGGTACAATGCAAAAGAAAAGCTTAACCAAAAAACAATTAGAATGCCAAGATTTTGTTTAGGATAAATAAGGATGGATCATCACTGATAGTTATACTGCAAATTAGGTTACCCTGGCAAATACTGAATGAGAATCTATTACTGATTATCCATCTAATGGTAAAATGTGTGTATGAGATTTAGGCCAAACCATGTCCAGCAAAACATTTTTCTCTAGTTTAGTAGAGTGGAGAAGGGATAAGTACTCTGTCAGGTTATAACAGCCACCTGGGGCTCCATTAAGGCTCATTTACACTTGCTTCAAAATGTGGCATTGGATACGCTTTTTTGAAGCACTTGAATACCAATCAAAGCACCTGTCACTAAATAAAACGGTAAGCTTACAGTCCCGTTTACATGTTGTGTTTGCTTTGCTTCACAAATTATACCCCATGTTGCATCCCATTGGTGCTTCAAAGCATCTTCAAAGCCTCCATAGAAGTCTATGGCAAAGCTTGCTTATAGGGTTTGTAAACCCTCGTTGGTTATTTTTAGTAAAAATAACAAACATTCCTATACTTACCCACTCTGTACAATCGTTTTGCACAGAGCAGCCCCGATCCTCTTCTTGGATTTTCCATCGGCGCTCCAGGCCCCTCTTCTTCATCGGGTGCCCCAACGGAAAGCCGCTTTCCATGGGGGCACACATGCGGGCTCGTTCCTGAGTACCAATGCTGCGACCTTTGACAGCGGGGCTCGGCCCCGCCCCCTGCTCCTGTGTCACTGGATTTGATTGACAGCAGCTGGAGCCAATGGCTTCTGCTGCTATCAATCTGTCCAATGAGGAGAAAGACAGTGGTTGGAGCCGCTGCATTAATGCACATCGCTGGATCAGATCTGGCTCAGGTAAGAAAAATGGGGGGTTCTGGGGGGAGCTGCAGCACAGAAGGTTTTTCATATTAATGCATAGAATGCATTAGGGTGAAATAACCTTGAGGCTTTACAACCACTTTAACCTCCTCCCGCCCGCGCTATAGCTGAATGATGGCTACAGCGCAGGCCTTAATTGCCAGGAGGGCAGCATGAGCTACCTGCGTGCCCCCTGCGGGGTGCACGCGGCGCTCTCTGTGATTAGTGAATCAATGAGACTCGACTGATCACAGATCAGAGTAAGGGCCAATCCCAGCCCCTTGCCATGTGATCAGCTGTCAGCCAATGACAGCTGATCACGTGATGTAAACAGAAGATCGGTGTCATGAAGCTTGGAATACTTAAGTATTTCTCCTTTGATTCTATTATACAGAGGGGGGGTCTTTTGCCCTGTTTTAAGGCTAACCCTCTCCAGACGGCTCCATGGTCTGGAAGGAATGCATTGTTCTGTGTTTGACTGTTTGTTTAAGTACTTTAATTACCCCCTGGGGCTTCTCTGTGTCATTACACATATCAGTCCTCCTATTCAAGCTATCGGACCATACCCTGCTGACCAGGGGCGGACTGATAACTCATGGGGCCCTCGGGCAATAGGAGACTATGTGGGCCCCAGGCAATCAGACATTTTGGGGCACACAGTATACACACACACAGTATACAATCACACAGTATACACATACATGTACACACAGTATACACAGACAGATGTAAAAAAAACACAGATTTATACATACTGTCCCTGGTTTTACTGAGGCTGGCAACCCTGATGGGGCCCCCTAGTGGCCCAGGGCCCTCGGGCAGTGCCCGAGTGGCTCAATGGTCAGTCCGCCCCTGCTGCTGACCCTGTTTCAAGTCCTCATTTGCATGGCCAAGAGGACCTAATTGAGGACTAAAGTGTACTTTACAAATGACCAATAGGAAAGTGGTTGTTGGGGGCGGGGTGTTCAAACTGCTGTGTATAAAAGTGTGTTGTGTGCATCCAATAAAAGTGAGATTCCTGTTTGAACTTACATACAGCCTGCCTGGTGTTTGTTCTGAGCTATCACAACAGGATTTGAACGGCACATAGCTGTAGTTCAAATCACGGAGCATCAGATGTTGTGATCTGCAATCTGATTCAATAGCCGCAGAGGAGTGTCGGGAGAGTGCAATCGAGCGAGCAGGAGCTCGTTACAATCAGTAATCGGCTTTTTTTTCCCACACTGACAGCATGAGGGAAAAAAAAATGATCACCGGCTTCTGACAGATGGACATCAGTCCCAAACAGAGAGAGGCACTGCTGCTATGAAGTGCCCTCCAGTGCTACCTGCCAGTGCCCACTAGTGCCACCTACAGGTGCATATCAGTGCCGCCTACCAGTGCCCACCAGTGCCACCTATCAATGCCCACCAGTGCCACCTATAAGTGCCCATCAGTGCTGCCAACCAGTGCCCATGAGTGCCTCATCATCAGTGCCACTGAACAGTGCCTATCAGTGCCACCTATCAGTGCCCTTCAGTGCCACCCATCAGTGCCCATCAGTGGCACCTCTCAGTGCCCACCAGTGCCACCTCAACAGTGCCCACCAGTGCCACCTATCAGTGCCCATCAGTGCAGCCTATCAGAGTCCATCAGTGCCCATCAGTGCTGCCTCATCAGCGCACATCAATGAAGGAGAAAAATTACCGCTTTCAAAATTTTATAATAAACTGTGAAACTCCTTTTTGTTTTTCAAAATTTTCGGTCTCTTTTAGTTTTTTTAGCAAAAAAATAAAAAACACAGCAGCTTTTATTCAGCTTTAGCTTTGTTTTGGAGGTATTGATGGTATGAGATATCCCAAGATGCACTGATAAACAACCAACAAACAAACTGGAAAGACATCATCAGCAGTCATTTCTGGTTCATGTCAAATCTGGTGTGCAGCGTGGAGCAGCAGGAAGGTAAGCAGGGGTCCACATTGGAGTGGAGCAACTAGCAGGCGGCACATCTGATGTGCAACATGAGTACGCTATATCGGAAGGTAAGCGGGGACTGAAGAGAAAGGACTGAGCAGCAGAGGATTAGTAGAACTGAACTTGAACTGGAGAGAGGAAACTAGCAATGTCACATGTGGTGTGCAGCGTGGGAGCAATATAATGGGAGGTGAGTGGGGTTCAGAGAGGGAGGAGGATCAGCAAACCAGAGTATCAGCAGAGCTAGGGGTTACTACTGAGTGAGGGATCAGCAGAGCTGGAGGTTACTACTGAGTAGGGGATCAACAGAGCTGCAGGTTACTACTGAGCAGGGGATCTGCTAAACTAGGGTACTAATATGCTGGGTATTTGCTGAATGAGGGTATCAATGAGCTGGGGATCTGCTGAGTGGGGGTACTACTGAGCTTGGGTTCTACCAGGCTCCTTTAAAACAAATCTAAAATCAACCCACACAGGGCATTTGCCAAGCTTTATTAAAGCCTCAAAAATATGTCACCGAAGCATCATTGAAGCACCAGCAATGCATCACAGAAGCATTGCAGAAGCATAAAAAACACATTAAAAAAAGTATGTTGAAGCATTAGGTGCTTTAATGTGTGTTAAAGTCAAAGCAAGTGTAAATGAGTCCTTAGAGAACTTTACCTTATTTTCCCTTCCTGCTTGACAGCATTTTATCACAGAGGGAGTGAGAATAACTCTTCAACAGAAACAGAGGGAAATAAAAAAATTATTTCCTTTAGCAGAGTATGATTGAATAAAAAGAAAGTAATGCCCAGTGTCCAGGGAGATGCAACTTCTAAAATATGGTCCATAGACAATTAATAAATAGTAGCAACATGTACATCAAACCAACGCGTTTCGGGGGAATAGACTTCCCCTTCTTCAGGGCTGTTGCTGCATACTATTTGATGGAAACAATTCTCATAAATGGTTATATTGGATCGAGGTTTCAGAAAAGAGGATGGCAGGATGTCGGCTTTAGCTGCATAGGCAGTAAACGAATACCGACCAATCCAGTCAGTCCAGTGCGGTCTCCAGCAGTCTAGTAGAGTATGAGAGGGTTAGAACTCCTGTCAGAAAAGCAAGGCCAGCATACTCTTAGCATGCATTAAAAAGGGCATCTACTCAAGAGATAAAACTACAATTCTACCTCTTTACAAAACTCTGGTTCAGCCACATCTTGAGTATGCTGTTCAGATCTGATCACCAATCCTTAGGAAGGATGTCCTTGAACTAGAGAGAGTCCAGAAATGGACAACAAAGCTACTAAGGGGGCTGTGAGGCACGGATACAAGCATTAAACTTATTCTCACTGGAGAAGAGGTGCTTAAAGTGTTACCAAACCCACAATAGTAAAATCAGTCTGTATTTGCAGTAGAGCATGCTTGTTATACTCACTGTGGAAGAGGTTAATCCTACGCATCGTGGCTTTTTGACCCTGTATTCTCTGATCCTGCCCTTCTTCCACAGTCCCCAATTTATTGCCTGACAGTAAAGAGGCTTCGGGGCACTCTGCCCATGCTCAGTTTGGTGTCCATTGCTAGAGAGTTTTTTTTTTCTTGGGAGGGTGCATGTGATCAGCACAGGGCCAATCAGCACTGTCCAGACAAAGGGTCAGGGGTCCTCCAGCCTCATAGGACAATCAGAGTAGAATAAAAACTCCTCTTATCTTCTATCAGACACTGATAGAAGTCATAAGACTGCTATATACTGCTGATGAGAAAAGGTATTTAGCAGTTTATATTTACTAAAATAATTGCACTTCCATGCTCTGTGTACTGTGGGAGACCAGATATAGTGAATGCATGGTCCTGGATTTAGTAACACTTTAAGAGGCAATTAAGGGTAGGCCATTAGCAGAGAGGTGCGGGAAATAACCAAGGAGTGAATAAGTTGCTTTGTGGTGTCGTTAATCAGGAAGGGGCGAATTCTGGAGATGTTATGGAGGTTAAAGAGGCAAGATTTATCCAGTGATTGGATGTGGGACTGAAGGAGAGGTCAGAGTCAAGGATTACACCCAGTATCCTGGCATGTTTGGAGGGACCACTGGTTGTGTTGTTGATCTTAATGGTAAAGTTATGGGAAGGGGACCGAGATGGAGAAAATAAACAAGCTAAGTTTTAGAAAGATTGAGTTTGAGAAAGTGGTGTGATATCCATACTGATATGTCATTCAGTAAGTTTGTGATCCGTGAGGAGATCGAGGGGGTGGGTTGAGGAGTGGAGAGATAGATCTGGGTGTCGTCAGCATAGAGGTGGTATTGGAAGCCATGGGAGGTTATCGACTGGCCCATGGAATAGGTATAGAGAGAGAATAGGAGGGTCCCAAGGACGGAACCTTGGGGTACCCCAACAGAGAGAGGAAGAAGAGTAGAGGAGATGGAGTTGTACGTGACACTGAAAGTGTGCTGAGATAGGTAGGAGGAGAACCAGGATAAAACTATAGCCAGTTTTCAATAGTCTTCAATACTTGTAAACCCACAGCACACAAAACACTTGAGTTATGTATTTATTTTTACATAAATTATTAACGATATCCTTTTCTTTTCATCACTGATCCTCTTCCAGATTAGAGGGTTCATTTGTCCAAATTTTAAATACCTTACAGAACTTCCTTTTGTTACATTCATATTATGTTTTTTTTTTTCCATTATGTGATTGTTCACTTGTATTGTACTATTTTTAAAATATGAATCACAATTTTACATGTTTAAATCCACTTCAATTATAGGCTTCAGATATGTTTTAAATAGGAAAATGCATCTTGGCAAACATAATGAAGCCTTCTCTATTGCGTGCGACAGCAGGTGTTTGTATGCAGCACTGTTACTAAAAATTTCCATTTTTTCTAAAAAGAATCCAGATAATGGCAGGAAACCCATATCCAAAGTGGTTTTGGTTCATCTTTAAAGTATATGTAAATCTCATATCATCCTTAATATGTGGTTGCACAAAAGTTATTTTCAATCTTTTTTAATCAGCAACAAATGACACCTTTTGATCCTGTCATGAAGGTTCTTGTTCAGGCACTTCCTGTTATAGGGTGACAACTTTTTGTGCCTGTATTCTGTGTTGTCACCCTGTTATGTACGCTTCAGGTAAGGACCAGGGCTGCTAATGAGGGTGGACCACCGGTCCTCCTGTAGGGGGCCCAGTCACACAGGGGGGCCCGGACACACAGGGGGGCCCAGGCAGCAGGAGGATTAGTGCAGCAGAGACTGAAGGATGACAGAACAATGCCCTCTGCATTTCTCACCCAGTAACTGAAAGCCTGTTTCTCCTCCTCTCCCTCCTGCTGGCTTTTAGCTGCTGGGTGATAGACACAGAGGGCTGGATTTAGGGGATGCTGGGGTGGGTTGTGCTCAACCAGATTTCAGTTCTGCCCCCCTGGCCGGCCGCCGCAGAGCTCCTTCCCCCGCCCCCACTCCCGCCCGCACTCACAGCCGGGACAAGGAGACGGCAGCCTGGATGATGGAGCGGTGAGAGGAGGCAGAGAGGAAAGAGCCAGGAGGAAGTGCACTGTATTGTGCTTTCCCCTCCTGTCAGAAGAGCGCTGGTCTACACAGTACATGAGAGAGGATCGCTCTCACTGTAGATCGCATTGCACTGTACCCACACACCGCCCCCTTGCCACATTTCCTGATGCTGGGAGTTGAGCAGCCCCTGGAGGAGATAGGGGGCGGTGTGTGTGTACAGTGCAATGCTATCTACAGTAGGAGCAATCCTCTTTCATGTACTGTATAGAGAAATGCTCTTCTGACAGAAGAGGAGAGCACAACACAGCACACCTCCTCCTGGCTGTTAGTGGCTTTCCCCTGGAAATTGGGGGAGGGTGATGGGCAGCTATCTGTGTAATGGGGATTTGGGGAGGTGGGATATGTGCTAGGAGGAAGAATGGGGGTGGGGGATATGTACTAGGAGGGGGGGTGGGGGATTAGTGCTGGGGGGATTTGGGTAGGGAGGAAGAATTTGTGTTGGCAAGGGTAATTTAGAGGGGGTTGTGCTAGGAGGAGGGATTTGTGGAAATTTGTCCTAGGAGGGGGGTTGAAGAAAGAAGATTTGTGTTGGGAGGAGAGATGGGGGGATTTTGTGCCAGGAGGGGGTGGGGAAATTTGGGCTAATAGGAGGGATTTGTGCTGGCAGGGGAGATTTGGGGAAGAAGATGTGTGCTAGGATAGAAAGTTTGAGAAGAAGGAGGATATGTGCTAGGTGGGTGATTTTTTTGGGGTGAGGGACATTTGTGCTAGAAGAGGGGATTTTAATTTTGAAATTTTTGCATGGGGTGGGGTCGTCAGGTAGGCTGTACAGGGCCCCGTGATTTCTTACAGTGGTCCTTGTAAAGACTATAAGTGGCCCCGATAGCACTTGCGCAGAAATTTTCCACTGTTGTCACCATCAGAAAGCCCAGTGATACTAAACACACACTGTTTAATTTACATTGTCCCTTCTATTTCTGTATATGGATGATGGCACTGTATATTGCTCTAGGGATGTCACCTACGGTGCCCCTACGGTGCCCCTACGGAGGAATCCGGATGTCATCTGGCATGAATACATGCAATCAGGGCTCTGATTGCAGTTTTTTTACACACTTGCTAACCGTGGAAACCAGACCACAATATTTCCACCCACCACTAGGGGGCCAGCTCTGAGAGGTTCCTGCATGGCATGATCGGTGTGTGAGGCCGCCCGAGCCGCTGGGGACATGGCCAGGGTTCTGCAGAGTGGCTGTGTTCCCCTGCGGTGCCCATTGTCCCCTAGTTGCACTGCAATGCGCTGTTGTCGGCGGACACTGGGACCGGCTGTTGCCGGATATTCCCAGTGCGCCTGCGCTGATTTCGCGCATGCGCAATGCATTCGGCCAGACTGGGTGATGTCAGACACTCTTCTGACTAGGGATGAGCTGAACACCCCCTGTTCGGTTCGCACCAGAACATGCGAACAGGCAAAAAATTTGTTCGAACACGCGAACACCGTTAAAGTCTATGGGACAAGAACATGAATAATCAAAAGTGCTCATTTTAAAGGCTTAAATGCAAGTTATTGTCATAAAAAGTGTTTGGGGACCTGGGTCCTGCCCCAGGGGACATGGATCAATACAAAAAAAAGTTTTAAAAACGGCCGTTTTTTTCGGGAGCAGTGATTTAATAATGCTTAAAGTGAAACAATAAAAGTGTAACATTCCTTTAAATTTCGTGCCTGGGGGGTGTCTATAGTATGCCTGTAAAGGGGCGCATGTTACCCGTGTTTAGAACAGTCTGACAGCAAAATTACATTTCAAAGGAAAAAAAGTCATTTAAACCGCGCCAAAATAAAAAAAATGGCGTGAGGTCCCCCCAAAAATCCATACCAGACTCTTATCCGAGCACGCAACTTGGCAGGCCACAGGAAAAGAGGGGGGACGAGAGAGCGCCCCCCTCCTGAACTGTACCAGGCCACATGCCCTCAACATTGGGAGGGTGCTTTGGGGTAGCCCCCAAAACACCTTGTCCCCATGTTGATGGGGACAAGGGCCTCATCCCCACAACCCTTGCCCGGTGGTTGTGGGAGTCTGCGGGCAGGGGGCTTATCGGAATCTGGAAGCCCCCTTTAACAAGGGGACCCCCAGATCCCAGCCCTCCCCCCTGTGTGAAATGGTACAAAAGTACCCCTACCATTTCACAATAAAAGTGTCAAAAATTTTAAAAATGACAAGAGACAGTTTTTAACAATTCCTTTATTTAAATGCTTCTTCTTTCTTCTATCTTCTTTCTTCTATTTTCTATCTTCCTTCGGTTTCTTCCTCCATCTTCTTCTTCTGGTTCTTCTGGTTCTTCCTCCGGTGTTCTCGTCCGGCATCTTCCTCCGCAGTGCCGGCGTCTTCCTCCCTTCTTCTCGGGCCGCTCCGCATCCACCATGATGGGAGGCTCCCGCTGTGTGACGCTTCTCCTTTTCTGACGGTTCTTAAATAACGGAGGGCGGGGCCACCCGGTGACCCCGCCCCCACTGACGCACGGTGACTTCCCTGTCCGCTCCCCTCTGACGTCAGGGGGAATGCCACAGGGAAGTCCCCGTATGTCAGAGGGGGCGGGGTCACCGGGTGGCCCCGCCCTCCGTTATTTAAGAACCGTCAGAAGAGGAGACGCGCACACAGTGGGAGCCATTATGGTGTATGCGGAGCGGCCCGAGAAGACGAAGGGAAGAAGATGCCGGCTCCGCGAAGGAAGATGCGGGACGAGAACTCCGGAGGAAGAATCAGAAGAACCAGAAGAAGAAGAAGATGGAGGAAGAAACCGAAGGAAGATAGAAGATAGAAGAAAGAAGATAGAAGATAGAAGGTAGAAGAAAGAAGCATTTAAATAAAGGAATTGTCAAAAACTGTCTCTTGTCATTTTTAACATTTTTGACACTTTTTTTGTGAAATGGTAGGGGTACTTTTGTACCCCCTTACCATTTCACACAGGAGGGAGGGCCGGGATCTGGGGGTCCCCTTGTTAAAGGGGGCTTCCAGATTCCGATAAGCCCCCCGCCCGCAGACCCCCACAACCACCGGGCAAGGGTTGTGGGGATGAGGCCCTTGTCACCATCAACATGGGGACAAGGTGTTTTGGGGGGCTACCCCAAAGCACCCTCCCAATGTTGAGGGCATATGGCCTGGTACGGTTCAGGAGGGGGGGCACTCTCTTGTCCCCCCTCTTTTCCTGCGGCCTGCCAGGTTGCATGCTCGGATAAGGGTCTGGTATGGATTTTTGGGGAGACCCCACGCCATTTTTTTTTTTAATTTTGGCACGGGGTTCCCCTTAATAACCATACCAGAAAGGGCCTGGTATGGAATTTAGGGGGACCCCTCACGTCATTTTTTTTTAAATTTTGGTTCGGGGTTCCCCTGTGGGGAAATTCCATGCCGTTTTTATCAATGAACTTCTATGTGTATTGTCAGACTGGCAATTCATTAATAGCCGCGAGTAGTTTTAAATGACTTTTTTTCCTTTGAAATGTAATTTTGCTGTCAGACTGTTCTAAACATGGGAAACATACGCCCCTTTACAGGCATACTATAGACACCCCCGCATTATTAAAATCACTGCTTCTGAAAAAACGACTGTTTTTAAAACTTTTTTTTGCATTGAACCATGTCCCCTGGGGCAGGACCCAGGTCCCCAAACACTTTTTATGACAATAACTTGCATATAAGCCTTTAAAATTAGCACTTTTGATTTCTCCCATAGACTTTTAAAGGGTGTTCCGCGGCTTTCGATTTTGCCGCGAACACTCCAAATTGTTCGCTGTTCAGCGAACTGGCGAACAGCCGATGTTCGAGTCGAACATGAGTTTGACTCGAACTCGAAGCTCATCCCTAGTTCTGACGCATGATCCCGGCCGGGACATACAAAACAGAGGCGATATCATCTTTCCCCAGGCGCCTCGACGTAGACTGACGTCCCTCACTCCTCTAACTTCACCCTGGATGTATTTGGGAAAAATTCATCATTCAGGTGGTACTTAGTACAGGTGACCTGAGGTATCCTCTCTTCCTCCCTCTCTCTCACTACAGCTTCTTTTTTTTCCTCCTTAGGAAATACCAACATTATCATTTGGCATTGCATTGTCTTTACTCTTTACTAGTAGAAGACTTTGCTTTTTAATACCAGCACCAGAGTCAAGGTAAATCCATGCTCCTTGCTGCACTATTTACATTACTAGCACGCCTGTACCTTTTGTTCTGATATTGAGCAAAGCCCTATATAAAACTGCCAAGAAAGCCTGCTTTAATCAAACAAGCCAAGTGTGTTTTACACGTGAGTATTGGGAGGGACTACCCTAGTATACAGTTATATACCATCATACCCGGGGCCACTTACCCTAATGATATACTACCCCTTTTTTTCCTATTATTTTTTTAATTACTTTGTAATGTCCCCAAACCCCGACTCATGTGCTAATTGCGGTTCTGGAGGCCCTGGTGGTTGTTTGTTCCCCTCTCTTCTTTGGGGGAGTCTTGCTGTCTGGTACCTACGGCGCAAGTCAGTTTTTTTTCACATACATCAAATTTATTTTTTGCAGCAATTCGTTTTTACTTTTATTAATTTTATAATTGTAAGTTGTTTCGTACACTATACTGTTACTAAAAATATTTTTCCATATAGAAGTATTCAAGCTCCTAAAGAAGCGACGGATATAGTTGCGAAACATGTAGCGCAGAATTGGATTTAATCTATTAATGGAGAAGTGGAACCCCAACTAAGAGGATATCCTTGTGTGGATGCATCTTCAGTATTGTCACACAGTAAAATGATATCTAGTCTGTACATTAGGGGAAACACTAGTAGTCCAACTTTTATGTTTGAAGCTATATATGTACTGTAATATGGTGATATATATGTATATTAATAAATACATTATGTTATAAAATTTAAAGTCCATCTTTTCAAACATTACAAATTCTATACACTTTTATCTGAAAGCACACTGCCCACTGAACAAGTGGATACCGGGGTTATGGCAGCTAGCTGCTGCCATAACAACCATATTCCACTTCAAAGAGCCTCCGTTTAATGATGGGGGGCGGTCTGGAAGTGGTTAACATAATAGAAAGAAAAAGAAGGAAGAATGGTTGGAAGTTACCTTACCAATTACAGAACCTTGGAAAAATTAATGCTAATGATGAAAAACATTTCTGAAAATGTGAAGCTCTAGGATGTGAGATCCACACTTGCCAAACTGCTAACTGACACTTTTGACACTTTTTCGGGAACCAGTGAGATTATTACAGTGATCAGTGCTAAAAATATGCACTGTCACTTTACTAATGACACTGGCTGGGAAAGGGTTAACTTCAGGGGCAATTAAAGGGTTAAGAGAACTTTTTGAGAACTGGTGCCCAAAACTGAACTGCATATTCCAGATGAGGTCTTACTAATGATTTGTACAGGGGCAAAATAATATCTCTCCCTCTGGAGTCCATACCTCTCTTAATACAAGAAAGGACGCTTTGGAAACCGCAGCCTGACATTGTATGCTATTATTGAGCTTATGATCTACCAAAACCCCCAGATCCTTCTCCACTGCGGATCCCCCCAGTTGTACTCCCCCTAGTATGTATAGACAATATATAAAAACAAATAAAATGCCGCGCTATATTAAAGATTAAAAATGTGATATGACACATATAAAATACATATATATCTTAGTGCAAACCATGCATGATATTAAACATAATTACATATATTATATAAAATGTCCATTGTGCTGGCAAATTAAAACAATAACAAATGAAAAGTGCCACACTATATTGAAGTAACCAATGTGATATGACACATTGATATAACACATAAATAAAGTGCATGAATTACTTAGTGTAAAACGTGCATAATATCAAACATATTAAATAATATAAATAAAAAATGTCCATTGTGCTGGCAAATTAAAACAATAAGATGAAAAGGGACACACTGTATTGAAGCAACCAAAGTGATATGACACATATAAATAGAGTGAATGAATGACTTATTGCAAAATGGTAATATGAAACATATAAAAAAAAATAAAATAAAAAATGTCCATTGTGCTGGCAAAGCAAAATCCTGTGATGGTGCTCCAAAGTTGAGAAGGTGACAACAAGCTTGTGCCCCCCCGCCCCTTGTAAATCTGCCCACCTCAGGGCATTTGACGGCACACCTGAGTTTGGTCAAAAAACCGCCTGTGAACCACCCCTGGGTTCTATGTGAAGCTCTTAGGGATCCTGAGATGTCCAGCAGTAAGTTCCTCCGCCCATATATAAAAATAAAGTTTAAATAGTATTTTATTGTTTAAAAAGGTATTTTATTTACAAAACATCAACCTGGGTACTCACATCTTCCAGGTGCTGAAGTGCACCACTCTATAGCAGATAAAAGAAAAAAACAATGAGCTTGTCTGTTCGCAGCGTTCAAACCTGCTGCCTACTGCACTCTCCTGTCCCCTACCCTACGCCAGTTCGACACAGGGATCAGCCACATGTTTTCCTCAGGGGGATTGTGTTTATAACATAGGTCATAGACAACATAAACAACATATCTTTTTTTTGCAAGTTTTTTGCAAATTTACAGTATATGTTATATATAACACCACATTATAAAACAAAACAGTAAGTGGAACTCAGTCTGCATGATGAATCACATATCTGTAGAAACTGAAACATGGGTCACTTACAGAAAAACTTATACAGCATATGGGTATAACCGTAAAGAGAACATGGTAGCTAATCCACAAAGAAAACAAAAAATAAAAGAAGGGTAGAAGAAATACATCAGAGGTCAGAGTGGGGAAAGCAGGCACATGGGAAGGAGAGTCAAACAGTCATGAGAAATAATACCCGCTTTCAGTCTCAATCAATCAAGATACAGAAGGGGAGCCATACTCTGAGAGATCCCAAACATCCCATATCCTGTTGAACTGAGTAATAGCATCACCCACCAGAGCCGACTTATGCTTCATTCTGCAAATTTTTAAATTGCCTTCAGGAATTGAACCTGGGTGGATAACCAATGCAATGGAATCATTATTTTGGCCACTAACAGGATAAAAGAAGCTAACTTATTTAGAGGTTTTCCAATACCAGGGAAGGGGCAGCCCAGGAGATAATGTAGCGGGTCCAACGGGAGAGAAAGGTCAAGTACTAGTTGTAGCAGAGACATTACCATAGACCAAAAAGGCACAATAAGCACACATTGCTAAAAAATATGAAAATGAGTACCTCTAGTTTTACCACAACACCAACAAATAGGAGAGTGGGAATGGTCTTGACAATGTAGAACTTCAATGTTCTATAACAGAACTCTCTCTGCGCCACGCATCTGCATATTTTGGATATAGATGACCATATTTTGTCCCAGCAGGGGAGGGCGATGGGACGTGTGAGGATAAGTGACCATTTACGCAAATAACCTATCCTCCAATGGGGCATAGACATCATAGACATTGTATCTGCCAATAGGTCATAGACATCGTATTTCTAATTTAGTGAAAGACATCATAGACCAGGTATGTCCAAAGTCCGGCCCATGGGCCAATTGTGGCCCACGTTCCTGGTAATTTGGATATATATATCTTTTGTGGACCCCTCTGCGCTGCCTCGGAGGGGACAGAGAGTAGGCGGGATGAGTGCCGTCAGATTACATACAGGAGAATCTCCTGTTTACTCTGCGGCGTAATAGGAAGTCCCATCTCCTGGGCTGACATTGGACAACTGTTCTGTCTATCATAGGAGGCGGAACTTTGTATTTAAGAGGCAGCCGAGTAAACATGAGATTCTCCTGTATGTAATCTGTTGGCACTTGTCCTGCCCCCCTTCCTGTCCCCTCCAAGGCTGCAGATGGGCATCGTTCAGACTGCACTGATTTCAATGGTAAGGCTGCATTCATAGCAATCGTGAGGTTGCATTCATGGCAATGGTGAGGTTGCCATGAATGGTGAGGCCCGGTCATGTGACCACAAGCACATGATTCGAGCTTCTAGCTGGAGCGAGTTGTATGCTGGCTGTGCTTATGGCTGTGTTAGTTCGTTACCCAGGTAATGGCTTCACAGGGAGGGTTGGCTCAAAAGGGCGGAGTTTTCCTTCCTGTGCGTATCAGCTAGAAGCTCGAATCGTGTGCTTGTGGTCACATGACCGGGCATCATGCCGTCGTTGACGTCACGGCCGCTATAACTATGGACAGATGTAAACAGGAAGTGATCAGGAGTAACCTCCAGGCGGTCTAAGCCGATTGCGCAGCGTTTGCCAGAGGAGGGTAATCACACAGGTGAAGCATATAGGTGGCATATTATATATAGAAAAGACGCACGGCCTCCTCTACCGCTGAAGACATCCCGCATTAGGACGATACACCTATGTCTGTAAAGACTACATACCATTCTTCCCAGCACTGGGGTTATAGTGCTATTTATGTGAGTACCTGTCTTTTAGAATAAAGAAAGTGATTTTAGCCATACAGTGTGCACTATATATTTTTTATTGCATTTCATGGTACTTCGGTTCGAAATTAAGAGTAACAACGTGCGGTTGTTTAAAGTGTCGGGACATCTTATCCCTTTCATCTGTCTACCCAAGCCTCCATCTATGACCACTTTCAGTGGTGAATGCCTGTTTGACCCATCTGTTAGTTCAGGGGTCCAGTGACTGAGGTGAGCAGTTTGGCTAGCTGGTGGTTGAATCACGGATTAAGTTGCACTATATGAATGTCTGTGAGCACCTTTACCACTGCAGAGGAGATTGTTTCTGTCAACGCTTCTTTTCCATTTTCTTCTACATCAAAAGGGGACTTTCAATAATTTTATGCTATGAGCAATATGTTAGCCTGCTTCTTGTAAAATCACCGCTGCACTGTTATTTATTTAGGCTGCATTCTTGGTAATGGTGAGGCTGCAGATGGGCACTGATTAGGCTGCATTGATGGACCCTTATTTTGCTTCACAGTTCTTTTATTCAAATTTACGTTTTTTTCCTGAAACGTCCCTCTTAAAGTGAAGGTACGTGTTATACGCCGATAAATATAGTATATCCAAATAACACCCCAAGCTCATCATTAGTCCTGAGCAGCGCTCGGAATTCGTTAGGGGGCCACAAAAGATATATATATATATATATATATATATATATATACAGTATATATATATATATATATATATATATATATATATACAGTATATATATATATCTCCAAATAACACGCCAAAGCTCATCTCTTCACCACACACAGCCACAAAGGCAAGAGAATTCTTGTTGGGCAGTGTATTAGTGCTTGGACAAGCACACTTAGACCGAATTTTAATGGTTGTAAGAATGTCAGGCAAAATGGTCGGCCCTCACGCATGTTCACTTCATCAAATCTGGCCCTCTTTGAAAAAAGTTTGGACGCTTCTGTCATAGACAACATATATCCCAATATGTCATGGATATCATAGACAGCAAATTTCCCAATAGGTCATAGACATTATATCTTCCAATAGGTCATAGACATCATAAACAACATATCCCCTAAAAGGTTATTGACATTATAGCTAGCATATCTTCCAATAGGTTATCAACATTATAGACAGCATATCTCCTAATATGTCATATACATCACAGACAACAAATCTCCTAAGAGGTCATAAAAATCATAGGCAGCATATTTCCCAATAGGTCATAGATATCATAGTACCAAATAGGTCTAAGATTTCATAGACAGCAAATCCCTCTATAAGTCACAGACAGATGAACACTCTTCTTCGGAATTATAATCATAAACATTTGACAGAGATTATAACCCAGCCCTACTGTAACAAAACAAAAAGCTCTCATTTAACAATACTTTTAGCTTAGCTTTTAATGTAATGAATTATAAAGTGTAATAAAATGAGGACCTCTTTACTTTTGAAACAAATTAAGAAGGGTCTTAGCTCAACTCAGAAAAGTTTCAATGAAAACGTTCCTATTTGGAAAATAAGAAAATTCAGTGAGCCTAGTGGTCCAAATATCCATAGGCTTTGCCTATAATTTATTTATAGTATTTTGGCACAAAACTTTAAAGAAAACACAGACTATTCCCATCAGCCCTAAGTCTATCAGCCTAAAATCCCTCTTCCTCATGCACACTGGACATTAAAACAATGCTATAAAAACGTCAGTAGCTTAGCAGTGAGTTTTTCAACGTTTTTTGCAATAGTGTTTTCAGCGTTTATTAGCGTTTTTCCACGTTAGCGGTTTTTATTTATTTATTTTTTCCAATGTATCAAAAACGTCAAAAAAGCTAGGTTTTTGAGCGTTTATCGGTGATATCAGCGTTTTTTGACATTAGAGCATTTTTACAGCTGAAAAACTCCTCTCCGAACCCACTAGTTTTGGGGTTTTTTTAAAGCCAAAAAACGCCCCAGCCAAAAACTGCTGATAACAGCCTATGTGTGCATGGATACATAGGATAACATGCTGGGGAGTTTATTGACTGTAGAAAAAAAAGTCTGAAGCTAAAAACAGCTGTTGTAAAAACGTCCAAAAACGTCCAGTGTGTATGAGGCCTGCACTCTGGACATTAAAATAATGTTATAAAAACGCCAGGAGCTTTGCAGTGAGCTTTTCATCATTGTTGCAATAGCATTTTTTGCGTTTATGAGCGCTTTTTTAGCGTTTTTTAGCATTTTTTTTTTTCAATGGAAAAAACGCCAAAAACGCTGGTGAGCTGCGGAGTTTATTGATTGTAGAAAAAAATGTTTAAAGCCAAAAACAGCTGATGTAAACACATTCATAAACAGTGTAGAGTCAGCTTGGGTAAAAGAAAGAACATATTGACTCAATGCAGATAGTTCCACTGCTGTTCATACTCCAACACTACAAGAAAACATGTTACTACTGTTCACTCATGATCTATTTATGTTCATATAAAAGCCCTACAATCTGGGGAAGTCAGTAAAAAATTGTATAATGAAATCCCATTGCTCTCAATGGTTGTATTATTTAGAAAAGATCTGTCACATCACAATTATTATTCATTGTGTAGATCTTTATGTATGAGCCATCCAACTAAATGTATGCATGCATTAAAAGTGCATGAGAAGAGTAGTTTCTTAGATGCCATTTAATACAGCAAGCAGGAGGGAGTTGCGGAATTACACACAAGCGGAATTTCCGTCGGAAAAATCTTGGATGGTTTTTCCAACGGAATTCCGCTCAAGCTTGGCTTGCATACACACGGTCACACAAAAGTTCGCTGAACTTACGACCGTCAAGAACGCGGTGACGTACAACACTACAATGAGCCGAGAAAATTAAGTTCAATGCTTCCGAGCATGCGTTGAATTGTTTCCGAGCATGCGTAGGAATTTTGCGTGCCGGAATTGGTACAAACGATCGGAGTTTCAGATCGGAACTTTTTCGACCGGAAAATTGAGAACATGCTCTCAATCTTTTGCTGGCTGGAATTCCGCCAGCAAAAGTCCGATGGAGCATACACACGGTCGCATTTTCGGACCAAATCTCTCATCAGCCTTTTGCTGGCGGAATTTCCGCTCGTGTGTACGGGGCATAAGGCTTACTATAGGGCTGTGTCTACAGACTTTTGTTAAGTTCAGAAATGCTTCTTTTTCTTATACAAGTAAGAAGGAGTTCAAAAGCAGTTTGAAGCAAGTCCTATAATGGTCATCTGCAGCTGCAATGAATTCTACATAATTCCAAAAGTGTTGATGCATTTCCCCACTGACGCTGATCTTATGTTATGTATGATATGAAAAGCAGTCCCTGTAAAAGTTAAAAGCATGGAACCATTGGCATCACTGGACCTAACCAGTACCCTCTACTTATGTCAGGAAGTCACTGGCTCTATCAGTAGGTAGGGCCTCCTATATTGTCATGAGTTCATTAGAGCTGAACTCTAGGGAAAACAAAAAATCTTCCTTCCAGAGAGGCTTTTCCCAAACTGCAAGGGCTAGATGTTAATTTATGTCTAGGATAACAGAGAAAAACACTTTTACTTACCCAATCCTCCACTGCTACATGCTTCCTCTGCAGCCTTGTCTCCCCTGTGCTCAAGTAGTCAACTGTACTTTGATATCATCAAGTCCAATCGAGGGTCTATGACTAGTGGGCCACGAGGGACAGTCGTGAAGATGAGAGTGGGAACAGAATCAGGTAGGTAAAAGTGTTTTTTTCCAGTACCCTAAACTTATATGAATATTTAACCCTTGCAGTATGGGGGCAGCCCCACTCCAAGGGAGGATTTTAGCCTCTCCCCAGAGATAAATCTGAACTTAATGCTATTTAATGCAGTTATGTATTCCTTTAGAAATAATAAAAAGTATTTTACATACAAATTGTAAAACTGTCATCAAATAATCAAGGGCAGCACTAAGAGTCAATCAAGCTCTGCTCCTTGAACATGTTTAGTTAATGACATACAAACTTTAAGTGGCCAGACAAAATTACAAATCCTTTGGCAAATAAGACATTTCATATAAGTATACATCAACAGTGTATTTAACTGTTTGCCTGGAGTTAGGCTATAAGGGTCCAAAATTCAAAAATCATTTGGTTGGCAAGTAAAACAGCCAAAGCATACATACATGTATTATATGGCTGCAGTAAGGATGGATATTGTAAGTACCCATGAGACAGGAATAGATGTACAGTAAATGTTTTTCTAGGAAGCCTTGTATAATATGTCAGTGCTGTATAAATAATCACTTTGTATTTTTGTCATTTAAAATATCGTCTTGCCTTGTTTGAAAAATGCCGGAAAATGCTCGGAAACAATATTTATATAACCATCTGGCAATCAAGAGTTTTAAGCGATGACTAAGTTGTGCGTAATCGGGCAGGTAATTAAAAGCTTGCCGGTGATACTCAGATAATAATTGAATGCATTGATTAATTTACAATGTTTCTGAAGAAAGTCACCTTGCAAATTTTAGACCGAGATGTTCCATACAACAAACCATGATTAGCATGAGCTCATTACAGCTCAGCACTATAGCCTCGTTTCATAGGAATCTCTATAAATGTATTTTGCATAATTATATTTTAATTCTTCCTATGGCAGAAGGAATAAAGTCTGTGTGTGTCAGAGAGGTGGCAGTGCCTCAGTAAATCTCTGACCTAATGCTAGCTAGCCTCAAATCCCTACAAAGGTCTGATCAGCCTTTCATGTCTCAAAAGCAGTTGAATGAAGCCTGGGATAAATGGGGAATAATTACTGTAATGATGGATCATTTTTTCCAGTGAAGTGCTTTTATTTGGTTTTCTTCTTAACCCTATTGTTAACACAAAACACCAAACAAATGAATAAATAAAATAACTTTTTTTAATTGTACTTCAGTACACATTATGGTGTTTTTGTGGTCATCATTTTGTGTCTAGAACCGTTTTTTCCTTTTTTCGGGTAGCTCTGATACAGTATATAATCATAATATTAATTATTAAATTATTATTATTATATATAAATAAATCCTTCATTGAGGCATCAAAACAGTACTCTGACTATATAGTTTGGGCACTTGGTTAGAATTCCACTTGGGCCACTATATGCATATAGTGTGTATAGTGTGTACCTTGTTGTTGCATGGAGATTTCTAAAGCTAAAGCTCCAGCTTGTGTATTTTTTTACATAGTGAAGAAGGTTTAGATCCTCTGTCAGCCTACTATTATGTAGGGGAAATTTTCCCTCACTTCCTGTTTGGTCACCAAAGAAAGAAAGTTGAATCTCATCAAAAGGGCACATTCAGAAATAAATCTTTTTTTTTTAAGGTGAATGGTGAAGGATGAGCACTTAACCCTCCTATTCTTTACAGCCAAAGATGCTGCCATCTTAGGCTCTGTTTGATCTGTAGTTGTCCTGGTGCTGGACATCAGTTAATCATTTATCAAGTCTTGTAATCAGTTAGAGTGGAACTAAACTCTCCTATCAATTTCAGCCAATGAAGCTGCCATTTTGGCCTCCGTTTGATCTTCAACTGCCATGATGCTGCATGTGTAATCAGTTATGACACCAGCCATTTGATGGTTTGACAGTTCGGTTGAGAGCACATGCTGGGAATGTAAATGTTTTTTGAAACTGTTAAGTGAGGGTTTAGTTCTGCTTTAAGACGCCAGCTATTTAATGGGGCGACAGTTTGGTTCAGAGCAAAAGTAGTAGTGAGTGACAGTTATCATTCATGGAATGCCTTGAATATAATTGTTTTTGGAAACAATTTAATCTACGGGTTTAGTTCTGCTTTAAGTTACCAGTCAGGATACAATTCAGATACCAAAGCTTATGTATGGTTCAGGACAAAATTGAGGTATAGCAAAATCCAGGCATAGCAATGCAGGATAACACATAAAAGGAAACAGTAAACAGAAACTTACAGAATCTTTCAATTAGTTTGGCCAGATGAACCAATTTCAGAGAAAGAACAGAACATTTGAAATGGGTTTCATCCAGTTGATAACAGAGGTTGAACTCAAGGTTTCTCATCCCTGTGATGAGCAAGGCACACAGGGGGTGTTGGCTTTCCTGCCTTTCCAATGTCCGGGGGGCTAGACACAGGAGCTCCTCAGTCATTAAATCCAAGAAATATCACAGCACCTGTTCCCTTAAACATCAGTGTTCTGTGGGTGTCACTCACATTGAACCTCCACTCTTTCAGCCAACAAGCTGCCTCAGACATTCAACACTGACCCATAATGCTGTACACACAGCTTGTTAAAAACACCCGGCCAGTATGTATTTTGTTCTCCTTGTTTATGTCTGCATTATGTTCAGGACCAATGACAGTTCAAGTTGCCTCCCATGCGGTCTCACCATACATTTCTGGAATGCAGAATGAGCACCACTGTTAATCATCCTTATGAAAGTTCCTACTAAATTTCTGTCAAACTCTTAAATTTCATTTGCTGTTCTATTTGCTAGCTGCAAACATGGTTGCCAGTTGACCACAAAACAAAATTTGCCAAGATACAGAGGAATTCACTGAACACAGCAGTTACAAATGGTAACAGAGACTGGCGTCCATATTTGTGGCAGACCACATTAATGCTTTACCTCCTCTGGGATGTAGAATTGCATTTATAGAATGATATTGGGAGAAATTAGATGAAAACATGCCAGACTGGAAAAGCTGATTTCTAATTAGTTAAATCTGATAATTATATGCCATTGCTATTTGTTCAATGAAGTTAATAGACGATGTATACAGATCTGTCATCCCCAAAAGAAACCTTCTTCAACTGTGGACCAGCTATGCAGAAGCATATCCTGTACTGTAGGTTCTAGAACAAAAAGTCCTTAAAATATGGCTTTACCAGAATTAGATGTTAATGCTTGAGCTTCCATGGTATTTAAGATTACACCTTTGCTGACTCCTATTTCACAATTTGCTGCAGCCTGCAAAATAACAGGGAGCTTTTATTTGTCTTTTGTTATAGAGTTCACATTTATTTGTTCATTAAAAAAATCATACTGATCCGCCTTGAGCCAGTGACGGAGTTAATGTGATAACCACCTACTTATCCTTCTTCCCTTTTCCCTTACTTTGTTTTTCTCTCCTCCTCTTTATTCTCCATGCCATATTTTGTGTGATGTCAGACCTCATGTATCGTCTATTATTGTTCCAATGCAATATCATTACTGACGTTGAAATGTATAATGCGAACTTTGAAGAAGGCCCCTCCTTTTTTGCGGCCTTTCACACATTGCTTTATCTTTTTGTATTCATGTACTGTTTCTCATCTGAGACAACCAATAAAACTGTTATTTGGAAAAAAAATAAAAAATAAATCATACTGTCGTAGTCTTTAAATGAAAATGGAAGATATGTACTATAAACCTTTTTTTAACCTTGCACACTAAGTAGGCAATCCTTCTCAGTAGACTCTATATAGTTCTGTTCTGTTATTAGCTTTCTGTTGATTGTCAAAGACAATGGATATTGTATATTTATAACAGTACTAAAGATTATATTGAATTGGAGCAGACCAACTCAAATTGCCATATGTTGTTATCTTCATCCTTTCTTATAAAAAATATCATACCAATTTTTTTTTTTTTATTGAACCATTAAAAGTTGAAAAAACACTGTTGGTGACAAATCCTTTACAATATGGACATAAATACATATGCGATGTGTCAAAATCTTTTACAATCAATTAATAGCTTTTGCTATTCATTGCAGGTCACTGTTTGCATTTCAACTTGTTTCACTGGATCAGCATCTGCATGATTAGGAATAGGGACTACAGTATACTACTGTATGCCCAGGATATTAGTTGTGACAAATTGTGGATTAATACAAAAGTCCTCATCTCCATTGCTGCAATGCCTCTCACACAAAGACCCCAAACGACTTCCTGCCAGAACTCAAGGTAGTAGAGGCTGAGGAATATGAGGCAATTAGCCTCAGTCATTCCCTACCTCGGCTGACTATCATTAATGGTTCCAGAAATAAAATTAGTATAAGATTTTTATAAGAAGAGAGTGTGGCATTCAAAAAAGTCCCATACATGTCTTACTTTTTCTGTATTTTTAGCCAAAGCATTACTCCTATAGGTGGTACATGAAAGCAGGTATGTCAACATTGGGAGCTCAGTAAGTGGGTAAAAAGTGTGTGTGTATGTCTGTGTTTGGAAGGGAGTTGCACTTTCCAGTTTTAGTAAATCAACCCCATCGTCTATCTAGTACAGTGATGGCGAACCTTGGCACCCCAGATGTTTTAGAACTACATTTCCCATGATGCTCATGCACTTTGCACTGTAGTTAGAATTAGCTCCTATGAATATCTAGTGCTTCACCTCATCACAGCTCTTACTGTAAAGAAGCCTTTACGAATGCAGAGTGTTAGAAGGCAACATGCTTTTTTTTTGTTTTGTTTTAACAGCAGATGTTTCTGGTTGAAACTCAATTACACCTGGCCTGGAATGCCAGCAGAGCAAGTTCAGCCAGCAGGGTGTTGATAATGAATAGTCATAAATTGGAATTCATCTCCGACAGGATGTTCTCGCAGGCCTCCTGATGTGAGTATGGGACTAGAGAAGAAGACCTCCTGGAGGGGTGCAAATTAAAATGTCCGGTTACAGAACATCAAAAGCCAGCTGTTACTGAAAGATGACCCAGGTCAGAATCAGCGATTCATGGACTATTTGCTGCCCCTAGTGGACACTACAGCATGCTTCCTTGAGGATGGTATATTAAAGCGGGGGTCCACCTATCTGTCGTTTTTTGTTTTTTTTTTGAGTTCATTCACAAACTTTTCTTCTCAGCATTACATACTCACATATTGTGTGTAATATGTCCGCCTGTGTCAGATTTCGTCGGAAAGAATAACTTATATTATTCGCTGCAGGCGGTTTCCATCTTCATTGTGGGCATTTGAAGCCCACAAGCATTTATTTCCTGGATGTGGTGAATTCTGTGCTCTCAGCATTCACTGCTCGTTCCCGCACATGCTCAGTGGCATCCTGGGAAGCCTGAGACTAGCTCCCAGGAGCTAGAAACACGCCTACTCCCACGGGAGGAGAACCAGGAAGTGCAAAGAAGAATAGAAAAATAAAAGGTAATTACGGCAATTTAAATTTTTTTAAATGGCATGTCAGCATCTAGGCAAGGAAGAGAATACATACAGATATTGTTCAAAATTTGGGTGGAACCCCGCTTTAAGAAGGACTGCCTCTTTTTTTCATTGGATAGAAGGCTATGTGGGTGTTTGTGTGGGTGGTGTATGAATGGGCTTTAAAAATAGTGGTCAGATAGGGCTACTTCCTCTCTTGCCATTGAGTCCAGCTGAGGATACTTACTTACCACAGAGGATGACCTTACGTAAAGTATCATTGATGTTCTTTTGTTTCATATGCTCTGCAATATTTTTTTTTTTGCCATCACCATTAACTTTAGCAGAGCAAGGATTTGAAATGAGAAAGATGGTCTAACCCTTCCTCACTCTATATAAAACTAAATAAAGGTTTAGCCTAAAAATACACACTTTAATAGTGTTGTCATGTCTATTAGGATAAAACATCATGGGGTTGATTTACTAGAACTGGAGAGTACAAACTTTGGTGCAGCTCTGCTTAGAAACCAATCAGCTTCCAGTATTTTTTTGCAAAGCTTAAAGGAAAAGTACAGCCAACGCTCATTTTGCTGTACTTCTCCTGTTGATCACAGGAGTGCAGTTCAGAGGCGTATCTAGTGTAAATGGTGCCTATGGCAAGCACTGAAACTGCGCCCCTGTCAAAACAAAAACAAAAAAAACAGCTAACAAAATTACAAGTCAAGCTCTTTAATCTTTAACAAATTATCGATTGGCACTACATAAAGTGCCCGATGGGTCAGTCCGCCCCTGCTCATTAAACAGTCTTTATTCTACATTCAGTGAAAGTTCATGTACTGCATAAACGTGGGCTGTTTATTTATTATTTATTTATTTCAGTTACTTATATAGCGCAGTCAATTTACGCAGCACTTTACATATACATTGTACATTCACATCAGTCCCTACACCCTCAAGAAGCTTACAATCTACTGTCCCTAACTCACATTCATACATACTAGGGACAATTTAGACCGGATCCAATTAACCTACCAGCATGTCTTTGGAGTTTGAAGAGCTTGTTGCACAAATCACTTTATTACACTTTATTTATTATATCTATTTATTTAATAAATATTGAGCACGATATTTGATTGGCTGCTTCTGCTTGGCACACACGCACAATCGCACATGATGATGACTTAAAACGTTTAAATGCAACTACAGGAAATAACCAGAGACTGCGAATGCGACTTCTGGAGATGACCAGACTGCGAATGCAACTACAGGAAATAACCAGAGACTGCGAATGCGACTACAGGAGATGACCAGACTGCGAATATGACTACAGGAATTGGCCAGACTGCAAATGCAACTACAGGAGATGACCAAACTGCGAATGTGACTACAGGAGATGACCAAACTGCGAATGTGACTACAGGAGATGACCAGACTGCAAATGCAACTACAGGAGATGACCAGACTGCGAATGCGACTACAGATAATAACCAGAAACTGCAAATGCGACTACAGGAGATGACCAGACTGCAAATGCGACTACAGGAGATGACCAGACTGCAGATGTGACTACAGGAGATGACCAGAGTCTGTGGATGCGACTACAAGAGATGACCAGAGACTGCAAATGCAACTACAGGTGATGACCAGACTGCGGATGCAACTACAGGAGATGACCAGAGACTGTGAATGTGACTACAGGAGATGACCAGACTGCGGATGCAACTACAGGAGATGACCAGAGACTGTGAATGTGACTACAGGAGATGACCAGACTGCGGATGTGACTACAGGAAATAACCAGAGACTGCGAATGCGACTACAGGAGATGACCAGACTGTGGATGCGACTACAGGAGATGACCAGAGACTGCGGATGCAACTTCAGGAGATGACCAGAGACTGCGGATGTGACTACAGGAGATGACCAGAGACTGCGGATGCGACTACAGGAGATGATCAAGTAGCCATTTTTAAAATTCTAACTTTCAGCAATGCACAGCTATACAGGGGGGTAAACAACATTGTCAGGGAGAGTTTAGCGTAACAGTGAGTCTACAGGCAGTGTGTATTGGCAGAAAGATCTACCTGGCCAGCCAGGCTCACCTCCCGCTCTTAGAGGTCTGGGGGCAGGGCTTTTCTGCGGTAGGAGCGGGGATTTTCGCGGTCCAGGGCAGGGATCTCAGAAGTCCAGGAGAGGCGATCTCAGCGCTTCCACTCTGCTCCGAGCACATAGACTACATGGGGTGGGGCAGGGCAGAGGAGGCTCAGTGGAGCTCCCGGCCCCGCCCCTCCCTGCTGACAGAGCCTCCCTCAGCCTGCCCTAAGCCAAGCCCAACAGTCCGGGCCAGGTAGCGGCTATCCAACAGAACACCGGCGCCCTGCTCCAGCAGGCCGGCCGCAGCGCTGGGGGCTATATTAGTCCAGGAGGCAGGCCGCAGGAGGACGGGTGGCTTTTTTGTCCCCCCACCATGCCTTAGATATGCCACTGGTGCAGTTCTTTCTTCACTCCTGTGACCCATTTTTCGCAGACAGCACGCTGAAGCCCGCTGTTGGCTGACATCACAGAGCCAGTCCAGGCTGGGGAAAGATTGTGACAAAATGGTCAGGATCCACCCAGGAGCCTGGACCGCCACCTGGATCAGCCTCTCAGCGAGCCCAAGGACCTGAACCAGCCGCTCTCACCCCGGTCCAGCGCTCCAGTGAGTGCAGGGGGGGCAGAGCAGACAGCAGTGACTGACAGTCACCAGCTCTATGCTCACGGAGCTCTGAGAACTGAGCGATCAGCAGTGTTTGACTGAGCAGTTCTCAATCTTAGGGCCGGTAAGGGACAGATGCAGCATCCGACTGATGCTGCATTCACCTAGGTAAGTATGATTTCTAAAAAAAAAACAAAAACCCATACATCTCTTTTAATTGAACAAGCTGAAGTTAGAAGCTGATTGGCTACCATGCACAGCTCCACAAGATTTTGCACTCTCCAGTTTTAGCAAATCAACAGTCAATAGCTACTCATGTACCCACTGAGAGAATAAATGGCAAAAAAAAGGTTGCAGTTGTCTTTTCTTCAGTTGAGACGGTTTTGCGGATGTGTGATTTGCATTGAAAGTCCATAGCATTTACCAGTCATCTAAATTTCTTGATTGAAAGTATACATATGGTCAGGATCGCGCAGTCAAAAGAAGAAAAGAGCAACAAGGTGAAAATGTGGATTTATGTCCTGCTTATTATATTTTCATCCAGGGTAAATGTATTACATGCAGATTACTGCACTGTATTATCATATCAGCTTATTATTTTACCAAATGCCATCACTGACAATAATCTGTCTGCATATAATAAGGACGAGGCCTTAGAGGCAAATATTTTTGTGCAGTGGTATGCCTGGGGTTTTAAGCTAAATTAAAGTTGAAGGACCCCTATGGTAGTGTTTTGTCCTTTATCAAGATTCTCCTTGCTATGCCTATGTCCTTTAGTGAGCTCTCTGGGAACCCCATGTGAACCGGCATGGGTAGTGACTGTCAAAGGCCTGTTACCAAGCAAATGCAAACCTCTCTGTAGGAGTTTGCTGCTGTAAACCTATAATTATTGTAGATAAAATCTAACATATATATCATCTTTTCCTGGACTCACTGTGATAGCAGCTTAGATTCTGCTTGCCAGAATGTATTCATGTGATCCGAAATAAAACAGATATTTACTACATAGTAATGATTTCTTCTATCTATCTATCTATCTATCTATCTATCTATCTATCTATCTATCTATCTATCTATCTATCTATCTATCTATCTATCTACATTTCTGATCCACATTAGATAAGAATACATTAAGAAATGAATGCTATGTATTCTTCACAAGCACCCTATACATACCTACACATTTCATATATATACCAAAATGTAAGGAAAAGTGTCTAGCAAAAGACAACTACGTGGATCATGCACTGCAAACATGTATATCTGTAAAAAAGCATATCTGTAAAAAAACAGTAATTCCTTATACATGTTTTACTATATACGCAGGCAGTGTAATTAACCTTGAAATACATATAAAATGCACAGCCTGCCTGCTCGGGGTCTCTGTTTTTTATCCGGGTAAAGATGCAGTGCTATGGTCCACCCCACTCACTTTTGTTGTTAAAATGACTACAAAAAAATATTAGTACTGAGATGTTTTTCAAGAGTACGAACCAGACTCAAATTTGTTTTGTATATCTGAAAATGATTGATGATGCAGGGAGCATGGAGAGGAAGTTAAATCGCATAGGCTTTCAATCCCAAAGCCATGTGTTCCTGGGGTTGCAGCATTAGGCCAGATTGAGTTCACAGTACTCCCGAACATAACAGCACTGGTGTAATGATGTGTGAATGCTGTTCTGTCCAGGATGATGGACATACTCCAAGCCCAGATATAAGGTGGGCTCTATTTGCAGCTTCTAATGCACACTGTTAGAAACTAACTGTGTGCAGTGAAATCAGAGTAATACATTTCAATACAGGACAGGAACATTTGTAACTGTACATAACTGAAGGCAATACCTAGATGGTGCAATATTCAGGAGACATACAATCCTACACACCGATTCAATGGTTCATGCAATGTCTGTAAAGCTGCTTTCCGTTTAAGGTATGCAGAGGCCATTAGTGAAATGATTCAGTAGAAGTATAAATAACTGCCTGCACCACCTCCTTTCTGCATATGATAAATATTAAATATCGATATTTAACCAAAAATAACTTATTTTGGTTTTGACCTTTACATAAAAGTGTAGAAAATATGTACTAAATGGTATGCATTCCTTTTAGTTTCATTATTGTTATTTTAAACATTGCCAAGGTGGTTTGTTCCAGATTGTCAGCAAACAAATGAAAGAATATCCTCTCTGCTTTATATATCCAATAAATCCTGCCAAAGCTGTGCTGCCTACAATTTTTTTAGTTGCGAAATCTGGTGCCCATGTTAGCCCTAAATATTATATTTTAAAGCTGTGGATTTCCATGGATATACATGCTATCATTATTAGCTCAGACTCTAATAATGAATTCCATCGCAGAACATCTTGGACAATTACCGTAAGTAGTTTGGCTATGGTAATTAGGTAGATGTCACTGTGTGTATCCCAATACAGAGAGCAGATGCAGTGCTGGGTACTGAACAAATATGGACATTAGTTGGCAGGCATGGTACAGGCACCCTGTCTTCTTGTTTCCTGAAAGCCAGTAAGCCAGATCAGAGAATCATTTCCATAGCAATTCGCCCACACATATTCCGACTGAAAATGTAATCTTTAACTTACATTCTTTTTGTCATTTTAAAACTCAATAACAGGGATTATTCACAAAGGGCATAAGCAGGAGTAGACTATTCAGTTATTTGTGTAGGTTTTCTAAAAGCATATGGCTTGTGTTAGATTATACAAAAATCAGAACAGAATATCTACAGTATATATATATATATATATATATATATATATATACACACACACACATATATATATATATATAAAAAGATAGATAAATTAAAATATTTACAAAAATGTAAGGCTTGTACTCACTTTTATCAAATACTGAATATATATATATATATATATATATATATATATATATATATATATATACACACACACACACACACACACATATATATATATATATATATATATACACACACACACACACACACACATATATATATATATATATTCAGTATTTGACAAAAGTGAGTACAAGCCTTACATTTTTGTAAATATTTTAATTTATCTATCTTTTTATGTAACAACACTGAAGAAATGACACTTTGCTACAATGTAGAGTAGTGAGTGTACAGCTTGTATAACAGTGTATATTTGCTGTCCCCTCAAAATAGCTTGACACACAGCCATTAATGTCTAAACCACTGGCAACAAAAGTGAGTACACCACTAACTAAAAATGTCTAAATTGGGCCCAAAGTGTCAATATTTTGTGTGGCCACCATTATGTTCCAGCACTGCCTTAACCCTCTTGGGCATGGAGTTCACCAGAGCTTCACAGGTTGCCACTGGAGTCCTCTTCCACTCCTCCATGACGACATCACAGAGCTGGTGGATGTTAGAGATCTTGCGCTCCTCCACCTTCCATTTGAGGATGCCCAATAGATGCTCAATAGGTTTTAGGTCTGGAGACATGCTTGGCCAGTTCATCACCTTTATCCTCAGCTTCTTTAGCAAGGCAGTGGTCGTCTTGGAGGTGTGTTTGAGGTCGTTATCATGTTGGAATCCTGCCCTGTGGCCCAATCTCTGAAGAGAGGGGATCATGCTCTGATTCAGTATGTCACAGTACATGTTGGCATTCATGGTTACCTCAATGAACTGTAGCTCCCCATTGTCAGCAGCACTCATGCAGCCCCAGACCATGACACTCCCACCACAATGCTTGACTGTAGTCAAGACACACTTGTCTTTGTACTCCTCACCTGGTTGCCCCAACACACTCTTGACACCATCTGAACCAAATACGTTTATCTTGGTCTCATCAGACCACAGGACATGGTTCCAGTAATCCATGTCCTTAGACTGCTTGTCTTCAGCAAACAGTTTTCTGGCTTTTTTGTGCATCATCTTTAGAAGAGGCTTCCTTCTGGGATGACAGCCCAATTTGATGCAGTGTGTGGCATATGGTCTGAGCACTGACAGGCTGACCCCCCACCACTTCAACCTCTGCAGCAACGCTGGCAGCACTCATACATCTATTTCCCAAAGACAACCTCTGGAGATGACGCTGAGCACGTGCACGTAACATCTTTGGTCGACCATGGCGAGGCCTGTTCTGAGTGGAACGGTCCTGTTAAACCACCGTATGGTCTTGGCCACCGTGCTGCAGCCATGAGGTGCCATGTTGAACTTCCAGTGACCAGTATGAGAGAGTGAGAATGATAACACCAAATTTAACATACCTGCTCCCCATTCATACCTGAGACCTTGTAACACTAACGAGTCACATGACATCAGGGAGGGAAAATGGCTAATTGGGCCCAATTTGGACATTTTCACTTAGGGTTGTACTCACTTTTGTTGCCAGCAGTTTAGAAATGAATGGCTGTGTTGAGTTATCTTGAGGGGACTGCAAATATACAAGCTGTACACTCACTACTTTACATTGTAGCGAAGTGTCATTTCTTCAGTGTTGTTTCATGAAAAGATATAATAAAAGATTTATTTACAAAAATGTGAGGGGTGTACTCACTTATGTGAGATATTGTATATATACATTTTATATATATGGATTTGCAGCGAGCAACACTATGGGGTTGATTTATTAAAGGCAAATATAGCACTAAGCAAGAGCTTAGTAAGCGAGGTAAAGTTTACTTTGCAAAGAATTCTCAACCACATGCTCGGACAATAAAAAAAATAGCATATAATTAAGACTTTTTTTTTTATCTGAGGTTATCTTATATTAACCTGGTCTAAGTTGGTTTTACTCTCTCTTATACAATGTATGACACAATCTTTTGAGTAGTTAGAATTAGGCTAAAATTGTTTTAGTTAAACTACTTTTGGTTTATGTTGGAACTACAACTCAATATTATTACCATATATGTGATCTTTTCTTTTGCTGCCACCATTTGTACTTATGTATACCAATTGTTAAATTCAATAAACAAATTTGACAAGAAAAAAAAACAGCATTTTTGCTTGCACTTGATTGGATGATAGGAACCAGTAGAGCTTCCTCTCAGTTCTGGAGCAACTGCACTTGCACTGCACAGTATATTTTCCTTTAGTAAATCAGCCTCAGTGTATTGCTAATTAAAGCGGGACTTTACCCATAATAATAGTTGATAAAAACGAATGTTCTTAACAAGCCACATTAATAATTATGCTAACAAAATGAGTGTGTGCTGTAAATTGCCTCCAGCATTGCTCCTGTTTCTTCTTGCTGTAGGCTGCCATTTTGCTGAAGCCCAGAGCCTCTGAATAGCAGTAAATCCTAAAGTGGAACCAAACCCATCAATTTAACAGTTTTTAAAAACAGTTACATTTCTGGAATGCCACGTTTGTTTTTGTCCACAACCAACCTGTCAAACCATCAAATAGCTGGTGTCATAACTGATCACATGTGCAGCATCATGGCAGTTGCAGATCAAACTGAAGCAGCTTCCTTTCCTGTAAAGGATAGTAGGGTTTAAGATCCACTTTAAGGCTGTCAGCAGATCGGCCTCTACAAACTTGGCAGTGCCTAAAAATGCCTAAAATTGGAGAGCACCTGAGCATGTGCAGAGCAGTTTGACACAGTGTATTACTGGATTATAAACACTATAGACACTTATTTCTAATGTTTTACATAGCTATACCTGCTAAAGGGGCCAGCCTGAAGTCATCTAGCAGGACAAAATTTTCTGACTAAAGTTCCACTTTAAGTAGTATTGTTTCAAAGCAGTAATTTGATCACGGCCTCCTCTAGGTTTAGGTTACTGACCTATAAACTTAAGATCTGATTCCTATGACCTGCTTCCGGAATATGAGTTCAGTTTGCCTGGAATATATCACTCATACTGGTAGTATTAGTGCTTGCAGAATTACAGGAATATGCCTACAACTCTGAAACAGGAGTTGATCTTCTTTTACAGTTGTTAGGTTTCAACATGGAAAATAATTATTTCTCCTTGTAAGAGCATTTTTTTATGCACAATGCAGAGGTATGGCTATGGAATCCAGTGTAGCGTTTACCACGCACTGTGTGGCATGGTGACGCTACATTGATGATGTATTTGCTGTATGGCTGGACAACATTGGATCTCTTCTGGCATTTGATTATCATATTAACAAAGTTCACCCACAGATTTACCTTATTAATGTTAATCACAAAGAAAGTGTCTTTCTGTGGATATTTTGGTAACACATGATGGTTCCAAGTTACGTGATTAACCATCATCTTACCTGTCAAAGTACATACACTGTCTACCAAACTGAAATGTCCCTTTAACTTGCTATATATAAGAAATTACACAAAAAGTTAGAGAAAGAATATCATAAGAAAGATATTCCATCAGATTTAGGCAAACTGAGCTTCCTGTTCCTATCCAATTTTTGGAAACAGGCAGCTGATATACAGTGGGGACGGAAAGTATTCAGACCCCCTTAGATTTTTCCCTCTTTGTTATATTGCAGCCATTTGCTAAAATCATTTAAGTTCATTTTTTTCCTCATTAATGTACACACAGCACCCCATATTGACAGAAAAACACAGAATTGTTGACATTTTTGCAGATTTATTAAAAAAGAAAAACTGAAATATCACATGGTCCTAAGTATTCAGACCCTTTGCTGTGACACTCATATATTTAACTCAGGTGCTGTCCATTTCTTCTGATGATCCTTGAGATGGTTCTACACCTTCATTTGAGTCCAGCTGTGTTTGATTATACAGATTGGACTTGATTAGAAAAGCCACACACCTTTCTATATAAGACCTTACAGCTCACAGTGCATGTCAGAGCAAATGAGAATCATGAGGTCAAAGGAACTGACTGAAGAGCTCAGAGACAGAATTGTGGCAAGGCATAGATCTGGCCAAGGTTACAAAAAAATTTCTGCTGCACTTAAGGTTCCTAAGAGCACAGTGGCCTCCATAATCCTGAATACTTTCCGTCCCCACTGTACATCAGGGACCTAAACTAAGGTAAGGTAGTACTCGTATCACTATTTTGAAATGTATACTTTGTCACCTCCAGGTTTTAACTATGATTTTGATTTATCTCAATTTCTTTAAGATTTTTCTTTTTGTCACAAATCTCCTCTGGATTACAGTGATATTAAACCCAAAACCAAATATGGGGTGGCTGCCTTATATTTCCTTTTTTAGGCTTTTTCTCTCTATTTTACCGGGTGGTTTGGCAAGTAAGGCACCTCCTGCATTAGACTTCCCCCGCACTCTGGATGAAGGAGTACAGGGGGCAGATTTGGATAGCAACATTGTCTGTCTGGAGGGAGGGAAGTGTTAGCTGTACTAGAAGATTTAAATACACTAACAAATCAAAGGCAAACTCCAGCTAACACCTTATCCACTTCAGCCTCGGAAGATTTTACCCCCTTTCTTTCAGTGCCTTTTTTTTTTCACTTTTTGCGATTCGGCACTGCGTCGCTTTAACTGACAATTGCGCGGTCATGCGACGTTTCACCCAAACAAAATTTACGTTCTTTTTTCCCACAAATAGAAATTTCTTTTGGTGGTATTTGATCACCTCTGCGGTTTTAATTTTTTGCGCTATAAACAAAAAAAGAGCGACAATTTTGAAAAAAACGCAATATTTTTTACTTTTTGCTATTAGACCCCTTTCACACTGGGGCACTTTGCAGGCGCTACATCGCTAAAAATAGCCCCGAGGGCTTTCACACTGGAGCGGTGCACTGGCAGGGCGCTGAAAAAAGTCCTGCTAGGAGCATCTTTGGAACGGTAAAGGAGCGGTGTATACACCGCTCCTTCACCTCTCCTGCCCATTGAAATCAATGGGGCAGCGCGGCTATACCGCCGGCATAGCGCGACAGGTTAGCTTAAGGGATGCTCTAATCTTGCATTAGTGTAACACTTGTTGAATAACAATGTTAGCTTGTATTATTTTTGTTATCCAGTGAACACTTTGTATCATATTTCTGTCATTTCAACTTTCAGTATTTGTATTCTTTGTATTGTGAGATTAGCTTGATAAAGGACAGGGATGCATGAAACATTGGGGTTGATTTATTAAAGGCAAATAGACTGTGCACTCTGCAAGTGCAGTTGCTCCAAAGCTTAGTAAATGATGTAAAGCTTTGCTTTGCAAAGAACACCCAATCACGTGCAAGGAAATTAATAAACGTAATTTTTACTTGCAAATGATTGGATGATGAAGGTCAGCAGAGCTCATTTACTAAGCTCTGGAGCAACTGCACTTGCAACTGTACTTTGCAAAGTGCAGTTTATTTGCCTTTAGTAAATCAACCCCATTGTGTGTATGTTACCAATAAATACTGTAACTCTCTCTGTACTGAAACACTAGAGATATGTTTTTGTTACAGTATATATTTAGAAGTGACTCTATCAGCAGCATAAAGGACTCTAAATGGAGCTTTCCTGTAATAGACGTATTAAGCTAACCTGTATGGCGGACAGTGTCTCCTACCTTCCCTCTGTTCCAGTGCTGCAGCCTTCATCAGACTCTTCCAAATTTGGCACATTGCACTGCGGCTCCTCTATCTGTAACCCCTACATCACTGCTGTGACCTGTAGTGTCATAGAAGTATAAGGATTTGCCCTTTGCCATTTTCCATTTGATGTTGCGCATGTGTACCACAGTCCTGTTCATTCCTATAGATAAGCCATACTATAAGTGTCCACTGGAGGCCGCCATGAGTTTGACTTACCCATAGCAATGAATGGGGCATGGCACCTCTGTGCAGTTTGAAGAGGGGCAGGTTGGCACCTTCTTATAGGAAAGATCACTGCATTGGTGAGACAGGTCAGCATCACCCCAGGTTCGCTGCACACAGGGGGTGGGGTATTTTATTAAGGACAACTTCATTAAAAGTGAAGTAGCCCTTTAATGTAATAAGTGGTAACACATGTTTTTATGTGTTGAGACACATTGCATTAAGGCACGCAAAACTGCGAATGACTACAGATAAACCTCACATGTTTCAACCTAATGATAAAAGAAGAAATTATAGCAATCTGATGTTTTAACCCAGTGACTTCATTGATTTTTGAACACACCTTTTCATTACCCAATATTAGCATTTAAATAGAAGGGCAAGTAGAACATTTGAATACAAAGCCCAAAGTTCAAAGGCTGGGTTCATTTAAATGCCTGAAGCATTAATCATGAATGTCTTTTTTTCATAATATTTAATGCTGTAGGCTTACTTAATGCCAGTGCAAGAATTGATAAATATTTTGATGTCTGATTTTTTTCTTATTTAATTAGTGATGTTAAATGAGCCTCTGGGCAGAATATGTGCAATCAAGCATTTACCTATTCATATACCCATATCAAGAGTATTCAAACAAGTCCTTACTGACCTCTGCAGCTGCAGGCACTGAGGAGCAATTTTCCTCACTGCAGAGCCACTGAAATCCTTCTCTCAGCGGGTCAACTGCCACTGATATGTGGCACTGATGGGCACTGATACACGGGACTGATATCTGGCACTGATAGGCATCACTGATGGCACTGGCACTGGCAGGCTCTGCTGATGGGCTATGATTGCCATCTGCCTGGGCACTGATTGCCATCTCCCTGGTGGTCCAGGGTGGCATACTTTACCTTTTTGGGTACCTTTGTGGGCATCCCTGGTGGTCTAGCAGCATCCCTGGTGGTCCTGGGAGGGCATCCGTGGGAGGGGATTATAAACAATCAGCACAGACCCCCCTGTCAGGAGAGCCGCCAATCCTCAGAGGTGAGTGAGCAAAAGCAATCAATGGCTCTTCCTGTTTACATAGTGATCAGCCGTGATTGGACACAGCTGATCACGTGGTAAAGAGCCTCCATCAGAGGTTCTTTACCGAGATAGGTGTAGCGGTATGTCTGACTGACATGCCGCAACAACGTTCGCTGCGATGCGTGCCCCCACGGGTGCACAGTGGCAGTTATCCTGCTGGACATCATATGACGCCCAGTCAAGATAACAGAACTACCGCCCGGGCGTCATTCTGCTATAGGTCGGGCGGGAAGTGGCTAAGCAGTGATAAATTATCACTGCTCAAAACCCAGACAGACAGCCCACCTCATGTTAATAAAATAAATAGTCCCCCTACATAATATACACTGAGCAAAATTATAAACGCAACACTTTTGTGTTTGCCCCTTTTATTGTGGCCAGCCTAAGGCACACCTGTGCAATAATCATGCTGTCTAATCAGCATCTTGATATGCCACACCTGTGAGGTGGATGGATTATCTCGGCAAAGGAGAAGTGCTCACTAACACAGATTTAGACAGAATTGTGAAAAATATTTGAGAGAAATAGGCCTTTTGTGTACATAGAAAAAGTCGTAGATCTTTGCATTCAGCTCATGATAAATAGGGGCAAACACAGAAATGTTGCGTTTATAATTTTGCTCAGTGTATATATACAGTATCTCACAAAAGTGAGTACACCCCTCACATTTTTGTAAACATTTTATTATACCTTTTCATGTGACAACACTGAAGAAATGACACTTTGCTACAATGTAAAGTAGTGAGTGTACAGCTTGTATAACAGTGTAAATTTGCTGTCCCCTCAAAATAACTCAACACACAGCCATTAATGTCTAAACTGCTGACAACAAACATGAGTACACCCCTAAGGGAAAATGTCCAAATTGGGCCCAATTAGCCATTTTGCCTCTGTGACAAGTCATGTGACTTGTTAGTGTTACAAGGCCTCAGGTGTGAATGGGGAGCTGGAGTGTTAAATTTGATGTTGTCGCTCTCACTCTCTCATACTGGTCACTGGAAGTTCAACATGGCACCTCGTGACAAAGAACTCTCTCTCTGTTTCTCTACATAAAGAGGTCTACCTTGCTTGTGACTGACAGTGGATGGCAATTGGCAGATTCCAAAGCCACTATTGGACTGAATAGTGGCTATGTATCTGCCTACTTCCATTTACTTTCAATCACAAGCAACTTGGACCTGAAGGGAAACTAGTCTCTCCCAGTTTCCCATCAGGCTACACCCACTGTAAGTCCAGTGTGATTTTCCGCATTGGTTGGTAGGATGCAGGCAGCCTTTGTGCTAGCAACCAATGCTATAAATGTAAAACACAAACTTATTAATAAAGTAATGAGCACACAACACCCCCCCCCTACTCCTCTACAAAAACTTTAAGTTGATCTTAATTATCGCCAGTTTGCTTATCTGTAAAATGGTGGCAATTCTTTTGGAATCTGTTGCAGCCATAGTGACAGATTCTGAATGTGGCAGTGGTATAGTCTAACTGAATCTGGTCATGTGTCAGTACCTGTACGAAAACCAAAGCAAGGCTTTAATGAATTAGGCACAGACCATATGAAAGGAGTCATACCGCCAGAAAAATTATGTTACTGCTTTATTGAATTCCCCTTACTGTGTCAAGCCAACTGTTGGCTTTCTGTTCAAAGTTGTTTACAGCTGCCCATTTACTTCCACACACCCAAAAGGTAACTCTTTCCCATCCGACTACCCCGTCATGTATTGCAGGCTGCCCCTCTTGCAGGCCCAGGACAGGCATAGGGGGTGTTGGCAGGTGGAGAAGAGGGAGATCAGTAATAAACTCAAAAGCAACAAGCATTTTGTCACTTCCAGATTCACAACTGTCATTCCCTGGCTGCTGTGGCTGCTGTGGCCAGGGAGGAAGCTGATCAAGTGTGATCTGTATTAGCTCAAAAAAAAAAACACACATACACATGTATGCATAAAAAGTTTCATGTTAGGGTATTGTTTAACACATATTAGGTATGACTGTGTATGTCAGTGTGGCAGCAATAATTCTAATGACATCATTCATAGCTAACTCTAAAATGATAACCTGTAAAAGCTTTTACAGCATTGCCTATGGACAATTTTTGGTACTGAAGTTTGTCACAATTGCATGCAATTTTAAAGCTTTAGTATCTACTGTATTACTCAATGCAGCCTCATTACTTATATTTTACGAAAAATGTGGTAATATATTGTGTTTGTATGCACTAAAATTAACTTTAGCCTTTTTTTTAAATGGAAAATATCAGTTTGATTAACATGTGTGCTAATACCATGTGACATAAAAAACTGAAATTAGAACCATTATGTTTTGCAGGGCCTCTCCTTTCATTTAATGTATAATGTTTGGGGGTTTTAGCTAATCTTCAGGCCTAAAATGTGCATTTTAACGTGGGCAAAAATGAAAAAAGGCTCTGGTAGACAAGTGGTTAAAAAAATAGCGTAAAAAAAGGCAATTTGGGTGTGGGGAATGGTCACAAGTAGCCTGGCATTCTAGTAGTTTTGTGATTTGTTTGACATTTACCAGCAATATTAATACAGAGAAAACAAAGGTTAAATCTTAGGAACCAAACTCATGAGTGCTCAACCATATCTTCTGCTTATATAATGTGAATATCTCTCCCGGTTGCAGAGGGAAACATTAAAATACACCTTTGTCTTTTACCAGTGCTTAAAAAAAAGATTTTGAGATACGCACTTTACAGGAATGTTTAGCATATCATGTAGAAATATGGTCAATCAAAACATGTAAATGGAACTAATGAACATGCTATAAATATGTGCAAATGCATACTATTTTTGTTGATGCATAACAATTTGCAAATGCTTTTCTTTTTTTTCAATTTTCACAAAGCTTTATTTATCATTTGTGCACAAATACTGATCTGCAATTAAAAAAAAAAAAAGCCTAGGTGCCTGTTTCCATTAAACCTAATACATGGATCATAAAAATATAGTATATTATCTGTTTTGTAATATAATACTGACAGCCAGTGCTGATTTACAATATCTTTAGTTATGTAATTTTAAGTGGGTAGTTCTTTTGATAGCCTGTGTAAATTGTTCTCTTTTTTAGCAGTGTGGAACAGGAGAATGAATTACTGTTTCAGAAGTTGCCAAGGACAAAAAAAAGGAGACAAAATGACAGCAGGATGTAGGAGCCAGCATCATCATTATTATTATTATAACAGGTTGGAGCAGTCTACTACTTTGCCAAAAGGGGCATGCTGAGATTAAGGAGATTTCAAGGTAAAGACTGAGTATGGCCTCCTCTGCAAACCAGTGTTTCTGTTTCAGAAATGTTCTAGCATACTGTCTTAATGGTACTGTCTATACAAAAAGAATGTTTTTATTTACAGGTCTAGTGATTTTTTTTCCCCCAACCCTACTCAGTAGAAGACCTGGTTTCCAAAAACTGCACTGATGACGGCCAAACATCCATATGCAGTTTGGCATAAATGGCTCTATAATATATTTGCACTATAGACTAGTGGTTCTGGATATGCATATAGCCAAGGGAGTATAAAGCAATGCTGTACATGGCTCTGCCAATTGTCTTTAAATGAAGAATAATCCTCTTAAGCCTTTTACATATGGGACGAATATTGGTCAAAATCATCCAGTTTCTGCTGAACCGGCAGACCTTTGGCCCATGTGTATACTAGCTTCTGTGGAATGGGCATGCTGGAAAACAAGCATCCAACCTGCATCCGATCAGCACTAACATCCTAAGCCAGCACTGATCAGTGTGTTTGGGGGGAGGCCCGAGACGATCGATCAGTTTTTTTTCCCTTCAGCCCGCTAGGTTCAATTAAAAAAAAAAACTGTGTACCAGGCTTTATTTTTGAGAAATTCAAATATCTTCTGTTCTTTGAGGGCTTTAATGTGCTATGGACTGATTAGAGTAACAGGCTTTTTGATTGCTTTAGTCCCTTTTCAGCATGACTTTTACGGTTAGACTGTCATGTTAAAGCGGGGTTCCACCCAAATTTTGAACAATATCTGTATGTATTCTCTTCCTTGCCTAGATGCTGACATGCCGTTTAAAAAAATTTAAATCGCTGTAATTACCTTTTATTTTTCTATTCTTCTTTGCACTTCCTGGTTCTCCTCCCGTGGGAGTAGGCGTGTTTCTAGCCTCTCCCAGACTCCCTGGAGCTAGTCTCAGGCTTCCCAGGATGCCACTGAGCATGTGCGGGAACGAGCGGTGAATGCTGGGAGCACAGCATTCACCACATCCAGGAAATAAATGCTTGTGGGCTTCAAATGCCCACAATGAAGATGGAAACCGCCTGCAGTGAATAATATAAGTTATTCTTTCCGACGAAATCTGACACAGGCGGACATATTACACACAATATGTGAGTATGTAATGCTGAGAAGAAAAGTTTGTGAGTGAACTAAAAAAAAAAAAACGATAGATAGGTGGACCCCTGCTTTAAACATATTAAATATTTAGTCATAAGGTTTTACATCTACTAGAAAACATGTAATTGAGTAATTTCTCCTAAGGACCTCTTTTCTAGGTCACTTAAGTGAGTTGTAGCAGATAAACTATGATTCTCAAACCTCTTTTTTGAGGTATATAAAATAGAAATTTCATGTTCAGTGCTCAATCTAGAAAGTTGTTTGAGTTAAATAAAATTACTACCCAGGGCAATAGGACTGGTTTTCCCATATATACTGTAGATGGTTAAAGTATGCCTCCAATATGCTGATGTCAGCTGATTTATATCAAGCTGGTGTTTCAACAGGAAGAGGTCCACCTTCTAAAATTAACCAGCACCATGCTGAAGGCAATAGGTTTTCTCCATCTTTAAGTAAAATTCCATGTTTAATATAATTTTTTTAATCATTATCATTTTGTTCATTTTATTGCCCAAACAAATTACAAAACGATGTGGTTGCTGGGTGCGCTGTAATATACTGTAGTACATAGCAGTACAACAGTATGGGCGACTTCATGTCTGCTGCCAGATATAAAGAGATTCAGGCTTAGTGCTTCATTAGCAGAAGCATTTTATTTTAATCAAAGACTACAAAGCTTCATTTAATTGACCGAGGTGGCGAGATAACGTCACAGTCTCCACCTTCAGCCCTAAAGTTGCACACACTTCTGTCAGAATACATTGCTGCTTACTGTATGTAGCTAATGGTACTACAGTATATTACAACACACCCAGCAGCGACATCATTCTATACTTTGTTTGGGCCTTCGTGGCTCAAATGAACGTTTTAAAGTGAAAATAAACATGGTACAGAAAACCCAGCATGGGGCTGGTTGTTTTAAGAAGGTGGACCTCCGCTTGTTTTAAGAAGGTGGACCTGGTTGTTTTAAGAAGGTGGACCTCCTACTCCTGAAACATCAGCTTTATGCTCATCAGCTGATATCAGCATAACAGGGGACTGGTATACTTTAACCATCTATATATGCAGAAATAATGATAATTGCCATTGGCAGTCATTTTTCTTTTAATTCAAACACCTTTGTAGATATGCACTGAGATGAAGAATGGAACATGTGATAGGTCAATAAGGATCATTTTAACCCTCTATACACATTTTGTGGCAACCTATGGAAATTACAGCAGTTATTCAACCCATACAGCGGATTGTGGGGGAGAATCTGACAAATCACTGGTAAGACAGACTTAAAGTTTGCTCATACCTGCTTTTGATAAAGGCTAACAAAGTCTAATCTTGCTAACCTGAAATCCTATACAAAACTAGTAAAAATGACTTCTAAACTGTAATCTTGTGCTGGCAAGGTCTACAGTCAACAATTTATTTTAAACAATATTAAGAACATTAAAAAACAGAGAATAAGGATAGCTGTACAGATATACACTACACTACATTATGTGAATCTACCTAAATAGCCATAATTAACTTGCCATCTTAAATTAAAACTGCAGTCATGCGAAACAGATACTCCCGGCAGATTTAATATTTTAGTAATTTTCTGATGATTACTACAAGACTGCCATAGGACATCAAATACAAAGCAGTCAAGAAAAAGGCACATTATTTATATTTATTCAACCTCAATTGTGCTTGTTGTACCTTCCCATCCTCTGCCTATCGTTTGACAAGTGTCCATGCAGCTCAATTCAACAGAATTTAATGTGAAAATAGTTTTGTTATCACGTGAGCTATTAAGCTTTTTAGAAGTTTCCTTTATTTAACTTTATTTAACTGCAACTACAAGTTTAAAAGTACCCGGCGCCTCTTTAAATGTGTTGTTCTCGAGTTCAGAAAGTAATAAAGCTAATGCTATTGGAACACGAAAGTGTTAGTTTAGAAATTTTAGGTCCAGACTAGAATGAATACCATCATTGGGTTTTGGTACCATGAACGGGTTTGAATAGAATTCTTTGTACCTGTTCTCTAGAGCAGTGGTTACCAAACTGCAGCCCAGGGACTGGATGCAGTACTTTGACCCTAGGGGCACTATTCCTCCCACCGTCACCTATGAGGAGGGCACCATTCCTTCCACTGATACGATTGGCCAACATTCCTCCTATTGACACCAACGATAGGGCACTATCCCTCCCACTGTTTCCAACAATGGGGCACTATTACTCCCACTGATGCCAACAATGGGGCACTATTAATCCCACTGATACCAACAATGGGACTCTATTCCTCCCACCAAAATGACTAATGTGGTCTTGTTAACTCCCACTGATGCTTGGGCTTTTCCTACTCACACTGGCCACAGTCTTCAACACCAACCCACCCGAAACTTGAAGATCAGTAAGCTAGCCTTTTGTTTAAAAAGTTTGAAGAACCCGCTTTAGAGGGCCCAGAACGATCACTACCTTAGACAAAAGATGGTTCAGGGCTGTCTGAAAATCTGACTGTCTTCGGGCATATATTGGCAGGTTTGAGAGAAGAAAAGAGTGAAGGGGTAGAGTTTGTGAATGAATAAATTACAAGTACTGTCTGCCACCGTGGCAGAGGGACTTGTAATTTCAATGGGCTTCGGGGGCGCTGAAGAGCACTTTTGTATTCTACTGAGATGTCCTCCAGTTTTCAAACAGAAAGCCCATACAGAGGTATGGGCTGAAAGCTGGAGGATGTGTCTGCAGGAGCCCACATTGCATCTGTAATCTACTGATAGGGGGTGCAATGCTTTCCAGGCTCCCACAGGAAAAAATAATAAGTTCATTTTATTTTTTCTGCAAAAATATGTGCATTTATTATTTTTTCTGTAAAGGTCAACTTATCCTTCAATATAAAGCCTGTAAGAAATGATTGTGGTTTGATAATTAGAGGTACTCTTATCACATTTTTCCATGTAGATAATAAGGACTATTTGCACTCATGTTTTGCTTGTACAGCTTTTATTTGCAAAGAGCCTGAGAAATGTCAGTCAATGCTACACATGTGATGGAAGTTGACCTTGATCGAAGATGACAGTTTCACTGGTCGGGAGAGTTAGTAGAGCTTTGCTCACAGTACAGTGACTCAGTCAAGTAATGTTTATTCATGCAAACCTACTCTTATGTATGACAAACACAGATGAAAACAATCCATGTCATAAACCAGATTTAAGATTAACTTCCACAGGAAGAAGCACTGAATTAACTTGTAGATTGCCAATGGAATAAATTCTTGATTACTCTACTTTTACAGCATGACTGACAAAGCTTTTCATGAAACAGCTGCATGTATTGTTACATGTATTTCTGTGACCCCGGGGCGTGATTAGACTTATATTGCAAAAACTGGACCGGCAAAGTTATTCAGAAACTGCAATACATGGTGCCGCTCATTGGCATTGTAACATTGCTTGCAGAAATTGTGTTCCTAGGCAGTTTTCATAATCGTTATATAGCGGTACCCCCATAGGGGCTGCTGAGTGTAGTAGTCCATCTGTCACCCTGCCCAGCCAGGCACACACGTTTCAAGCATCCAGAGAAATGAAAGCAGTCCTTGCACTTGTTTTTTGTATTTTATTGAGGGGAATTTAACTTGGTTAGGGATAGGAAACTTATGAGATGCCCAGATAATTGAAGTCAAAATTGGGACCAACTATATACACCACAGTATATACAACCTCCTCTTCTCCTCCTGCACTTCCTTGCTTGCAGACTATTACTCCTTACTCCTCCAGCACATCAATTGCTTGCACTTCCTGGACCAGCTAGCACTGTAGGCCTGACACTTGCTCAGCCAGGCCTAAAGCAGATGTCCTTTGCAGGCAGGGACCACAGGCCCCTATGGTGTAGCAAAAAATAAAAAGTCCCAGTGCAAGCTGTCCCTGTGGCTACTGCTCCTAGTACCACCTCTTCGGGCACTGCCAGCCTCCCTGGCTGCAGATGCCCCTCTCCACTGCCCATGCCACTACAATCCTCCAGACTGGCTCTGAACCCATCCCAGACTTCTGCATCTCAGTCCTTTCAGGCGTGCCTCCCAGTCCTCCCGACTGTGAACACTCACCAGCCCTCTTGGCTGCCTCTGTGGAACTCCTGGAGACTTGCCCAGCAGCGTTCTCCTGCTGTCCTCAATTGTTCCTCCTGTGTCTCTGGGTCGGGACACCATTGTGGGTTGTAAGAGGGTCCCGTCCACATCCAAGCCCAGGCCCAAGGTCACCCTCTACCCAGACTGGGGAGCTTCCTCAAAGGCCCCGACAGTCTAACACTCCATCTCCATCTTCCACCCGATCAACTCCTCCCCAGCTGGGCTGACCCTGGGTATTTAACATAGGTGTGCACACAGAGTGTGCCAGGTGTGCCTGGGCACACCCTAATTGTTTGGTGCATATTTCCAATGTTTAGTCCCCTGATATTTCACCAAATAAAAAAAAAAATCAATTTTTTTTCTCCTAAAAAATTGTAAAAAAAGATAATATTGTAACTGCCCTTCTGACACCACCAATATCTGCCCTTATGACACCATTCAATGCTCTACTGACACCTTCCGTATATATACACATGCACACACATATATGTTTGAGCTTTGGGGTGCACACCCTAATGCAATAGGCTGCGCACACCTATGGTATTAAAGGTGGCCTGCCCCCTGCCAATCCAGACTGGGGAATGGTCAGGGCTCCTCAGAACACCCCAGGAAGCCCCAACTCCCCTCTCCACTTCTCTTTCCAGAAAACACCAGAACATTCTGGAAAGAAGTGGGAGGTCCTGGTGATGCTACCTGTGAGTCACCCAGCACTAACCTGAGACACTCCCAACCCAGGTCAAAACACACCCGGGCTTGGCTGCCAGCCAAGCCTGGAAATTTACCTACTCTCACAAACATGTAGGGTCTGACTGACAGTCAGCAGCTCTCTGTTCACGGAGCTATGAGAACTGAGTGATCGGCAGTGTTCGATCGCTCGGTTCTCAGTGTAGAGGTGCCAGGGGACTGATGCAGCATCAGCCTGAAAAACAAGAACCCCATACTTCACTTTTAATCCTGTGTCCAGGCTTTGCTTGACTCCTACAGCTTGTGTAAGGGCACAGGTGTGCAGGATCAATATAAGCCAAATCTGAGCTTAGCTCAGTGTGGTTTGCTGCCATTTAGAGACAGAACTCTGTCAGGAGATCGGGTTGTTCCTATTAGAGACTGCATCCCTTATGTGGGAGACTTCTGCCAAAAGGACAGGGAGGGTCAGGACAGCTACGCGGGCCTGGGAGATCAAGAGAGGGTCTGGAAAGTTGAGAAAGGTGAGGAGGCTAGCAAGTGCAACGGGGGCTGGAGGAAGTTTGGAAGTCTCTGGAAGAAGGAGCAAACCCAGGGGTGGCTGAAGAACCCTATATGGGGTCCAGGAGTGGGCCTGTGCAGCGAGGTACTACAATCGAGTCGGGTGGCTTAGTATTTTCTGTTATTTGTGTTTGTGGTGAAGAACCCCTGCATGGGCAATCCATATGTGTTGGACTTTTATGCTACCTTTCATTTAATAAAAGTGGACTGCTGAGCCCTTAAATATAGCTCCTGTCTGACATAGACTTACTGTACATATACAGTGCCTTGCAAAAGTATTCACCCCCTTGGCATTTTTCATGTTTTGTTGCCTCACAACCTGGAATTAACATGGATTGTTTGAGGATTTGCATCATTTAATTTACAGAACATGCCCACAACTTTGAAGATGTTTTTTTTTTATTGTGAAGCAAACAACAAAAAGGACAAAATAACAAAAAAAGTCAATGTGCATAACTATTCACCCCCCTAAAGTCAATACTTTGTAGAGCCACCTTTTGCGGCTAACACAGCTCCAAGTCACTTTGGATAAGTCTCTATGAGCTTTCCACATCTTACCACTGGGATTTTTGCCCATTCCTCCTTGCAAAACTGCTCCAGCTCCTTCCAACTCCTCCTTGGATGGTTTGTGCTTGTGAACAGCAATCTTTAAGTCTGACCAAAGATTTTCTATTGGATTGAGGTCTGGGCTTTGACTAGACCATTCCAACACATTTACATGTTTCCCCGTAAACCACTTAAGTGTTGCTTTAGCAGTGTGTTTGGGGTCATTGTCCTGCTGGAAGGTGAACCTCCGTCCTAGCCTCAAATCACACACAGAGTGGTACAGGTTTTGCTCAAGAATATCCCTGTATTTAGCACCATCCATCTTTCCCTTAACCCTGACCAGTTTCCCAGTACCGACTTCTGAAAAACATCCTCACTGCATGATGCTGCCACCACCATGTTTCACTGTGGGGATGGTTTTCTTTGGGTGATGTGATGTGCTGGGTTTGCGCCAGGCATAGCGTTTTCTTTGATGGCCAAAAAGTTCAATTTTAGTCTCATCAGACCAGAGCACCTTCCTCCATACAATTTGGGAGTCTCCCACGTGCCTTTTCGCAAACTCAAAGCATTCCATTGTGTTTTTTGCTGAAAATAATGGCTTTCTTCTGGCCACTCTGCCATAAAGCCGAACTCTATGGAGCGTATGGCTTATTGTCGTCCTATGTACAGATGCTCCAGTCTCTGCTTTGGAACCTTGCAGCTCCCCCAGGTTTACCTTAGGTCTCTGTGTTGCCTCTCTGATTAATGCCCTCCTTGCCCGGTCCATGAGTTTTGGTGTGCGGCCGTCTCTTGGCAGGTTTGCTGTTGTGCCATGTTCTTTCCATTTAGCTATGATAGATTTGATAGTGCTCCTAGGGATCATCAAAGATTTGGATTTTTTTATAAGCTAACCCTGACTTGTACTTCTCAACAACATTGTCCCTTACTTGTTTGGAGAGTTCCTTGGTCTTCATGGCAGTGTGTGATTAGTGGTGCCTCTTGCTTAGGTGTTGCAGCCTCTGGGGCCTTTCAAAAAGGTGTGTATATGTAATGACAGATCATGTGACACTTAGATTGCACACAGGTGGACATCATTTCACTAATTATGTGACTTCTTAAGATAATTGGTTGCACCAGAGTTTTTTATTGGCTTCATAACAAAGGGGGTGAATGCATACGCACATGCCAATTATCATTTTTTTTATTTCTGAAAAATAGTTTTATGCATATATTTTTCAAATTTTACTTCTCCAACTTAGACTATTGTGTTCTGATCCATCACATATAATTCAGATTAAAAAAACATTGAACTAAAGGCTGTCATGTAACAAAATAGGTAAAAAGCCAAGGGGGTGAATACTTTTGCAAAGCACTGTATATACATGTATATAGTCATGATTGTGGCACTAAAGTTTGGAAACAAGACAAGGAATTGGTCCCACACTGGAACTCCAAATTATCTCAATGTCATCTTTATTGTCAAAAAAGGGTCAGACAGATACAGGCAATGGTAGACGTTTCACAAGCGATAGCTTGTGAACAAGCAAGCTATCGCTTGTGAAACGTCTACCATTGCCTGTATCTGTCTGACCCTTTTTTTGACAATAAAGATGACATTGAGATAATTTGGAGTTCCAGTGTGGGACCAATTCCTTGTCTTGTTCGTCTTTCACGGTGGTGAGCCGAGGTCTGCACCTGTGATCCATCCTGCACCTGAGTTTGCCTGGAGCGGTGTGCTTCTCTCTGTTCTTTGCTGCAAAGTTTGGGAACAAACTGAAAATACTGGATTTAAAGCAGGACTCTAACCAAACATAACAAAACAAGTAATATTCACCTTCAATCCTGAGTACATTGTTCTGCATTGTTCTGCAGATATCCTCAGTCTGATGGCCAGCATCATTCAACCCACTTCCTCTGAGTCCAGTCCTTCTGAACCTGCCTCCCAGCCTGTGACTGGACAGTGAAATGAGAAGCAGGAGAGTGATGAAATAATTTTTCTTTCACTCTGCTATTCCCTCTCATTAACATGCTCCTTGTCAGCACATGAACTGGTTGGCTCCTTGTACTGCTTCTTCTTCTCATGTTCCAGCTCTGCTGTGCAGACTACAAAAGACTGATACCAGGTAAAATTCAGGTACTTACACTGTTTTCACTTAAAAAATGCATTTAATATTGTGCTCATGATTACAAAACTCCATTAATTTGTGTCTTTATATCTGCCTCAATTCAGTTTTAGATAATGGCATTGCGCACAATAGCAGGACGCTGTCTTCTACATATTGATACATTGAAAATTATTTAACTTCATGGAAGGTCTGTGACTCAGATCTGTGAATCATAGTAATAACAAAGCTGCAAAGCCAGTAAGTCAAGGTTAAATATGTTCTTGTGTCGTGTCTTCGGGAATTGTTTAATAGCATTATATTCTTCTTATTGAGAATATTACAGCATTATCATTTAAAGCATATAGCAAACATAACAACAATGGCAGCTCGTATTCAAATCCATTATTACATGTACATTACGTGTTATTTATAAGTATCTGTGCAGAAATAATTCTCTTTAATTAAAAATGTAAAAGGCAGCTCCACCCAAAACAGATATTTCCATTCTGTGTTGGCACCAATAGGTAAAGCAAGCCTTATAGGAACACCTTTTATTTATTATAGGTACTTATATAGCCCCAATAAGTTATGCAGCTCTTTATCTACTTACTGACTATTACTCTCAAGCTCTCTTGTCTCCTCCTCCCATGCTCATCTCCAGGATTTCTCCGGAGCCTCTCCCATCCTCTGGAACTCGCTATCTTCACCTGTCCGGCTTTCCCCTACTCTTGCTACCTTCAGGCAATCCCTGAAAACTCATCTCTTCAGGAAAGCCTATCACGTCTCCAACTAATCTTTTATCACTTCCATCAGCTCATTCCCCACAGTTACAACCTTTTGTACCACCTGCTCCACCCTATTAGATTGTAAGCTCTTCTGAGCAGGGCCCTCTTAATCCTCTTGTATTTTATTGTATTATAACATATATATATATATTGTAAAGCACTGCGTAAACTGCTGACGCTATATAAATCCTGTATAATAATAATAATAATAATAATATTATATATTCATATCAGTCTCTGCCCTCAAGGAGCTTACAATCTAAGATCCTTAACTCACATTCATACATACACATACATACACACAGGAGCCTCCCAATTGGTGTGATGTCGACTTTGCAGCACCGCACCAATTTCCAAAAGTAGTTCCTGCACTACTTTTGGCGACTTGGGGGGGCGATTGCAATTGGCATCTGTGCATGAACCCGCACAGATGTCTTTCCAAACCGCCCCCAAAGTCGGACTGAAATGCGGCTTTGAAATCGTGCAAGTTCAGATGAGCTCAGTCAGTCATGAGTCAACAGTCAGTTTTTCTATGACACTTATAGGTACAGTTTCCGCAGTTTGAGCTCCCACATCTATAACTGCCCTTTTGGTCGAATATTGTTGTCCAGGGGCTATTGAGTGCTCTGTTCTTTTTCTTTTTCACCCTACTTGGGGCAATAAGGCTCCTCAGGTCTTTTGGTCTTCTAAAAATCAAATTTGGGTTTGGAGGAAGGCTAGTCTTCAGAACTGGATCCGATTCTAAAATCCTCCAATTTTTCTTGAAGATTTTATAGATTAGGGGGGCTTTATTATTGAACCTTGTGCAGAAGCGTACTTGTAGCTGTGATTGTTTTGATCCATCTTTGTGAGGTCTCAATCTTCTTGTGTCATCACTTCCATCGTTGTTGTACAACTCAAGGTATTTCTTGAAGGCTTCCTCAATATGATCTTCCTTATACCCCTTTTCTTTGAACTTGGTCTTTAGGACAAGGCTTTGTTCCTCGTAATCTTGTTTCAGAGTACACGTCCGCCTAAGTCTACAAAACTGGCCGTATGGAACATTGCGGATCCATTTAGGATGGTGGTTGCTGCGGGCATGGAGGTAGGAATTGCCAGCACTTGGCTTAAAATGGGTTTTAGAATAAATACCTCCAAGCTCGTCAAATCGCAATTCAAGATCTAAAAAGATCAGGGACTGATCGTTCACCACATGTGTGAACGAAATACCAAAAGGATTCTTTGCACAATGTGCTAGAAATCCATCCAGCTCCTCATCCGTGCCGCGCCAAATAATAAGAACATCATCGATGTATCGAGCATACAATACCAAGTTTCTTCCAAAGGGGAGCCCTCTAAAGCCATCCGAAGGTCCTCTGGAGCCCCCTCCGGTAAGTACAGCTGGTACTACTTTTCCTACTTGCAGAGGTGGCACAGGTGGTACTGCTACCTCTGCCTGTCCAGACCTATACTTATATACTTGGGATGTGACTGTGGTATAGCCCTGGACAGTCCCTAATCAGCCCTTAGATATAGTCCCTTCTTGTGCAATATGACTGTTTGATCTGCAGAGGTGACACAGATGAGTTGATAAGGTTACTTTTGTCTGCTTACTTTCACATTTATACTTACCAGGTGGCCATATTATAGCCCCAGATGGCCTGTATTAGCCCGCAGGAAAAGTCCTCTATTGGGTACTATGATTGGGTACATTTATTATACCAATAATTAATATCGACTTTTTCTCGGAGGTGAGACTACTATAGTGTTACCATGAAGACATGGTGACACCTGAGAGGGTCCTTTCAGCTGGGAGGGTTTTTGTGGTTTGTTTGTTTGTTTTTGTTTTTTTGTTTTTTGCTTTTGGGAAGGGGGAGGGGCCATGGTGGGCTGGTGCTGGTGATCATTGGGAGGCTTGGTTGCATGTATGCACACATATATAGAGGAGCTCTTACCTGTAAGCAGTCACTACCCGCTTAGGCTCTGAGGAAAGGGGCTCGCCCCCGAAACGCGTTAGCCGTTGCCGCATCTACTTGATGTCCGGTCCCATTTTATCCTGGTGTTTGTTACTGCATACTTGCAGTCCATGTCTATGCCTGTATTTCAAGCTCATTTGTGAGTATGTTACTTGTTATTTTACTTTTTAATAAACGCTACCAGTGGTAATGCGCTAGGTCGGTGCGCCCTCTCTTCTTTTTGTTTCCTCTTTGTAGTTTTTGAATGCCCAACATTCTGAAAAGGGCTGCAAGACGCCAGATACCACTAAGCCTACTGGCCTTAAATCACACACTGGATATCTAGACACTTGAGCGCAGGAGAGAGATTTTTTCTCTTTTGGTACTAGGCAAACAAAGCCTTTTTTATGTAGTCCTGACAGTACCTTTAAAAGTTGAAAGTACAAACACGCATGCTCAGAATCAATGCTCACCAAACATGACATTAGCAGAAGGTGCTCAAAGGGGGCGATCAAGAGCTGAAATTCCTCGTAGTTTGTCACTACATTCGTGTTTGTTGGCCGACAATTGTGTACGGTTTGTTTGAAAGACAAGTTCACGGCACACGCCCTTCGGACAAAAGTCTGATGCTTTGCGGAAAAGCCGATCGTGTGTACGAGGCCTAATGCTCTATAAATTAGCAGCACTCCTCCTCTGATCGTCGGATCATGGTACAGACTACCTCTTTAGCTTTACCAATGACGGATCTTTGTGGACCCCAACCTCAAACTCTCTCTGGAGCTCCAAGCTCCGATTCACCGCTGTTGGATCTTACGATGCCAGACTCCAAGTGATTGCTAATAGATCCCCAGCTCATCAGCGCTAGTATCAAAAGGGTAGAAAAGCTCTCATTTTAAATGGAATCACACTATGAGAGCTTTTCTCCCCTTTTCCAACAGTCCTGTCCTACAGCAGCTGATTGTTAGATCATTTTCTGTCAAGCAGGATCCAAATTTGCTGAACAGGGCAAATTTTGATCCATATATAGGCCGCATAAGGAGAAGATCAGATGTTCTGCTACAGTATATACCATCACAGATCGCCATCAGAAGGAGTTTGACAGGAGATGATGAGGTGATAGGCTACATCCTTACTGCCTGCTTCAACCATGAAAATTACAACCTGCATCGCAACCCCCATTCATGTCAATTGGTTGCATTCGGCAGCGGCATGCATCACAGCCACAGGTGGGCATCTGGAGGGCAGTAAAACCAAGACTCAATCTCCTGCTTTTACAGCCACCCATTTGAACACGCCCTTAGAGCCTGGCACTACTTCTGCTCTAAAATAAAGAGTAAACAGCTATCCCTGCGAGAGGTAAGGTTACATTGTCATACCTCCCAACATTTTGAGATGGGAATAAGGGACACCTATCAGCAAACGTATGAAGGCATAGGACACGCCCCCTGTCACACCCCCTTAAAGGAGAATTAACCAAAAAAAAGGTTCATGAAATCCACAAGGACTTTTTTACCACTACTATTCCTTTATATTGGCTTTTAAAATGTACAAATGCAGCCATTTAGAAATTGGATGAAATGTTTAGCACCGGGAAACACTTTTTGAAAGATAAAAAGTGCATTTTATATACAACTATATAGATCAGACCAAAATGAGGGACAAATGATGGGGAAAGAGGGACAGAGGGACATTGCTCCAAATCAGGGACAGTTGGGAGCTATGCATTGTTTTAACAATTCAAGAGAAGAGACTGAAGTTAATACAAATCGTACAGCTGGCAGGTTCTTTTTAACCTGCTACTAAAAATTGTACCTTTTATCAGTGGACTTGATTTTTTTAGGTGGGTGACAAAGTTGTCTTTTTTAGTAAAGTAAATCCTTTATCATGTCTTATTGAAATGAAATATTGAAAAACACACATTTACAAAGTATTAAATCTCTTCTTACTCCATACAAAAATGCATCTTAGCTATTGTAGCGCTCTCTGCTCACTTATACATATGCTCCTATCAAAAATAGCCCAGTTTCCATGGTATCCTGGTACTGTACTGTGCACTTGGAATGACTCACACGCACTATTTAGAGTTGAAGTTATAAGGCAGGGTACTCTGATTTCAACGGAACACTTATTTATTGTGTACAAAGCCTTGAACCATAGCCATGCAGATGAACAATCAGCCTTTTGTTTCCCTGTGACGCAAAAACATGTTGTATAGGAAAATGATCAGCACTTTGTATGATTTCACTAATTAAAGGTATTTTGTCCTAATTTGAATGTATAATTGTTTTATTGTTCTATTTATAATAGTGGTGACATTCCTTCACTTATACTTTTTTTGCTTCTCCACTAGAAAATGCCTTTGGTTTTTGTCCCCTGGTGGTCAGAAAGTAAAACATCCTAAAATACATCATAATATATACAGTAGACAATGCTCTAAGATAAATATATATATAAATATATATATATATATATATATATATATATATATATATATATATATATATATATATATATATATATATATATATTATAAGATTAAATTTCTAGTATCAATTTCTACTTCTAATTAATAAACATAAAAACTAGAATTTGCATTACGATAGATAGATAGATAGATAGATAGATAGATAGATAGATAGATAGATAGATAGATAGATAGATAGATAGATAAACAGTATCTCACAAAAGTGAGCACACCCCTCACATTTTTGTAAATATTTCATTATATATTTTTATCTTTAAGTGAAAATGTCCAAATTGGGGCCAAAGTGTCAATATTTTGTGTGGCCATCATTATTTTCTAGCACTGCCTTAACCCCCTTGGGCATCACCAGAGCTTCACAGGTTGCCACTGGAGTCCTCTTCCACTCCTCCATGACGACATCACGGAGCTGGTGGATGTTAGAGACCTTGCGCTCCTCCACCTTTCGTTTGAGGATCCCCACAAGTGTTAGCATTCATGGTTACCTCAATGAACTGTAGCACCCCAGTGCCGGCAGCACTCATGCAGCCCCAGACCATGACACTCCCACCACCATTCTTGACTGTAGGCAAGACACACTTGTATTTGTACTCCTCACCTGGTTGCCCCCACACACGCTTGATACCATCTGAACCAAAAAAGTTTATCTTGGTCTCATCAGACCACGGGACATGGTTCCAGTAATCCATGTCCTTAATCTGTTTGTCTTCAGAAAACTGTTTGCAGGCTTTCTTGTGCATCATCTTTAGAAGGGGCTTCCTTCTAGGACTACAGCCATTCAGACCAATTTGATGTATGGTGTATGGTCTGAACATTGACAGGCTGACCCCCCCACCCCTTCAACCTCTGCAGCAAGCAATGTTGGCAGCACTTATATGTCTATTTCCCAAAGACAACCTCTGGATATGACGCTGAGCACGTGTACTCGACCTCTTTGGTCGACCGTGGCGAGGCCTGTTCTGAGTGGAACCTGTCCTGTTAAACCGCTGAGAGAAAGTGCTAGGAACACACCGCTCAAAGCCACCTGTGAGGATCTGATGAGCTGCTGAAGAGATCCTGGTCCGCAGCCAGAGAAATCCAATGGAAACAAAGAAGAATGGCGGCACATCCAGAAGTAAAATCAAAATAATCTATTAGAAGTTCATAAAATCAAGCGAACATGACAAACATCAATCCAAAAAAGGTGCTCAGTGGACGCGTTTCACACAGACGTGCTTACCCATCACTGATGCCTTGTGCCCCCCACCCAAAGCACCTCGTCCCCATGTTGATGAGGACAAGGGCCTCTTCCTGACAACCCTGGCCATTGGTTATCGTGGTCTGCGGGTGGGGGGCTTATCGGAATCTGGAAGCCCCCTTTAACAAGGGGGCCCCCAGATCCCAGCCCCCCATCCTATGTGAATGAGTATAGGGTACATTGTACCCCTACCCATCCACCTGTAAAAAAGTGTCAAAAATAAAACACATTACATATAATTAAATAAATAAAGTAAAGTAATAATAAAGTAATTTATTAGGGCAGCTCCAGCATCTCTTCAGATCTCTTCTCCCCTCTCCGGCTCCTCTGTCTCCTCCATTGACATCTTCTGCCGGTTCTTCTCCCCTCTCCGGGTCTTCTCCTCTATCTTCTCGCTCTTTTTCTGGGTCTTCTCCGCTGTGTTCTCCCTATGTTCTTCTTCCGATGTTGACTCGACGCTCTCTCCCGCTCTAATGCTGGGTGTGCGGTGTACCATTACTTATATTGGCATGGGACGGGGGCCTAGTATGCCATTGGAAGGGGAACCCATGCCGGTTTTTTTTATTTTTTAATTTGCCGTGGAGTTCCCCTTTAAGATCCACAGAGCACAAGTCGCATGCCAAAGTCAGGTCAGTTAAGACGGCGATCCGACTTTGATCCGACTTCAGTGATATTCAATGGGCTGAAGTAGGATCAAAGTCAGACCAAGTAGTGCAGGGAGCATTTGCGAAAATCAGCCCGACTTGTGTCAGACCAGTTAAGATGGTATCCCATAGGGAAACATTGATTATCACACGTCATGCGACATGAGCTCCCAATGTCTGAGCTTTTTTCGTAGCCAGTGTGAACCCGGCCTAAGCCTTTAACAAATCATTTTTTGGAGATTACTTCTTCATGTAATGGTTTGGGGGAAGGGGAGTCTTTTGCTTACATACTTTAGCCGAAAGGTGCCCTTGTTTTCTATCTTAGAAAGTTGGGAAGTATGCAAATACCTTTTACTGACTGGTTTTCTTTAAGACACAATGTGGTTGATTTACTAAAACTGGAGAGTGCAAAATCTGGTGCAGCTCTGCATAGAAACCAATCAGCTTCCATTTTTTTTTTCTTAATTGCACAAGATGAAGTTAGAAGCTGATTGGCTACCACGAACAGCTGCACCAGATTTTGCACTCTCCAGTTTTAGTAAATCTCCCCCAGTATGTCAATTGCCTGATCTAGATATTTTTGTTAACAGTCTCATATGGCCCAGATGGCTTATAGTCAGCTACTTTTGTGGAAAATATCAACTGGACAATTTAGAAAACCTGTGCCTGTGGGTACTGTCTATGTTTTCCTCACAAATAAATGGAGCTGGCAGTGTCTGCATTCCTTCTCTATAGCAATAAACATAAATGTGGAACAGAGCTTCTGAAGGTTGACAAGACTATGCCTACAAAGTGATGCACTTTCATGTCTTCTAGCACCTTTAGGCAAACCCAACCAAAAATCAAGATTGGCAATAATAAATTACAAGGTTATGGGATTGCCTGTAGAATATGTTGGAAAGCTGCTGTAGATATGTTTTTACCATTTAAGATGCTGGGCACAGGGCTGAGCCCTTCTTGATTTTTGGAAACAACTGGAAGATGCTAACAGAGTAAAACCCAAGAGTTAAGCATAAACATAAGACAGTAGATAGTGGTCCAGGGTGGTCAAATGAAACATAAGACAGTAGATAGTGGTCCAGGGTGGTCAAATGCCATTAGCTGAAGTATGGTTTCCTCCTCTGAAAACTGTCTCTGCTTCCCTCTGCCTTCCAAATTATGTCAGATCAAGCAATGATCATGACTATATTTTAGGAAATAGCATTTTTCCCTAATAACTTGACAGATATAAAGGATCCACATACATTTTTTTCACACTATGCTTGCCTTAGTTAAACTGAGTTTTAGAATATGTTATATTCCCACTGGGCCTGGCTTCTATAATGAATCAAAGTTACTCTGTCTTATGATTTGCACATATTTGTTACAAAGCGTGCTTTGCTAGAACATGGCACTGTGGTGACTAGAATACTACTGTCACGAACATGAAGTAAAAGACCTGAGGCTTTTTTAAAAACCACAGTACAGAAAACATATGGACAACTTGTTGCTATTTGGGTTATTGTATGCTAGTGATACAGGAAGTTTGCTAACAAACACAGTGTCATCTCACCAGGTATACAGCATTTAAACTTTTCTCATTAAGTACAGCTTTAGCTAATGGATACATTTTCATATCCTAGGTGGGATCCTTCTTGCTTTGTCATACTAATGCCCCATACACACGATCAGACATTCTGACAATAAAATCCATGATTTTTTTCCTGACGGATGTTGGCTCAAACTTGTCTTGCATACACACGGTCACACAAATCTTGTTGGAAATTCCGAACGTCAAGAACGCGGTGACGTACAACACGTACGACGAGCCGAGAAAAAGGAAGTTCAATAGCCTGTGTGGCTCTTCTGCTTGATTCCGAGCATGCATGGAACTCTGTGCGTCGGAATTGTGTACACACGATCAGAATTTACGATGGAATTTGTTGTCGGAATATTTGAGATCCAGATCTCAAATTTTGCGTGATGGAAATTCTGATGGAAAATGTCCGATGGAGCCTACACAAAACAAGCTCCTATCGAACATTTTTCATCGGAAAATCTGACCGTGTATACGGGGCAAAAGAGTGACATTCCACTTCGTATAATTTATTTTCTTATAAGCCTTCTTATAACCAGCCATTTTAGTAGCATGCCGTGGGTAGCTAGAATAATACAAAACAAAAGTAAACATTAAGCTGTATATTATAGACATTCAATGGCTCCCCACATTTGCCTTGCAGTAACATCAGTGCATGGCTCAAAATGTGGGACCCCAGGTAGATGTGGTGTATTAGGTCTAAGGTTTAGATTCATTCTCTCTATGTTACCAACATCAGCAATACGCAAAAGCATGTTCTTTTTAAAGCCTTGTTGGTTTGAGAACTAAGGTGATTGTTGTCTTGCTCTTAAACTGTATGTCGAACCAAATGTATTTATTTCTTTTTTTTAGCTTTGGATGGAATGAAGAAGTATTAGAACCCCTGAAAGGTTTTTGGTTGCTATCTGGGGCTCTTTTAGACAATATTTTCATCAATTAGGCCTCATACGCACTGACTTTTTTAGGCAACCGTACTGAGCAGTGTTGTCATCCTAGGACAGGATTGCGTTAGGACTACATAACACCTCTAGTGACACGCTTTCTGTTGTGTCACTTGCGCTGGAGATTCGGATAAATCTCTCGATGGATATGCACTGTTCTGTTAACAGCTGTCAAAGGTAGGATTTCACTACACTTATGGGTGACTTTACCTTACTTTCTGCTGTTTCTTTGGGATAGGAGGTGAGGGGAAAATTTTCCAAATTGGGACACAGATAGCAACAGAAACATAACAAGGGTTATGGCTGAAGCTCCACTGTCCTCCGGGTTCCAAGTTTTCAGCTTGATTGCCCAAACTGAGATGATGTAACTCTGGGTCTGTACACAGGCACGACGTATTGTACACGCAGAAGAAAAAAACACTGATAGAGAAGCCTTTCTGACATAACATGCCTACTTGTCAGCCTTTTTTTTTTTTTTTTTTTAAAGAATTTACTTCCACGTTAAAGTGGAACTCCCCCTAGTAATTATTTCTGTTTGTGTTGAGTAGGGTACTAAACCGTTCATAACTCAATGTGACATAATCAGGTAGATCTTACCCCACTTCCAGCATGGCAGCATGTGTCAGCTTTTTTTCAGTTAAAGGAAAGCTGGATTCCTATTAATGGATCCTCTGGGTGTCCACTGTTTGACACCTAAAACCACACCAGGGTCACCTATTTTACACAGAACATTTTCTTGTTTTACAGTTCCTAACCTGGTTTACAGTGCTGAAACAATATGTGACAAACTTTTATCAGATTATATTATTGCTAATTTTATGGGACAAATTTGTGACTAATCGCTTTGCAGAAAAAGAGCTACCCCTTTGCCTTTGGGCCCATGCTTACAGTGCCTAATCCAGTCCTCTCCCAAAGCCTTCCTGGTTCATCTGCAGAAGTGAATTATCTATTTATTGGTATGGGGAATCAACTGCAAGGGGCATGGGAAACAGAACGGATGAAACATTCTTGCATCACCATCATATTATTAGAGCCTTGGTACAAAATTAACTCAAAGAGACTCAGAGGAGCAAGAGCAATATGCTTATCTACACCTATACTTGATAAAGGTTTTTGGTTTAGTATAACCACTTAAGCCCCGGACCATTTTGCTGGCCAAAGACCAGAGCACTTTTTGCGATTCGGCACTGCGTCACTTTAACTGACAATTGCCCTGTCGTGCGACGTGGCGCCCAAACAAAATTGACGTCCTTTTTTTCATACCTCCCTATCACAGGGAACAGGGAGATGCTTGTTTACATTAGCAAATCCCCGTTCTTCCTCTCCGTGAGAAGATCGCGGGTATCCCCGTGGACATCGAGTCCGCGGGACCCTCGATCCTACTCTCGGAGCTTGCGCCAGGAGCTTGCGCGCTCCGCCATCGGCTCGAAAGCGATGGCATGGTGCCAAATTCAAAGGGACGTACAGGTACGCCCATTTGCCCAGCCGTGCCATTCTGCCGACATATAAGTACATGCGGCGGTCGGCAAGCGGTTAACAGCAAGAACATTTAAAAAAAAAAAAAAGAAGCTGAAAAAGACTTCAAATACCTCTGTTCAGTACATATTCAATAAGGCTATACAATGGGGAACGGTGGTGGCTGGTGCTCAAAATTTTTGGGGGGGGAGCAAACAAACTGAAAATTTTTGAAAATAAACCCCATCAATCGCAGCCTCACTGTGCCATGAATCGCAGCCACTTTGCCATTAAACGCAGCCACTGTGCCATCAAACGCAGCCACTGTGCTCGTCAATTGCCGCCACTGTGCCATCAAACACAGCCACTGTGCCCATCAACTGCAGCCACTGTGCCCATCAAAAGCAGCCACTGTGCCCACCAATTGCCACCACTGTACCATCAAACGCAGCCACTGTGCCATCAAACGCAGCCACTGTGCCCATAAATTGCCGCCACTGTGCCATCAAATGCAGACACTGTGCCCATCAAAAGCAACCATGTGCCATCAAATGCTGCCACTGTGCCCCATCAAACACAGCTACTGTGCTCATCATATGCAGCCACTGTGCCCATCTTATGCAGTCACTGTGCAGCATCGAATTCAGCCACTGTGCAGCATCGAATGCAGCCACTGTGCCCATCATATGCAGCCTCACTGTGCCCCATCATATGCAGCCTCACTGTGCCCCATCATATGCATCCTCACTGTGTCCCATCATATGCAGCCTCACTGTGTCCCATCATATGCAGCCTCACTGTGTCCCATCAAATGCAGCCTCACTGTGCCCCATCATATGCAGCCTCACTTTGCCTCATCATATGCAGCCCCACTTTGTCCCATCATATGCAGCCTCACTGTGTCCCATCAAATGCAGCCTCACTGTGTCCCATCAAATGCAGCCACACTGTGTCCCATCATATGCAGCCTCACTGTGCCCCATCAAATGCAGCCTCACTGTGTCCCATCATATGCAGCCTCACCTCTTACTCTCTTAACTTGAACAACAAAGCTCCCGCCCGTAGTGATACTGCGGGCGGAAGCTGCTTGGCGCTCTGGATTGCGCCGAAAAGCAGGTCAAAAGCCTGCAAATGACGCGCCTCATCTGCAATCTCGTAATTGCATTGACATGGCGCTTCCCATAGTGCACTGTGTCCCGCGCCCCAACACAGTGCACTTTAAAAAAAAATCTAAAAAGTTCTTTTTTTGTGACTGCTGGGTCGGGGGGGGGGGGGGGGGGTGGTTGGGGTGCCGCTACTGATGGGGAACCTAGATGTGCTAAATTCATATGACTACAGAAGATTGTCTTTTCACTGTTGCACTTAGCATCAGGGTTTTTTTTCAATGGGAAAGTGGGGGAACGCAGGTCTGTCGCCTCTGGCAATGACTGTATGTACTGGCAAGGGGTACTGGGGTGTGCTGCAGGGTCTATTGATGCTTACTGCTGGGGGACCTATTCTAGCTGGAGGGGATCTATTTTTGCAGGGGGGTCTATTGTTGATGAGGAAGTCTGTTGTTGCTGGTGGGGATCCTACTGTTGCTGGGGGTGGGTCTAATAATACTGGAGGGTCTGTTGTTGCTGGGAGAGATCTACTCTTAAAGGGAGGGGTCTATTGTTGCTGTCTGACAGAGTCTATTAATGCTGGCTGCGAGAAGATCTGTTATTGTTGCCAAGAGTCTATTGTTGCTAGGGGGGAAAATTTTGTAGCGGGTGGTCCATTGTTATTAGGGGGATCTATTGTTGCTGGCGGGGGCCCTATTGTTACTGACTGCAGGGGATCTATTTGCGGCTATTTGCTGCTTTTCTTGTTATCATTACCAAATTCCATACAAATTACTTAGTACCACAAAATGATATGTGGTTCTGTATTCTCTAAAATGGCAGTACTGGGAGGTGTGTATAGGGCGGAACCAAGGAATGGTGCTCAGAGGTGGTTAGGGGGTGAATCCAAGGAATGGTGCTCAGAGGTGGGTAGGGGGTGGATCCAAGAAATGGTGCTCAGAGGTGGGTAGGGGGTGGAACCAAGGAATAGTGCTCAGAGGTGGATAGGAGGTGGAACCAAGCAATGGTGCTCAGAGGTGGGTAGGGGTGGAACCAAGGGATGGTGCTCAGTGGTGGGTAGGGTGAGAGAAAAGGGGTGACTTGGAAAGGGAGAGTTCCTGCACCTATTCTCTGAGAAAAAAAACCTTGCTTAGCATGCATTATAATACAGTGGAACCTCGGATTGTGAGTAACGCAGTTAACGAGCGTTTCGCAATACGAGCACTGTATTTTTAAAAATCGTAACTCGGTTTGCGAGTGTTGTCCCGCAAACTGAGCATGATTCAGGCCAAAGCGGTGTGCAGTACCGCTTTTGGCCTGAGGTGGGGGGGCGCCGGAGCCGAGCAGAGCAGAACGTCACATTCAGAAATGCACGGAAAGGCTCGAGTACAGCACGGCTGACCTCAGCAAATCTCAGGTAGGGAGTCTTTTCGAGGTTTGCCGAGGTCAGCCGAAGTGTCCTCGGGCCTTTTCGCCCGTTTCCGAGGCTCTCCAGCCCCCCCCACGCCTCTGGCCGCATGCGGTATTGCATCCCATTGAAGTCAATGCGGAACAAATTATTTTAGTTTCCTTTGACTTCATTGGGAAAAACTTGCTTTGATATGCGAGTACTTTGGATTACGAGCATACTCCTGGAACGGATTATGCTCGTAATCCGAGGTTCCACCGTATAGTAACTTGAACTACAAATGCCATGTAATGCATCCCACCATACATTATGCTATAGATGTCAAGCTGGAAATCATGTGTTAGACAATAATAACTGTATTACAGAAACACAAAATGTGTACAATAGTTTACAATAAATTCACAATAGTTGTTCTTGAAATTACTAATAGTGAAAAAGTGAATAAGGAAAGAGGTACTGTCATTCTAATTTTAAATTATGAACAGCAAAAAGGTGTAAAAATTAACTGAAACCATTTCAAATTTATCCACTATATCAAAATATATGAAGGGTTCTATAATGGCCCTGCAGGCAGTGCAGCTGTATTGGTGCCAAGATAAGTCACATACTGTACATATTAGAAGTGTTGGGGGAAAAGGGTGGACAGATTTACCTCTGTTCACAACCTTACTTGAGTCCGGGGCAGGTATTGGTGATGTCTACATGACTGAAGCTGTGAACATACGAGGGGCATTCGAATCAAACCAGGACTTTTAATTTTACAGGTGTAAAAATAAATGCTAGCGTGGGGGTGCTACACACAGTAGTAAGTGGCAAGTGTGCCCTATTACTGATAGGTGGCGCACATGTCACGGGCCAGTCCAGAGACCGGTAATCAAGATGGCAGACAACTGTGTTAATGCATACATGGAACAGCATGTGGTGATGACGTTTCTTGTGAACGAAGGCGTAAAACCTGCGTGTATCTACAGAAGACTTCAAGCCCAGTACAGTGATGAGATGCTCAGCTGCAGTAAGACATTTGAATGATGTAAACGTTTCAAAGATGGCCGTACGTCCACCAGTGACGATCCCAGCCGTGGTGGTTCCCAGACCACAGCAGTCATTCCTGTGAACATTCAGCGAGTGGAATACCTGAGCCTGGATAATCAATGCATAACCTGTCCTAAAATTCCACAAGAGACTAATCTTTATGTGGTGTACTGATGACGAAGTGAAGCAGGCTGTCCTAGGAAGGTTTAGGCGTACTTACAAATCTTTCTATGCTGAAGCTTTCCAGGCATTAGTTAAACACTGGGATAAGTGTATAAATGTAGCAGGGGAGTATGTTGAAAAATAAATTTGTTCTTTTAGTATATAAACTCAAAATCTGGCTGTTATTGAACGTAATGAATAAAAATGTATCCGAAGTTTCGAATTATCCATAATAACGAATGCCATACCTAAATGAATGGAACGTAACAAATTAATAATAATAAATAACAATATTAATAATAATAACATATTATTATTTATTATTATTTAGTTTTGTTCCATTTGTTTAGATTTCGGATAATTCGTAACTTCAGATAAATTTGTATTCGTTACGTTCCCTAACAGCCAAATTTGAAAGGAAATTCCAATACCTATAATTTAATAGTTAGTTATTATTAGTTAGTTTGTTACTATTTTGAAGTTTTGGATTTTTGGATTTTCGTTCTTTTGAATTTCCAAATTACCAAATTTTTGAATTTCCGAATTTCGAATTTACGAATTTTTGCATTTACGAATTCCGAATCTTGGAATTTTTGAATTTACGAATTTACGAATTACGAAATTTCGAGTTTATAAATTTCTGAGTTTTCAAATTTCAAATTTTCACCTTCACGAATTATCAAATTTACAAATTACAAATTTTTGAATTTCCGAATTTTCGAATTTACGAATTCCGAAATTTCTAATTTTCGAATTTTCGAATTTACGAATTTTCAAATTTACGAATTCCGAATTTTCGAATTTCCGAAAAAAAACAAAAACGAATGAAACGAAAACGAACCAATTTTTCCGCAGTGCACATGTCTATGGGCCACAAAGTCCAAAGCCAGTAAGAGGGGCTTCAAATGATGTATCACTGTGATTGTGCACATGGTATTGAAGTCATCAGGAGCCCATTCTATGAGCTCTTGATCATTAGTAGTGGATCTTGAGCTGTCCGTGACAGCTCAGTCACAGTTCTGGGAACACCAATGAAGCAGGAGTTAAGGACATGTGGAATCTTATCAGGATAATAAACTATCAACAGAGCCAGGATGCTGAATGTGATTTTGTTGCTGTATGAAGCTGGAACTAACCCCTCAGAGGGAAAATGTTGTGCATTTTGTTACATGGTTTGCTGAATAAACATGGGCAGGAAGCCCTGAAATGCACTCTGGCACATAGATTGGCCCATTACAAGCTCTCCATTTGAAGCAAAATCTCAGCACATCTCCAATCATAACTAGAGCATTTCATCGCTGGCATGATTGATCCGTGAAATTGACACAGTATGACAGGATCAATGAGGACTGTGAAGAGAAATTGGCAATGTCTTCTCTGGAGTTATATTTTGTATTCCTCCAGATAAACAATATTGAAGCAAAATAAGATAAGTAAAATAAGTAGATAATAAAATAATTTAAATGTTGTGTTCCTATTTATTTATTTTCTTAATTTATTTAGTTATACTGTGTTACTTTAATTTACTACCAAGGTATAACTATAGCCATATTAACACACATTTGGTGGCCCCATAGCCTATGGCCAGTGCACAAAGAAAAGAGTCTTTTTAGTTTATTTATTTAGACATTATTGACACAAAGTGGAAAATGTGGCCTCTTAATGAAGATTAACTGTAACTTAGTAAACTCAGGTGTTTTACGTTCTCCATTGTACATTCTGTGCATGAATTAATGAACACCATTATATTTTTTTCATTGCTTCAAATCAATCCAAAGTCATTTGGCCAGTAATTAGGATATTAAATGACAGCAGTCCTGCTAGAGATCCCCAAGGTTCTGCATTGGTAGCAGTATGTCCTTCATCTGATTTCTCTGCAATGATTAGAACTGTCTCTGTACATTACCAGTGTAGAACAAGACAAGCTGGCGCTTATTTGATTGACTTTACAACACTTTAATGAGAAATTAGCATCACGTTTAGCATAAGCATAACTACATTGTTTACTCAAAGGCATGCTCATAGTACATATTTCTTTATTGCTTTGCTAACACAGTGTATTGGAGATACTAGTGTACACATACATTTTAAAGCAGCCTTTCTCAACCTATTTGAAGTGGTTGTATACCCGCACATTAAAAAAAAAAAGAAAAAAAAACCCTGCAAGGCAAAGGCATAATGAGCTAGTATGCAGCGCATACTAGCTCATTTTGAAATACTTACCTCAGAACGAAGCCCCAGTATCGAAGCCTGGTCCACGCCAAGGGAGCTGACACCTTTCCCTCGGCGTGTCTTCCGGGTTAGCCGCTTCGGCACTGTGAGTAGCGTCTGCTGGACCTTCAGCCGGGCATTCAGAGTGCATGTGCCACTGATGTCAGCGGCTGCATGCAAAGGGAATATCTCCTAAACTGTACAGGTAATGTACAGAGGAACCTGTGAAATAATTTTTATGTCTCAGGGAAACGCTGCTAAATTATTCCATCTGTAGCTCATAGCACATTTATGTGGTCAGTAAGTTGTAAGTATAATAATACATAAATGTAATGAATGTATTGGTTGCATTGTATTTAGCATATTTGACAGCCAGAGCAGATTTTTTTTTTACACTTCCCTGCTCTATAAGAAAACATTTTTCAGTACCGATTATAAAATGGAATAAATAATATTAATGGTCAGAAAAAAAAAACTAACAATGAAAATGTGAGTTAGAAACATTTCTTTGCTCAAGGAATCCCTAGCAACCTTTGGGTTCCATGGAACTCTAGTTGGGAAACTCTGCCCCAAATTCATCAATATTAAGAGTTGGAAGCTTGGGTTTAACTAAGTAGGATGAAGAGTGGAATTGTCTCAAATCCACGATATCAAGGATGTAAGTATCTGCTATTTATTTAGCAGCTGTGCACTTACATGGCATTCTATATAGAATACAGCAGTGTTTCTTTATTGTTAAGATCCATTTTACCGTTCTGCTTTAAGGTTTTCTTTTGAAGCAAGGCACCAAACGCCTGTAAATAAATACTGTTAAGGAAAGTAGAAAAAATAGCACTGAGTCTGTATGGTTATCTCACTGGTACTACTGCTAGCTTAAAGCATTATTTTTGATGATCTGGTTCCCAGGCAGATGGCCTCTACACCCCAGAGGATCTCCACGGCCTCCTTGACTTGTAGTGTAATGCAGCCTTTTACAACCAGGGTGCCCTCTGGGTTCTTCAGGGGTGCCTTGGCAAAATGCCTAAACATTTCCCCAAATTGCCCAAACATTGTGTACAAGTCAGGGGTATATCAAGCTTGCTTTTCTGTTACACAATGCCACAGGTTTTCATTGTGCACAATAACAACCTTGGGTACTGTTCAGGCCAGCAAACTAGCATCCTAACAACCACTGACATCATTGGTTGCTGAGGAGGGCATTGGGCACCTGCATAGCATCCTTTTTTGACCCCATGCTGGAATACTAATCAGTGCCAGTGTGTAAAAGTGTATTTGCTTTGAAAGAATAAATCATCTCTGTTTGATGTCCTACATGTGTGGATGCTTCTATCTCAAACTATTAGTTTGTTTTATTACATTTTAGAATGAGTGTCTCAAGATCTTCCATAGGTTTAAAGGGTGCCTTGGGCAGAAAAATGTAATGTAACAAAACTAGAAACTGAGGCGCTACACCACTGCTAAGAGGCCAGATACAACCTTATTCCACTAAAAGTCTGGGGGACAATCCAAAAAGTAACAACTTTGTTTTGGGGGTCCAATAGCACCCCCTTTATCAGGACCAGAAAAAAAAACATAAGGATATGGAGATGTCCTTATGTTTTTTCAAGCCCTGAAGAAATGGTGCTCTTGGACCCCGGAAACTTGTTGGATACTTTTTAGAGTGTCCCCCTGCCTTTTATTGGAATAAAGTTGTATCTGAACTAGCAGGGCATGAAAAAATATATTATGAGGCATATATTTAGTTTCTGTATTAGTTCCCTCTGTAAACATTGCCAAAAGCTTTTTCGGTCAAACAACTAGTATTTTATAGTATAGTATCTCTTAGATTGTAATCTCTAATGAGCAGGGCCCTCTGATTCCCACGGTATTAAACTGTATTGTAATTGTACTGTCTGCCTTTATGTTGTAAAGCGATGCATAAACTGTCTGTGCTATATAAATCCTGTATAATAATAGTAAAAAACATTATATTTTATAAGTAAATTGTACATAATTTATACTAACAAGATTGAGTATGGTTACCTAATGTAGCCAATCAGCTTTCATTAGATTGGCATAGGTAGGAAAACAAAGAATCGTTTCTGACTGGTTGCTCTCTGTAATGGCATTTTGAATTGCATGCCTTATTTGAGTAAAAGGTAATTTACCTAATGTGTTCTCTTTTAAAAATCAAAGTAAAAGTAGTTTAAGTATTTCCAGAAAACTCTACAGTTACATTTGCAAAGTGTTAAATAAAGAATGGCTAATGAAGAGGCTGGCACTGATGGTACAGATCTTACATGCCAGCTGGCAGCTCAGTTATAGTGGAACACAGTGAGCAAACGGATATCTGCAGTATTTGCAGGATTATATATAATAGCTGCTAAAAAAAATCTTCCATTTTTCTGTTCATTGCAGCAATATGCGAATGCGAGACAATTATTAAAGTGGTACTCCAGACAAATACTAAAAGACATCCTTTAGTTCAGTTATGCATTCAATAAATTGTTTTAGTAAACAGAGACCCTGGGGTTGATTTACTAATGTCCCATAGGCTTGCATGATAACTTTCCCAAGAGCTTAGTGAATGTGGTGAAATCTGACTTTGCAAAGAATACCTGATCATGTGCAAGAAAAAGAACAAAACAGCATTTTGCTCGCACATGATTGGATAGCAGATGTAAGCAGAGCTTTTCCCCATTCACTAAGCTCTAGGAAATATTTCCTTGTAAAATGCAACTTCCTTCGCAAAGTGAACCAGTATATTTCCCTGCTATCGGGTATGAAGTGTTAGTATCTAGAGGTGCCTGCATATAATTTCAGCAGCCTCCCAGACCTTCCTGTATTAGCATATTTAGCTGAGCTGTTCTTTAAATACTGCTAATATAGCTGTGTCAAATCTATTTAAATATCATATTACCACAATCCTCTAAACAACAGTAGAGACTAAAAGTGAAAGCTTATGTATTTTCAGCCAATGCTCTACTGCACACAAAATACTAACACATTCTTAGTGTTTAAATAGCTTACAGGAGTGCCCAGGGAAGAACTCAGTGGTACAATGGTGCTTTGCCCTTGTCAAGTCACCAGACTTGTGGCAGGAAGAAATAGACGACGCTGAAAATTTTCCAAAACTGGCCCAGAGTACAGCTAATCATATAGATTAGATGGAGTCTCAAGGCCAGTTTAGTAAAGTTCAGCATCACTATTCTAGTCACAATGTGAGCCGGAGAAGAGGTTGTCACTGTGATGCAAGAGAGTGCCAAGATGTGGTGAGGGATGTGCTTTTTTTTTTTTTTTTTGGCCTGGCACCAGAAGATTACTGCCTGCAGCTGGAGTCTCGGAGAGGAGTTAAGGCAATTGGGGGCAATGATTGCCCCCAAATTGTAATGTGTACAGTAGGTATTGCCCATTAGTTTCCTGTGTATACTTACCATTGTCTATTTTCTTTATTGGTGTCACAATTGTACATTTGTTGTCCATGTATTGTAAAGATTGTCCATTTGCTTTCAATGCCATGTTGTGATTTTTGGTTTGTTGCCCATATATTACCACAAATGCCTATTTGGTGCCTATGTATTGTCAGAACTGTTTTTGATGCTAAAAGATTGTCACAATTTCCCATTTGTTTTGCATATTGTAATGACTCTTTGTTCCCCATGCATTGTCACAATTGCCCATTTGGTGCTTATGTATTGTCACAACTCTTTTTGATGTAATAGATTATCACAATTGCCTGTCTTTTGTGCATATTGTCAAAACTGTCTGTTCCCAATGCATTGTCGCAATTGTCAATTTTTTGCTTGTTGCCTATGTACTTTCATTATAGCCATTTCATCAACTTTATTGGCACCATTGTCTATTTTTTTTACCAATGCATTATCATGATTGCCTGTTGCTTGTACACCTATTGTCACAACAATCTATTTGATACCCACATATTGTAACAGTTGCTGGTGTTTGCTTTTTTATGGTCAGGATTAGCAGTATGTTGACAACATGTTTTCACAATTGCCAGTTTGTTGCTCACCTAATGTTCTATTTTCCAGTGCGTGGACCACACCCTGCAAAATTGCTAGTGTGTTGCCCACATCGATTGCCCACATATTGTCAAGATTGCCAGTGGGTTACCTACATGTTACCACAATAGCCTATGTGTTGTTTGTAAATTGGCACATTCGCCCATTTATCACCAGGGCCTGGTGTGGATGGCACAGTGGTGTAGTGGGTAGCACTCTCGCCTAGCAGTTCACTGGTTCGAATCCCAACAACGACACTACCTGCCTCGAGTTTGCATGTTCTCCCTGTGCCTGTGTGGGTTTTGTCTGGGTCCTCCGGTTTCCTCCCACACTCCAAAGAGATGCTGTTAATTGGCGTCTGTCTAAATTGGCCCTCGTATATGAATGTGAGTTAGGGACCTTAGATTGTAAGCTCCTCGAGGGTAGGGACCGATGTGAATATACAATGTATATGTAAAGCACTGCGTAAATTGATGGTGCTATATAAGTACCTTAAATAATAATAATGTGTTGCACTCTGTGTGCAAATTTGACCTTTGAGCTCTACTTTTTCCCCAAGGTACAGTGCTGTTTTCAAAATATACAAACATGCACTTTAGGATAATACATGCATGTCTATAGACATGCATATTAAATATTAAAGTGTATGTACAGCCAAAACATTTTCTTTTAATTTCAGATAGGGTAGGAAATGGTCAAAACCATGTCCAGGTCATTTTTGCTGTGTACCAGTATTATTGTAATACATCACAAAATTAAATTCATCCAAACCTGTAAAGTTACTGAGAAGTATATTTTAATATATAGGAAAGAGATGTCAAAACAGGTTGCAAGTGTATGTAAAGCGAAAGCATGTCCCATTAGGGAAATTTCCCTTTACTTCATGTCCCTGAATCTCCCAAAGGTAGGGGCATTCCCCTCTTAGACGATTGGCGGCACTGGAAAAGGTGTCCCCATTGGAAGATTTTCCCCTCACCTCTTCTCTCATCTACGGACAACGCTAAAGGTTTGCATTTCTAGTCACTGACAGACAGTGACAATGGCCACCAGGACAACAGACAGCAATAATAAAAAAAAAAACAGAATAACCTTTCCCCACTCCATCCAAAAAAAAAATAAAAAAATTGCCTGGAGATATACTTTGGTTGAACTCAATGGATGAGTCTTTTTTCAACCTGGCGTACTATGTATCTATGTCAACAATGGTAGCCTTCATATTAGGCTTATGACAGGTTTTCTTTAAAGCAACTGCAGATCCAGCATCTAAAGATGTGCTGTGTGCCAATCATTACATTCATCTTGTCAGCCTTGTTCTTTTCCTAACTCTAGAATATTATACTGAATGTATTTTTCTCCAATTCCCTGCACTGCCTCCTCCACACTTTCTTCCTTGTCAGTCAGTTTCATAATTACACAGTGCAGACACTGCTGATTGTGGCTTCTGTGAGCATTGTGTTGCTCTAAGCTAGCCCACGCAAATCTGACTCACTGAGCACACTGGCACTGCAGGAGTTGGGTTGCTATCAAGTGAAGCATGCTAATAGACTGACAGGACTGGAAAATGGTATCTTACCCTTATTCCTATATTACTGGCCTAACAGATTTTCAGAATCTTAACAGGAGGACATTAAACAGATGGAAAAACGCCTAGAAAAATAATTTGACAGCTTCAACCAAGTTCTTAATAGAAGAACTGAAAGTTACTGTACATCTCCAGCAGGAAACACACCAATGAATTGTAAGGCTTCTTATATAATGGTAAACTGGTTACAATAAATAGATAAATTTTTCGTTTAAAACATCTTGATAACTTTTTAGTTGTTAAAAAAAAAAAAAATAGTAGGGAAAATAGAGTAACAGTACATGGGTAAGCTACATATGACTAAACAATCAAAAGCAGATTTCATTAGTGCAGGTGATGTTGTTAAAGCAGGCCTTCAACCTCCTCACCCACTTGCTGTCAACGCACCCCTACCTTTTTCCGCTCTTAGCATTAGACTTTTTCTTAAGAAAAAAAAGCTGCAAGAACTTGGAAGAAACAGTTGGCTCCTGATGACATCAGAGAAGAAGATGGTGGTGCAGGACCAGGTGTAAAGCAGCAGAGCGTCGGTTTCCTACTGAACACTGCTGAAACCCGTGGTAATGTATGTGTTGTAAGGGTAGGGGTTATGTGCTGGAAATCACGTCCTCCATGTTCCCCTCCTCATTGGGTGCCAAGCAAGGAGCTAAAGAGAGACCTACCCCAAAGTAGATTCTTCTGGGCTATGCTAGGCACTTTGGATAGGGTCATTGTCCTACAAACGGGGTACCTTTACTATAACAAATTTCAGAACTTTAGTGAAATCTCTAGATTTATTATACATAACCATGTTCTCTGATGCATTTAGGAGGGACACGCAGAGCCCTTGCCCTTTTCACCTGTCCAACAATATGGAGCCCCGCCATGCACCTAGCACTGACTCCATGCATACACTTCACGTAACTCTTCTGCACCTGTGTACAGGTTGGGGACCTCTGCAGTGCTGATCTGCTCCTGTTGCTATGGGAGATAGACCTGCTCATGGAGAGAATGCCGACAACAACTCCTGCAAGAAACTATCCCACCTGTCACATGTACACTCTTACAACAGGCCGCTAGAGAAATCTTTGTTACCCTTTGCTAACCACTGTATCTTCTCACTGTATTAACACTTGAGGCGATTCAGTTCACATTTGCAGCACTATACAAATCCTTCATTCATTCAACGCTTGTACTGTTATCTTCATACCCCAGCTGTAAACTATATGTGCGGGTTACTTACATTACACCCCTTTATTAACTTCAGAGCAGGCATAGGTAAAGTTTCAAAAGCTTTACTGAAGAATAGGTTAACACGACAGTGCAATATAAACTGCAGTCTTTTCCCAACATCTGTAGTACCTAACACAGGCTTGTGGCTGCCCCAGTATACCAGCACTGGAAAGAGTTCATTCTTGGCAGAGTGCCTTGGGTATAGACCAGTGGGTTAGATCCAGCAAAACCCATCAAGAAAAGAGCCGTAAAACTCAATTAACACTAGCCTTCCCAGCTGGGGCAGCAGTAAACTTTACCTATCCACATGTGCACACATTTTTAACAATGCAGTGTATAACAACACAAGTATTGAATAACCATGCTGCAACGTAGGTACATAGTGCCATTAAGAGTGAATGGCACCCCAGGACACAAACATACATAAAGATACCACAACGCAGTAGTGTGAATCCAGCCTTGACCCCTTGAAGACTAAGCCTACCTAACATGTTATGCTTTAAAATTGCACACACTCGTGGAATGGTGACAAACTTCAGTGCATAAAAATCTTCATAGGCAACGTTTTAAAATTTTTTAACGGTTACCAGTTTAGAGTTACAGAGGAGGTCTAGTGCTAGAACTATTGCTCTAGCTCTAACAATCGTGGCGATACCTCATATGTGTGGTTTGAACACTGTTTACATTTTCAGGCGCGACTTACATATACGTTCGCTTCTGCACGCTAGCACAGAGGGATGAGGCTCTTAAAAAAAAAAAAATCTTTTTTATTTTATTACTTTTTTTTATTTTTAAGCCGTCCCTTTAAAAAAATAATTTTATTACTTTTATTGCTGTCACAAGGAATGTAAACATCCTTTGTGACAGCAATAGTCATGTGTCAGGTAATTTTTTGGAGGGATCTGGGATAAGCCCCCAAGTCTCTCCTTTGAACTTAAAAGTTTTCAAAACGCCAAGTTTGGCTGTTTTGAATACTGACATTTTTTAAAAATCTGTTGCTTTTAAGGCCACAGTAAATCAGAAGTGGTTCTGGGTTACTGGATCCAAGACCTGATCAAAGCTGAATCCGGCCTTGTTCACATCTCCGACTAGCCGGTGGATGTGTCGGCTGGTCACTTGGGCTTCCGAGGGGGACAGAAGAGCCTAGGCAAGCTGCGAAAGGTGGCGGGGAATGGGGACGCATCAGTTGTTATTACAAGATAGCCAACCGTCTGCTCTAAAAAACAGTACTGGGTTGATTGCCTGCAGCTGCAGGCATCACCCAGTACAACCACTTGAAGCAGAAGGCTGCATATATGTATTACTGGAGCATGAAGGGGTTAAAAGATTGTAAAATACAGTACAATTACTGTATATGGATCTTCAGATCAATCATGCACTTTGAAGTTTATCACCTGTACAGAATGCACAAGGAATGGGTCCTGAATGGGAGATACGTGTCCCCGTTTTTTGGGTTATAGTACCTTTATGGGGGACAACTTGAATGGAGTTTTAAGTAATCATGGGTTCTCACCTATGTATGGTGAGAGGTTCCAGGTTAGGCCATTCAGAGAGGACAGAACTGATTTACAGTGCTTTCTGGATTGGTAAGTCGTCATTTGGGACCTGGAATTCGGAAGCTCCGACAGACTTTGGGAGGGAAAAAGCCTTCAACCCTGATTACAGGTTCTGAAAGGTTTAGCCCACTTGCAGGGGAGGCCTGAAAAGGAGCAGGAAGGAGTCAGTACCTGTTGAGGTGGAGTAAAGTAGTTCACAGCTGTGGTAACTGAGACATTTTCACCCCTGAAACAGATGGAATCCTAAACCCTGGTGTGGGACTGGTATACTGGCAGTAAGCCATTATGTTGTGCTAACTATACTAGGATTATGAACTGCTTGCCTTTGCTGAAGAAAGCTGTTTTAGTCTGCTTGTTTTTAATGAACCAAGTGGTTTACAAGTGGCTGGATGGTGATTCCAGACTCCCTATATTACAAACCCTATTACTCATACACTAATAAGAGAGTTCATGCTAAGAGTTTCTGGCATGTGGATATGTAAACATGGCAGCCCCAGAATGCACTAATGTCTGCATGTAATGTATGGCCGTTGTAATATAAAAAAGCAGGTGGTGTATGTGGGTGTAAAGACAAATGGAAATCTACTAGATTAAGCACAAAAAAGAGAGGAAACCCAAACCACAGGCGTCACATGAGTCTTTCAGGAAAGCCACACTATGTCACACTGCTTAGTGTGGGACAACCTACTGGGCCTTACACTTGCGTGACTACTGTGAAGTTAGCTATAAATACATACAAAAGTGTAATTATCAGAAACGTGGGTCCTGTGTGTTGTGTTAAACCCCAACCATACCTTTATTTTACTACTGTAATGCAGTAAGGTTGCATAAACTGTAATAGATAGGTTCCCCCTTTGTGTAAATCTCCTGCACTATAGCAGAAAGCTGAACAGAACTCTTGACTAGTGATGAGCCGAACATACCTGGATTCAGTTCGAGCCAGGTTTAGTGAACATGACTAAGGTTTAGGTGCTAAATCTGAACCCCATTGGGTTCAGATTTAGGGAATCAATGGGAGCCAAATGTTAAAAAACACAGTTCTGGACATTTTCTGGGATAATAGGCAAGGGATTGCCAAACACATAGAATGGGGTGGGGGGCACTGCCCTGGGGGACATGTACCAAAGCAAAAAAATATTTAACAAAACTCCTTTTTGCAGGGAGCAGCAATTTTAGTAACGCTCACAGTAAGCCATTAAGAATGCAATACTCCAATAAATAACATGCCTGGTGATGAGTGCACAATCCTGAGGCAGGGACTTTTTGTTTGTGGTTTCTAAAATAAAGTTTAGCAGCCTGTGATTTCATCGGAATGTGACCACTTAAATTGCCTGCAGAATGACAGGTCCTGGTCGCTTTGCTCTGTTTGTAAACAGCTGGGAATTCCATTTATCTATACTAGGCCCTTATCCTAGATGAGTGTCTGCTATAGATGTCAATGGGGTCCCCAGACAAAAAATGGTGAGCGTGAACCCCCTTCCTGAACCATACCAGGCCACATGCCATTAAAACATGGCAAAATACTTTCTTCCCAAGTTGATGAGGACAGGGGCCTCTTACCCATTACAAAGGCTCAGTAATAGTGGGTGTCTGCAGATAGGGGGCTTATTAGAATCTGCATGCTCCTTGAAAAAATAAGAGGGCACCCAGATGCCATCCCCCGCATGTGAATGAATAAGGGGTTATTCATGAGTATTCATTCACAAAAAAAAGTAAAGTGTAAATAAAAACACAAACACAGTTTTCGAAAAAAATGTCCCAAAATGTAGATCACTATGCCCAATGCCTGCTGAAAGAAACTGACTACCCTAACGCAATGACAGACAATCGCTAAATGACACCCCCTTTTCAACAAACTGTCATTCGTAAAATAAGGGGAGGGGCAGCGATAGTTGTCACATCATTACCCAAATATGGCCATGGTCATATTTGGGCAATGTTATTACTCAAATATGTTCATGTGACCATATTTTGGCAATGATGTCACCCCATTATCCCTGTTCCTTTGCTATTGTGGTCTGGGATTCCTGGCCAAGTAATTGAATTGGATGGGTGATTCTTTAAATACCACTGACAGCAGGAAGCTGTCATGTTAGTCCATGGAGAATGCTTTAAATGTTCAGCGTTTGATTAAACACCCAAACAGCAAGTGTTCTGTCCAAACTTATGTTCCTACTGAACATTCAGCTCTTACCTACTCTTGACACTGCTCTGGGCCTTGATATAGCAGATAGTTACTCCAAATGACCACAATACATTAAATTCACAACAAATTCATAGCTAAGTTGTAACTGTAGCATAAGTGAGGCAGCATTTTTTTAGGGGGGGGATAAAGTAAAAGAGTTGCATGTTACAGTGTAGAAACATCTGAACTTTATTGTCTGGACAACAACAATGAAGCAGCAAGAGATTTGGACAGAGTACATATAATTTTATGCGGACTTGTTCCTCTACCGCCCTAACTTCCATGCTAATTTTGGTGCCTAGAACAACCAGACACAAAAGGGGCCATTCAAACAAGTGTCACAGTTCAACAACGCAAAGGCGCTTTTGTCTGTCCTCTGCGATCTTTGTTTACACCATAGGGATAGGCTTTAAGCAGGACAAATACAAACATACAAATGGCTTTTTCATGAAAGAAAGGTGAGTTTTCATTGGAATTCATCTAATTACAAAAGCTTCTTGTCATGAACAATGTAATATAAAAATAACTTATTTGTAACAAAGCACGCAACATATGGACTTCTGGATTCACAAACACAGAGATGGAGACTTTACAAAAACAGAGCTCCACCCTATCTGTTAAGACGAGGCCATGATGTATTTTTTCCCAGCTCCACCTATGGTTTGATGGGGAAGTATACTTTCTGCAAAATTATACTTACCCTATTTGTCTACCACCTCTTCCCACCTTGTCCTCAAACAAACCTACCCTCAGCTGTCCAAGCTACATACCGACTGGGTTCTTGAAGCCATAATCCACCTTAATGTTTAGAAGAACTGGCCTAAATCCTAATTTTTGAGCATCTCCTGCACTGGGAAACCACTACCCTTAAGAAGTTTACAGGAATAGACTGTACAAGCACTGACAGCAGGAAACTTATCATATAGCTGAATGTAAACAATGTATTAGACGGCGGTGGGTGCAAGCACCCGGTTAGCATGCAGTTCGGATGAGGAAGAATGCATAAGTTAAGGTATGTAAAGGAGAGAGTAGGCAAACAGGATAAATATACTTTCTGTGAAAGTATACTGAAACTTTAAGGCCACATTCACACAGGCAAATTGATTCGTACACCTATTGGAGAGGCTGTCTTCACCTGCATGGAATGCACAGATGTTTCATGCTGTCCGGTGCAGGACACCTGCTTAAATCAATGACAGGCAGCTGCCTGCATGGACCTGTACAGATCTCTACGCTTATCCCACAGTGTATCTGTGTATTTGTTGCATAGATCAGGATGCAGGCAGACTGTGTTCTGATCTGTGCATTGGAGTCTGATGTTGTCTTGCTGTTTTTGGCCTTAATACTTTGGGTCATTTAGGGCTCAGACGGGTGATTAAACTCGTCCTTCGTGCAGAGCCACTGGTCGATGTGTGTGCATCCACCTTAGCGCTGAAGAGCCTCTGCTTTCGAATCCATGCACCTGCTCCTGCCCGCATGTCAAACTTTGACATCTATTGTGTCCGTGCAGCTGCTGTGTGTGTATCCATTTCTTTGGGTTGCTTGCACGCAGCTCTGAGGTGGATGCACACACACCTGCCAGCAGCTCTGCACAGAGGAGCCCTTACTTGGAAAAAGCTCGAAGCTTATGAAATCAGAATCTGTCACACAAGTATTGAAATCATTTTACCAACCAGGCACAGTAGTTTCAAAAGTGAAAGCAGCATTGGCAGCCTACATTTTTCTCAGTACAGGTTTATTGAAAGAGAAACTATAATCGTTTATACTTTTTAAACTATGTTTTATATTAGACGGTTTACGCCAGTGGTCATCAACCCTGTCCTCAGGGCCCACTAACAGGCCAGGTTTTATGTATTACCTTGGGGAGATGCAGACTAGAATACTGCAATCACCGAGCAGCAAATTATATTACCTGTGATGAATTTCAGTTATCTTGCAAATGTGGCCTGTTAGTGGGCCCTGAGGACAGGGTTGATGACCACTGGTTTATGCTACCATATGTACACAATTGTTGTCTCACAACTAAGGCCAATAACAACCTTGACCTGATAGAGACACCTCAAGGCCACTTTTGCTGGTGGCTGACCATTCAACACTGAGCAACAATGTCTCACCACTACCCACCTCACCTTCAGGACTAGAGACATGCATTGAGCTCTACAGAGACCTCAAAAGAATAATTGATCCCAATCAACCTTCCATCATTTATTGACCACTTATTGACACCTAGCCATTTTGCTGAACCCCCTGGCCATTTTATTGACCCCTTGGATACAGTGGGTATAGAAAAGAATTATCCCCCTTTAAAATAATCCAATTTTGTTGCTTTGCAGCCTGAAATGAAGACAGACACAGTTTTTGTTTTATCCAGCTGTATTTATCCAACTGCAATTTATAACATCTAAGTGAAAGATATAACACCAACATATCAGGAAAAAAAAAAAAAACAGAATCACTGAGTTGGAAAAATGATCACCCCCTTGTGTCAGTATTTTGTTGAACCACCTTTTGCTTTAATTACAGCCTTTCACACAGGCTTTCCGCCCGACGGACTCTGTTTTGCTCAGCGGGGGATCATTCCGGTGGATGATAGGTCCGTCTCCTTTCAGGTATGTGCAGAGACAGACCTGTCAGAGCCCCGCTCTCCTCTATGGGAGAAAGGATAAAAATGGACCGCCTGTCCGTTTTCATCCGATCCTATCTGATCTGCCAGACAGATGGAAAAAAAGGAGTTTTCTATCCGTCTGGATTTCATGGACAGGATCGGATATCGGCGGATGTCAATGGACATGTCCCCACTGACATCCGCAACTACATAAAGGTGCATGGAGCTTCCGATCAGGTCTGCCTGAAAAACTGACAGGGGACCTGATCGGAGCACCCATGTGAAAGGGGCATAGTCTGTTGCAATATTTGCCCACTCTTCTCTGCAGATCTGCTCAAGTTCAGTTACATTTGATAGTGAACATTTGTGGACTGCAGTCTTCAAGTCATTCCACATATTTTCAATGTGGTTTAAGTCTGGGCTTTAACTAGGCCATGCAAGGACATTCACCCTTTTCTCCTTCAACCACTATGTGGTCATTATTGCTGTGTGCTTTGGGTCATTGTCATGTTGGAAAGTAAACCTTCTTCCCTTCCCCATAACTGGATATTATCACCTTGTGCAGAAATGGTGTAGTTTGAATGTATTGGATTTCCGCCTGACATTTCGTTTGGAGTTGAGGCCAAATTTTCCATTTGTGGAGAATTTGTGCTATTGTTGTCACATGCACACAATGACCACTCTTTGTCATAAATTCCTGCAACTGCTTCAGAGTTGCTGTAGGCCTCTTGGTAGCCTTTCTGGTCAGTTTCCTCTTGGTATCCAGTTTGAAGCAATGTCCTGATCCAGGGAGGGTCTGTGTTTTATCAAATATCTTCCACTTCTTAATAATATACTTCACTGTGCTTCTAGGCATGAATAAAGCCTTTGAATTTGTCATTGTATCCATCTCCTGACTTGTGCCTGTCTACAACTTTATCCTGGAGATCTTTTGACAGTGCATAGTTTGTTGTTTGCTTCAGTTGTACTACCAGGGACCGAAAATGCTCCAGGAAAGCGCTTTTCATGCTGAGCTGATCAAAATGAGCACAGCTGATCACAGTTAAAAGTCAGGTGGCTTTGTGTGCCATTGAGAAGGCAATTAGCTACACCTGATTGAGTCATTTTTTTTGGGGGGGGGGGGGTGATACTTTTTCCAACTCAGTGATTCTATTTTTGAATTTCTTTAATTTTTTATGACATGTTGGTGTTATATCTTTCACTTGGATGTTATACGTTGCACTGAGTAAATACAGCTGGATAAAAAAAAAATGTATCTTCATTTACAACTGCAAAGCATCAAAATGTGATTACCGTATTTATCGGCGTATAACACTCGCCGGCGTATAACACGCACCCCAAGTTTAGGAGGGAATTTTAAGGAAAAAAACTTTTAGGAGGGAAGTTTGAGGAAAAAAAACTTACATTTAAATGCCCATCAATGCAGCCTCATCAGTGTTCATCTGCAGCCTTTCCCCAGTGTCCAGTGCAGTCTTGTCAGTGCAGCTTTGCCCCAGTGCAGTCTTGTCAGTGCAGCTTTGCCCCAGTGCAGTCTTGTCAGTGCAGCTTTGCCCCAGTGCAGTCTTGTCAGTGCAGCTTTGCCCCAGTGCAGCCTTGTCCCCAGTGCAGCTTTGCCCCAGTGCAGCCTTGTCCATAGTGCAGCTTTGTCCCCAGTGCAGCCTTATCCCCATTTCAGCTTTGTCCCCAGTGCAGCCTTATCCCCATTTCAGCCTTGTCCCCAGTTCAGCCTTGTCCCCAGTTCAGCTTTGCCCCAGTGCAGCCTTGTCCCCAGTGGTCCGTGCAGCCTTGACGCCGCCGACATACAAACGTTTAGTTTGTATTTTTAAACATGGCGCCGCCATGTTCTGAGGGACTCGGGGGCGATCGTTCAGCTGAACGAGCGCCGCCGAGGACACAGTGACTGGGCGGAGCCGAGATACACATAGCCGAGGCTTCTCGGCTATTCTCGGCGCCGTTCACAGTCACGCCCAGTCCCTAGGATGGACATAACACAGGTCCAATGGCGGGACTGGGCGTGACTGTGAACGGCGCCGAGAATAGCCGAGAAGCCTCGGCTATGTGTATCTCGGCTCCGCCCAGTCACTGTGTCCTCGGCGGCGCTCGTTCAGCTGAACGAGCGCCCCCGAGTCCCTCCGAACATGGCGGCGCCATGTTTAAAAATACAAGCTATGTGAATGTCGGCGGCGATCGCGGCGATCGCTCCGACAGATCACAAAATAGCAGGGATCGGCGTATAACACGCACCCACGATTTTCCCCTTATTTTAAGGGGAAAAAAGTGCATGTTATACGCCGATAAATACGGTATTTTAAATGGGGGTGATTCTTTTCTTTACCTACTGTAGTTTGTATGACTTAAGCCTTGAACAGAAAGGGTTGAGTCACATTCTGTTTTTTTGGCCTTTACAATTAAATATTTCTTAGTTATCTGACAAACTACTGTACATTGTTGATTTCCCTACTGGTGGTCTTAAATTGATTGGTAAAAGTCAGTTCATTCAGATGCCATTCTAGGTTGCCCATAATGTTCAGCCTCTTTCAGAGTGACATGAGATGATGCTGGTCAATATTGTACAATATTGTAGAAAAACAACCTTATGTTGGTACTATCTTTGTAAATATGTACACCTATCATTAACACTTTGAATAAAAGTAGTTTGTATATTTAGGTAGCACAATATCATGCAACATAATGAAGCACTTTAACATCTCCCTTTCTAACGACTTGTACAGAGCTGTCACTTGTTTCCTTCCGGCCTCACTGTGCACTAAACACAAGCAAGAACATAGTGGCTTTTCTGCTGACGTGCCCCCACTCACTAGCTGTAGTTTCTAGACTCTAGAAATGAATCAAGTCACAGTTTTGATAGCCAGACACAGCACACTTCCTATAACAAATGTTCCATATAACGCACCACTAGTTTATGCTGCTGCTACTTTTACCCATTGTGGGCAGAGAAGGTTTCTAAAAATCAGTTGCTTTCCTTTCCAGCAGCTAGTTATCTGCATTTACTACTACTACTTACCAGGTCATGAGTCCCTAAAAACCCCTTCTCTTCTTTACTGCATCTACTACTACTATTACTACTATTTAGAAAACTCTAGTAGACTATCAAATCATAGCATATTCTTTTCTCTCTTTCAAAGGATGTGATTGACTTGTGGGGTGTAGAAAATAAACCAAGAAGGAGGCTACTCTATTTAAAGTGTCACTAAACCCACATAATAAACTATCAGTAAATGGTGTATTACATGCTGTTTATACTCACTCAGTCCCTATGAGATTTGTTTTCAGTATTCTGCAAAAAAAACTGGTTGTTCATGCTGTTCTCTATTTCTCCCTTCTGTACATGTCCCCAATTCAATAGGGATTTTGCAGAGCAGTATTGGCAGCTCTGCTCATAGTCAGCTTTTAGTGAGTTTCTACGTTGAACATTTCCTCCCTCTCACACCTGAGCAGCCCATGTGACTACAGAGTCACACATGTGGGTGTATACACAGTGGTAAATGACAGTTCACTCCTTACCTCCTCTTTCATGCCCACTAACCACCTAAACACAATGGGGGTGGGATAGTACATGTAGATTCATGGAGGCTTACCCTCCCTCTTATTCTAAGACACAGGCTGGAGGGGCATGACACAGCCTGTGACTGGCAGAAATCCACATCATGTTATTTCCACAAAATAATAAAGATTTCAAATATATATTTGTATGACAATTTATAACAGTTTATTGATATAAATTATTTATTTTTACTCTGCATTCCAAAGACAATTTTTCAATATGTGACCAGTAGCAGAGGACTAGAATCTTCTCCTGCTTTCACCTCCCCAAAGGTTCATAGTTCTGCCCAGAAAATCCTAAGATTTACAAAAACTTGGATGGTGACCTGACTTCTCTCTACTGCAGTTACAGAAATAAAGTCAGGTGACATCCCCACCCACAGCCTGTGATTGGATGAGAGAAGCAGCAACAAATCGATAAAATTATTATTTTTTCTCCTCCTGTCAGAAGGTTCCTTGTCACCCAATGTTATTCCAGATTTGCCCCCAGCGCTGAACTTCTCTATTGCAGGGTGATTGCTGTCATACAGGGGATTACTCATACAGAGGCTCATATCAAACTAAATTCAGATACATACATTAGTTGCAATTAAAAATATGTGATACTGCTTGTCTGTTTACACCCGACTGCCATCCGATACGATCCACCAGGCGAATGTGGAATCCATCTGTTTTTAGTGGACAGGATCAGATTGGATGTTGGTGGGTGTCAACAGACACATGTCCGTTGACACCCACAGCTCCATAGAGGAGAACGGAGGGTCAGATGGGGTCTGCCTAAAAAACTGACAGGCGGACCCGATCAGTCCGCCTGTGTGAAAAGGCCCTTAAAGTTAATAAGTTACCACTCATTAGAGTTAGATTCACGCTGTCACGAGTCCAGGAACGTGTATAAATCGCACGTCTTCCCTGACCCATAGACGAAACATGCTGCTCTTTTGCAGATGCATGCGGATGCCATTAGTTCGTTATGGCACTCCATGCATCGGAAAATGCAGCGTGTTTTTTGTGTGCGAAACCATGCGGCTCTGTGCCGCAGCATTTTTAAAAAAGGGTTGGGGATTTTTCCCAATGTTTCCCGCAGCAACAGCAGCAAATTCAAACGAATGGGATTCTGCGCCCATGGAAATGTGCCCAACAGACCCGCTACAGTGTGAATCAAGCATTATTTATTCTCATTATTTATCTGAAATTATTTATCTGAAACAGCTAATAGCTATAGATTCTGAGATTGGTCAGCTGGCAGGGTCTGGAGTGTGCTTCTGTTTTATATAGACATGAGGCTCTTTACCTGGCCACAGTTAGGTGGACCTGGTAATGATCACCTAATGTCTATTGCTACCTAAGGGTTCATCCACTCTGCGCAGTCAGGCATACCGAATTTTCGCAAGCACCCAGAGACAGAGAACAGTCTGTGACTTTGTTTTTTGTTTTTTTGTTTTATTAGAGGGCAATGTAGTAATGTCACATGACCTTTTTACATTCTGACTGATCAAATCTTTTTAGAACAGTAAATCAATAAACTGGTTACTCTGGTGATTCTGAAAGTTCAGAGGCCAGATGGTCAGCAGTGGCGGCTGGTGCTCCATTTTTTTTGGGGGGGGGCGCAAACAAAGCCCAAACCAACCCCCCCGCCTTGTCACTCGCCCGTGATAGGACCTACAGACAGGCAGATCGCTAGACAGATAGACAGAGAGATAGATAGGCAGACAGAGAGATAGATAGATAGATAGATAGATAGATAGATAGATAGATAGATAGATAGATAGATAGATAGATAGATAGATAGATAGATAGATAGATAGATAGATAGATAGATAGATAGATAGATGCAGAGACCTGGTGAAGGTGAGGATATACTGTAAACCATGGCTGTAGCAGGACACAGTGCTGGGACCCCTCATGGTATACACAGTATACAGGAGATGTGTAATGAAATGTTCCATCAGATTGCCGGGTGAATGGCTGGAGCTTGGTTCCTGGGGCAGAGGTGAAGCAGGGCGCCCCCCCCCCCCCCCCTGCCTCCACTTTCAGTCCGATCACAGATAACAGGATGAGAAGACTACAGTACAAGGTATATGGGTGGACAGACACTGACAGAGTGTCAGATCACATTACCCTGCTTCTTCATTCATGGAGCCAATTTCACACTGGCACAGAAACCGGAAGTGACGCCACTGCCTGGGGAAAGCACCGCCTATGTCCTACGGAGGTACCAATCAACAGAAAGACATCAAGAAGAATGACACATAAGGGAGTGTGCAGGTGCTTTGCACTGCTCCACAAAGCATCACAAATTCCGGCAAATGAAGCGTCAAGTGATTGCATTGGCGTCACGCTTCCCATAGTGCACTGTGTCTGGTGCCCACACACATTGCACATAAAGGACCTTTTTTTTTTGTTAAAGGGCCTTTCTTTTGTGACTAACTTTGGGGGGGTGGCGCCCGTGCGCCCCCTATGGATGGGCCGCCACTAGTGCTGGGCTTCATTCAAACACAGGAGTCCAGCGGTAGCAGCAGAAAAGAAGAGTGAGTCTTCAGGAGACCGGTCTGTAATGGAGGTGAGTACTAACTGAAAGCTGCTTTTTTGTTTTAGCACTTACGTTTGTAAACCCAAAGCTAGCCAAAAACCTTCTTTTGTTACAGGTAGTACAGGGAATTTATTTATTTATTACTGTTTTACCATTGGGGGATTCTGCTCACTTCCCATGTGGTCACTAGGACAGGAAGAGGGCGGATCGTTTCTGCTATGGGGACAGAGACAGCAAAAAAAAAAAATCTGACATATGTTCAGTCCTTTCTGGACCCTACAGTATCTGTAACAAACAAAAAAGGTGAACATTTTATGTTTCATTTAACAGTGCTATGGAGCATTATGTTAATGACTGACTTCTGTCCTGTGGCTCTCACCTCTCCTACATAATGCTTATGGTAGACAGTATCTGACTGTCCATCAAAACCCTATTTCCTTATACATTCTTAGAAGAGTAAATGACATTTATACTATTTCATGAGAATGTTTACAAGAATTGCTTAGACTCCTTTTACATTAGGGCGTCTCTAAAGTCGCACTATTTCCCGTGCGACTTTAATGCGACTTTTGGTGTGACTTTGATCTGACTTTAAATTCTTCCAGACCAAAGTCTCATAATAAGTCGGACCAAGGAAGTGTCAGTAGTAATGGCTCTCATAGAAAAAATCTGAATCTCACATGTCTTGCGACTTGGCGTTTTACTCAGATCCCAAGTCGCACAAGTGTGAAAGGAGCCTTACTGTAGGTTGTCTCATATTAATCTGACTGAGAATCTGATAAAATTTGGTGTTCTCGGGCTTGGATAGAGAAACCAGCTCTATATACACAGTACATATGCTTGATATTTCCTTTTAACAGAAAGTGACACCTAGTGGTGAAAGCAGTTATTAACAGATATATTTACAATCTGATTCCTCAAATTTATGGAATAGGTCCTTTCATTTGTAACATTTATATTTATTTTTGTTATAGTACTGGTATTCCATTTAGGGTTCATTTTCACCAATTCCGGAACACGCAGTCTGCTGATTCTTAACGACACCCTCATGCATCCCTCAAACGCGGGTGCATTTGTGGCCCCTAAAACACATGGTACCGCAGTACCATGTGGTTTGCCATGGCATGATTTTAACAGTCATGCCTGCTGTACTTTTTGTGCATTCCTGGGCATTTGGCAGCCCACTGAAATTAATAGGCTGTGAAAAGCATGGAAATGCATAGGAAAGCACAACAACGCGCATGTGCAAATGCGCCCTTTATAGGGTGAACCGTCCGTTAAAGTGCTTGTACACCCTGTACAACCACTTTTACCTAAGGGTAAGCCTACATTAAGGCTTACCTGTAGGTGCTTGAAATATCTCTTAAACCTCCACGGTTTGGGAGATATTTACAAAAGACCCGAGCGCCGATGACTACGGCGCATGTGCCGATGTCATCGGCGCATGCACACTTTAGAAAGGGCACATCGTGCGTTTCTAATAGGGGTCATGCCGTGACTGGCGGCTCCTGCGCGCATGCGTGGGAATGACGTCACATGACTCCGGCCAGCCACAGAGCCGGAGTTCACGGCCCCAGAAGGAAGAGGGGCGAAGATGGACGCTCCCTGCTAGTGGGGACAACGGTGACATCAGGCAAGTGACACATTATGGACTACTATGCGATGCATAGTAGCCCATTATGATTTACCTTTGCAGGGAAATAAAGAGGAAGTAAAACTCACCAGGGTTTACTTCCTCTTTAAGGTGGAGTTCCAGTCATTTTTTTGTTCATAAAAAGTCAGCAGCTACAAAAAGTGTAGCTGCTGACTTTTAATAAACAGCCACTCACCTGTGTCCCACGATCCAGGGGTGCACTCACCCGCACCGTGTTCTACCCACGTCCTCCCTCGGCGGCGCCGACATCTCTACTATGGGCACCCGACTGTGACAGGTTGTGGCTTCACAGCCGTGTGCCCACTGCGCATGTGCTAGCGGCGCTGCGCCCTGTGACTTCTAGAATCTGCCATGTGTCCCAGAAGACTTCAAGAAGGAGAAATTCCATTTCTGATTGTCTAAGGCAGTGGTTCTCAACCTTTCTAATGCCGTGACCCCTTGATAAAATTTCCCAAGTTGTGGGGACCCCTAACAGTAAAATTATTTTCGTAGCGTGGGTTTTCAGCACTCAAGGCAAGACAAGTAATTTGCGCCCCTAACGCACGGACGTTTAGCGCTCCCTGAGTCCCTTCCACTCATATAGTATTAAAACCTCTTATGGTACATTTTAGGATGTACCACTCTCTTTTTTCTCCTTTCTATCCCTTTTATCTCTCTATCCTAATTTCTTGTTTTTTCCCCCATCCCTCTCTCTAGCCATCTTTCTTGTTCTTGCTCTTATTGTTTCTCTCCCTTTTTCTTTGTTCCTCCCCTCTTTTTCTCTCCCTTCCATATATTCTCTATTTTTATTCCTTGGTGGGGATTGGGGAGAATGGGATGAGTGGCATTGCTGGTGGGGAGTTGGGATGAGTGGCAGTTCTGGTGTGGGGTGGGATCAGTGGCAGTGCTGGGGGGAGTTCTGATCAAACAACTTAGGTGCTCTTGATCAAGGTCATCTGCTGATCTGAGAACTGTAGTGGGAACTCTAATCAGAGGTAGTGTTACTCACTATGTCTCCGGCTTCACTGTGTCTCCAGCTCTGTGGTGTCCCACAGCAGTGACACCTATGCCAAAATCAGGAGATAGGGTCTCCTCCAGCCCCTCCCACTTCACATTCCTCACCAGTCAGCTGACCTCTCTGCCCCCCACCCATGCCGTGAACTGAATGGGTGGCTGCAAAGAGGCTGAGTGGGCGGCCGCGGGCTCTAGGAACAGCCCAGCTGGGCGGCCACAGGCTCCAGAACGAGCCCTGCTGGGCGGCCACGAAAAGGCTGGGAGAGTGGCGCGGGCTTCAGTAACCACCTAGGATTTGGTGACCCCTGGCAAATCGTCATTAGACCCCCGAGGGGGTCCTGACCCCCAGGTTGAGAACCACTGGTCTAAGGCGACCGGAACGGAAGTAGGAGCAGGTACCTGTCAAAATCGTTTCACAAACAGGAGGAGGCCTTAAAGCAGAAGTTTCACTTTAGGGTGGAACTCCGCTTTAGAGAAAATCCTAATCAAATTGTTAAAATCTCTTATATATTTTATTACATTCATTTAATTTTACATTTTGGTTACAATCTTTTAGAATCTTTAGCATTCATTACACACATCAATTATGAGGCTGCCTGTCGTAGGTTGACAACTGTTTAGCAATTGTGCTGTGTTGTCACCCTTTCACATGCTCCCCAGGTGGAGAGTACAGTTGGCCATGTTGACACACCTTGTAAAGACATGGTTCATGGGTTGTGATGCATCAGGAGGCCATTCCAAAGCAATGATGTGCAGCTGACACTAGAACAGTGCTCAGAAATATCAATTTAAGCCATACAATTAGACCCCCATAGAGGCATCAGGGCAGATTATCACCTGCATTAACCATCATCTCGCTGACACTGCATGCCTCTGCTGATCTTATCACACATGTACAGGAAATCATTACTTATATGTGGTACCATAATGCTTTGTTCAGACTCAGTGTTCTGTCCTACATTGTTCAAAGATAGAAAATAAGGACTTGATGACAGAACATCGCCTAACAAGTAGATCTTATGGGCACATTGCACTTAGCTAGGAAACACCATCTGTTCCGCCCCTAATTAGGCATGTACAAAAACATTTTTTCATTAGACGCAAGCATTACACAATGTACCCGCATAAAATAACACTGCATAGATCTAATATGCCTCTTAGTGAACAATAGCAGCCGTGTCATGGAAATCCATTTAATCCTGGCTCATGTTCTTTCTTTTTTAGAAGAAACACATCATTTATCATTAAATATTTATTCAATGTTCACATTAACTAAATATGGAAGCGTACTTTCAAAGGTGTAAATTATTTGCGTCATTACTTTATTGTTACAAATAGTTTGTTTTATTTCCAAATTGTGTTTCCATTATTTCTAGCCTACTCTTAATACTCTAAATTATCTTGAAGTTGGTAAGTTGGTAAACTTACTTTATGAGGCTCCCCACGCGTTTACTTCCTTGAGTCTTGTGATACAGTTGTGTTCATAAGTTTACATACCCTGGCAGAATTTATGATTTCTTGGCCATTTTTCAGAGACTATGAATGATATAACAAAAACGTTTCTTTCACTCATGGTTAGTGTTTGGCTGAAGCCATTTATTATCAATCAACTGTGTTTACTCTTTTTAAATCATAATGGCAACAGAAACTACCCAAATGACCCTGATCAAAAGTTTACATACCTTGGTCATTTTACATGCACACAAGTTGACATAAAGAGGTTTGAATTGCTATTAAAGGTAACCATCCTCATCTGTGATATGTTTGCTTGTAATTAGTGTGTGTATAAAAGGTGAATGAGTTTCTGGACTCCTGACAGACCCTTGTATCTTTCATCCAGTGCTTCACTGATGTTTCTGGATTCTAAGTCATGGGAAAAGCAAAAGAATTGTTAAAAGATCTGCGGGAAAAGGTAGTTGAACTGTAAAAAAAAAGGAAAGGGATTTTAAAAAATATCCAAGGAAATGAGAATGCCAATCAGCAGTGTTCAAACTCTAATCAAAAAGAGGAAAATGAGGGATCCTGTTGAAACCAAACCACGGTCAGGTAGACCAACTAAGCTTTCAGCCACAACTGCCAGGAAAATTGTTCGGGATGCAAAGAAAAACCCACAAATAACTTCAGGTGAAATATGGGACTCTCTGAAAACATTCGGTGTGGCTGTTTCAAGATGCACATTAAGGAGGCACTTGAAGAAAGATGGGCTGCATGGTCGAGTCGTCAGAAGAAAGCCATTACTACCACAAAGTATCCCACTTACAATATGCCAAACAGCACAGAGACAAGCCTCTAACCTTCTGGCACAAAGTCATTTGGAGTGATGAGACCAAAATTTAACTTTTTGGCCACAACCATAAACGCTACATTTGGAGAGGAGTCAACCAGGCCTATGATGAAAGGTACACCATTCCTACTGTGAAACACGGAGGTGGATCGCTGATGTTTTCGGGATGTGTGAGCTACAAAGGCACAGGAAATTTGTTCAAAATGATGGCAAGATGAATGCAGCATGTTATCAAAAAATACTAGAGGAACATTTGCATTCATCAGCCAGGAAGCTACACATGGGACGTACTTGGACATTCCAAATGACAATGATCCAAAACACAAGGCCAAGTCGACCTGTCATTGGCTACAGCAGAATAAAGTGAAGGTTCTGGAGTGGCCATCTCAGTCTCCTGACCTCAATATCATGGAGCCACTCTGGGAAGATCTCAAACGTGCAGTTCATGCAAGACAGCCCAAGAATTTACAGGAACTGGAGGCTTTTTGCCAAGATGAATGGGCAGCTTTACCATCTGAGAAGATAAAGAGCCTCATCCACAAATACCACAAAAAGGCTTCAAACTGTTATTGTTGCTAAAGGAGGCAATACACGGTGTTAAGAACTGTGGTATGTAAGCTTTTGATCAGGGTCATTTGGGTAGTTTCTGTTGTCATTATGATTTAAAAAGAGTAAACATAGTTGATTGATAATAAATGGCTTCAGACAAACACTAACCATGAGTGAAAGAAAATTTTTGTGTTATCATTCATATTCTCTGAAAAATGGCAAGAAATCATAAATTCTGCCAGGGTATGTAAACTTATGAGCACAACTGTATGTATTCATTATGTTCAATGAGTAAGCACTGCCGTGTCACACATTTCACAGAACACACAGTCACTTCCAGTGCTCAGAAATCTGCCAAAGACACAAAGTACAGTGTGGATAACATCTGTCAGGAATACTCTACGGATGCAGCCCTCCTCAGACGGGGAAATCCAGTGTAAACTACAAAAAAGCACACAGGAGAGCGCAAACACCTAGTGGATCACCTGATTTTTATTGTGTGAAAGAAGAACATAGCAGATGGGTACTCACAAAAGTAGAAGTAAAGAAGGCATTAAAAACATGAAGCACATTCTAGTGCGGCAATCATATGAAAGAACAAGCAATGCCGTGGTGTTGGTAAACTGACGCGTTTCGGAGGCGCACCCCCTTCCTCAGAGCTAAGCCAACCAGCAAACAACCATACTCGGATATATATAGACTTGTATATATACTCTCTACTAGAGCTGCATGATTCTGGCCAAAATGAGAATCACAATTTTTTTGCTTAGAATAAAAATCACGATTCTCTCACAATTCTCGCGGCGTAACATATTTCACAGTATACAAAAAAATTGGGCTAACTTTACTGGTTAGTTATTTTTTTAATTCATTAAAAAAATTGCAATTGGAAGATTGCTGCGCAAATACAGAGTGACATGAAGTATTGCAACAACCACCATTTCATTCTCTAGGGTCTCTGCAAAAAAAAAAAAAAATATATATATATATAAAGGTTTAGTGTGTACGTGGTTAAACTTCCCTCATTTACACACCAAAGTGTATTCCTTTGATCTAAAGAACAAATCGTTACAATCTTTATACTTAGTTCCACTGCTAAAGAATGCTGTGATACTTGGCAGACTGCCTGTTTTTTTTTTTTTTTCTTTTCTTTTCTTTTGATGGCTGTCGGATTCAGCAGAGCAGAGAATTCTCTGCATAGAAAGAATCGGCAAAATACTTTGTCAAGATCACAAGGGGAAACAATCGTGATAACGATTCTTAACGATTAATCGTGCAGCTCTACTCTCTACACTCACAAATGCACCTCTGTGTGGCCCGTGTGATGGCGGAGCCTGGGTCACAGACTGGGTCAAAGGTTAACGATCTGTGTGCTTTTTTTGTAGTTTACACATTTCATTGAGCGTGCCTTCTGAACTATAGAGGTGCTGAGAGGAGGAGTTTCTGGAGGCGGAATCAGTACAGGGATTACAGCTTTCAGGCAGGAAGGTACCATGGGATATGTAGTCCTTAGAAATGGAAAGTAAACAGCAGAGGAGTAGCTGCAAAGCATGCAGGGAATCCAGGAAGTTGTGGAAAGAGATAGCCAGCAGACAGGCAGAACTCACAACACGAAAAGAGTTTTTTCAAGTAAGCTTATATTTTATTTTCAGAAATAACTGTTGTTTGCATTATTATTACAATGCTGATGTTATAATATGAAAGTGTATGATGTGACCATAGAAGTCATTTAAGTATATTAAAGGTAAATTCTGCAAAAGTGAAGCCAAGCGAACTCTTAACCACTTCAATACCGGGCATTTTCACCCCCTTCCTGCCCAGGCCAATTTTCATTTTTTAGTGCTGTAACATTTTGAATGACAATTTCGCGGTCATGCAACACTGTACCCAAATGACATTTTTATCATTTTTTCCCCCACAAATAGAGCTTTATTTTGGTGGTATTTGATCACCTCTGCGGTTTTTATTTTTTGTGCTATAAACAAAAGAAGAGTGACAAGTTTGAAAAAAAACACAATATTTTTTACATTTTGCTATAATAAATATCCCAATTTAAAAAAAATAAATACATTTCTTCCTCAGTTTAGGCCGATATGTATTCTTCTACATATTTTTGGTAAAAAAATTGCAATAAGCGTATAATGATTGGTCTGCGCAAAAGTTATAGCGCCTACAAAGTAGGGGATAGATTTATGGTATCTTTATTATTTTTTTTACTAGTAATGGTGGCGATCTGCGATTTTTATCGTGACTGTGACATTGCGGCGGATATATCGGACACTTTTGACAATATTTTGGGATCACTGACAGTTATACAGCGATCAGTGCTATAAATATGCACTGATTACTGTATAAATGTCACTGGCAGGGAGGGGTTAACACTAGGGGGCGATCAAGGGGTTAAATTTGTTGCCTAGGGAGTAATTCTAACTGTAGGGGGAGGGGACTGACTAGGGGAGGAGACCAATCGGTATTCCTATATACTAGGAACACACAATCTGTCTCCTCTCCCCTGACAGGATGTGAATCTTTGTCTGTTTACACACACAGACCCACGGTTCCGCTCTGTAAAAAGCGATCGCAAGTGCCCGGCGGACATCGCGGCCGCCGGGCACGAGCCATGGCTCCTCTGTGACGCGGTGGGTGTGTGCGTGCACCCCCTATACCGTCGGGAAGCCAGAGATGTCATATGACGCCCACCCAGGATGGGAGATCCCATCTGCGGATGTCATATGACAATGGGCGGGAAAGGAAGTGGTTAAAGCTGAAGTTGAATCTGCTTATATTTTGTCCTCACTGTTTTCTCATTTACTCCTTCATCAAAGTGCTAAAGACGTTTGCAAATACAGTAAAACCTTGGATTGTGAGCATAATTCATTCGGGAATCATGCTTGTAATCCAAAGCACTTGTAAATCAAAGCGAATTTCCACATAAGAATAATGGAAACTTAGATGATTCGTTCCACAAACATTTATTCATAAGTCCTTCAGTTTATAGTCTATAAAAAAAAAAGAAAGATTATAGCAATGTGATAGGTTGTGTAACCATAAAATGCCCATCCACAAATGGAAGCCTCCACAAGGGGATTAGAAGCAAAATCCAGCAGGAGCTCCAGAGTATAAAAGAGAAAAGAGGCACCTCTAAGTGTTTCAATATGGTTACATTTAATGAAGGTACAACATTTAGCAACTCACATGGTTGATGATTAAAAGAGGCACATCTACGTATGCAGGCATCTGGGCATCACCGCTGTCAGTCTGCAAACCTGACCGGGAAGACTACCCTGCAGTAGAGTGATCTGAAAGTGAGGCTTGAAGCACTCGTGGAGCACAGCTTGGAAGGGACGACGTTGATGGCGGTGCAGAGGATGGTCTATGTGGACAGCTTTACCCCGGATCTCTGCATACTTTGATGTGCCTGTTTTAATCTCAACCACGTGAGTTGCTAAATGTTGTACCTTATAATCAGTTGTGATGTGACTACTTGTATATCAAGACTTTGCTTGTTTATCAAGTGTGAATTTATCTAAAAATGTTGCTTCTCTTGCAAAACGCTCTTAAACCAAGTTACTCTCAAACCAAGGTTTTACTGTTTTCATGACATACCTTATATGTATCCATACTTCCCAACTTAATGAGATGGGAATGAGGGACACCTATTAACAAAAGTATTTAGGCATAGGACACACCCACTATTCTATTCTAGCTAGAAGGGATCATTTTTGCAGGGGGGGGTCTATTGTTGCTGGTGGGGGGCCTACTGTTTCTGGGGGTGGGTCTTATATTGTTGGGAGTTAGTTGTTGCTGGGAGAGATCTACTGTTGAGGGAGAGGTCTATTATTGCTGTCTGACGGAGAGTATATTAATGCTGGTTGTGTGGAGATCTGTTGTTGCTCCTGGGAGTCTATTGTTGCTAGGGGGGAAAATGTTGTTGCAGGCGATCCATTCTTGTTAGGGTAAGGTGACCAGATTTTTAAAATGAAATCCGGGGACATATTTTATTATGTACTACATACAGTGCGGAGTTGCGAATTAGCTGATTCTCTTGAAAAGATTGCATTTGGTGATGGTACTGACCACCAAACTCAATATGGGATATAATTTACATTAACATGAGAAGAGAGATGTAGTACAGAGAGAAAGTTCACCTTCATTTTTTGGAGATTCAGGGCTCTTGCACACAGGTGGCTGAGCCCATTCAGTCTAATTGCAGCCCAGGTGCAATTTACAGCCCGTCACTGACATGAATAGTTGTACGCTGCTGTACTCATGTTTATGATCACTGTATAGAGTAATACAGCAGCACACAACTATTAATGCAATTACACTGAATGGGCTCAGTCACCTGTGTGCAAGGGCCCTGGTCTGATGGCCTGGATAGAGGGAGGTATGGTTGGATGGAGGGATGGTTGGAGGGATGGTTGGATGGAGGGATGGATGGATGGATGGATGGATGGAGCAAGGGATGGTTGGAGAGAGAGATGAATGGATGGATGGAGGGAGGGAGGGAGGGAGGGAGGGATGGATGGATGGATGGATGGATGGATGGATGGTTAGATGGATGGAACAAGAGATGGTTGGTTGGATGAATGGAGAGCTGGTTGGGTGGATGGATGGATGAGGGAGGGATGGTTGGAGGGATGGATAGAGGGATGGATAGAGGGAGGGATAGTTGGATGATGGAGGGAGGGACGGTGGGATGGATGAAGGAGGGGTGGTTGGATGGATGAGGGAGGGATGGTTGGATGGATGGTTAGATAGAGGGATGAATGTAGGGATAGTTGGATGGAAGAAGGGATAGATGGATGGAGGGAGGGATGGTTGTATAGAGGGAGGGATGGTTAAATAGAGGGTGGGATGGATAGAGGGAGGGGTGGTTGGATAGAGGGAGGGGTAGTTGGATAGAGGGAGGGGTATTTAAATACCGAGAGGGAGGGTGGTTGGAGGATATAGGGAAGGATGGATGGAGGATATATAGAGGGAGGGATGGATGGATGGTTGGAGGGAGGGATGGATGGATGGTTGGAGGGAGGGATGGTCGGATAGAGGGAGGGATGGATGGAAGGAGGGTTGGATGGAAGGAGGGAGGGATGGATGGAAGGAGGGTTGGATGCAAGGAGGGTTGGATGGAAGGAGGGAGGGATGGATGGAAGGAGGGTTGGATGGATGGAAGGAGGCATGGAGGGAGGGATGGATGGATGGGGGGATGGAGGGAGGGATGGATGGGGGGATAGAGGGAGGGATGGATGTAGGGAGGGAGGGATGGATGGATGGGTGGATGGAGAGAGGGAGGGAGTGAGGGATAGAACACACAGACATCCTGTCCTGGTGCTGCTCTTCTAACTTTCTGTATCACACACTGTGAAAACAGCCTCTGCTCTCTCTGGCAGAAGCTGTTTCTTTAGACTCACAAGCTCACTGCAGAGGCTGAGAAATGATCTGACTGCCTCTTGTAGTCCATCCTTCATAGTAGGCTGTTCTCACTACTCCTCTCATGTCCCCCTCCTATCGATCTGCCGGCACCTCCTCCTGATACACATTAGCTTAGAAGTCAAATCAGGCGGGCTGAGGAAGGGAGCGGGTACAATGCTTTCTCATTGGCTGAGCAAGCAGCAGAGAGGCTGAATATCAATCCGCCTCTGAAATCAGGCTGCCGGGTCTAACTAAAGATTATCTGCTTATTTGGCCAGAGCAGCTGTATCCCTCCACAGGAAAAAACCTTCTGGCTTCAATAGAGAATGTGCAGGTACCAAAATAAATAAATAAAATGACATATGCAAGTAGTGGCATCTGAATTTTGGGGGTACTCTGAGGGTGCTAAAAGAATTTGTGGGGGTGCTTAAGCACACCCAAGCACCCACTTGGCGCCACCCTGCCAGGGATAAAACCAGGGTCAGACTTGGCCAGGGACAGTGTCCTCAGTCCAGGGACTGTCCCCGGAAACTGGGACATCTGGTCACACTATGTTAGGGGGATCTATTGTTACTGCCTGCAAATGATCTATTTTACTGCTTTTCTTGTTATCATTACCAAATTCTATACAAATTACTTAGCACCCCAAACTGATACTTGGTTCTGTATTCTCCAAAAGGGCAGTACTGGGAGGTGGGTAGGGGTTGGAACCAAGGGATGGTGCTCGGAGGTGGGTAGGGGCTCAGACATATTGCACAGAGCTAAGTTGTGATGGATTCCTGTATTGAGGAAATATGGAGATAATATGGCTATTACTGACCTCCCTAACTGAAACTGCTAGTTGCCTGTCTGTCTTGCTGAATTTAGTAGTTCCTGAGAATCAAACCTGGGTCAAATATGAATAGGTGTACTCACACCTGTTCCAGATCAGTGACTCACAAAGTAAGGAAACCACTGGAACACCATACAGGCAGGCAACTAGCATTTTGAGAAGGAGAGTAAGGCCCCATGCACACGAGACGCTGTTAAACGCGCGTTCAGAGGCAGTTGGACACTTTTTTCAACTGCCCCTGAACTTATTCAATGTTATCCTATGTGTCCATGTACACAGTCTCGTTTTTTGGCGTTTTTAGGCAGTTGCGTTTAACCTCGTTTTTCCAGAAGCAAAAAAATGGGTTCAGAGGCAAAAGTTTTCCATGTTTCAGACGCCAAATGCGGCTAAACGCTGGTACAGCGTTTAGCCGTGTTTGCGTTTATAAGCGTTTTTAAAGGTGCCCTATTTTTTTTACATTAAAAATCTCAAAAATTATGGCAAATGATGAAAAACCATTAAAAAAATATTTTAAACAATTGTAATTGCTTGCAATGATTCTTAGACCATTTATATACCCTAATGAGCCCATGATCCAATCCAATACACCACTAGCATTGCTGTTATCCGAAGTATAATTGGAATTTGACCCATATTGTTAGATTTGAACAAGCAACTTGTGGCAGGTGACGTGGCAAGTGGACAATACACAACTTGTGGCAGGTGACTTGGCAAGTGGACAATACACAAATTGTGGCAGGTGACGTGGCAAATGACAATCCAACTTGTGGCAGGTGACGTGGCAAGTGGACAATCCGCAACTTGTGGCAAGTGACGTGGCAAGTGGACAATCCACAACTTGTGGCAAGTGACGTGGCAGGTGACGTGGCAAGTGACGTAGCAAGTGGACAATCCACAGCTTGTGGCAGATGACGTGGCAAATGACAATCCGCAACTTGTGGCAGGTGACGTGGCAAGTGACATGCTAAATACAAGTACACTGCTGCACTCTCAGCTGCTGCTACTCACTCTGGTCTCACAAAATGGCTGAAAGAGTTAAATAATACAGTTTTTTTTAGCTTGGGGAGAGTCTTATGATGTTATCTTAACTAAAAGCTTCTAGACACAAACACGGTAAAATGCGGTAAAACGCGGCTAAACGCGGCATCCAAACGCGGCAAAACAGCGTTTCTAAACGCCGGTTTCAGCTTTTAAAAACATGCGTTCAGCAGAGTTTGCACCGGCGTCTCATGTGCATGGGGCCTTAAGCAGTCAGACTCCATATTCCCTTACATGCCTTTAAAATGTAATAAGTCATCCTAATATGCTCACGTACAGTTATTCAGTGAAAAAGTTGTCACAGTAATACTATTAATAGATGCAAAAAAAAAACTTAAAGCAAGTGTCTTTTTCTGTCTGCAGAGTGCTTAAAAAAAAAAAACTAAAACATTGCTTTTAAGAAGTAATAAAATGTCTGACAAAGCCTGCATTTGTTTGATCTACAGAATGATGAACTATGTAATTATCATTGAGTTCTTGCTGGATTCAGACAACAGATTTAATGTTTCTGCTTGTCAATGCCTGTCTGCTTTCTGTTCTACCAACACCTACAGCCCTTACAGAACAATTGTGCTGCGGAAGAAGGTAAAAACACAGCATAAGTGTGAATAGAAAGGGATCTGCAGCTGTGTTACTATAGCATATACAGAACAATTGGGCTAAGGAAGAAAACAACCATAGAGCAACAGTAAAGAGTAGGAGCCAGCGATTAGCAGTCATGTTACTGCAACAACTGGGCCATAGAAGAAGGCTACCATAAAGAATCAGTATATAGTTGTAGCGCTTCCCTCTAGAGGGCCGCTGGATTTTGGGTCCCTGTATTCCTGCACAGCCAGGGCAACATGCATTTTGCAACCTTCATTTAGAGACAAAGAATCAGACCATGGGTTTGTTTTTTGTTGTTTTATTGGGTAAACAACTTGAATACGGAATAAAAGTTAATCACCACTCTAAGTTGGGTTCCACCTTTATCACCTCCACTGCGTGCTAGCAGGTGCTGGCCCTGTTCGTTTCAGGCTTGACAGTAGAAGAGAAGAATCTGGTCGGTCGCACATCCAATAAAATTACCTTTATTTAGCCATATTGAAAAAAGACTCTCCACACTATATTCAAGGGAACATAGCATTCCAGGTAATGCGTTTCACGCCAACATAAGCGCTTACTCATAGCCAATGACTAAGCACTGATGTTGGAGTGAAACGCGTTAGCTGGTGTGCTATGTTCCCTTGAATGTAGTGTGGAGAGTCTTTCTTCAATATGTCTAAATAAAGGTGATTTTATTGGATGTGCAGCCAACCAGATTCTTCTCTTCCACTACCAGCTTGGATAGGATATAGGGATTTATGGGATGCCCAACTTGACTTGAAGAACAACAATGAGGACAACTTCCTTCTCTATGTACACTGCAAAAAATGACAAATCCTGGACTGTATTCCCTCTCAGACAGCACCAGCCTTTCTGGATTTGGCACTGGGGATTCCCCTTGCTCTGTGTTCCCTGGGTGGAATTTTAGCAAAGTCACAACTTGCAGGAGCTCTATGTCCCATTCCTTGAAAAAAACAGCCCACCTGGCTGCTTGGTGAAAAGTCCCAGAACAAGGGATAGGGTTTAGCTTGATGGCACAGTCCCAGAAAGCTTGCTGGATATTGCATTAGGCAGCTTTCTCCCTTCCAGGCCCTGGTGGTGTAGAGATACTCAAACTGTTCTTGGAAATCCTGCTGCTCTGGAAGAGACTTCTGTTCAGGCCTCCTGTTGTCCAGGTCCCCCCATGCTAGCCAGTGTTTCTTCTAGAAGAGACTGTGGGGCAGTGGAGATCCCTCTGTCCTTCCTTTCCTTCTCAGCTCCCAGCCTGGAGGCAGAGCCCCTCTCAGGCTGGGGTCTCCTCCTAGGTCATATGACAAGGCCTCAGCATTCCATCTTTCACCCAAATCCCATGCTGGCCATGATCCACAATATTTAAGGGCTAACCCATCCACCCTACCAGGCCTCCTGCTTTGGGATTGGCCAGATTCCTATAAATATGCAGATCAGGACCTCCTGGCCTCCACCCACTAGCTTCTAGAACTTCTCCAAGCTTCTAGAACCGGGGAGAGGGGGGTTATCAGAGCCCTCCAGTCTGGCCTACAGTAACCCCAGCCAATTAACCAGACTCAGGTTACTGTGAGTCAAAAACAAGTTTAGCTACACTAGTTTTCACACTAGGGGGTGATACAAAGTAAAAGCCAGGGATTAGCAGTAGTGTTACTACAGTCCATACAGAACAATTTATTCATGTATTAAAGTTATTGTAAAGGCAGAAGGTTATTTTTTATCTTAATGCATTCTATGATGATCAATGCCCTGATTATTAGTGTAAGCCATGTACTGACATCCTTGCTGGTTATTGGATTTCCTTTCCTCACACAGACACCGCGCGTGAGGAAATGACTGTTGATAACCGACAAGTCTGTTTACATGTGATCTGCTGTGATTGGACACAGCTGATCACATGGTAAAGGGCTGCTGTGATTGGCTCTTTACCCCGATCTGTAATCAGCTGCATCCAAAGGACACAGCAGTCACAGAGCGCATCCAATGCACACTTCAGGAGGCGCACAGAGGGCAGGGTTCTGGGAGGACATCCATGTACACCCTCCCAGAACTGGACAACCTCGATGCAGCTATCTTTTGGCTATAGCGTGCTCGGCGAGTGGTTAAACAATTGTATTTAAGCAAACAACCGTATGAGGGCTGTGTTTGCCCACACAGGATGCACAGACGTGCAGGCAGTCCTATTCAGGATGCAGCAGCTGCACGGACTGCTCCCAATTTGACATCCATGTGGGTGCAGGTGAGTTTTGTCGAATGCAGACAGTGTGAGTTCAGGGACACGCACACACACGCACCTGCACCCATGCGGATGTCAAATTGGGAGCAGTCCCAGTTGACATGAATGGGACAGCCTGCACACAAATGCAAACACGGTCCTTAGCATTCAGGGAATGGCCTCCAACCTAAATGGTTATTTCACTTATTGACAAAATTCCTTTTAAAGCTGAAAAGCTTGTTTCATTCATGTCTTTGTCGTAGACTCTGGCCTTTAAGTCATTATCAATCACATGCTTTTGAGGACTATGATTTTCTAATTAGAAGCTGGTGCACAGAAAGGACACACTGCATAGCCCCAGCATAGTATGTTATCTCCTCAGGGAGAGGATTACTTTGCAGTACACCATGTGCACAGAAAGAAGCTTTCTTGTGCTGTCTTGGACAATGCCATTTATAGTATTTTACTCTAAACTTCGGTCAAACAGCTAAATTCAAAGCTGTGAACTGCCCTGTCTGACAAAGGATTTGTAATCCTACCAATGGGCACTGACTTGAGAAAATCTAAAGGTGTACCCTTTACCCTCACTTCTCTCCCTGGTCATGATTCCACCCAAGAGGCGATCAGGGAGTTCTTGCCTTCCCCTACTTTACTAAAAAAAACTACTAATATTTTTTATTCCTGCCTGTGTTGTTATGGAGATTTTTCCTTATTTCCTGCATGCTAAAACCCTTGTGACTAAGGTCTCGTTCACATTGGCATTCTACAGCATACACCCATGTGAACGCTATGCTTACCCACATGGGGTTCCGTGCATCCCTGTGCAGGCAGTCTCATTTATGGCAATTCGGATGCACGGGCTGTAGTACGCATGTGTGAATAAGGAAATCAACAGGAATGGAGGGGAAATCTCTCCAGCAGAGCATTGGATAGCAGTAAACCCATCAGATGTTCTAATCCTCCCCTAGCCTATGCTAAACAAGAAAAAAAAAAAAAAACTTTTGGCTGGATATACACTTTAATTGCCATGAAGGAAGGAAATATTGTTTTGGTCATTGGTAATTCTTCACATAGTTGTGCTGTTACATTGTACAATAGCTTTAAGTGCTTGAAATTATTCCAGAACAGTAAATGCTTAAAGCGGAGTTCTGCCAAAAAAAAAAAAATTCAAAGTCAGTAGCTATAAATACTGCAGCTGCTGACTTTTAATAATTGGACACTTACCTGTCCCAGGGTCCAGCGATGCGGGGGAACGAAGCCCTGCTCATCTCCCCCTTCTCTCTGCGACGCCGGCATTGTCACTGTGGGCGCCCGGCTGTGGCTTCACAGCCGGGCAGGCACTGTGCAAGCGCAAGCTGCGCTGTGACTGGCCGGGTAATCATCTGGGACCTGTGACATGTTCCAGATGATTGCCGAGAGGGAGGGGGGAGAGCTGAACTTCCTTCCGGCGCTGCGGTGCCCTGGGAGAAGGTGGGAGCTGGAACCCTCTAAAAAGGTTTCCGCTCCCCCCCTTCCCTAAAGCGGAAATTCCATTTTTGGGTGGAACTCCGCTTTAAGGTTAAATTCTGCTCATAAGTTACAAAATACTATGTACTGTACAGTGTCTGGTTAAAGCTTGTAGGAGGAGTTTTCATTCTACTCTGACTGTCCTATGAGGCTGCAGGACCCCTAACCCTCTGTCTGGACAGTGCTGATTGGCCCTGTCCTGATCACATGCACACTCCCAAGAAAAAAAAGCTCTCTAGCAATACACACCAACTGAGCATGTGCAGAGTCACTCGAAAGGCTCTGTACTATCAGCAGATGCATTGGGAACAGTGGAAGAAGGGGAGGATCCGAGAAGAAAGGATCAAACAGAGTTTTTACACAATGCAGAGGATTAATGCCTTAGGTTCCACAGTGAGTATAACAAGCATGCTTTACTGCATATACAGACTGATTTTACTGTTGTGGGTATTAGTAACACTTTAAGACCGGGTTCACACTATAGCAAACACAGACATCGCATCTGATTCGCACCCACATTGTGGTGCCAATCACATGCAATGTCTGTGCAATGCCAGTGCAGCCATACAGTTGTATGGATGAACTCGCATTGGATTTGCACAAAAAAGGTGCAAGGACTTTTTCTCCCCTGCACTGGAATCGGCTCACCCATGCAATCCGATTCCAGTCCGAATCTAAAGTTCGCACTGTGATCTGTGAACCGTTCTGGGGGTGTCATTAACATTAAATTGACACCCGCAGCGGTTCGCAGAGGGTAATGTGGAATCGCGCTGGTTCCTGCATCGCTACAGTGTGAACCTAGGCTAAAGCATTTTGTTAAATGACACAGAACCTAAAAAAAATGCAACAAAAAAAGATTTGAAGAATTAAGGAAACACATGCAGTCTTCTATTTTAAATATTTTAAATATTCCTACTAACATACAATTTTTTCAAAACAATTTGCATTTTAATACACTGTATTTTTTATATCTTAAAATTACTTTTTTTGCCATTGACATTATTTGTTTTTACTGCTGAATTTATTTGATGGGTACTCAGGTACTGTAGCTACGACTAAGGCTATTGCCGAAACGCGTCAGCTTTATTGTTTTATTGTCACTCTGTTGTACCAATAAACGACACTTCAAGGATTACAGTTTTGCCGGCTCTCCTTATTACTACTGTATTATCAGGCCAGATCACAGAACGGAATAAGTGATAAGTTGAAAAAAAGTCATCTTTGCACTCAGTTTCACAAGCGCCTGATCAAGTCTACCCACAGTTTCCATAACCTTTGTCCAATAAACCCTTGCAACCTAAGAATAGTATTTTCATTATTTACTGGGAGGGTAAACAGGTATCTTATCAAAAAGATACAGTATAACAAAATACTTTTAATGGTATATTACTAATATTCTACCCTTTTTCTTCTGCTTGGGGCCCAACTGTGATGGTGGAGCTCTGATGGTAATGTTTAAGGACAGATGCAAGCAACTCTGTCCCTCTTTTATCAAGATGTAATGCAGGGGTGGCCAGCGGCCTCTTTCCACTCTGTGTCAGCAGCAGATACATTTCTGCTCACTGGCACAATGTACCCTGGACAGTGTCCTCAGTATCCAGCTCCCCAATTAGACAGTAGGCTCAACCAGCATCCAGGACATCGTCTGATGTTCTGAAATGGCTACCACTGTGTCTCTCTTTCACTCAGGTACAGTGGTCCATTCGCAGTCTCAGTTCCTCTGCAAATTGTCCCATCTTCCTCCTCTGTGAAAGCTACAACACTCCCTCTCATCTCCACCACAGTGCTGCTGGGAACTGAAGTATTTTCCTATTATACTCTGCAACAGCTGGAGGTCCACTAATTGCATATCCCTTCAGTCTCCATCCTCAGTGCACCCCCTAGTAGATGGAGGGCAGGCTTAACTCTGGCTGCTCTATGTTTTGTAATAACAGCCTCTCCTGCAGCCATCCTGTATAAAAGTTAGCTCTGCAGCACAGACAGAGTCCTTTTCTTGCCAGGACTGCAGACTGGGCTACCTACATGTTTAAAAAACTGACATGATATGAAAAGGCGGCAAAGGTCAAATATTTACTCCAGGACAGACACCCCAGCATTTCCATACATGTTCCTGACCATAGGTCTCCTAGATCCCCAGAGCAGCCAAATCCTCCCAGAGGCACACAGCTAAACACTCTACATAGGTTACAAGCGTAGATGGTAATTTGACCCTAAATAACATGCACACTCTACATCAGCACTTATTATAACAGGTTTCAGGAAAGGGACGTTATTATAAATAATCTGCCTATCCTGAAAAAAGCAGAGTCAGCATTTCATCAAGTTCTCAGCTCTTAAATAGGTGTCAGTTGTATCAGCAGAGACATATTAAGCTCTTAGCATTCAGAAGTATTAGGCCATCTATGAAAAGTCTGAGTTTTGCAAAATATTTTAAATATTCTTGTATAATCCATCAACCACACTACATTTTGAGCATTAAAAAGAGGAGTAAACACATATCTAGGTTAGTAAATTGGGACAGCTGAACCCTACCTGTGTTACTTCCAATGCCTTTGTATCTTTCTAAAGAAGACAGAACATTCACATCCTATATGAAAATGTCCAGGATTGGTCTATATTACTTCCCGAGTCCTCCTGTAGACACATGTGAGCCAGCACAAGTGTTAGGAAATGTACATGCATGCATTAGAATGTATGTGGAGGTGATCTAGGAAGTGAAGCCACATTCACATGAGTAAGCAGCCCACTAGTTCTCACTCATTGATGATGTTTCCTTGTTTTATATTAGCAATTACGACTACTGTAATACCTTTTACTTGAATATCTTCCTAGCGATTAATATTTGGAGTATAATTTTGTTTTTTAATACAATAGCTATGGTAGCAAGCTAACATGAAGCCCAATTGAAGTAACAGAATTAAATAGACATAGATAGATATTGTACTCATAACCTCCAATTTTTTGTCTACCTCCAGTTTCCTGTTACTTTGTGCAGGAAGTCTAAATATGACTGTACAGTTCAATAGCCACTAGAGTTAGCACCACTACAGTAATCAGAACTTAGAAACAGACCCAGTCAGGAACAGTCCTCCATGTCTCTGTGTATCATTCCACATCTTGGGATGGTGCGGAATGACCACCAAAATAATGTGGCAGGCTAACATTTCCATCTCAGGATCTGGTTCTTAATATATGGTTTGGTGAAAAATAAGTTAGGGCATCAGTCACTTTAGCCTTTTTATAACTGAACTCTTGGAGAGACAGTTTAGTTGTGGAGAATCCCCAAAAATATCACAAGGTATTTTGTAGCAGCAGTATTGTATTATAGTAATATTACTAGTAGTAGATCTTTAAGAGCAGCCTCCAGGTAATTGGTGGCACTTTGATAGCAACCAAACAAGTAAGAGTAGACAGTCTTTAGGTTGCAATGGAATTGTATTCAATCCTTTTGGTCCTTGACCCTTTAAGAGCAGCAACAGATATCCTCAAAGCATGCCTCATTCAGAAGATTCTCCATCTAGGCAGCCATCTTTCTGCAAAACTCCCTCTAGAATACACCCTTCAGCAGGGTCAGCTAAAAATCCTTGAGCCTCTGACACAATCCCCAGCTAGGGCAAGGTCCAGGAGAGAAAGAATAATCTGGAAAGGTCACCCAAACCATATCTCTGAACAAGACCTTCAGGACAGATAAATATTCATAGCTCAGTGATTGTCCTTGCCACTCTTGAACCTCATAGGAGGAATGTATTTATGAGAAACTTACAGAGACCAAAGAAAAGGTAACTAGATGCTCAGGCTGGGTACAACCGAGCAACAACAGACTAAATTTAAAGTGGTTCTAAAGACACAGCAGCGGGAGCCATTGACAGTCAGTGGGGGGGGAGGGGCTGAGCCATGCTCTGTGTGTCTTATGGGCACACACAGCCAGCCCAGGATCAAGCACACACAAGTGCCCCCTTAGTAAGCGGCTTGCTATGGGGGCACTCGGTGGGGGGGGGAGCCAAGAGCTCTGGTAGTGGACCTGAGAGGAGGAGGATTGGGGCTGCACTGTACAAAACAATTGTACAGAGCAAGTAAATATAACATGTTTGTAATTAAAAAAGAAAACCTTAAAAAATCATTTTCGATCACTTTATTAAGGGACACAACAGCAAAGGGCAGGGTCCCTACATCTGCAATACAAATCTGTGTGAGGTGATTTTTACTATGAATCATGATGGAATAACACACAGGTGAGAATAAACTATAATACAGTGTCTATAGGTACAGTTACATCACAGATGCAGCCACTGGCGTTGGCAGGGGGGGGTCTCACCGTGGCTGAAGCCCTGAGTGGGTCCCACTGGTCCAATGGTGGTACGGCGGGACGTGTGACGTCCATCATAGACGCTGCAGGCTCCAGAAGGCAGGAATTACAATGTGGCCACCGTGTGAGATCTCCGCTAGGCTCTCCTCCTCTCCTCCAGCTGCCTGCTGTGATGATGGGCACGCACCGCACACCAAGGCTGAGCTGCTGCTGCAGGACACATGAAGTCTCCTGGTCAGGTAGGTCAGTGTATGTCAGGTAGGTCAGTGCGTGTCAGGTAGGTAGGTCAGTGTATGTATGTCAGGTAGGTCAGTGTATGTCAGGTAGGTAGGTCAGTGTGTCAGGCAGGTAGGTCAGTGTATGTAAGTCAGGTAGGTCAGTGTGTCAGGCAGAGGAGTTTAGCATTGGTGGGCACCGGTAAGCCAGGCAGCAAGTGAGCTTACCCCTTGCCACACAACCCCACCGCCCAGCCAAAAAACCCTGCGCCGCCGCCGCAGACCCCCCCCCCCCCCCCCGTGCTGGCCTTGAACTTCGGGCTGAAGCCCCTGGTCTTTTTGCCACCTAGCAACTCCCCTGGATGTAGTACACTGATGAGCAGGAAAAAAACAGTGAATTCAGCATAAGTAATTCAATGATGTGATCTAATTGTTAATCTAAGTTGATCAATTTGGGTCTTCTAAAAAATGTCCTACAAGACAGAGGAAGTGGCATAATTTATTTCTGTTGACGAATAAAATCATGTAAGCCAAAAACAGACAGATTTACTGAAATGATACAAGTGCCCTTTACCTGTAACAGAAAGGTCTGCCAGTATACAGTGGATGACATTTATGAATGACTGATGCACAGAAAAAGGTTTTATTGTGCATTACAATTAGATCAAACTTGTGTACAGACTAAAAATTGACTGCTTCATGTAAGTATCTTTTCCTCTTGTTTTTTTACATTTATTCCAATCCCTTTTCCATTTATAAATTTGTAAAGGATCAAAGGTTCGATCTAATCAAATTTCTTTGCAAATAAAATGACAAATCTCCCAAACTACATAGGTCCATCTACCTTGTGCAAGATGAATCCTAAATCAGATACTTCCGTTTATTTACGTAAAGGCCAGGACCTCATGGTCCTCGTGTACAGTGCAGGGCTATTGGTCCTGCAGTGTATGTGATGCCATTGTGACCACTGGAATGCCTTAGTGAAGAGGCTTTTGGGGAAACATCCCACTTTAAAGACGAAGTCTACCTTAGTAAGGAGGACTAAGGTAAGTATTACACCTTATTTACCCTAGCCCTAGACATAAAGGGCACTTAGCCCTTGCAGTGTGGTGGAGTCACTCACTGCAAGGTAATTTTTATTTCTTGCCTGAAGTGGGGCTCTAACGCTAACAAAATAAGTTGTGTCACCTAGCTGGCAAAGGTAAAGGCATCATAAAAGTTACTGGAAAGAATTACAAATCTTTTGCCTGTGATTTAGTTGTATGTATAACTGTTTGCCTTTAAATATAGATTTTGGGTTAGGCTGTTAAAGCGATCTAGTCTCAAAAGAGTTGGATACCTGCGAAGGCCAAGAATCAGCAACAGAATTTAATGGAACAGCATGGAATTTTAACACACCCCAACAGTGTCGCCATAAAGTTTGCACAGCCACCTAAGTGTACCTGGTATATATTGCCATCATTAGTTAAATTTTTATAAATCTAGAAAAGATTTGGAATACTGTAACCATATCGACAGAAGAGTAGGCCTGTACAGCGCTGTCACAATATTCTGTTATTCTAACATCTTTCCTACAAGTGGCTTGCTCATCAGCACCAGTTCCTGTTTAAATTCAGCCTCTCAGAAAGTTGTGTTTACTTCTCTTCTGGTTTCTACCTCATCTGCATCAATACTGTTCACGTACAATTACAATTTTAGCAGGTTTACATCACTTTACAAGAAAAAAGACTTCGCAATGTGATCCACAACAGCAGTGCATGAACTACTCCCTGGTAGTACTGTTTTGTAACCAATAAGAGCTTACAGTATGAATGAAGCTGGTAATAAATATAAAGCCATTAAACAAAGCTTTCTGTGGATTAACATATTGGGGTTGACCTACTAAAACTGGAAAGTACAAAATCTGGTGCAGCTCTGCATAGAAACCAATCAGCTTCCAGTTTCTTTTTTATTGTGAAAAGTTAAAGCGTAACTCCACTTTTGTTGAGAAAAAAAATCCCCTCTGGGTGATCTATGTACATTACAAGGATTTTAACAACCTTTGTTGTTAAGATTCCCACTTTTTGTTTTCTGAAGAAATCCATGTGTGTTTATCTGTGCCTCTGTACTGACTGGGTCAATGGGAGTGGCTTCATAATTAACTGCCAGGTGTGCAGCTGGAAAGCACTAATGAGGAAATCTGCTGGGCCTGCATCCCTTTAGACATGTTCCTATTGAAAGTATCTCTCCAAAAATGACATTTTTGTTGCAGGGGATGCCTGAAATCTGACTTGTATCTTAACCTCCCTGGCGGTATGATTATTTCTGATTTTAGGTGCTGAAAGCGGTACAATTATTTTGCACAGAAATTTGGCGTTTTATATTGTAGGCCTGTAATTCTTAGGAATAGTTCACTTAAATCTGTCCAACCAAGAGTCTAGTAGACATCCCGGGTATGATAAAGTTTGAAAAACGAAATAAAAAATTATAATATAATAAATAACTATAAATAATTATAACAAATAATAATATAATAATAATAAAAATTATATAATAATTTAATCAAATCAAAAACACTTTTGTTACTTTTAGTGTTTGATGACGGATCTCCCCACAAATCACTATCGCTCAATTCTGCGAGTGATTCTAATTTATTATCGCTTTTTTCTAGCTGCTCTAAAACCACTTTTGATGTAAAGGGACAGTTTTGGTTGCTATGGACAATCTCCAGTTTCCTGGCAGAAAGAACAGTTTTATATATATAAAACTGCATGCAGGACACTGGGCAAACCACTAGGGACAAAGGGGATGTGTAGTTATTTGATACAGTACTGTAATCTGTAAGATTACAGTATGCTGTATCTATACTGTGTGTTTTACTTTTGAATTTACCGCCGAACTCCGTCCCCGTGCGTCGCAACGCTCGCAGGGAACGGAGCTCGGCACTGTGAATCGAGCGAGACACAGCGGCTCGCCGATCACAGCGGGGAGACATCGCAGGATCCAGGGGACAAGGTAAGTATGCTCTTCCTGGATCCTGCGATGCAAGCCCGAGTCTGGCTCGGGGATACCGCTTTTGGTATAAAAAATCCAACCCGAGCCAGACTCGGGAATACCGCCAGGGGGGTTAAGCAGACTTCTGGGAAAATTGGTGAGCCAATCACACAAGCAGGAAATCATGTTTCTGGGGAGTGGTCAGTACACACTCTGTGTACAGAACAACTCCAGGTAGCCATATTGCAATTCATTCTCAGAAAATTACATTGGCTGCCGATTGAAAAGGAAAGGTAATTTTTAATAACATTCAATTTCAATATGATTAATGTCGCAATTATATGTGCTATATTATTTTTTCTTTATTTGTTATTTTTTTCCCCCATGAAAGTAAAGTTACATTTTAAGTGAAAAAGTTGAAGTTAGAAGCTAAATTGCTACCATGCCCAGCTGCACCAGATTTTGCACTCTCTAGTTTCAGTAAATCAACCCCTTTCTGTACATTTTGGATATTAACATGTTACAATATAAGAAGGGGACACCAAGATTAGACACAAGATTGCCTGTCAGATACCATTATCAGGTGATACTAGCAGGCCATTATGCATTATGATTATATTGTAATTCAGTAATTGGCCAAACTGCTAAGAAGATTGACAGCTGCATATTGTTCTAATAGCATAGCACTAATTTGTTCTGCATCACTGCAAATTTAGCATTTTTTCAAGGGTAATTTTTCTCACCAGGCACACACCACAATTGCTCATAAAGTGCTTACAAATATATCTTTGGACCATGGGGAAAAAGCCACAATGCTCAGGGAACTCACCCTTTGAATTTACAATGTTCTAGGCCAGAGTCAAGAACACAGCCCCAGGAATGAACCGCTATAATATTATCAATGCAGCAATCTTTTTTACTAAAGGTGCAAAATATATAGCAGTTTTTGTACAAGGTGTCAAAAAAGAACAAAGTCTCTGCACATCAATGATCTATATGTTATGGTATTAATCCCATATAATCTTAAGGCTGGGTTCACACCTTTGCGAATTGGATGTGGATTTCCTGAATCCAATTTGCATGACAGGAGAGTGTGACCGTCTCTCTATGGAGCCGTTTCACACATCTCCGAGCGGATTGCACAAGGGTCCTGTGCGTCTTTGGCTTAGTTTCAGGTCCGAATTCAGGCAAAAGTTCAGGCTTGATTTGTCCCTGAAACCGAGCACAGGGATACACCGGACCCCTGCTGTGAGCCGCATCCGATTTCAGTGTGAACCCAGCCTATAGCTAACCATGATTCATTGTTTCCCTTACTAAATAATGGTGTGAATATTCACCTCTACATCATATAGTGATATTTGAAAGAAATGATATGCTTGTCTCATGCTTATCGAAGAAGTTCATACATTACAAGAGCCCTATAGTGATGAACATAAAACTACTACCATTATTGGCCTCCTTCTGAAAATGCTAGGTGCCTGGCTATCTCTGGCTTTGGTATTTACTAAGTTACTGACATGAAACAAGTAAGCAAGTGAAATTATAGTAGTTTGATCTGCAAACATCTTCCGATTCAGTGATTCAGAAAGTATTGAAACATTTAGATCACTAAGCCAGGCAGGCAACTTGCATTTTCAAAAAATAAGGTCAGCAATGGCAGCCTTCATATTTTGTCAGGGCATCAGGTTTACATCAACAGGGGTAGGAATAAATTGTGTAAACATATCAATTTGTAATGCTACATCAGAAGAAAAGGTGTTATTAGTTTAACTGCTATAAGCAACACAACCAATTTCCTGGATTTACCAGTAACGAGCTCTTGCCTTTTTTGAATACCTAGAGTCAGACTTCCCAATATTTGTACCAGACAATGAAGTGGTAGGCCACAAGCCAAACCCTGCAACATGCTGCACACCAGTAAAACATAGACAAATAGGGTTTGTGGTTTTATCGATATCTATAGCCAGAAAATACTAAATTGATCTACTTGTGCACAGTTGCATATCTAAGATATAAAAAATAATATATATTTTGCAATGATCTTTCTATTGTAACTGACCAAAAGTGGAATTCCAGGCACCACCTATCTGATGTTAAAACTATCCCCTCTCCTAACACCTATTCTGACTAACCTGTGTAAGAAAGGCTAGTAATGCCTGGGAGCGTGACATGCTTCATTGGCCTTCATAGACTTCAATGGCCCATCCATTCTCGGCACTCCCTCCTCTCCCCTGCAGCTGCGCTGGCTGACACAGGGGAGCCGGATCATAAGACCAGACTGAAACAACCTAAAACTAGGTAAGTATACAGACCTTTCCTACAGGGGTTAGTCAGAATAGGTGTTAGGAGGGGGGTGGTGACAGTTTTAAGATTAGTTATGTGGTGCCTAGAATTTCACTTTAGGGCCTCCTTCACATGGCAGTTTACATACAGCCAGTGGATTCCAGCAGCAAGAATCAGCGGCTGTTCAGCCCATATAAACAAATGAAAGACTGACATTAGTGGTCGCTTTTCACATGTAGCTGCACACAAAGTAGTTACCTGCCTTTAGGGACAGATGCCTTTGTAATCTGGTGGGTGCATGTAAATGGCCATGTGAATATGGCCTAATTATAAAGCAATATGTACCTTAAGCTGACCATACACTGTGTAAATTTTGGCTAGTTCCTGATGAACTGGCTAAAGTTTGCTTTGTAAGTGGCCCTGTTGTCCACTCCTCATCCCATTCAACAGCCTTTCATCGAAAAATTGGATGAACTGGGTGGAAAATTGTAAATTAAATTGCAGCTGAACCCAACCAGATATAGCCACTGTTTGAGTATTCTGACAGCCATTGCTAGTGGTTGTCAGAATACAATAGCCCAGCACAGGGTTTCATCCATCCATACTGTATAGCTTGAATAGAGGAATCTGTTAAATTTTTTTTCGATCAGCCAACTTCAGTCTGACACTGGGGCTAACTTACATAAGAGGATATGTTGCTCATATCACCAGTGAAATCCTTTGTTTCATTATATTGATGCCGGAAAGGAAATGTAAGATCAAACTTGAGTAGTCACAAGAATTAAGATCTTCTCTTTTGCTCTTTATGTTATTGATAATCACCCCAAATTTAGGACTCGCTTGTAAGGTGTGATATCACAAGGGTTACCTTCTGCAGAACAGTTGGCACACCGCACACCGGTACTCCTCAGTTCAGGATTGTCTGAGACTTTCATCCTGATCACAGGACTCTACTACTTCTGGTCACAAAGAGAAGCTCAAGCCCCAGGACCACCAAGTGTCCTCCCGGCAAAACCTGCTGGAGCTCCACATCTTTTCAAACAGGGGTTCAAAAACCCAACTCACTTAAAGCCAACATAGTGGGCACGAGGATTGTGTCCCACACTATTGTCCCTGAGGAAGCCACTAGCCTAGAAAAGCCAGGCTAATCTATTACCATGTTACATGCTTCACCTCCAGCATGATATACAGAAAAGCTATCTTACCTTTCAGGCTGTGCAGAGACACCATCAGGCTGGATCTCAGATGCTGGTCACTCACATTTTCCACCAGCTTCATTAATCGGCCAAGGTGTGTTTTTTCCGCATTATGTCTCTTAACCTCTGTCCGGATAGCCACAGAATTTTGATGCTTTGGTGTACTTGTCCTGAAACTCCCATGTATCCCATCTCTGCTTCTTGTCAGCTCACTACTCATCCCCTGTTATGTGCTTTACATCAATAATAACTCCACCAACAAGACACTTGTAGAATTTCCTCAATGGCAGTAATACATGATTGTTTCCTGAATGCTGATTTTAAACATCCTCCTTTGTAAACTTTCTTTGCTTTGCTTACTTGCTCCAGACTGACTGTTCCTCGGCAATGAAAAATAATATTCAACGTTCAGTACTGCTGGCTTCCTTCACAGTGCCTGTCGCTGCATCTCTACTGCTCACGTGTGCACTTCCTGGATTGACAGGAAAGTTTCAGATGTGTCTCAGAGTTGCTTATAGTGTCCCTCCCAGACAGAAGAGTCACACCGTCTAAACACAAATAATGGCTTTAACTCCATTTACCGCCCTCAAGGCGAGAAACTTAAGTCATAAATTGTAATGTTTTATCTGTTTGTTTTTACAAAAGTTGCAGCTAGGTAATAATATAAGGTATTACGGTAGAGGAAGCATTACCATATGCTATCTGAAACTGTTCTGAAAGATAACACGCAGGAAGTGTCAACCACGGAACAAACCGACCAATTATATTGTAATAGGTCTACAAAAACATTGACATACCAACAAAAAAATTACTACTCACTCAATGAACTAGGCCTAGGCACATTATGTTCTTTGTTTCAAAAATATTTTAGTAAGAATCTTGTCGAAACTTTTAATAAATATTAATCAGCAATTGGTGATTCTGAACACCATAATACTCTTCTATATAAAAAAAGCCATTTTTGTTACACAGTTTAAGTGTAATCAAAACTTTTTTTCATAGAATAGGAAGTAGACAAAACAACCCCCTGACAGGTTTTTCTTGCTGTGCCTTTCTCACTGTCTCTTATCACCTCTACCTATCACAGACCCATTGTCAATAATAGAGAGGGTGTATCTCCCCAGTGGGGACACAGACAGCAAAGTAAGTTAAAAAAACATGAGAAAAGTTCTAACCCTTCCGTGGCATTACTAACATCAGGCACCTGGAGACCCTCACCTCCTGCTGGGTGCCCTGGGACCTGATGCCGCTCTGCCACTTACTGGCTCTGGCACCAACTGCCGCCTGAAACTGCCACCCACTGGCTCTGGCACTACACCCCGCATGGCTCTGCCACTCACTGCCTCTGGCGCTACTGCCCCACCCTGTGGAGGGAATGCGTGGAAGCTTGTTTGGCATCCAGGCAAGCACCTCCCCATAATTCCCTGAATGGCCAACCTGCTTCAAAGTTTCTGTCTATGACTGGCAGTGGAATTTTGATGACAACAATGGCAAGTCATTATGCTTTCTCCCCAGAACAGTTCCAAGTGTTCCTGCTGACTGTAATAGGAGCCAGCAAAAGGACTGCTTTTCCCAGCTCCATGGACTTTTTGTTGCTCCTAGAATGTGTAATTAGAACACAATTCAACCTAGGCTGACCTCGGTGCCCTGTGCATTATGCACTCTTGACCCCTGTGCTCTGTGTGTTACACACTTCTAACCCGTTTTCTGTGCATTACACACTCCTGACCCCTGTGGTCTGTGCATTATGCATCCTGATCTCTGTGCTCTGTGCGTTATGCACTCCTGATCCCTGTGCTCTGTGATTTACACACTCCTAACCCGCACACTCTGTGCATTACACACTCCTGACCCATGTGCTCTGTGCGTTACACACTCCTGACCCCCATACTCTGTGCATTACACACTCCTGATTCCTATGCTCTGTGCCTTACACACTCCTGACCCCTGCTCTTGGTGCATTATACGTTTGTACTTTTGACCCCTGTGCAGTATTATGCACCCCTAAACCCTCTAACATGAACGTGTTTCCTATGCAAACATATGCACAAATTAGGCTTTTTAATTATTAGCTCCAGTGCTGTTACACTTTGAATGACAATTGCGCGATCATGCAACACTATACCCAAACAAAATTTTTATTATATTTTTCCCATAAATAGAGCTTTCTTTTGGTGGTATTTGATCACCACTGGGTTTTTTATTTTGTGCTAAACAAATAAAAAAAGACCGAAAATGTTGAAAAAAAGAAAAAACGTTTTTCTTCTTTTCTGTTATAAAATGTTGTGAATAAATAAGTTTTCTCCTTCACTGACGGGCACTGATAAGTGTGCACTGACGGGCACTGATGGGCACTAATGAGGTGGCACTGATGGGTACTGATGAGGTGGCACTGATGATGAGGCACTAATATGCAGCATTAATGGGCACTGATAGGCGGCACTGATATGCAGCACTGATGGGCACTGATAGGTGGCACTGATAGGCGGCACTGATGGGCACTGATAGGCAGCACTGATGGGCACTGATAGATGGCACTGACAGGCAGCTCTGATGAGAGGCACTGACAGGCTTCCCTTATGGGCACCGATTGGCATCCCTGGTGGGCATTGATTGGCATCCCTGGAGTGCTCTAGTGGGCATTCTTGATGGGTCTGCACAGATAATCAATGTGCTGAGTATCAGCACAGACCCCCCCCCCGTCAGGAGAGCCACTGATCGGCTCTCCTCTACTCGCGCCTTGTCAGCGTGAATAGAGGAAAAGCCGATAAACAGCACTTCCTGGTTATGATTAGACACAGCTGATCACATGGTAAAGAGCCTACATCATAGGCTCCTTAACAAGATCTGACATGCGGTGTGTCAGAGCGTCACACCGCACCACAGATCGCCACGCTGCGCGCTCTCGGGGGGGCACACCAGCGACTTATCCTGCTGGACGTCATATGACGCCCAGTCAGGATAACACAACCACCCTGCGGCCGTCATTTTGCATAGTGGTTAATCATTTATTTATTTTTACACTGCTGCTTTCATTTTTTTTTATTATCACTTTTTTGCTGTCAGAAGGAATGTAAACATCCCTTGTGACAGCAATAGGCATGTGACAGGTACTCTTTATAAGGACATCTGGGGTCTTTAAGACCCCAGATCTCTCCTCTGCCCTTAAAAGCATTTGATCACACCAAGATTTTTAAAAACGGCTCCGTTTACACCAGGGTAAACCAGAAGTGATATAAGGAAGTCACTTCTGGTTACTATATCACAGAGCCAAACAAAGCAGATCCGGTCTTTGGCTCTGTGATCAGCTGGCGGAAGCGGGACTTCTGGTAGGAGGAGAGATCCTGGTAAAGCCACAGAAGGCAGCAGGAGGGGGGACATCCTCTAGTTAGCCGCTGGAATTGCTTTTGCAAGAGATACTTAAACCTCTTGCTGTTGCACTCAATAGCGCCTATCAAATGTAACCCAGACATTCCAAATTTCCTGCGAGGTGCGGGAGTCTCCCGCATTTCTGCAGCGGACCCTGCACACCCGCAAGCGCCTCCCAATCTGCTGGGAATGATCGGTATGGTGGGGAACAGCTGTGAACACTGATCTCCTTTGTATAGATTTTTAGCTGACTCTGTTCTGTTATCACAGGCCATATCTCGCTCATTGTGTCCAATTCCTGACAGTCCTCCCCCCCCCCCCCCCCCGGCAACCGTCGGGAGAGGCAAGAAGGAGAGCCGGCTCCGGGGGACGAGGGGGGACGGATGAGGAGGACAGGAGCGGCAGAGGAGAACGCAGGGACCGGAGGAGAACAGGGGGGGCAGAGAGGGACACAAAGGGGGCTGGAGGAGGAGCACACAGAACAGCGGGGGATGATCGGTGCGGCGGGAGGGACACCTGTGAACACCGATCTCCCTGTATTGCTTTTTAGCTGACAGCCATGGGAGGGAGAGAAGGAGAAGTGTCTGTCAGCTAAAAATCTATATAAAGGAGATCAGTGTTCACAGCTGTTCCCCGCCGCACCGATCATTCCCGAGAGATCGGGAGGCACTTGTGGGTGCGCGGGATCCGCCGCAGAAATGCGGGAGACTCCCGCACCTTGCAGGAGATTTGGGATGTCTGGGTTACATTTGATAGGCGCTACTGAGTGCAACAACCTGTATAACTTTTAAAAATGCAGCTCAGCCATGAGCTGAATCCCCCCAGAAGAAAAAATTATCTACGGCCCTGTTACTGTATATGTGTATTGAACGGCAATGCAGAACCTGTACACACATGCAATAATGCACATTGGAGTTATCATGAAGTTCTAGTGTGAATGAGCCCCAAATGAAGTTACGGACTTTAAAATAAATAAATATATTTTCTCACTGTCTAGGCCAGGGGTAAGCAACCTTTTGAGCACAGTGTGCCGAAAAACGTTTTCAAAGAAATTGAGTATACCGATTTTACAACAAAAAAAATTCAACTTCACACTCTCAATCATGAAAAGGATTTTTTATAAAGTAAATGCTGTAAACTACTTTAGTAGTGAGAAATTAACGTCCTGCACTCTCACGCCTCAGATCAGCCCAATTCCTGCAACTCCACACCTCAGATCACTGTCCTCCCTGCACATCTGCCCCGCCACTGGACCCCCCTGCTCATCTGCTCTACCACTGCAACCCCCCTGCTCATCTGCCCCACCACTGTACCCCCCTGCTCATCTACTCCACCATTGTAACCCCCCTGTAGATTTGCCCCACCACTGTACCACCCTGCTCATCTGCCCCAACAATGTACCCCCTTTCTCATCTGCCCCACCAATGTATCCCCTTTCTCATCTGCCCCACCACTGTAACCTTCTGCACATTTGCCCCACCACTGTACTACCCTGCACATCTGCCCCACCACTGTAACCCCCTGTACATCCCACCAGTGTTCCCCCTTTCTCATCTGTCCCACCGCTGTACCTCCATGCACATCTGCTCCACCACTCTAACCCCCTGTACATCCCACCAGTGTTCCCCCTTTCTCATCTGTCCCACCACTGTACCTCCATGCACATCTGCTCCACCACTGAACCATCTTCTCATCTGTCCTAACACTAAACTTATCTGTTCATCTGCCCCACCACTGTAACCCCCTATCTCATCTGCCCCACCACTGTAACCCCCTGCTCAGGTGTTGCACTGATGTACCTTCTTTCTCCTTTGCACCCCTCTGCTCCTCTGCCCCACCACTTTAACCCCCTGCTCATCTGTCCCACCAATGTACCTCCTTTCTCCTCTGTCCCAACACTGAACCCCCCCTGCTCACCTTTACCACCACTGTAACCTCCTTCTCATCTGGCCCAACACTAAACCCCCTCCCCTACTCATCTGCCCCATCAAGGTACTCCTTTTCTCATCTGCCCCACCACTGTACCTCTCTGCACATCTGCTCCACCGCCGTATCCCCATGCTCTTCTGTCTCACTACTCAATCACCTTCTCATCTGTTTTAACACTGAACCCATCTGCCGCACCACTGTAACCCACTTTCTCATCTGCCCCACCAATGTACCTCCTGCACATCTGTCTCACCTCTGTACTCCCCTGCTCCTCTGCTCTACCTCTGTTCCCCCTGCGCTCCTGCCCCACCACTGTTCCCCCTGCTCTCCTGCCTCACCACTGTAACCCCCTTCTCATTTGCCCCACCAATACATCTCCTTTCACATCTGCCTCACTGCTCTACCCCCCTGCTTTTTTGCCCAACAATGAACCGCCCTGCTCTTCTGTCCCATTGCTGAACCCCCTTCTCATCTCTTCCGCCACTGTACCTCCCTCCACACCTGCCCCACCGCTGTACCCTTGTGCTCTTCTGTTCCACCTCTGAACCCCTCCTGCTCATTTTCCCCATCGCTGTACCCTCCTGCTCATCTGCTCCACAGCTGTACCCTCTTCTCATCTATGATATTCGTGATATGCAGAGTGGTGAAAGGAAGCAGAGATGAGACACATCTACCTGTCCTGGCACACTCATCCTGCTGATCTACCTCTCACATCCAGCCCACGTGCTTGTATGTGATGTACAGTGCGGCAAAAAAGTATTTAGTCAGCCACCAATTGTGCAAGTTCTCCCACTTAAAAAGATGAGAGAGGCCTGTAATTGTCATCATAGGTATACCAGCAACAGTGTGTGACAACCTTGTGAAGACTTACAGAAAACGTTTGACCTCTGTCATTGCCAACAAAGGATATATAACAAAGTATTGAGATGAACTTTTGATATTGACCAAATACTTATTTTCCATCATAATTTGCAAATAAATTCTTTCAAAAATCAAACAATGTGATTGTCTGGATTTGTTTCCACATTTTGTCTCTCATAGTTGAGGTATACCTATGATGACAATTACAGGCCTCTCTCATCTTTTTAAGTGGGAGAACTTTCACAATTGGTAGGTGACTAAATACTTTTTTGCCCCACTGGGATGTATGTGATGTATGGGATATATGTGATGTATGTGATGTCACATACAAGCATCTGGAATGGATGCATTTTCTGAAAGCAGTGGGCCTGTGTGCAGGATCATAATTTGGGTCCCCGCAGCTGAGAAAAAGTGCGGCACTCTGCACCACAGAAAAGTTGGGTGTGATTTTCATTGCGCTTAATACTGGCTGTGGCTTATAAGGACACAGAGTGTAGGGGTTCAGTAGTAAGTGACGCAAAGGTTCAGGAATAATTTCAACTAAGTTCCCAGAAGCTCAACAGTAATTCCACAAACTATCACCTGATTGTGCTTTTCTCAATAACAGTGAAATCTCTTCTTTCTGATATTGGTAGTGGCAACCAAACGAGTTATCTTCCTCCAGATAGTGGACGGGGTAACAGGACTGTGATTGGCTTTAGCAGTGGCCAAGACATTCCTCCTCCTGGAAACAGGGACCGTCCCCCCCTAGCAGAACTGCGCCCAATATCTTCCTCATCACAGAATTTGATGATCGCAGCTACAGCAAAGTTAGAGAACCAAACAATGTTTCCTATCTTTTACAATGTGTGGGGGCACAGTGCCTCCCCCTCAGTGCAGGTGCGGCGTGGGGAATTCTGAAATTGGAATGCATTATTGTCTCACTGACACTTTCCTGCGCTGCTCTGCTGAAGGGGAGGGGGTCAAGCGCCGGCAAAAGAGGCTTTGTGTGCCGCTTGCGGCACCAGTGACAGGGGTTGCCTACCCCTGGTCTAGGCTGTCCAGGGTCAGGCAGGGTTTACATCATGTAACATCCCTGTTCTCCTGTAGCCCTTCTCCCAGGTTCCTATTTACTATAGTCTGACACAAATACTTGGGAGAAAGATCGCACAGGCACTGCAAGATATAAACACTGCCCAGCCTTAGCGAAACCAGAATTAAGAAGATGCTGTTGTTTGCATCTGAGGTCTGCAATTCAATGTGTAATTTTGATCTGAAGGCAATGGAAAGTGGGTCTTTTTTTTGTGCTTTAACTTCAGTTTCATTTTTCCAAGTGGAGAGCCCCTTTAAAATGGACCACTGGCCTATAGAATATCTAAAGCTATGGTCTTCTACAAAAAGTTGTAGTAAATTTTGAGCTGCAAATGAGGACCTTACATGTTTATTTTTTTGCCTGCTCATAATTTTGAGAATATTTTTCACAAATAATACAATTGGGCATAAATTATTACTTGGGTATAGCCATGACAGTTGTGGTCACCTGGGAAAAGAAAAGGTTAAGCAGAATCTGCAGAAAGCAGAAATGTAGTGTTTGTTCCAGCAAACTTTCACAATGCTGTGTAACAGGTGCGCCCACTTCTCTGCCTTGCACATACACAATCCTAGTAGATGAGCAGGTTTACGCATCTCCAGCTCTCTAAACAGCCCCACCCCATTATTTTTGTCATGTAAATGATTTGCTGAGCTATTCTAGGATTGAATGAATGAAAAACAATGCCTTCAGCATGTCGTAGACCTGAGATGATACATGTGACCTAATCACCTTCAGGAGTTAGCAAGTCTTTTAAGGTTGCATACACTGGCCATATACCAAACAAGATACGCAAGATCCTTTCTGTTGATAATTAGCTTGGGTCACCTATGACTTCCAAGTAATACCAAATACCTAGCATAGAAGATGAATGGAATTGAGGAATCCTCAGATTTGCCATCATCATAGCTGAACAAATCTTTTTGCAAATCATGCCACCAGTAGCCTAGAACAAGGAATGTTGGGGTACCATCTTTGGCAAGACGTGGTCAGCAAAGTGACAAGGAAATAGCAACCTTTGACATTTACCATTTTAACTGAGGACCACAAATCTGATTTTTTTTCCAGTTCAATCTGAAGCTGCTAACCAATGAAAGTTGCCAACTATGTAAGGTCGGCCATACATGGAGCGCATTTCTTTCCTGCAACCTTCGGTTGCAGGAAAGAAATTCACACGATTCCCCCATCAACACAATCAGTGTTGATGGGGAATCCCTCTTGCTGGGCCACTGTCTTCTCCCGGCAGGGGGGGCGAGAGCGAGGGTCGGAAGCCATCCCCGCCGGTAGAAGACAGTAATTATCGCTAGCGGCTATAGCAGCCTCTTGTGATACTCACAAGAAATTCGGGCAGACTGGTTGTAACCAAGTTGATCGATCGATCAACTTGGTACAATCAGCCTGCCCATTAATGGTTCGAATCTCGGCTGGATCCTGCTTGATTTTGTTTAATATTTGCATGGTGATCTGTGACTCAAAATTGTGTGTTTCATGAATTGCATGATTATCCACAAAAATCTGCATGTATATATTTAGGCAAATATAAACAATTCACTTACTGGCCATTTGATTCGATTAGATAATTGATACACTCTTTAATACTGCTGACATTCTAATAAAAAGCAAAGTAAGCAGAGGATGTGGTCTAAAAAAGCCACAGTTTCCAGCTCTGCATTTCTATTAAAATCAACATCAGTTTTAAACAAATATAAAATATAATTCTTCCCTTGTTCTAACACAAATTACCCCGTATATTGTTTATATCACATGTACTGTATACTATATATAGCAGCCAAAAGCAATTGATGGAGAGCAATGTCTGTAAGAAGATATACAGTAAAGTATAGTCACTCAACTTCAAAGTAAAATCTGCTTTCCTATAAGTGGATTCCACACCCATAAAAATAAATTAGTCTTAATGACCTTTAAACAAAACTGTCAGACTTTCATTGCACACAACCACAGCCATCTGGGACATAAAAAAAGTATATACAGTGCCTTGAAAAATTATTCATACCATGTCTTGGAAGGTTTTCAGTTGTACCATACTCTTTCCATTTTTGGATGGTGGATTGGACAGTGCTCCGTGTTCAAAGCTTGGGATATTTTTTTATAACCTAACCCTGCTTAAAACTTCTCCACAACTTTATCCCTGACCTGTCTGGTGTGTTTCTTTGGCCTTCATGATGATGTTTGTTCACTAAAGTTCTCTAACTAACCTCTGAGGGCTTGACAGAACAGCTGTATTTATACTGAGATTAAATTACACACAGATGGACTCTATTTACTAGGTAGGTGACTTCTGAAGGCAATTAGTTCCACTAGGGGTATCAGAGTAAAGAGGGCTGAATACGAATGCATGCCATACTTTTCAGATATTTATTTGTAAAAAATTTTGAAAACGTCTAAATTTTTGGTTGTAACAAGACAAAATGTGGAAAATTTCAATGGGTATGAATACTTTTTTAAGGCACTGTATAATATGTGGCCCCATGGACAAGGTTTAAGATGTTACAAACAATGCTGAAGAAATATTTTAATGGGCAGTATGTGACATAGAAGAGTGTGGAGGATATGGCAGAGGGCAGTATATGCAGGAGAGGAGTGCTGAGGGTATGATGGTGAGCAATATGTGCAAGAGAGGAATTCAGAAGGTATTACGGCTGGGGGACAATATACAGTATGTAGGTAAACATGTAGGCAAGTCCATACGAGTTTAGGGTTATTGTTTAGTTAGTTTTAGACTGCCCAGTTTGGGATCTGCTGGTTTCCCAGGCTTTTTGTGTTCTGCCCTCCACCCTGGTCTGTATATAAAAAAGGGGCTCGAGGAGACAATGGGCCCACATGGGAAGCAAATAGATCCAGATCAAAAAGAAGATGTAGCCCGGAGCAATGTCCAACTAAGGGAATTCGCCCGCAAGGACTTTATCAAGTATGGATCTCTACCTGCAAATAAATGTATGCCTGGGCAGCATAAGATAGTTCGATTTCTGTGAACATTGTTTATGTGACTGTAATGTTTGCACTATGAGAACTTCAGTAAAGCATTTAAAACTGTCCTAAGCCTGATCTGAAGTTATTCAAAGGGGTGCAAGGTGGTACATGGCATATCAGAAGAGCAGGGACTGTAAAGCACATACACAGGCTACAGAAGTAAAGCTATCATAAAGAGTCGGAGGAAGAGAGTAATTGCCATGGATAACCATAAACTTGTGAAAATGTATATCAGCCGGTCAACAAGGGGAGGTATCTGATTTAGGTGACAGGTCCTCCGGTGGTAGCAATGGGTTCAGTGTTTTGCCTCCCTCCCTAGTGGTCGGTTCCCTAAAAGCAACTGGGACTGAACCTGCAGTACTGGGTCCCCATGCACTTAGCCGCATGGTACGGGATAGCTGAAGGAGTGAAGTCCGCATTAGTGCACGGCAGGACCCTATTCTGTCAATGGGAGCGAGGTGGCAGAGTTGCACTGGACTAGTGAAAAGGGCATAGGCTCAGTGGTGTCCCTCCTAAATGCAACATACATCGGGCAAAGGTGTGTAGTGACATGGGAGGTAACGCTTTGCAAAGGAACTCTGTCTGTTACACAACTGCACACAGTGTACGGCTCACCTCTAAGCTGGGGTTCTGTCTAAATGTTGACTTTCACATTAACGCGGCCCGCCTGGTCCTGGGCATTGATGAGCAGATACACGGGAGGAGAGGTACCTCCATGTGAACGGGCGTAGTGGCCCCACCAACTTGCAGGAGGTGAGTGCAGGGGGTATGACAGCTAGCACTATGTGCAGGATAGGAGTGTTGAGGTTCTAACAACAGACAGTATGCAGGAGAGGAGTGCTGAGGGAAGTATGTAAACCTAAGAACAAAAGTTGTATATTTTGCAGCATATCAGTCCCTAGATGTGGTGGCTGCACTTTTATTTGTATTTTTTTAGGCTTTTTCCATTTATTTTAACCTAGTTACATAATTCCTGTCCTAATGTAGCTATTGTAACTCACTCCACTGTATCTATGGAGGAGCATTGTTGTCATCCTAGGGTATTCTTACTAGGACTACAAATACATCCTTCTTTTTTCATCTTAATTAAATTCCATGGGGGGACAAATATTGGTGGTTTGAAAGGCAGTTAACATTGTTTGAGTTTTGATTTTACTTCTTGGGAACTGATAAAGACACTGCAATTTTGGCAAGAGCAATAGTTATTATCTGTACATGCAGATTTTTTACTTAACTTAAAAAAAGAAAACTGATGCAGCCACCAAATCTAAGGTCAGGTAAACTACAATGTATTAAAATTGTGTTCTTGGGTTTGCAGGAGGTATACCAGAAAGCCTGTCCTGATAATTTGACTGTGAGTGCAAATAAAAAAAAAGTATCAGGGACAGTATTCATCTGTGTTGTTGCAAGCACTAATAGGGCTACAATCACGTTAAGCATGTTCTTGGGTTTATTCGTTTAATAATAATAGCTTTGTGTGTAGGTAGGGATAGAAGTGGCAGTTCCAGGCGCCAGAGTCTATACATTTTTGGTCCCTCCAAACCCTTAAGGGAGAAACATCCACATTTCAAGCAATTGTACAAGGATCATGCTGTCTGCACTTGCATCTAATAGGTATATGTAAGAAATAAATAGATGTATCTGTATATAAGCCCCAATTTTTGAGGTCTGCTGAAATTAAAGTGTATGTATAGCCACAACCTTTTTTAGGCTTTGTAAATAATAGACAAAGGATAAAACCCCATATGAGGTTATTGTTTGCTGTATGTATCCCGCTGGGGAGATTTCCCTTCCCTCCTTGTCCCAAATATGCAACAGGAAACGAGAGGAAATGTTACCAAAGCGAGTAGAATTAGTCTCAGACAGTTGTAACTAGAACAGGTGTCCCCTTTAAATGATTTCTCCTCACATCTTGTTCTGGTGATAGCTCCACAATATTGGACTTCCGTTGACCTACTGTCTCGGTGACAATGGTCAACAGGACAAATAAAGGGTTAATATCCCCACCAGTGAGACAAACATCAATAAAATGCTGAAAGAGGTTCTAATTATCAAAAAATTAAAAAAATGTTTTGTATACACTCTTATGCCCTGTACACATGGTCGGATTTTCCGATGGAAAATGTCCGATCAGAGCGTGTTGTCAGAAATTCCGACCGTGTATGGGCTCCATCGGACATTTTTCATCGGATTTTCCGACACACAAAGTTTGAGAGCAGGATATAAAATTTTCCGACAACAAAATCCGTTGTCGGAAATTCCGATCGTGTGTACACAAATATGACGGACAAAGTGCCACGCATGCTCAGAATAAATAAAGAGATGAAAGCTATTGGCCACTGCGCCGTTTATAGTCCAGACGTACGTGTTTTACGTCACCGCGTTTAGAACGATCGGATTTTCCGACAACTTTGTGTGACCGTGTGTATGCAAGACAAGTTTGAGCCAACATCCGTCGGAAAAAATCCATGGATTTTGTTGTCGGAATGTCCGAACAAAGTCCGACCGTGTGTACAGGGCATAACAGTGCTACCATGCATAGTCACAGAGTGGCACAGTAGGTGACATTATGTGTAGCGTCTTATGTAAATAGGATTTTTATAACAGTTTACCTGTAAAATCCTTTTCTTTGAAGTACATCACGGGACACAGAACCATAGTAGTTACTATGTGGGTTATAGGCCACCTTCAGGTGATGGACACCCTAAGACAAAAAGTGCACTTCCTATATAACCCCTCCCACTACTGAAAGTACCTCAGTTTTTTCGACAGTGTCTAAGGTGTTGGTCACAAGTAAAGATGTGCTGAGCTCCTCTGGAGCAATCCTTGCTGGTGCTAGCCATGCAGCCGGATCCATTCAAAATGTCTCTTTGGCTGAATTGAATGGTACCAGGGCCTCGTATCCGATATAACAAACTCCAATGATTAACTCAATGACTCAATCATTAACTTTGAACTACGCACATCTATATGCAGTTCCACCCATAATGCTTCAGACTCATCACACTCTCCATTAGCCAGGTCCTCTTTCACACTCTCTTTGAGATCACTTCTCACATAGAGACAGACCCCACCACGTTTCCTTTTTTACCCTGTCTCTCCGAAAGAGTGCATAGCCAGGAATATTAATACCCAGTCATGTGAGGAATGACGCCAAGTTTCAGCAATACCAATCTCCAGGAGGAGAGAACTGGGTCCTCAACCACCTGAAAGTATCATACAACACTGAATTTGTAACATTAGCAGAATAAGTCAAATAGGATAGCCTTGTTTAACCACTTTTCTACTGGGACATTTTTTTCATTTTTTCCACATGTTAAAAATTTTTATGTCATCCGATTTCTGAGCAATTGTTTATCAAACACTTATTTTTAGGGAAAAAATACACTAAAATGAGTTTAGCGCAAACACAATATTATACTCAATTTTTTGGTAAAATATATAAAAGATGGGGCTGCTTTAAGTAAAAAGATACCAAATATGTCAAATCTTAAAAATGTGCACGTCTTTGGCACCACAAAAAAAACAATGGTACCCAAAATTCTCCATTGGTGATGCTCTAAAAGCCTTTCCCGGTCATCAGTTTAGAGTTAACCATTAACTATGGCCCTAAAATTATTGCTCTCACTCTGACTGTTACTAGGATACCTCACATTTATATCACTATCGATGTATACATATATGTGCTTACCCTATGCTGCGCTTTTTATATGTGGCGTGTATAGGGGTGATGGGAGTGCTTTAAAAAAATTGTAATCATTTTTGTTTATTTTATACCACTTTTTTTTTACCCTTTTAATTTTTTTTTTACTTTATTGCCATCACAACCGGGCTACCAAGCACCCCAATGTGATAGCATGGGCAGGTGACAAGTCCCTCTTTATGAAGACATTGGGGGTCTATTAGATCCCCAGTGTTTTGTTCTGCCTTCCATTGACACTATTCCAGCACAGGTTATGCTGCAATAGCTAAATCCTCATCTACACTAGCCAAGAAATAACAGCTGTGACCACAGAAGTAATGTAATACACATCCCTTCCATTAGTCAGAGGAGGGATCAGGGTATGGATGTTAGTCTGGGGAAGCTGTTTCCTGTAGTCCTGGGCTCCCTGGTGGAACAGGGGAGTCCGGGAACCGCTGCAGGTACCACTGCAGGTGCTGCATCATCCTTAGGGGCCCCTACAACTGGACTTTGCAGCAACATTCATCTGGAGGTATTAATAACTACATATACCCAGGTATGTATGAACAATTTCACCAGGACTTCTATCGTTTACTGATAATACTTGCTTGTACAGTGAATGTATGTGCTGTTATTAATCTCTTCTTATATATAACGCTTGTGTTATTTCTATACTGGTGTTCACCTATATTCCTATAGTTAATGTTATATGATGGTTGACGGTCTGCTCCCAATTACTTTGTTTGGATTACTGATTAATTTCCCAAGAAGAGAAGCCCCCCCCCCCCCCCCCCCGGGTAGGGAAGGCACGGACAACTTTTTTTATTAAACTCACTCTTTCACTTATTGAAGGTTCTGGCTCTCTTATTTACTGTTGACGGGTGCCTGCCTGCTATGCGGATTCTTTATCTTCCCATCTGCTCCCATCTGCCCGCTGTGAGATGCCAGCTGGACTGTCTTTCCCCCCTTGTAATTGTCACACTGGAGGTCTTAGCGGTTGTGCTGTACATTATGGAGAAGTGCAGCTGCAGGCTCTGTTTAATCCCCCACTCAGCCCTACTTCATCCTGTCAGTAGCACTGAGACTGTGAAAGGGGAAAAGGAATGGAGATTGTCTGCTACATTTCTCTCCTCCTATCCGGATGATGCGAACAAGCAAAGGACACTGGGACATGTAGTCTCCTCAAGAGCATTACTCAATGGCGACTATGGGCTCTGAATTACAACTCCCACAGAGCTCTGCTTGAATAGGAGGACAAATTCCACTGCAGATCCTCAGTGCAGCTATGGGAGAGCTAGTGAGAGGAACGTGTGGTGCAGTACGATCCCAGAGAGAGAGAGACTGAGCCACGGGAAAGCCATTAAGTGTGTACTGCGTGGGGAACCAGAGTGTCAGAGCTGTAACCCAAGCATGGAGAGATGGAGCCACTGTCGGGATACAGAATTTGCTGTGCTACAGACCTGACTCACCCCAGGCAACCAGACACCTAATTAAAGGGACCACTGCTGCAGTTTTACTAGCCCTTTTAAGAGGGCCTTGCAGCCATTACTGTTGCTACTGCTAAAGACTGAGCTCTTAGGAGCTACCTAAACAGCTACCCCATAGCGCTATTACTGCCTGCAGGCCTTGCTGACTGTTTTTAAGTATGCAAAGGATTATTGGGCCCCAATGATTAGCTGGCTGAAGAATCAGGACTAAAGACTTTTCTTAACAGTTGCAACTGACCTTTTGCCCCTTTTACTTAGATGAAGAGGTAACTTGTGTCAGGACCTGGGTCACCTGCTGGTAGCACTGTTGTTCCTGGAGCCAAAGGGCGCAGTTCTGATGGCCACCAGCTGGTGTCTCCCAGCAGCCAGTTTAGCCCAGAAATTAGGTTGTACCTGATGCTGGTTTCTAGAAGGTATTAAATCCTGCCTTTGATTGAAGTTCAGTGCTTCAGTGCTTTTCATGTGAGCCGTGTTCCTGCCTGATCCTGTGCATTGTTCCTGTGTCTTCTTCCTGTGACCTGTCCCCAGTACCCTGCTCCCTGCATTCAGTACTCCGTATACTGCTCTGCTCTCTTTGTTTCTGTCTAAGTCATGCCCCTGCCCTGCTCATGAACGGTCCCTCCATTTTGTACATAGTTAGGTTGTCTTTCTGGGTTGCTGCACATTTATTTTGTCAATAATTAAATAAGTTAACCGTGCAATACCTCAATCCAATCAAATAATTGCCCTGTGGGTATCTGCCAACAATGATATGTGTCCCCACACCTAAAACCAAATAAATTCAAAGAAAAATTGTAGCGCTACCAAAATTAACATAAATGTAAAAATAAAGATAGAACTATATATTTTATGGTGAAACAAACTTTACACAGTCATAACCCTTTGTGTATTGGCACCCTCTATTGGGGTGTATTACTATAATTTACCCAAATATGCAGTGATATTCATAAATAAATAATGTAATTTAAAAAAAAAACAATATCAAACAGGGATGATGGGATGATGCGACCCTCTTATGTGCACTATATAAAATATACGCGTTAAAGCAGTTTAGAAAAACAGTCCAAAGAAAGGCTTTAAACGTGCATATCTTCACTTTTTGACTTCATGTATAAATATAGATAGCAGTCCAAAACTGTTCAATCTTCTCTTTTAGTGCAGACAGATACCCTGTGACTCCTCCACCAATATTCCTAGAAGCTCACTGTGACCTGAGAAAAGTGTGTGTGCCGCTCAGGCTCGATAGGGAGGGGTTATGTAGACAATGCATCCGCAACTACTGCTAGAGTGCTGACAGGGGATGGAGCCCGTCCTGGCTCCTGCAAAGGTTCAAGGAAAGAAAGGGTAACCCCTGGAAGTCACACATCTATGGTGTCCTGCTAGGATGAATGAAGTGGCACCCTCAGCCTGGACTCCAACCAGGCCACGCCCCCAACACGTTTTACTCCGTCCTCCAGAGCTTAATCATGGGGCATTCCTAGCAGCGCACCTCTGTCCATAGACCTATATAATCGTGTAGCACCCTCTACCAAAAGGTAGGTGCTAGTGAGGGTTATTTTACTAGGTTGTTCAGCACAGGAAAATTTAGGCAGGCTTATGCTGCAAGCTAGGCCTGTCTGTTTTTATCTGTGGGCTGGGAGTGGTTAGAGTAGCAGTGGGTGTGACCACCTGTGCTCCAGTTTTGAGGCGCCTCCCCTGCTTCCAGGGAGAATGTTCTGGAAGAGGAGGCTGGGCCTAGAGCTGGAGTGGCAGGCAGCACATGTGGGAGCCCTGATCAATCCCTAACTGCTGTTGGCAGGGGGTAGGCCTCCTATATATGCTGAGGTGACAGGCTGTTAGGGGTAGTCGACTGGGTGACGTGAGGAATGGAGTGCTAGACAGCCGCACCCCCCATCTGGGGGGGGGGGGTAGCAATTGCAGGAGGAGGCCACGGTCATTGGCAATGTCTCTGCCACCACACGGTCGGTGGCAGAGAACTCCTGGAGCAGAGGGGCAGGAGAAGCTGTCGGAACACATGGTCTAGACAAGTTCCTCACCAAGGACTGAGGGCTGGAAGGTCGGTGAGTGTTACCACAGTGGAGGGGTGGAGGTGCCAGGGAATCTGGAAGGGAACTCTGCTTCTACACAGTCACTAGCAGAGTCTTTATCATGCACATGGTGGATGGTGAAGAGTCCTGGATCAGAGAAGAGACTGTGGGGAGCTGTGTCAAATCAGTGTGGCCGGCTGGCACATGGCTTGCAAGTTGGACTGGCTGGGAGCAGTAGTCCATTTCCTAGAACATAGACTTTAACTTAATAGGCCTCCGGGAAGAGGTTCTGCAGGCCTCAGGCCTAGTAGCAGTGAGTCACCAGAGCCAGTAGAAGGGTTAATTCAGAGTGAGTTCTTCTTACCCATTAGAAGAGGATGTGTTATATGTCAAATGTAATTACAAGTTGTGCAGGAGGAAACCAGTTATGCAAGGGGAAGCAAGTTTTGGGCAGGAGGTGAAGAGATCTAAGACCATTACTTTTACACGGTCGAAAGTGATGTTTCTGTCCCTCACACAGTGAAGGAATGGAGAACTCTTAGGAACAGTAGTCTGCATGGAGATGCAGAGGGAGCAATAGTCTGCATGGAGATGCAGAGGGAGTAACAGTCTGCAGGGACCTGCAGGAGAAGATTTCTACTTAGTCAAGTATGCACATTCAATCTTCAGGCTCTAACTATGATCAAAGTATATTGAAATCTGTAAATATGATGGCAATGATTAATTCTATGGGCATTCCATATCCCAATCCCTATTCAAGTTGTACCCCTCAATAAAACAACAAAAACAAAGTTTGCAAAAGACTGTTCATGGTCTCTTGAAAGGATGCATGAAGTCTGGCAGTGAGGTGATTTGGCGGATTGTTTGTCAGTAGTGCTAACACCATGGCTACATTCATATGTCATAAGCGCATTTGCCTTTTAATTTGGGACCAACATAAAAAATGTATACCTATATAATGCTGCGCTATCCAAATGTAATCATATGGTAATCGTACTAAATCCTAATTATTACTGACTGCAGTGGTGGCGAGATATTCCATTCCTATGTAAAAAATCTAGTGAACATAATAATGCAATCTTATACGATTAAAAGTTGTGATTGTAAACAATTAAAAATTGCAATCCTATGCGACACTCCCAATGGCAACCTGTGTAGCATACACTCCTCTATATACACATGTTGCATTCATATGCAATAGAGAAAATTGCAACCCTGTGCGATAATTGCCATAAATGCGATAATTGCAGTGACAATCTGTAATTTACATAAATCTATATAAAAGTGCATCAATATACAATAATCAATATAGAAATAAAGTGACCCGTGTTTGAAGTGCTCTTGTGCCAAACTAATTCATGCATTAATCTGTGTCCACAGAATTGCAACATTAAGTCCATCCATAACTACTCCATTCTTCTGGTACTCATTGCAGATGATAAAACAAATGATAAAACAATAAAGTGCTCGTGTGAACTCTTGTGCTCCCCCTTTGGTGTATGCGCTCACCTAAGGCCCCTTTCACACTGAGGCACTTCTAAACTGCCAGTAAAACATTTGAGCGCTTTTGAAGAGCTTTTCAGGCGCTTTTGAAGAGCTTTCCATTCATTTCAATGGAGAGGGGCGTTTTTTCACCGCCCTGCAAGCCCACTGCCCCAGTGTGAAAGCATTCGTTGATTTTAATAGAAATAGTTTTTTGTGAGCTTTTCGGGTGCTTTTTTTTAGCGTGAAAGCGCCTGAAAAGTGCCTCAGTGTGAAAGGGGTCTTAGAGCGTGTGACCTTGCACCTAAGCTTGGTCAAAACACGCTTTTAAACCACCTCTAAGTTTATGGTCACCATTCAGATCCTTGGATGGTTGCTTGCAAGAATATTCATATGGAAAACAGAGGAAGCTGGATAGTCTATTACCGTTCTAAAAGTTTTATTCAAAATGACAATATTTCCTATATTAGGGTACTCACATTTAATAGGTGCTATGAGCACACCACTCTGTATTAAGCCAAACAAATCTAAGGACGCTGTATTGGTGTGTCCTCTCCCGCTCTGAGAACACTCCACTGTCTCACAAACCGTCCTGTCCCCTCCCCAACATGTGTCGATACCGGGAAATAACGTATCTTCCTCAGGGGGAATTCTCCATAACATAAAAAATGGCTGCAGGTTCTAATGTAGAAAAACTCTCAAAGATGACAACTCAAATGGCCACAACTTTTCATTATTCCGCTCCTCTCATTTGGGATGTACAGTACTCAAAAGAACACCGAAGGAACCATCATCGTGCATAAAAACTCTATATTTATTAAATAGCAACTTAAAAAGCACTCACATTGCAGGCGATCTGGGTGGAAGTGGGAGCAGGTACCTGTCGAAACCAGGTACCCCCCCCCCCCACAAATAAATTCATTTAGTGATGTAAAAAGATGAGGTGTTCACTGGGGTCAAAGGTTAACCAACATCCTCAATATAATTTGTAAATTGACATAATACTACCTTGGGGCTTTAAAGGTAACCATAACATAGTATTCCAGTAAAAAGAATTTTGTATTGTACTGGTAACAATTATAAAAGTATAATAAAGTAAATGATGGATTATTGGCTTATAGTAAAGGTAGAAGGTGACATTTCTGCATAGTATTCATGTATAATAATACCCAGGCATTGCTTAGATTCTATTTCCACATAACACGGCCTCTTGATAACCTTGTAGATAAAGAAATACCCAATGCATTTCAGTTTTTCCTTTTTTCAGATACATACTATGTCTGCAACAAAATACAATCCATCAGTATATATCAGTAAGTAGCAAGGCATGGTAACATACTGTATGCATATATATTTTTCTGTCACTTGCTGTTTGAACAAATGCCTTGTACGAAGCACATACACTCACTGGCCACTTTATTAGGTACACCTGTTCAATTGCTTGGTAACACAAATTGCTAATCAGCCAATCACATGGCAGCAACTCCATGTATTTAGCCATCTAGACCTGGTGAAGACAACTTGCTGAAGTTCAAACCGAACATTAGAATGGGGAAGAAAGGGGATCTAAGTGACTTTGAACATGGCATGGTTGGTGGTGCCAGACTGGTCTGAGTAATTCAAAATCTGCTGATCTACTGGGATATTCACCCTCAACCATCTCTAGGGTTTATACAGAGAATGGTCCGAAAAAGAGAAAATATCCAGTGAGTGGGAGTATGAAAATGCCTTGTTGATGTCAGAGGTCAGAGGAGAATGAGCAGACTGGTTTGAGATGTTGGAAAGGCAACAGTAACTCAAATAACCACTCGTTACAACAAAGGTATGCAGAATACCATCTATGAATGCAGAACATATTGAACCTTAAAGCAGATGGGCTACAGCAGCAGAAGACCACACCAGATGCCACTCCTGTTAGCTAAGAACAGGAAACTGAGGCTACAATTCCCACAGGCTCACCATAATTGGACAATAGAAGATTGGAAAAACGTTGCCTGGTCTGATGATTTTGGATTTCAGTTGCGACATTCAGATGGTAGGGTCAGAATTTGGCGTAAACAACATGAAAACATGGATCCATCCTGCCTTGTATCCACGGTTCAGGCTGGTGGTGGCGTTATGGTGGATATTTTCTTGGCACACTTTGGGCCCCTAAATACCAATTGAGCATACGTATGTATTGTTGCTGACCATGTCCATCCCTTTATGACTACAGTGTACCATCTTCTGGCTACTTCCAGCAGGATAATGCACCATGTCACAAAGCTCAAATCATCTCAAACTGGTTTCTCGAATGTGACAATGAGTTTGTTGTACTCCAATGGCCTCCACAGTCACTAGATCTCAATCTAATAGAGCACCTTTGGGATGTGGTGGAATGGGAGATTTGCATCATGGATGTGCAGCCGCCAAAATCTGCAGGACCTGCATGCTGCTATCATGTCAATATGGACCAAAGTCTCTGAGAAATATTTCCAACACCTTGTTGAATCCATGCCAACAAGAATTAAGGCAGTTCTGAAGGCAAAAGGGGGTCCAACATAGTACTAGCAAGGTGTACCTAATAAAGTGGCCGGTTAGTAAATATCTGTAGTAGTAGTACTACTAGGGCTATATGTGCATTATACAAGGCATATAATTGTTACCAATAAAATGCAAAAATAATTATTACTGGAATAATATGTTGTGGCTACGTTTAAAGTCCCAAGGGGGTATTATGTCCATATACATAAAAAAAACTAAGTGCCAAAGTGAAAAGTGAAACTTCATCTTTAGGGTGAAGTTCCGCTTTAAGCAGCCATTCTGCAGGAGGAGGAGCCAGGAGGGCTTAGAGAGTGGCACGTGTCATTGTTTCTCCCTAAGTATTACTAAGTGTTACTAAACCCAGTAATATGAAAATAGTTCCTCTGCACCCCCACAGTGCCCACAGCTTATAAATTTACATTAAAATACTGCCATTGTATACCTTTTTGACTGATCTCTATACCACGGTCAGTGATAAACTGCACAGTCTCTCCAGTGCTAAGTTTTCAGGTAAGAGGAGATTTCCACTACAGCCTGTATACACGCCCACATGTGTGATGTCAATATCATGCGACCTGAACAGTTCAACTGAAGCAGGAAATGTTCTCTCCAGCAATAGAGACTAAACTGAGCATGTGCAGGATGGCTACCCTCACTGTATTATATGGCCTTGCCAAGATAAACAGTGCAGGAGGGAAGGATCTGTCCATATAGTGGGTCATTTACTATAGCGCCGAAAAATGATCCTGCAGTCCCAGAAAATAGCGCCCAATTAAGGCCAATTAAGACTTCAACTCTCAGAAACTGAGCGCTATGCAAATGGAAAGCAGCGCTATTTCCGGCAAAAAATGCCTGTCAGATCACATATGCGGGAATAGTGGTCAATAGGGCTCAAACCTGCAAAATCCAAAGTTCTCACTGAAGGCTTATATGCAAGTTCTTTGTCATAAAAAGTGCATGGGGACTCAGGTTCTGCCGCAGGGGACATGTATCAATTAGATTTTTTTTTTTAATGGCCGTTTTTTCAGTAGCAGTGATTTTAATAATGCTTAAAGTGAAACAATTATCTTGCCTGGGGGGGTGTCCTTAGTATTCCTGTAAAGTAGCGCACCTTTCCCGTGTTTATTACTGTACCACAGCAAAATGCCATTTCTAAAGGAAAACACTTAATTCAAAATTGCTCGCGGCTGTAATGATTTGCCGGTTCCCGGCAATATAGAGTTGAAATCAAATTAAAAACGGTGTAGGTTCCCCCCACCGGTCCATACCAGGTCCTTCGAGTCTGGTATGGATATTAAGGGGAACTCCATGCCAATTTTTTTTTTTTAAATGGCGTAGGGGTCCCCCCCAAAATCCATACCAGACCCTTATCTGAGCACGCAGGAAATAAGGGGGGACGAGAGAGTGGCCCCCCACCTCCTGAACTGTACCAGGCCACATGCCCTCAAGATGGGGAGGGTGCTTTGGGGTCCCCCCCAAAACACCTTGTCCCCATGTTGATGGGGACAAGGGCCTTATCCCCACAACCCTTGCCCGGTGGTTGTGGGGGTCTGTGGGTGGGGGGTTTATCGGAATCTGGAGGCCCCCTTTAATAAGGGGGCCCCCACATCCCACCCCCCTATGTGAATGGGTATCAGGTACATTGTACCCCTACACCAAAAAAAACTGTGAAATGTGACAAAAAACAATAGCCGGTTTTTGACAATTCCTTTATTGTAAAATAGCAGCTCTGAGTGGTCTTCTCCCCCGAGCTGTGTCTCCCTCCGTCTTCTCCTGGTGCTGTCTCTCTTGCCACCATCTTCTGTCGCCATCTTCTGTCGCTATCTCTCCCGCCACCGCCTACTTCTCCCGCTGCTTTGTTCTTCCTCGGCGCCGTCTTCCTCCATTGTGTTGTCCCCTGCTGTCTGGCGTCTCTTACACAGCTATGGGGTGTGACCAGGGGCATTGCTAGGTCTACAAAAGATCTGGGTCTAGAGCCCATAGCAGCGTAGTGAAGAAAGTCATATGCTTGGGCGGGCATACACATGTATATAATACACGTGTGTGTGTGTGTGTGTGTGTATATATATCCCCAGAGAGCCCTCCTTACATCAGGGTCCCCAGAGAGCCTCCCCCTTGCATCAGGGTCCCCAGAGAGCCCCCCTTACAAGAGAGCCTCCCCCTTAAATCAGGGTCCCCAGAGAGCCTCCCCCTTAAATCAGGGTCCCCAGAGAGCCCCCAACTTACATCAGGGTCCCCAGAGAGCCTCCCCTCCCCTTGGGGACCCCTGCAGAGACTCTGGGCTATGGGCCCCAGATTCGGGGCTATAGCCCCAAAAGCCACCCCCTAGCGATGCCACTGGGCTTGACCATCCGTTTACGTCACGCGCAGAGCCCGTCTCTTTATTTTCTGGAAAAAAGGGGGCGGGCTTTCTGTGTGACGTCAATGGATGGTCACGCCCCATGGCTGTGTAAGAGATGCCAGACAGCGGGGACAACGCAACGGAGGAAGATGGCAGGGGAGGAAGAAAACGGCAGAGAGGAAGAACATGGCAGTGGGAGAAGTAGGTGGTTGCCTTGAGAGACGGCGACAGAAGACGGCAACAGAAGATGGCGGCAAGAGAGACAGCACCATTAGAAGATGACAGCGGGAGACACAGCTCGCGGGAGAAGACCACTCAGAGCTGTTCTACAATAAAGGAATTTTCATATTCAGCAAGTCGATGGCGGGAGCAGCGGAGGCGAAAGACTGGAGCTGGAGGAAGATGGAGAAGACCGGAGGAAGAAGCGGAGGAAGATGGAAAACGAAGCGGGGGGAAGAAGAAGCTGGAGGAAGGTGAAAACCGAAGGAAGACCGGAACAAGGAGCGGGGGGAAGAAGAAGCTGGAGGAAGACCAGAGGAAGGAGCAGGGAAAGAAGAATACATTTTAAATAAAGGAAGTGTCAAAAACTGGCTATTGTCTTTTGTCACATTTCACTCCTTTTTTTGGGTGAATGGGTAGGGGTACAATGTACATATCCTACACTGCAAATCAGCAGCACCTCCTCTCAGGTGTGCTGAAGAGATTTTTTTTTTTGCACAAATACATATAGAAATTATAAGATATAAAAGATATCACAATTCCCCAAAACCATCACCCCCAAAACTAATTAAAAAGAAAAAGAGGAAAAAAAAACACAAAAAAAAAACAAACAAGCTCAACAATGTACTTTTATTTTGCCAGCAGAAACAAAATTATGTACATTCATTTACTAGCTTCAAAAAAATGTCTATAGGATATATGGTGCTACATTTAGCAAAACAGTTAGCGATTGGGTTTTAAGGGCCCTGCTCATAGGAGCTTACAATCTAAAATTTGTCTAAACCTTAGAGTGGATACAGCTTTACTTTCAGTGTATAACGGGCAACACATCACATTTTTATCTGCAAGATTATAGAAACATATAACAGTCATTATTCTTACAAAGAATTCCAACATAATATATAAAAATTTTCAACATATAACACCCACCACCAGCCCACAATCCACACAAATACATATATAGGTGAGTATGTTCTGCTGGAAGCTGCATTTCTGTGTACATGATTAAGCAATGAGATCAAAGAGCAGAAGGTCAGCACATGCTCCCAAACCATGTTTGCATAGTCATACAGGAACAATACACACACAACATTGACAACATGGCCACATAAACCCACTTCTGATTGAAAAAATGCACAAGAATTTCAGCAAACAGCCCTAGTTGGGCATTCATTTGTCAGTATGCACAATATGAGTCCTTCTTCCCCACAAATCACAGCAAGAAACCTGGCCTTCTCAGGTTTTCGGGTGTCCAAATCGATCGAGGTTGTTGCTGGGCATACGTCCTAGCAGTGTGAAGATAGCCCAGGGCCCAGCCATGGGCGGGTGTGCGGCTCCAGGCCCCTATGTCCAGTGGTTGGGACAGCCTTTCGTATGCCCAGGCGAGGAAGCGGTGGATCGGCTGGCAGGTCTGAAGATTTATCTTTCCTCCAGGGGTATGGTGGCGTCGTGGGCAGCAGCCCGGCATGTGGCTCCAGATGTCATCTGTAAAGCAGCCTCATGGGCCTCCATTAATACATTTATGTCACATTATTGCATAGAGCATGCGTCTCTATCTTCTGTGAACTTTGGTTTAAGAGTCCTGTCAGTTGATGGGCTAAATTAAATTTCTTTTGATCAGCATACCCACCCGTGTGGATTGCTAGTTATTTCCCACACATAGTCTGCCATGTAGTCTGTCAGGAAAACGGAAAATGTATTATCAATACTTACCGTAATTTTTCTTTCCTGATGGACTCCATGGCAGACGGAGTTCCCACCCATCGATCAAAGAGTTGGCTAGTAATGGAACGCAGTCTCTAGTGGTGAGCTCAAATTTATGGGAATGGGGTCCTATAGCATTGGAGAGGAGGCGAGGTTAACCCACACGTAGTCTGCCATGGAGTCCATCAGGAAAGGAAAATTACGGTAAGTACTGATAATACATTTTCCGTTTTCTTACATTAGAGACTATTAGACAGGAGACAAATAAAATGCCAGCTTGTCTTTGGATTGTGGTGAGAAACCCACACAGGGAGAACATATAAACTTTGACACAAGCATTAGCATGTTGGGGAATTGAACCAGCAACCCCAGTGCTGCTAGATTTACTACCCTCTTAGCCAGCAGGCAGCCTCACACATGTTCTCTGCATCTCTGTGATGTGAACCAGCCCTAAGTCCAAAGCCATGCTCAGTGTCACAAGCAATATACAATACATTGGCCTAAGAGTCCTTTCACACGGGGGTGGGCATTGGCGGTAAAGAGGCAGTATTTTTAGCACTGCTTTACCATTGTTTTAGCGGCGCTATTCACAGAAAAAGGGTTAAAACCACCCACAAAGCGCCACTTGTTTTCAATGGGCAGGGGCGCTTTAGGAGCAGTGTATACATCGATCCTACAGTGCTGCAAAGATGTGGCTTGCAGGACTTTTTTTACCGTCCTGCAAACGCACCACTCCAGTGTGAAAGCCTGAGAGACAGGAGAGGCTCTTTACAGGTGCTATTTTTAGTGCTGTAGCACCTGTAAAGTGCCTCAGTGTGAAAGGGGTCTCAGCATTGGGACACCTGCCTTTAAACGCACATGAACTGTAATGGCATCCCAGTCTTAGTCTGTAGGGTTCTATATTGAGTTGGCCCACCCTTTACAGCTATAACAGCTTCAAATCTTCTGGAAAGGCTGTCCACAAGGTTTAAAACTGTGAATATATGGGAATGTTTGACCATTCTTTCAAGTGCATTTGTGAGGTCAGGCACTGATGTTGGATGAGAAGGCCTGGCTTACAGTCTCCGCTCTAATTCATCCCCAAGGTGTTCTGTTGTGTTGAGGTCAGGACTCTGTGCAAGCCAGTCGAGTTCCATAAAGACACGGATGAGTGAGTTTGGGGTGGAGGAACTTGACTGGCTGCACAGAGTCCTGACCTCAACCCGATAGAACACCTTTTGGCTGAATTAGAGCAGAGACTGCGAGCCAGGGCTTCTCAGTGCCTTCTCAACATCAGTGCCTGGCCTCACAAATGTATTTCTGGAAGAATGGTCAAACATTCCCATAGACACACTAAACCTTATGGAAAGCCTTCCTAGCCTTCCCAGAAGCTGTTCTAGCTGCAAAGGGTGGGCCAAATCAAATTTTAACCCTACAGACTAAGACTGGGTCGCCATTAAAGTTCATGTGTGTGTAAATGCAAGCATCACAATACTTTTGACTAGATAGTGTATCTGGCAAGATTTACAATGGTGGTGGAACCCTCCTACACATAAATACTACATTTAGACATAGTTTTAGGACCTGGGAGATGAGACAACATCTCTACATGAAGTGGCATATTTGGGATTCAAACCCAAACGCTCAGGGACGCTAAGTAGAAGTTCTAACCTCTAAGCCACGGAGCTGCCACATGTGAAAACCTCCTACACATAAATACACATAAATACTGCATTTCTTTGGATGTACAGGTGATGGAATTACATTACTCAAGAGTTATTTTTCTTGATTTATTCCGTGATATTTGGTGGTTCTTTGTGGGTCAGTGTAGAATAGTCATATTACCCTCAAATTTTTGGGAATTACATTTTGATTACTGATGTTTGTACACATATCACATTTTTTGGGCTCAAATTATGATTATTTGGAAATAATAAAAAGCACAAAAAAAGTGACTCATTTTAAATTTGCATCAGCAATGGTATTGTTTGTGGATTGTAAAGACACCTGTGTGAGTTTGGGTAAAGATTGTTGTGAGATGGAGAGTAACAAGTGAAAGTGACAAAGATAAATATATTTTACCAAAACATCAAAACATTCCACATTCTAGCATTCTTAAAAACAAAATATTTGAAGTAGAAGCAACAATGTTGCAAAGGAAAATTTATTTCAGAGAAAGATACATTTCATTTCAACATTAAAAGAATTTATTTGTGAAAGTTACAATTGTTCCATAAGTATCAATGGCTAAAACTTGCATTGGACTATAATAGCGCCGATTTTCACTTCCAAAAAATGCTCTTTAACACAGCGCTCATTTTCGTATTTACTATAGCGCCCTGTAAAAAAGACACTGGAGCTAAAAAGAGAGCTATTTGCAGGTCTGAGCATGCTCAGTTGTGTTGGCACCTAGTTGTACAAAAACGAGGAATTCATCTCTTCGTAGACTTTTAAAGATATTTCAGTGTAGAAATCACTTTTTCACACAGTTTAAAAGCAGATTGTCTTTAAATAATATAATGCATATTTCAGTACCATTTAGTCTACTAAAACCTGGAGAATTGCACATGGAAATAATGTTTAGAACATGATATAATTGCCTAAGGGTTTGGGCGCCATTTGGTTTCAGCGAACTATAGTAAATTAGATTTTGGGAGTATTTTCTCACCAGCGCTATAGTGAATACCATTTTAGCACTAATTAGCAGAGGATTAACCCCTTAAGCTCCACAGTGAGTATAACAAGCAAGCTATTCTGCATATACAAACAGATTTTACTGTTGTGGGTTTAGTAACACTTTAATAGCTACTATGAAAATATTTTACTCATATTTAGCATTGGAAAAAATTTAGAACAGACAAATGTGAGAATTAATGTTTATTTGTAAGGCGTAAATTTGCAGCATTTAGTCTAGGTGGCAGGATAAGAACTTGCTACATATCTTTTTCCATTTCCATAGAATGAATTAGTCCATGTGTAAGTTTGGATTGGCACAGAATGACCATTAAATCGGACGATACACCTTCAGGACAAACAAAAATTTAAAAGTAATAAGATGCAAACAGTCCTTGGATGAATAAAGGTTGGTATGACTATGCAAAGTTTATACTTGACCGCTAACACAAAGAGCACCATATGTGATAAGGTTAAAAAGTGGATCCTGCTGCAGTTGTTTGTTGTTGTTTTTTTTGGAGTTTTAGATAGAATGAGAAAGGATTAGAACCTCTCTCAAGTTTTTACTTCTATCCCTATTCTATCTTTGGAGAGATTTTCCCACATGTACATCCCCTGTGACAATGGTACTACTAGACAGGAAGTGGGGGGAGATCTCCAACAGGGCCATAAAACAAAAATAAAAATCTGTCAGGGGTTCTAGCCTTCCCATAATGTATTTTTTTTATTTCTGTCTGTTGCCTCTTCCCTCGCTTTTGAAGCAAAGGAAAAATTTGGCAGATTCGAATACCCGATCACTTTTTTCCAACCCTCCAAAAATAGTTTGGACATAAATTTTGGACCTGTGTCAACAGTCTATGGGAATGTAAAACCCCTTTGAAGCAGGTCAAATGCAGGTCAAAGGATGTCAATTGCAGATCAAACACACCTGTCAGTCAATACTGATTGCAGAAGCATCTCCAATAAATGTTATACTGATGGCACTGACGCAAACACAAAGGGGGTTATTTACGAAAGGCAAATCCACTTTGCACTACAAGTTCACAGCAAGTGCACTTGGAAGTGCAGTCGCTTTAAATCTGAGGTTAGATCTGAAATGAGGGAAAGCTCTGCTGATTTTATCATCCAATCATGTGCAAGCTAAAATGCTGTTTTTTATTTTCCTTGCATGTCCCCCCTCGGATCTACAGCGCCTGCACTTCCAAGTGCACTTTCAGTGCAATTTCAAGTGCACTTGTAGTGCTGAGTGGATTTGCCTTTGGTAAATAACCCCCAAAGCTTCTTGACACAGGCTTTTAAAGGTAAATAACCTGCATTAAACATGTCCTAGCTGCTGTTGTACTGTAGTAGCAAAGTGCATATCAGAAACACAAAATACTTACCGCCTGTTAGGACGAGTTACATAACACAGTGTGTACATTGCTATATCAAACTCAGGACTGGATCCCATAAAGAAAGATCCTAGGGGCTTCAAGTAGGTGGACCATTTGAACTGGAATGAAAACACATCAGGATAACTTGTCCACTAAGGAAAAAAAAAAGAAATAAACACAAATGTAACTTATTTTGTCAGTTTTACATAGAACCTTATGCATTCTAATGATTTTTCTAAGTGCTTTAATTCCATAGTTTTCATCATTTTGCATAATCATTCAACAAATAGATCCATTTTACATAAATATATTTCCTAACAACTTATACTGACATATCTTCTTTTTTTCACGCATTATTTATATTCATCTATGTTGAAATGTCTCCACATAGTGGATTTTCTGCTAACTACATGCCAAGTTAGTAACTGTCAGCTTTGCAAGCAGCAGTAGGATGAGACCATGAGATGGAACTGACAGAAAATATAACAGCTATGATTCTTGAAATGTACACAACATCCAATATAGAGGAAGGCAATGACTCTGCAGGCATACGATGGGCAGAGTTTCCTGTTATATGGGGATCTATTCTTTTTGTAAATTTTTTTTCTAACATAATCTTAGCTAGGAAAGGAAAAGAGTCAACTTTGGAAATAATATTCATTATCTGTATGGTTCTATAGCAATACCTAATACTTTTAAGAATATTTAAAACTGGTCTTAAATTTTCTCCTGTCGTCTGTTAAGAATCTTCACAGTTTTTCTTTGTGGCCAGGCAGAAACTATTGTATAGACACAAGGCTCAATTCACTATATATATATATATATATATATATATATATATATATATATATATATATATATATAAAAGTGACAGCTATTTTCAGTAGAGTCAGTGAGTATTGAAATGTTATAGTTACGTAGCTTACAATCTACTGTAAACTGATGACTGTGGGATTAATGATCCCCGTAGCACCGGGCAAAAAAGATATGCACAACTAGGAGTAGTAAAATTAAAAAAAATAAAAAACTTGTGTAATTATAATAAAATAATATATGTAATGAATAAAATGAATATCATTTAAAATGTTGATTATTTTGTTGCCCTATCTCAGAATATTAGCCTAGCTAAACTCATATCTTCCTACAGGCCTAGTTTGTACAGAAATGTAGGTGTTTTAGGGAGGAAGGAGCCTTAATCTAGGGTTGTTTTTTCTTTAAACCATAAAACATTGATAGCGCCCCATTAATACAACCTTGAAATGTATTTGTGTACAATTTACTAAAGCAGTTGCAATTTTTAACTTAATAAACTATGTAATTTTTTGCAGAAAACCTCATTAGGCTTGCAACATCGTCCATTTAAAGTCTAACTGAAGCCAAAACGTTTTCTTTGTGCAACTTGAAAAAGAGTTCTTCATTTGCAAATTGTGTCCCCACTTGATAGGAAGTAATTGGAAATCTTTCCAATGGGGACACAGATTGCAAAAAGCACAGAAGGGTTAGAACATCTGTCAGGTAGATATTACTGTAGGTGTTTTCCTTCCGCATGACAGCCATTCCCCTCATTTCTTGCTCTGCTGTCACAGGGCAAGAATTAGGGTGGAATCTCACCAACAGAGTCACAAACAGCTATAAAGACTTGACAGAAGTATTTACTTTATTTTATTAAGTTTATCCAAAGCTTGATTATCTCATGTCAGTAATGCTGATTATAAAGTAACAACTCTGCTCTACTAGAAGAGATGGTTCTATTCATCTGTCACCAGTTAGTCAACTTACTGGTCCATCTGTGGTGTAGCTCAAGTAGTTAATTTCGTCAGCCTTCTCCAAGAGGTAGAGGTGTACCCAACTATGGAATCCAGAAATCTTTCTTTTATGGATTTCACCTGCAAAAACAAACAACTTGGATAAATGATCGTCTGATCTTCCTCGTTGTTTCACAGCAAGTTGGAACCGAGGAAGGAAATAATGTATGAAAATTCTCGTACGACAAAGGCTTTTTTTTTCGTTTCTGATTTTTCTTCGTACGAAAATCATACGAAAACGCTACACATGAAACAAAAATCGTTCATACTGTTCCCGTATGAGAAGAATTTTGGAGTTTATCCCTTCAAAAATTTTCATTCGGAATGTCGAAATCGGCTGTGGAAAGTTGTGTACACACTATCAGAAAATCGTACCATCTCTCCTCAGACGAAAATGTTCGCCAGATTTTTTTATAGTGTGTACAAGCCTTAACTTTTATTTTATTCTACACAATCTTTTTTTGTTTTAAAAATAAATATTTAACACATGGTGCACAATTCTCAGAGTATTCATTTGTAAAGAGATAGCATAGCAGAAGTGTTTTTCTTTCAGGCACTGTGTCTCTTATTAAACCCTTGAACATGGGAGAAAGGGAAGGGTAAAGGAGGGAGTCGCTGCTCTAATTCCGCCATCGACATATGTAAATTTCAGCTTGAGCTGCTAAGCTCTGTCATATTTCCTTTTCTTTTTTTCTTTTTTTTTTCTTTTTTAACGAACAGACTGTTCCTTTATTGAGACAAAAATGTCAAGACATGATACAAACTGTGTCCAACATGGACTAAATCAAAAGACATAGTACAGGTTAGTTGTTAAGACAGGGAATCATGAATACAATCACTATGCAACAATTCTCATCTATACAGTTGGGTTCTGTCTTCATTCTACTTTAGCTAAAGCCACAGCTAGCACTGCGACCCTATATATCAAAATTCTTCAGCAAGGAATTACTCCTACCTATGCCGACCATGGCTGCCATATTTTATTACATTTCTTAGGGCAGATCCTATTAATGTATGTCAATTTGTAAAGTGGAAGAACAGCATTTATTGACTTTTCCCAAGAGCCTATGGGGGGGTGGCATTCCAATGCAGTACAATTTCCCTCTTTACGTAAAAGAAAAGGTAGGTCAGTAACAGTTTTGTGCAGCGGGGTCTCTGATCATCGTCCTGAATATCCAGAAGCACTAGTTCTGGGGAGACAGGAAGAGGCGGCCATTAACAAAGTCTACTACCCCCCCCCCCCCATATCTTCGGGCAGCTCCAGAACATGTGAAAATACGTTCCTACGCAGTTTCGGCACCTTGGAGTCCTGCGATCATTGTGGGTATACCTTGTGAAGTCTCTGAGGGGTGAAAAAACCTTATGTAGGAATTTAACCTGTATCAACTTTTCTTTTGTAGAGATTAATAAACTAGTGCTATCCGCTAAGCAATCCTCCCCAATCCATATTTCCTTTTCTAACAAAAGAACATGTAAAATTGTATTTAATAAAATGTCCTACTATACAATGATCACATTATTGGTGTATGACATTAAACAAAGGCAACAAAAGATGCAAGGGACACTGCAGATACAAGGGACCTATTCTAAGTACCCTCTATGAGCTGAGCGGCAACTGACCTACCCACCACAGACCAGGTCAAGCGCTACCCTGTGCATACACTGCAAAGCTCTATATCAGAGGGTATGCAAGGTATTGTTATTCAACAACTGTCTATCATATATCTGTACCTCCAGATAAATCTCTATAATTAAACTCCAATGAGTCCTAAGCAAAAATGTTTCAAATTAGAATATTTGCCTTTTTTGGGAATGTTATGAATGCATGAGCAAACATGATTTAAAGTCAATATTCATATTTTTTTTTTATGAGACAATGACCTCCATCATTCAGTTCACCAAGAAGATGCCATCCTTTAAAATAGGTAATATTAAGGGCACTGCAAGATCCCTTATGAGTCTACTAGTGATGAATACACTAAAATGGTGAGTTATTTTGCCCCTTTTGTGGCTAGATCACAACATACAGGATATAATGAAATCCATTTTGACTTTACAACTTGTAATATAAATGGAGTATTTTTCTTACCATGGAAAACATGCTCAAATCCTGAAGAGTCTAAGAAACCCTTTTTACGAGCGTATAGTCCAAACCACATTTCTTCTAAATCATGTGCAAAGCTTTCCATTGAGGTATAAAAGCCTGTTAAAAAGGACAGTGTTACACGTTAAAAACATTTTCATAAAATACAAGTTTGGAAGGTGACAACTGACAATTGCGCGATCGTGCAACGTTGCACCCAAACAAAATTTAGGTCCTTTTTTTCCCACAAAAAGAGCTTTCTTTTGGTGGTATTTGATCGCCTCTGCGTTTTTTTATCGGGACTGCGACATTTTACCTGCCTATATATAGCGCCTTCACACCACACTATATTGCCAGACATTCCAAGGGTAGCCATGTTAGAAATCTGCTATATACAAGGTAAAGTTCCATATGAAACTCCTTTCCTTCATTTCTTACCTTCTGGTATATTACCATAGTTCTCTATTACCCTTTAAATCCTTGCTTACTTCTTTAATTATTTTTTTACTTGCTGCCGCCTGTGTTGGTAACTTTACCTCCCCACATTGGAGGGGGGCAGGTGACCTGCAGCAGGCATTGGTCACCTTCGTATATAAGATGACCTATCTTTCTTTATACTAGTTAATAATATTAACTATGTTCTTTTTTCATCCTTGCTTTCAAATCTTGATTCATATAGCCTTTCACCCTGCAGTTATACATCCCCCCCGACAGACTTTGATCTGCAAATCCTGGCACCCTTTAGCTTTTCTTTACTCATTGTCCTTATGAATGTAAGTAAGCTCCCCTTTTTCTCTGTATATGTTAATTACCCTACACCAGTTTGTGTATAGTCCATCACCCTTCACTGATGATTTTTATCTGTTTCTCAGACCCTTATCTTCTTATTCACCACTTTCCACACTCCTCATCACTCCCCACTCACATCTTATCTTCCCACTCATAACACCCACCTTCTTACTCCTTCCCGCCCACCTTAACCCACTTCCCTTTCTTTCCTTTTCCCTCCCCTCCCCCCCTTTCCTCCCCCCTCCACTCCCCCTCACACCAATCCTTACCTTCCCCTTTCCCCCCCTTCCCCCTCCTCTCCTTCCCCTCCCCCTTCCACCCTTCTCCCCTACATTCCCTTCCTCTTCCCCTCCCCATCCCCCAACTTTCCTCCCTTCCCTATTTGTCATTAAAAAAGAAAGAAGGACGGCGCCCTCTAAGTGCAGCATGTATGTTAAAAATATTTATTACAATAGATAAAAACACTTACATTTGAGTTGCTAAAAACCAGCATGTAAAGTAGTTTCATCCGCGTGCTCTCGGGGGATGTGGGTTTCACGGGCCAGTTCAGGGGTTCCTGGGATGTGAGTCCTGTAACCTGGGTCCTGGTAGCTGTTCCGGTGGTGCCGAGGGTCCTCAGAGCCTCCGGGCGGCCAGGATATTGGTCATGGATCCTCCGTGGAGCGCCGTGCTGACCTGCGTCTTCACTTCCGGGAGCGGGGTGAGGCCCGCCTCAGCCCGCCTCACCCCGCTCCCGGAAGTGAAGACGCAGGTCAGCACGGCGCTCCACGGAGGATCCATGACCGATATCCTGGCCGCCCGGAGGCTCTGAGGACCCTCGGCACCACCGGAACAGCTACCAGGACCCAGGTTACAGGACTCACATCCCAGGAACCCCTGAACTGGCCCGTGACACCCACATCCCCCGAGAGCACGCGGATGAAACTACTTTACATGCTGGTTTTTAGCAACTCAAATGTGAGTGTTTTTATCTATTGTAATAAATATTTTTAACATACATGCTGCACTTAGAGGGCGCCGTCCTTCTTTCTTTTTTATTTGTTCCAGAGCTTCTTCTAGCTTTTATAGACTGGCTGCCTTCCATTTATTCAGCATCATTTTATCCTTACATGGACTAATAACCGAACTTGTTGTGAAACATTAACTACCACCATCAAGTTCCCCCTCTCAGGAACCCCCAACCCACCCCCTTCCCCCCACCATTTTTAGTTATATGTACTCGGCTACCTCCATTGTGCGCCATATTAACCCCTTGATCGTTTTTTTTTATCCCCTATTTGTCATTTCCTATCCTTCCCTCCCCATAGCCCATTCCCTGTGTCCCCTCCTCTCCTTTCATTCACTTTACTCACCATTTTTAAGTAGAATTATTTTTTCATTTTAATTCATTTCTCACCCACTTTTGTATCACTTTTTTGGCTAGATTCCAGCTGACAAGCTCTTCAGTACCTTCTATGTGCACTACCCAATGAGGGTTTCCTTTGCTTCGACATTGAGTCGCAGGCATAAGATCTTCATATGGGTGAGCGTTTGATGATGGCCTGGTAGTCGACAGTATACCCTACTGTACCAATACTATTTTATTTTACTTTATTATTTCATATTGTACTCCAAGTCAATGTAATGCCTTTTACTTTGTTCTGTTCTATGCAGTGTTACATCTAATTGTCTTTAAAACATTCCCTGATGAGCCCAGAGTGGCGAAACATGTCGGGACAATCACTCCAACTTTGTTACAGAGTGATTATAATTTATCATCTGTTTTGAATTCTAGATGTATCCTTGTACATGTGCGCATAACCTATTCCGAAACTTTTTAATTATGTTTTGTATGTAACAATATAAATCTTGTAATTTTACATACTTACTGGGGAGTATTGTAATTACTTTCCTTTTTTGTTGGCACCCTTAAAAATCCCGCCAAATAATTTGCATTGTCTACAGCTTAAAATGTAGCTCTAGACAAAAGAGATACACTCTTCTTACTACAAGTTAAAACTAAAAAAGTTTTGGATACACTCCAACTTTTTAGTTTTGAATATAGTGTATAAGGTTAGACCCTTGTCAAGTTTGTATTGCTGTCTGTATCCCCAGTTGGATAAAGGAAAATAGACAAATGTTTCAATTCTGTAACCTGGCACTATAGAAAATCTCCCTGTAACGTTTGCTGATTATATACAGTAATTGTATTTCTTCAATCCTAAAGATTTCCATTACCTCATTATAGGCCAAAATGGATGTCACAATGATTTAATAAATAGTTTACATGTACCCACAGTTTGTGAACAACTAATGTATCACATCAGACATCATCACCATTATTGGTGACTGTCACTATTCAGGTGTCTGCAATTAGTGCTGCAAGTCAGATTGACTTCTTGTTACATGGTTCATAATCAGTTGTGGGAAAACTGGCATTAGTTTCTCATTGCATTGTATAGTAATGAGAACATTGGCTGTGTAATAGACCTAAAGTGTATCTCTAGGCAAAACCTTTTTCTTAGTTTTGGATAGAGCAGTGAAGGGATGGATCCTCTTTCAAGTTTTTATTCCACCCTCTCTCCCCATTGGGGAGATTCATCCCTCCTTTTGTACTGGTGAACTTGTTGATGAGAAAGAAAATAAAGGGAAATCCAAAACTTTAGAGTTGGCTCCTAGAATAAAAGGTGAGAGGAAATCTTTCAATGGGGATAGCCGTTCCAGGGATGACTGACAAAGAAGAGAATTCCCTTTGCTTTGGGAGATTTCCTCTCTGGGACAGGAAGTTAAGGGAAATTTCCCATATATTACACAGGCAGCGGAAACTAAACTGGCAAGGGTATAATCCTTCCATACTTAGGCAGCGCAGCGCATGTATTCTATTGACAGTTGTTACCATTATTCCAATGTACCTTTATCAAGTAAGAATTTGGATAGCTTGCTCATTACAGAAGTTTGAAATATGGCTTCCATGAAAGCAGTTTGCTCTTGGATCTCCTCACTGGTCACCAACTCCACTGTTCCTGTTTCCTTGATGTAATTATCCAGCAGTGCAATAAGATGGGTGAAAGTTGGGCGAGTGAACAGTTTGCTTTCATTCACATAGCTGAACAGCCTAAGATCATAATATAGATATGAATTAATGGGAAAATAATTAGGAAAATGCTATACTGTTGGTACAAAATATATACACAGAATATGTATATACATCAAAGTAAGGGTTGGCATTAAATTGAATAGCGTTTCTAAATACAGCAGCAGTGTTTTTATGAAAAAAAATACCAGCAACCTGGAGCTTGTAAAATAATTTAAGATTTTGCAGACTATTGTCATAAATTCCATCCACTGTAAATTTCTGCCATTCATGAATATAACTTATGTGTGGGGCTTGTTCTGTTTCCTGCAAGGCTGCCACTACTGTATGGGGTCATCTAACCATATAGTTAGCGTACCCTGTACTGTATAATGACTCTGAGAGCTTGCATTGTGTGGAGGGCATAAGGACCTACAGTAGCACATGTTCAGGGTTTACATACAATTGTGCACTAAAATGCAAGGTCCACTTATATTGTCCAGGCATATAGTAGGTGAGGCTGAAAAAAGGCACAAGTCCACCAAGTCCAACCTATGTCTGTGCTTATATGACAGTATTACATTGTATATCCCTGTATGTTGTGGTCGTTCAGGTGCTTATCTAATAGTTTTTTGAAACTATCGATGCTCCCCGCTAAAACCACCACCTGTGGAAAAGAATTCCACATCCTGGCGGCTTTTACTGTAAAGAGCCCTCTACGCAGTCTAAGGTTAAACTTTTTTTCTTCTAATCTTAATGAGTGGCCACGTGTCTTATTAAACTCCCTTCCACATAAAAGTTCTATCCCTATTGTGGGGTCACCAGTATGGTATTTGTAAATTAAAATCATATCCCCTCTAAAGCGCCTCTTCTCCAGAGAGAATAAGTTCAGTGCTTGTAACCTTTCTTCATAACTAAATATCTTACAGTCCCTTTATTAGCTTTGTTACCTTTCTCTGTACTCGCTCCATTTCCAGTACATCCCTCCTGAGGACTAGTGCCCAGAATTGGACAGCATACTCCAGGTGAGGTCGAACCAGAGTCTTGTAGAGTGGGAGAATTATCGCTTTATCTCTTGAGTTAATCCCCCTTTTAATGCATGTCAATATTCTGTTTGCTTTGTTAGCAGCAGCTTGGCATTGCATGCCATGCTGAGCCTATCATCTACTAGGACCCCCAGGTCCTTTTCTATCCTTGATTCTCCCAGAGGTTCTCCCCCCAGTGAGTAGATTGCATTCATATTTTTGCCACCCAAATGCATTATTTTACATTTTTTCCACATTAAACCTCATTTGCCATGTAGTTGCCCACCCTATTAATATGTTCAGATCTTCTTGCAAGGTTTCCACATCATGCAGAGAAGTTATTGCCCTGCTTAGCTTAATGTTGACTGCAAATACAGAGATTGAACTGTTTACCCCATCCTCCAGGTCATTTATGAACAAATTAAATAGGATTGGTCCCAGCACAGAACCCTGGGGGACCCCAATTTACACCCCTGATCATTCCGAGTACTCCCCATTTATCACCACCCTCTGAACTCGCCCTTGTAGCCAGTTTTCAATCCATGTACTCACCCTATGGTCCATGCCAATGGACCTTACTTTGTACAGTAAACATTTATGGGGAACTGTGTCAAATGCTTTTGCAAAATCCAGATACACCACGTCTATGGGCCACCCTTTATCTAGATGGCAGCTCACCTCCTCAAAGAAGGTTAATAGATTGGTTTGGCAAGAACGATTCTTCATAAATCTATGCTGATTACTGCTAATGATACCATTTTCATTACTAAAATCTTGTATATAGTCCCTTATCATCCCCTCCAAGAGCTTACATACTATTGATGTTAGGCTAACTGGTCTGTAATTTCCGGGGATGTATTTTGGCCCTTTTTTAAATATTGGAGCTACATAGGCTTTTCTCCAATCAGCTGGTACCATTCCAATCAGTAGACTGTCAGTGAAAATTAGGAACAATGGTCTGCCAATTACTTGACTGAGCTCCCTAAGGACCCTCGGGTGCAGCCATCTGGTCCCGATGAGTTATTAATGTTAAGTTTTCCAAGTCTATTCCTAATTCTGTCCTTTGTTAGCCACGAGGGTGCTTCCTGTGATGTGTCATGAGGATAAACACTGTAGTTTTGGTTACTGAAGCCCCCCCGATTCCCTTGTGAAGACTGAGGAGAAGAATAAATGCAATACCTTCACCATCTCCCCATCCTTTGTAACCAGATTTCCTTCCTCATTCTTTATGGGGCCAATATGGTCTGTCATTCCCTTTTTACTGTTTCTATACCTAATTAATTTTACCTGTAGGTAAAAGTGGTGTAACTTGGTTTACAAACACTTTAAATGTGGTCAAGATTCACTTTGCAAACTATACCTAGTCACATGCAAGGAAAAAAACAAAACCATTTTGCTTGCACAGAATTTGATGATGATAGTCAGCAAAGCTTCACCTCTTTCACTCAGCTCTGAGAAAAATTCCCTACCAAAATGAACAGTCTATTTGTCTTTAGTAAATGAACCCCCTTGCGAGAAAAGATTGTTATAGATGTGGCCCTCTCAAGTATGATTCTCAGTGTTAGATACTTAGGAGTTGATTTACTAAAACAGGAGAGTGTAAACTCTGGTGCAGCTGTCCATGGTAGCCAGTCAGCTTCTAACTTCAGCTTGTTCAATTAAGCTTTGATAATAAAACCTGGAAACTAATTGGTTTCCATGCAGAGCTGCCCCAGAGTTTGCATTCTCCAGTTTTAGTAAATCAGTCCACTTATATTCTCAGACACTTCAATTATCAAACAATCCCATGAGGTAAGAAAGACATTCATGTCTCTTCCACAACCCTGAAGAATGTTAATGAACATAGAATAATAAATAAAATATGTTAAGAAATAGTTAGGAAACACAAAGCCTGTCAACTTACTTTTGGCTTGCAAAGTCAGTTCCTGAGCTGGTTTGAGAACTGTTGGCTTTGTATTGTAGATTCAGAATAATGTCATCAGTGTCAGCATTATTGATATCAGCTACATATAGCTCTTCAGCCAGACTCTGAATCTCATCATTGGTGACAACAAACTGTGATTTCAAGTGAGCTTTTACTGCTATTCAAATGTAAAACAAAAATGTTATTTCACACAATTCAAACTTTTGCTATGTTACAGTTCTCACAATATGTCATGGTCACAAATCGAAGCAAATAGGTATACGTTTGTCCTATGTCAAGGCTATTGACCAACAAGATTTGAATCAAAATGGAGCCAATACACCCAACAGGCTGGTCCCATTTTTAGGGCTGTATGGAAGGCCAATGTATATCAATACAGGCTGCCACTAGTTTCCAGCACTGTGTGTAAAACTAAAGCCTAGGTTTCAGAAAAACAAAACCCTTGGTACACAATACTCAAAATAGGTCCATTGCGTGGAGGAAACTGTTATATTTGATATGAAATTCTCTTTAAAACAGATCTATTTTTATATGTTTAGCACCTTCTACATAGGTAGGTGCTAGATTTTTTTTTTTTTTGTGAATACAGGCAAATATAAGCAGGCCTGTTTGTTTTTGGTTTGTGTGGGCTGGGAATGGCTCAGAGTTAGCAGCTGATTCACAGGCAGCATCACTAAGACCTCCCTCTTCTTTCTAGAGCCTTCTAGAAGGTACTAGAAAGAGAGAAGGAGAGGAGGGGTGGAGGGGTGGAGCTGCCAGGGGTTTGTTAAGGAGGCCTGACCAATCCCCAACCTGGATTGGCAGGGGGCAGGCCTCCTTAAATATCCAGAGTCAGCCTAGCTGGGGAGGAGTTGTCAGATGTAAGAACTGAAGATGGAGTACTAAGCTGTCGGGGTTACATAGTTAGTAAGGTTAAATAAAGACACCAGTACATCCAGTTCAACCTGAGTGAGTGTCTACAATTGTCCCTATCCCTATACATTGTGTCTCATTAAGATGCTAATCTATTATTATTATTCATTTATGGTACCCATATAGCACTGTCAATTTATGCAGCGCTCCACACATACATTGCACACACACACATCGGTCCCTACCCTCAAGGAGCCCCCAATCCAAGGTCCCCAACTCACATTCATATACTAGGGCCAATTTATTTTGGACAGAAGCCAATTAACCTACCAGCATGTCTTTGGAGTGTGGGAGAAAACCAGAGTACCCAGAGGAAACCCACGCAGGCACAGGGAGAACATGCAAACTCCAGGCAGGAGTGTCGTGTCTGGGATTCGAATTAGTGACCCTTTTTACTGCTAGCGAGAGTGACATACAATCCGCCAACTGACTGATATACAATACATTGGGCATCCCATATTTCCCTTATCCCATCCAAGTTAAATTCCCTAATAAAATAACAAAAACAAGCACATGGATTGTTCATTGTCTCAAAGTGACTGGGAAGTGAATGTCGGGCTGGGTGAGGGTGACAGGTGGGCCACATCACTTAGCAGCCCCTACGGGGGTACCGCTACATATGTAACTTGAGCCAACCTAACACTAAAGATGTATACATGAAAAAAGTACAATACATACAAGGTGTAAGTTTACACAATTGGAGCTTGGTACCCTGTAAAGTTCTACAAAGTGTGCAACAAATGGTAATGGGCCAGTCAGAATTTTCTCACTTCAAAGAACAAAAAAGTTAGCAGGCCTATGTAGAAAATGTTTAACTCCTGTGACTTGAATTGATTTCCAAACAAGAAAGTCTGAGGGCAATGCTTATTCTTATGTCTTTACACCATGCTACAAAACATTTTACATTGCTTTAGTACTCATGTTTGAAAAATTTAAGGGATATACGTTAAAAAAAGACTTTAGTAAATATTTCTATACAAGTGAATAAACGATCTTCTTTAAAAGCCTCAGATATTTTAAAAGCAGTCCTTAGTGTCCCTGACCACAAAAGCGGCAAGGATGGCTAAAGCTCAATTTTGGGACCAGCAGTCTTGCTCCCCTCTCCTCCTGGATTCAATGGCTTCACCATTGGCTCCCGCTGCTGTCAGTCAAATCCTATGAGGAGGGAGCGGAAGGCATGGTCGAGCCACTCTGTGTGTGTCTATGGATGCAAGGGAGCCAGCACAGCTGTGATCCAGTACGAGTCAGATTGCTATTGGGGCACTCACAGGGAGAAGGAGAGGACAGCGCTGGTGGGGGACCATAAAAAAAAACGGTAAGGGACTGGCTCTGTGCAATATTGTTGCACAGAGCATGTAATGATAACCTGTTATTTTATTTTGATTTAAAAACTTTGGCTTTAGAATCAATTTGGAAACCTCAGTTGGTCTTAGAGGTAAATGCACACTTGCTAGGTTGGCGTAAAATTCACACCCTATAGTAAATATTCCCATAATATGTAACATATGTTTAACAATAACATAAGAGATTGCTCTTGGTTTACAACAAGTGTTTGTACAATCATTGGATAGGTTAACACTGTAGCACCTGTGGAATCCAATTACTTCATATACAATCTAGTCCATAGGATATAAAAAAAATTATACATTCTCTAGTGTTTATTCCCATCTATTTGCAACGTATCTGAAAAGACAATAATTACATTTAAAAGTAATTACATTTAAAAGCAAGACATTGATTTACAAAACCTAATAATTATAAGAAAACTATGTATCATACAAAATATGTAGCATTTCCTAAAATCCTATGAAAATAAACATTTTCAGTATCCTATATTTAAAAAAAACACAAGCTATAGCAGAAATAGCAGTATGTAAAAAGTCTCACTAGGTTGTGGTAATGTGGTTCCATAGATGACAGAAGGGAAGATGCAGAGGAGAACAAATGTGTCCTTCATCGTGGATGTGTGACCAACCAGATCCCTGAAAGCAGTAACTGCAAGTCCTTTATAGAGAATATCAGTGACGTCATGGGGTGGAGCATACACAGAACATCCCTGTATGGCTCATAGTCTTACTTAGATTGAGTATAATGAAAAAACTTCATCTTCTTATTTTGTTATTAATGCTGATTTTTCTGATGCCTACAATAAATAATAGTTTTTCTCAAAATAAGAAAAAATAATGAATTGATTTCAATGTGATTGATGCCAGAAGGTACAGCCAGACCTATACTTCGGGCACTGCAACAGGACAAATGTAGCTTTCATAAACACAAGCCAGACTGTCATTTGTCTGCCCAGCCTCTCCCCAATAATCCAATGAGAGGACAAACGAGAGTGGAGCTTAGGTGTTTAAAGCATAACTGAATGCAAAACCTTTTTTTTTTTTTTTTTTAGTGCACTAGAAGATTTTTGAATGACCATTCATATGAATATTTTTATCATAATACGTACAAAAATTTGCAGTGCATTCAAAATACCTTCAAATTTTGTTTGTTTTTTTTTAACATTCATTTTTAGATTTAATAAACTTTACCAAAAAATAGCCACATACACTGTTAGAAATTTGTTTGTTCAAGAAAAAATTTCCATCTTGCTCCTTCAAATGTTCTTCAAATGAAATTGAATATCGATTTCACCCCACTAATGATTGATAATTTGAACGAATGGTCTTAAAACAAGAAATTTTGAACAAAATTCTACTAGTGTATAACCAACTTTCGTTTTAGACATATTGGAGAGGAATTTGAACACCTGTCTCATTTTTATTGCTGTCTGTGTCCCCCATTATTGAGATTCACCCTCTCTATTTCTCCTGCTTACTGCTATCACTGAAAATGAAAATGGTCACCAGAACACGAATAGAGAGGAAATCTTCCACTGGGGACACTAGTCCTGGTAACCCTGGTGACACCCTGGATTCCCTAATTTAGAGTGATTTCCTCTAACTTCTAGTTGTGGCTATGGAACAAGAAGTGAGGGGAAATCTCCCCAATGGGACACAGATAACAAAAAACTGACAGGGGTTATAACCCTTTGTTACTTAATCCAAAATGAAAAAAAAGGTTTTGCCTTTCGTTTTAGAATAAATAGCTGCCAGAAGTATAACATTGGTACTTTTAGGCAATGATTCATTAGGATTTTTACAGTACACAGGAGTGATGCAAGCCTAGGATAAACATCATTAGAGGTAACTGCTTTGTACATAGCAGTAGTAAAAAAAAAACTTTTTCCTGAAGTTCGACTTTAAATGAAACATGGATTAACTTGAATTACTCTATATAGCATAATCTACTTTATTTTTTATCTTTTGGCAGTGGACACTGAACAGGTCATCCTAAAGTAAGCAGTCCGACTAGCTGAAGGCCATCAGTCCAGCATTTGGTTGAAAGTGACTCTGCAAGTAGCGAGGGCAGAGGATCAACCTAGCAGCAAAGCAACTATCATTTTCAGACGGTGTTTGTGATGGCAGCACAGGTTCTTGTAAAGACAGACTATTTTGAGGCCAGCTTCTCACCTAGACCTTACGGTAATGCATTTTGAATGGCACCCCTATGCACTAAGCAAATGCACCTTCAATGTAGGTTTATTGCAATGCCCCACTACATACGGTAAAGTATTACCATGCATTTTAGTGTACTGCATCTGAAAAAATAGCAAACATCTGTTTTTCACTGCATTTGCTGCAATAACTCAATGCATGGAATAACACATTCATTAACACACCGCGGTGCAGCACGGACATCTACTTAGGGACTACGACCCTCCTAATATCATTGAAATCTATTAAGCATGAACTCTACTCAGACATACAAATAATTTACTGCATGCTATATTTTTATTATTGTTATCCCATGCATTCAAGATCTTTGTTCAGAGACACAGTGTTTCCCACCTCTGGTCGGATTGAACTTCCACCTGTAGCTGTCTTTACTCCCAGGAGGCATCCCGCTGGACGTTATGGATTCATTGATATGCCTGTTTTAGTTCCATTCTGTAATTGTTTTTAACCCTTCCTTATCATTAAAGTGTTTTATTACTGCACTTAGAAGCGCCTTCTTCTCTGCTTTGTTTTTCCTATAGAGTGTTCTTCCCTCTCTGAAGTGCTGCTGCGGTGCATTAATCACATTTCAAGAGCCAGTCATGTACCGTTTGTTAAAGTCTCCATGTTATCCAGAGCGCCCTATTCTCCACACTCCTTACTTTGCAAAGGGAATCTTCACTGAGCTTTAGTAAAAAGGGGAAAACACGTTAACTTTAATTATTCAAGAAATGCAAGAAGTGAACTGCATCTTCTTTTTTTGTTCACTTCTTATGCAACATGAAGAGACTAAAGATTTTCCATGGTCCACTAAAAAGAAAATGCATGATTCGTGCATTTTTGTGTATTTTAATTTAGTTCAGTTGGTTTGCTTAATTAACATGCAGAAATGCATGCATGTGCTAGATTCCCATTATTAAAAAATATGCTAAGCGAAGTCAAAATGTGTGACATAACCACAGTAATTGTGAAAGAAATGTTGAATTCTGTATAAAACTGTACCCCACTTTGTATGCTTTGCACACTGCACTCATATTCTGCACACAGCACTAATAGTGTTTTGCACACAATCACCCTATTCTATTACCTATTTACATTCTTTAGCCCAGGGGTCTTGAATTCAAATTTATGGAGGTCCAGTCAGCAAAATTTTCTTCCAACAGAGGTCCGAATCTCGTCTTTAGCGAACCTTTCACATTGTAGTCCCCTTTACATCACAGTCCCCTCTTTAAAGCAGTACCACAGTGTCCTTAGTTCCCCCTCACATCCCCCTTTACTTTAGCGTGCCCTTTACATCACAGTGCTCCTTTACACAACACAGCTTCCCTTAACGTAACATAGCACCCCTTAACACAACACAGTGCCCCTAACACAACTCAGAGCCCCCTTTAATTCAAGCCTCGCCCACACAGCTCTATGATACCTTTGGCAGGGAAGAGGCACTAATCATCTTCCAGCCCGGCCACCAATGTCATCCTCAGAGCAGACGGGGATGGGAGGAGCTGTAGATCGGGACTGGGGGTGGAGAGCTGCAAAAGTTATTATGTTAACAAGCAGGTGATTACCCGGTTTGTTAACATGACTCCCGCTTTCTGTCCCCATATGTCACACCAAGGACAGAGAGTGGGAGACTTTTCATATTAACAAACCGGGTAATCACCTGCTTGTTAACATAATCACTTGGGCAGCTCCTGCCAATCAGTCCCAATCTGCAGCTCCTTCCACCCCCCTGCCGCTGTAAGGATGACATTGGTGGCCCATGAGACCCATGGCAGATAGGACTGTCACTTGGTCCATTCCTGAACCACGGTCCGCCATTTAGTGACCGCTGCTTACTTTGAGTGGCAGCACCCTCATTGATTGGTAGTTAGTATTCAATACATTGCAATACATTGCATATCACACAGCAGGAAGATGGGACACAGTAGGTGATTCCTGAGTGCAAATACAAAGAGATGCAGCGCTAAAAATAAACTGTGGTGAAAAGAAAGTGACTACAAAAGACTAAGGCATAGTCTCATGAGCGTCAATATGTGATAATTGAACAAACAAATAATAAATTCACGTGTATGAATCAAGAATAAATATATAATAATGACTGCATAAGGAAACGGAATAAAGATAAATAAAACAAGATCTAACCGAAGAAACAATATGTGATAATTGCTATGTACATAGACCTTGAATCATATAAACCATATAACAAATGGGTGGTGAATTTGTGAATATAGTATAGTGTTGATAAGATAACCGGAGGATAGGATAATCCCACACAGTAACAGTCCAGAAAAAGTGACCAAAAGAAAGCAACCATCAAGGAAAGTGCCAGAAAAAAACGAAAGTTATCTTCTGTGTCTCTTCACACTCAAGATGAGAAATCAAATGCGCTTACCAGACGGCGATGACTGCTATTATCACCCAGCACAGGGAAATCGGTCTCCCAACAACAATACACGCACAGCAGCAGATTTGGAAGAGTAGAAAAAAGCATGTATATAACAAAGAGCGATGCAAACAGGAGGTCCATCCGACGCGTTTCGACTCCACGGTCATCAGATGGTGATAGTCACAGTTTATTTTTAGCGCTGCATCTCTTTGTATTTGTATATTGTTCTGAGATTTGATACTAGACCTTTAGGTGCTGGCAGCTTTTATTTTTTTCTATTTATTTTATTAATCTTTTAATTTGTCTTTGTTTATTTATTTATTTATTTTGTCCTTTGAGCGCAGCTTTTTTCTTTATTTTCCATGATTCCTGAGTGCAGTATGTGTCCCCTGTATTTGTTTAAAACATGTTTTCGCATGGACAATATTACTGACTCATATTTTGCTTTTCTTGTATGTGTTTTGTAATGCTGGGTTAAGTGATAATGCTGGGTTAAATGAATGTACTTTGGCTTGGGTTCTATACACTTTAGTCAAGATTTTGTAGCCCATTTCTTGATTGCAGTTACTGTTTGATGCTGAGCAAAGTAAAAGGTTTTCTTTACTTGTTATTTAGTAAATGGCAAACCCAGATAACACTCCCTTCTCGCCAAGCAGTCTGGCACACTATCCCATTTTGTATCATAGGAAAGCATACATTGTGAATATTTAGGTCTAGAGGTAGTTTGGGTGTAGAAAGTTTAAGCGTCTCAATAGTCTCTAAAACCCTAAATTTACTAGCTTAGAATCTGCAGCCATTTTTTTCATGGACATGGCCAACCCAAGGTGCCTGCAGGGTTCCCAGCCATCTTGCAATTATAAGGAGCTATGTACATATAGATATGAGCTATGTGTGTAAAAATATAAAGGACACGTTCAGTGAGAGAAATATGAAGACTGCCATTGCTGGTGTTTTTCTGAAAAATATAGTTGTCTGGCTAACTTAGAGATTATTGAAGTCATTGAATAAGCAAGCCAGGCCATAGGCTTCATCAGTAGGAGAAGTTAATGGCAGCAGCATACATTGGCTCTGCTTTTTGCCACGTCCCTCTCCATAGTTGTGTCTCCTCTTTTCTTTGCCTGTGACAATATTGAAGCTGAGACATCATCTGAATGTTCTATGCTTGTTTTCAGTCTGCCCTGATCTTTGTTTTAAACTATGATTTTGCTTTAAGACTGATACTCCATCTTATCCTATCTGCACTGTCAACTGTTCCCAGCCCAGTGATCTTGGGGGCCGTGTTATAGGAGTTGTCCTACAGTAAATTCCATCTCCGCCATCAAGAGATCTTTGTGATGACCAGGTACACCTGTGCCTTGTTTCCTGTTGACAGTCTCTCCTTGTCCGCACTGACCCTGAGCCTACACTCTGATCCACGCTTTGCCTGTGCTTCGTCAGATTCGGCGACCTGTCAGAATTTGTAACGGAAGGGACGTTCCGTCGCCGCCATCTTACTACACCCCGCACTCGTCCACAGTAAGGATACAATGAGAAGGTGGGAAGCAGAGATCTTGTTACACCCACCAGAGTCTGGCATTTCACACCTATTTTAACTGCTACACAGAGCTTATATAGTGACATTCAGCGTTTTAAAATTCCATCTGACTGTTTTGATGTTGAATTGTAAAAGCAGCGGCAAGCCTGCTGATCTCACAGGTTTGCTGATCTGACAGAACAACGCTGATTTTACAATTTAACATCAAAACAGTCATATGGGTTTCCAAATATTCTATTTCACTATTTAAGCTCCGTTTAGTGGTAAAAATAAGTGTGAAATGCCAGACTCCGGTGGGTGTAAAAAGATGTCCACTTGCCACCTTTTCACTTATCCTTACTGTTGATGAGTGCAGGGTGTAGCAAGATGGCGGCGACAGAACGTCACTTCCATTTCAAAATCTGACGGGTCGCCTAATCTGATGAAACACCTGCAATTGACTCTAGTCTTGTCTTGTTTTATCAGGTAAGAATGTTACATGCAAACAGATGAGCCAAGCATATTTTTGCAGAAGAAAGAACTTTAATTTTCACATTTTAGCCACAGTTTTATTCCCATTAAACAACAGGATAAGTAGATGCCACATATCTCTTGCCATTTCCATAAGTCGTGTTGGCCCAGGTATAGGTTTGAATCCTAAGGGTCTGGCCTCCCATTGTGACAGTGGATCTAAAAAAAATAGCAAATGATAATTTAAGAGTATATAAACCCCAAAATAAAAACATAATATATATTGCAGCTTACTAGTCCTTTTGAGGTGGCTGCATTCGATTTCTTTCTCCAAAGCTTCTTTAGCTATTTTTTATAGATAATTCAGTAAATAACACACTTCCGGTACGTGAGTGGCTTTTTCACTCTTCAACTTTATCTATAGAGGGAGCCATAATTGTCAACCTAGTCTGCTCTCCTGACATGGACTAAAAACATGTTCTTACCTCTTCATCTCCATTATATGGGGCAGAGCAATTGGTAATTTACATAAGGTAGTTAAGAAAGAAGATAGTCTTCTGTGCAGCACACAGGGCATGTGATTGTGGCAAGAGCAATGGGTTTTTTCTGGATTTGCTAAAATTATCTTAGCTTAAAGTGATTGTAAGGGTTTGTTTTTTTTGTTTTTTTTTAAATAACAAACATATCATACTTACCTCCACTGTGCAGCACAGAGTGGCCACGAACCTGCTCTTCTGGGGTCCCCCAGCGGCTCTCACGGCTCCTGCCCACATAAGATAACCCCCCTGGGAGAAGCGCTCTCCTGGGAGGTTACCTTGCGGGCGCGTTCCCGAGTCCAGCATTCGGCATCCATAGACGCCGAATGTATGACCCCCCGGTGCCCGCGTCATTGGATTTAATTGACAGCAGCGGGAGCCAATGGTTGCGCTGCTATCAATCTATCCAATCAAGAGCCAAGAACCCCGGGCAGAGAGACAGCCATCCCCGTCGGGTCAAGTTTCAGGGCTCAGGTAAGTAAAACGGGAGGGCTGGGGGGCCGGTCACAGCCAGGTGTTTTTTCACCTCAATGCATAGGATGCATTGAGGTGAAAAAGAACGAAGGTTTACAACCCCTTTAAAAAAAGAATACTAAGGCAGCCACCACATCTAAGGGCTGTATGTGCAATACGTTGAATTTTTCTTGTGTTTACTTATCCTTTAAGTACAGTAAAACTTTGGTTTGAGAGTAACTTGGTTTGAGAACGTTTTGCAAAACAAGCAAAATTTTTTTCATAAATTTGGACTTGATATACAAGCGATGTCTTGATATACAAGTAGCATCAAGTCACAACTGAGTATAAAAGAGAAGAGAGGCTCCTCTAAGTGTAGCAATATGGTTATATTTAATGAAGGTACAACATTTAGCAACTCACATCCTCCCAACTCATCATCCTCCGCACCGCCATCAACGTCCCTCCCTTCCACGCTGGGCTCCACGAGCTCTTCAAGCCTCTACTTCAGATTGCTCTACTGCAGGGTAGTCTTCCCAGTCACGACTGCAGACTGACAGCGGTGAGAGCCGGCGGTGCGGAGGATGGTCTATGTGGACAGCTTTACCCCAGATGCCTTCATACTTAGATATGCCTGTTTTAATCATCAACCAAGTGAGTTCCTAAATGTTGTACCTTCATTAAACGTAACCATATTGCTACACTTAGAGGCGCCTCTCTTCTCTTTTATACTCTGTAGCTCCTTCTGGATTTTGCTTCTAATCCCTTCTAATCTAATTTTCTAATCCTGCTGGATTTTGCTTCTAAGACTTCCATTTCTGGCTGGACATTTTATGGTTACACAACCTATCACATTGCTATAATTTTTTTATATGGACTATAAACTGAAACACCTATGAATAAATAGTTGTGGAACGAATCATCTGAGTTTCTATTATTTCTTATGGGGAAATTCGCATTGATATACAAGTGCTTTAGATTACAAGCATGTTTCCGGAACAAATTATGTTCGCAATCCAAGGTTTTACTGTATACCCAGTGTGGTGTATTGTAATTACATGCATTCAAACTTGCAATCAGAAAATAATACACTTTGTTAATGAGGCATCTCTAAAGAAGGCTGGACCACGATTTATTCTACACCATTGTGTATAGCCAAACAAAACATACTTTGTTTTCTTTCAATATTGCAATTACTGATAAAATAATACTGATGTTTGCATAACCACTACTAGGTATGATAAATTAACTAAGTAATCAATATAGATCATGAGTAGATCTAGACCATGAATTTTACCAGCAGTGGTAACCATGACATGACATGAGTGTTTAAAAAAAGAAACTGTACGATTCTTCCACTTAAAAGTTAACTTTAGTCTCAACTTTTTTTTTGCTTTGGAAGTGGTTTGGAAGGATTAAATGCTATGTCAACTTTTTACTGCTGTCTGTCACTATTTGGGAAACTTTTCCTTACTGTCTGTCTACTTCTTTTCTGTCATACAGAACACAAAGTTAGGGGAAATCCCTAAATAATGAAATAAATAAATAAACAAGGTTAAGAATTTGTGTCAAAATTATATCACTGTCTGCTTCCCTATTAGCGAGACTCAGCCTCACTTCCTGCCCAGATGTCTAGTATCAGACAGTACAGTAATAGAAAAATCAATTCTAAGAAAACATTTAAAATCTGATGCAAAATGGCCCAAAAGGGGACACAGATAGAGTTTTAGACCCAAAATAATTCGAAAGCCTACTATTCTTTAAAAAAAAAATTGGGATTTAGAGGATAAAATCATTTAAAAAAATAAATGTCTGCAGTACATGCACATTTCCCCATGTTTTATCACTTTAAAAACACCATAAGTACAGAAATTCAGTAAATTCCCAATTTTCTGTAGTGAGATGACAGCACAGTGACACAGTGCTGCCCAGTTCTTCCATAGAATTACAGAAAAGGATGCTTTTTGTAGTCCAGTAGAGATAGATACTTTAAAGTGTTACTAAACCCAGGACCCTGCATTCACTATATCTGGTCTCACACAGTACACAGAACATGGAAATGCAATTATTTTAGTAAATATAAACTGCTAAATACCTTTTCTCATCAGCAGTATATAGCAGTCTTGTGACTTCTATCAGTGTCCAGCCAAGCACTGATTAAAGCATGTAGGAGGAGTTTTCTGACTGTGCTATGGGACTGCAAGGCCTCTGAGCCTCTGTCTGGACAGTGCTGATTGGCCCTGTGCTGAACACATACACCCTTCCCCCCCAAAAAAAACCCTCTCTAGCAATACACACCAAACTGTGCATGTGCAGCCTGACTTCATAGGCTCTGTGTTATCAGGAAATTATCAGGGGACAATGGAAGGAAGGGAGGATCTGTGCATACAGGATCAAACAGCCTTTTTAAACAATGCGGAGGATTAACCTGTTAGGTTCCACCATGAGTATAACAAGCATGCTTTACTGCAAATACAGACTGATTTTACTATTGTGGATTAAGTAACACTTTAAGAGCTCTCAATTTTTATTGTATGGCCTTTAGCTAGTATAAACGGTTAAGCTGGGTACACATATGTATCAAAATTTGCTCGGTTCAGCAGGAACCAGATCCATGTGTATTCCTGTCTGTTCAACAGAAGCCGATCATTGGATTGGCTTCTGTCAATCAGTCCTGATGGAAAATCAGCACTCAATCTGCTGTTGCCACCGATGGCTGCAGCACTGATCAGTTTATTCTGATGGGGAGTTAGTCCAAGCTGTTAGAATACAATAGTGAAGCGGGGAAGATCCCTGCATCCACATTGCGTGGTGGATGCAGGAATCTGTGCATTTTTTTTTTCATTCAACCTGCTGGTTGAACGAAAAAAAAACTCAGTGTGTGTACCCAGCTTTACATTATATCTTGACATCATAAACATTTTCATCTTGTTTGATTATGTCCTTGCATTTGCAATTGGCCAACACAGAAAAATACCCACTAGTCAGTTTGCTAAACTACAAAGTTTTATGTTTCTGTATTTCAGCATGCTCTGTAACCAAATTGGCTTCTCACTGTAACTGCCTAATTTTAGTAAGTGCAATATATAATGTATAGGGTATGTTTTAATACAAAGTAATGTATATTGTTTGGTTAGTAGTTCAGAAGAATGAGACCTATCTCGTAGATCTAAGGTCCATCTTCCTCCACTTTATTTGGACTTGACAGAGGGCAAGAATTAAACACTCCCTACTTGAACTCTCTAAGACCAAAGAGGGCATAGGTTTCCCAGACCCCATACAATACTATGAGGCCACCCATGTGGCCCAGATTCTTGAATGGTGCTCAGTGTTCAGGCAGAAGCAATAAATCAACACTACAATTAGAACAAGACTTTACCCCCTCCATCTCATAAGTTTGTATTGGGTCAATGACCCCCTTCCCTAAGAGCTCAAGACCCATTCACGTGTGCCATAGTTCATTAACTATTTCACTCTACCAAAATCTCAATTATACCTTTGCCACTATCGCTCATTCTGTATCGAACTTCCTGTCAGGGTACTCTGGAGCCCACCTCCTGCATCTCTTGAACCTTGGTATACTTAGAACCCTTCATTTTTGTAGGGGTAATGGCTTTAAGAACCCGGATCTATTAAATTCCTCATTTGTAGCTGACCTTAACCATCAGAGCCTTGTTTAACTAACACATTATCTTCGGTCTATTCCTAATCTCTCATGCCATTTGAAAATATATGTCTTGCAGACTAGCCAGAATGATACTCTCTATCAACAGCCTATGACATTAGTGCCAGGGACATTCCCCTTCCCCCTTCATATATTGAAAATTGGGAGGGGGAGAGACTCTCACTCTCCTCAAAACAGACTGATCATATGTTATTGTTTCCCTTTTAATCCTCCATTTCCAATAAAACACAGGAAGCGAGCTACAAGTTAATCTCCAGGTGATACAAAACCAAAGTTCTGCTATACTACATCTACCCCAACAGCTCCCCCCACCCCCACCCCAACCCCTCTGCTGGAGGTGTAAATTGCACACTGGAACCCTCCTCCACATCTTTTTGACTTGAATTTTTTTTAATTCATGAGGAGCATTTACCACAGACTAACAGCCATTGTCTTATGGGATGATCTGATTGCCTAACTATTTTGCATTACCCTTGTCCCCACCAAGAAATCTCCACTTATCCTCCTTCTCAATGCGACAAAAGCCTGCATTCCTGCCACATGGGAACAATACTACTCCTCCCCCTCCCTTGATGGACTAGTGGTTCTTCATAATTAATGATGCTATGCTCATGGAAGATCTCACCTGCACCCTTTATGATCATGAGGAGAAATTCCAACACACTTGAAATTATTGGATATACTTTCAATACTCTTCTGACTATCCTGACTAGAATTTCTGTAGTAGTAGCCTCATCATCTGTTGATATTTATCCATCAGTCCTTCCTAATTTGACCACTCCAGCAGTACCAAGGGGTCTTCCGCATTGGGTTCTCTCCTACCCCCTTGCTTCCTTTTGTACCCAAAGTCATTTTACCTATACCCCTCCTTTTTTATTTCCCCTCTTCTACTCGCTTTATTCTTAGATTACCTAATCATCCTCCCCCTCCCCTCAAGGGCCCCTTTGTGTGAAAAGGGTTGAAAAAGTCTACTCTATGGTGACTTGAAGAATGCAAACAATTTCTCATCCACAACATATATCTGGATAAAGCCTGTGAGTCATTCATAGCAAAGAAAAAAGGGCAGTTCAAATATATGCCCAAAGAACAGCTGGCATACTTACATACTGTCAGGGCGAGTCACATAACACAGGGTGAAAACTGCGAGATCAAACTCTGGACTGCTTCCAATAAACAGTGAACCAATGCTCTTCAGGTAGTTTGACCACTTAAACTGAAATCCATATACATCAGGATAATTTGTCCACTAGAAGAAGATAGATAATAATAAATTCAATGTTGTAAAATTCCAAAGAATTCATATTTTGATTCAGGATTTTAAGAATTTAAAGCCAAGTTCAAGCAAAACCTTTTTTTTCCATTTTGAATAAAGCAGGAATGGGGAGGAAGGAAAGAGTTATGTGTTAACTGTCAACTGTGTCCCTAATCTCCTTGGAGAAACATTTCACAGTGGGGCACAAAAAAAAAACAAAAAAAACACAGTTTTAGCAGAGAAGGGTTAGAATTTCTGACAATGTTTTTATTGTTGTGTCTCTGTCGGTGCTATTCCTTGCATAGGCTTCATGAGGGCAGGAAGTGCCGGAAAATCTCTCCAATAAGGTTACAGACAGAAATAAAAACCTGAAAGAAAATTCTCTGCATAAAACTTGTGAAAACTTGGTTGGAGTTAAGCCAGCCATAGATGATTCAGTTTTTTCAACTAGTGGGTTGAACGAAAAAAAACTGATCCGATTCCCCCATCCACACATTTGATGTGGATAAGGAAATGCTTTCTGCTGTGTCTTTGTATTCTTTTTTTTTCACAATAAAGTTTATTGTAAAGGGAAAGGAAAAAAATTAATAAAAAGAATGATAAGGTATATAAAAGTACCTGGTATGCAAATAGACAGCAAAAGGTAAAATGTTACATCAAATTGTGATGAATAAATGAGGTATGGCATAACAAATGATAGCTATTTGTTCTAATCAAATGAAATCCATATATTGTGAGTAAACAGAAGTTAAACAAGTATTCAAAGTTAGTCAACTGTTATCAGGAGCAATCAAATGATAAGTGAAAATAGCTTTCAGAAGGTTTATAAAGATTTGTGTTAATTTTTGAGGATAGGAATGGATGATGAATATCGAAGAGGAGTACTGTTTTATAAAGTAAAATGTGGGTAAGGGTGTAGCTCTTAAAAGTAAATCCACCGTGAATTTTAATTAGAAAGGATTCTTTTAAAGGTATCAGATAGAGTGAAAATATACCAAGGTTTCCATCTATAGTGGAATTGAGTTGTGGTTTCTCTTTTTATTGCTATGGTTTCCTCCATTTCATATATTAGTTTGACCTTCAGTAACCAGTCTTTTATTGTTGGGGTATTTCTGGTTTTCCAATTCACCGGAATCAGTGCTTTGGTGGCATTAAGTGTCGTGTTAGGGAGTTTTTGTATTTTTTGTAGGAAAGTTCATTAAAATGTAGTAGGCAACAGGCTGTATTTAGTTCTAGTTGGGTGTCAGTGATATGAACTATCCACTTTTTAATTTGTGTCCAATAAGTTTGAATTGGTGTGCAATTCCACCATAGGTGTAGGAAGGAGCCCATTCCCTCATTGCATCTCCAGCAAAAGTCCAACTCTGTAGGAGACCAATTGTTTAATTTTGCTGGTGTGATGTACCACTGAGTGCGAATTTTAAAAGAGATTTCTTGTAAATGTGCACTTAGGGAGCATTTATGGGTAAACACACAAGCTTTTGCCCCATTTTGTATTCTAACAACAGGGAGACTACCCTGCCTTCAGAATACACAGAGCTGCAGTCAGTAACGTGCAGCGTTGAACGAGCGGCTAAAATCCGACAAGGTGGTTGAACAGAAGTTGATTGGTAGATCGACTTCTGTTCAACCACAGTGGCTGTACATGGATTGAAATTTGGCCAGTCCTTGCTGAACTAGCCAAATTTCAATCCATGTATGACCAGCTTTAGACTTTAAATGAAAATAAAACAAAAAGACTTCCTAACGGGAAAACGACTCTTTACAGCTAAGTGGTCTCAGGGAAATGTTCGAGTCATAAGGAAACTGTTACAAATACAAAAGAAATGTCATGTGTGTATTCCAGAAGCGTTACTTCCACTTTTTTTAACCAGTAGATGACGTACCTAAGAAAAGGATTTTCTGTAACTAAAGTCTATTTCCTTCTTTGAAACTTCTTTTCAAAAAAAAGGAAAAAAATTGGATTCATAAGCTAAATACTCTTAGCATATGGAATAAATGTTGAAATTGATTTAAACTTTTTTGGAAGATAGTTAATGGCTAATGTAATAAAAAATATGGGTTCTATTGTAACTGTGATTTTATGGATAGGTAAATATGATTACAAATTTTCTAGTGTATATTGTGAAAATTCATTATTGGTGACGTTAATCTATTTAAGATATTATGTTTAAGGTAAACATGATTGATAGAATGATTTTATCTGTGACTGTATGCATATATAAATATGATTGCTAGATAATGAATGTATATTGCATTAATTTATTAGGGTGACGTCAATAAAAATATTAATACAATAGGTTGATTTAATTCCCAACAGAACAGTGGTCTGCCTATGTAAGCAAGGCAGATCGCCGTTCTGTTAGTGGGGAAAATAGAGATCCTGTGTTTCTGCTAAGCAGGAACACGGATCACTGTCTTCCCACAGTTAAAGCGGAGTTCCACCCAAAAGTGGAAGCTTCGCTTATCTGCTCCCCCCTCCCTCAGGTGCCACATTAGGCACCTTTCGGGGGGGCAGATACCTGTCAAAACCAGGTGCCCGCTCCCACTTCCGTGTAAGAGCGCCATGACGACCTACGTCATTTGCGGCTCTTCCTCCACCCCCCTGCTGCTTCTGGGAAACACATTTAGGTCCCAGAAGACAGCGGGACCATTCAGAAAGTGCAGTGCGATTCGCACATGCGCAGTAGGAAACAGGCTGTGATGCCGCAAGGCTTCACTTCCTGTTTCCCTTAGTAAGGATGCCGGCAGCTGCAACTGGCGCCGATGGATGGGTCGGCTTCAGGTGCCGACATCGCAGGCTCCCTGGTCAGATAAGTGTCCTTATATTAAAAGTCAGCAGCTACAGTATTTGTACCTGCTGACTTTTAAATTTTTTTTAATATAGGCTTGAACTCCTCTTTACAGCACATTGTCCACCATTAGCAAGCACTTTTTCTAACTACACATTTAATCCTTTGATCGCCCCTGATGTTAACCCCTTTCCTGCCAGTGTCATTAGTACAGTGACAGTGCATATTTTTTAGCACTGATCCCCAAAAAAGTGTCCGATTTGTCAACCGCAATGTCGCAGTCCCGCTATAAGTCACTGATCACCGCCATTACTAGTAAAAAAAAAAAAAAAAAATCCATAAAAATATCCTATAGTTTGTAGATGCTATAACTGCACAAACCAATCAATATATGGTTATTGGGATTTTTTTTACCAAAAACATGTAGGAGAATACATATTTGCCTAGGTTAATAAAGAAATTTAGATTTTTTTACATTTTTTATTAGATGCGTTTTTTAGTAGAAAGTAAAAAATATTGTTTTTTTTTTCAAAATTGTTGCCTTTTTTTTGTCTATAGCGCAAAAAATTAAAACCGCAGAGGTGATGAAATACCACCAAAGGAAAGCTCTATTTGTGAGTAAAAGGACCGTGCAATTGTCAGTTAAAGTAACGCAGTGTATACTGGTGACCCCACAATAGGGATAAAAACTTTTTCGCAGAAGGGAATTTAACAAGACTCGTGGCCACTCATTAAAATTAGAAGAAAAGAGGTTTAACCTTAAACTACGTAGAGGGTTCTTTACTGTAAGAGCGGCAAGGATGTGGAATTCCCTTCCACAGGCAGTGGTCTCAGCGGGGGGGGGGGGGCGTGGATAGTTTCAAGAAACTATTAGATAAGCACCTGAACGACCACAACATACAGGGATATACAATGTAATACTGACACATAATCACACACATAGGTTGGACTTGATGGACTTGTGTCTTTTTTCAACCTCACCTACTATGTAACTATGTAGTGTCATATCGCAAAAAATGACCTGGTCATGAAGGGGGGTAAACCTTCTGGAGCTGAAGTGGTTAAGGAGTTAATATGTTTATTACTTGCAGCAAAGGAGTAAAAGAGTTAAAGTGACACGAAACTCTGGCTTAGAATAAAAGTCTATTCAAGTATGTATTCAAAAAAGTACCTTCTATGGCTGTCGGCCTCCTTCAAATGTCTGAATTCCTTCTTTTTTTTCAATGCTGCTATGATCTTATTTCCTATTAGAGGGTGTCTAAGTTAATTCTCCATGGTCCCACTGTATGTTAGAACCCAGCTACTCTCTTTTGCTCGCTCCCAAGATGAAATATAAAATGTGTTGTGTGCATTGAACTAATGTGCACTGCTCATTCGAAGTGAATGGGAAAAGGAGAGGTTTGAGGGCTCACAGAGGATGTTACAAGGAGGTCCTAAAATTGTATTTGAGGACACTCCATGTAACCATCTTCCTCTGACTTTGTCATTGGTGCCAACATGCACCATGACAGCCGGGTCTTCCCCAGTCCCTCCCAGTAATCTGCCCACCAGATCCGTGATGTGTCGAACCCGAGTGCCCAGTAGACAACATACAGTTTGGCGCTTCAGGTCTTTGTGACAGATTGTCCTCTCTGTCCTTCTGACAGTTGAGTCCCCTACCACCAGAATCTGTCTTTTCTTTCCCTTGGCTTTACTCCCGACCTCACTGTTTCTTTTCTGGACATAATTATAATTCATTTGATTATTATTGCCAATATTCATTTTGTCAAACAGAGCAGCTCTGGGGATCAAAAACGCTAAATACACTAAGTACCCTACAATCCCTTTTCTTTTACTTATTCATATACACTATATTGTCAAAAGTATTGGGACACCTGCCTTTACACGCACATGAAGTTTAATCGCAATCCCAGTCTTAGTCTGTAGGGTTCAGTATTGAGTTGGCCCACCCTTTGCAGCTATAACGACTCTTTTGGGAAAGCTGTCCACAAGGTTTAGGAGTGTGTCAATGGGAATGTTTGACCATTCTTCCAGAAGCATATTTGTGAGGTCAGGTACTGATGTTGGACGAAAAGGCCAGGCTCGCAGTCTGCACTCTAATTCATCCGAAAGGTTTTCTGTCGGGTTGAGGTCAGGACTCAGGCGAGTCAAGTTTCTCCACCCAAAATTCGTTCATACATGTCTTTATGGACCTTGCTTTGTGCACTGGTACGCAGTCATATTGGAACAGGAAGGGGCCATCCCCAAACTGTTCCCACAAAGTTGGGAGCATTAAAATGTACAAAATGTCTTGGTATGCAGACGCCTTGAGAGTTCCCATCACTGGAATTAAGGGGCCAAGCCCAACCCCTGAAAAACAACCCCAGACCATAATCCCCCCTCCACCAAATGATTTGGACCAGTGCAAGAAGCAAGGTCCATAAAGACATGGATGAGAGAGTTTGGAGTGGAGGAACTTGACTGGCCTGCACAGAGTCCTGACTTCAACCCGATAGAACACCTTTGGGATGAATTAGAGCGGGGACAGTGAGCAATACTTTTGACAATATAGTGTATCTCAGATTACTGTTTCGGATAAAGTACCATGAGCTGTAGCTATAGTAATAGTTGCCAGAGGTTCCCTGAGAGCTGAAAGTTTTTTTAAGGGTCCCCCTATGTTAAAAAAGGTAGAGATGGGCTGCTCTATGTAACGGAGATATAGAGAGGGGAAGGTGCTTTGTACTCCAAATCAAAAGAGATGCCTGACAGGAGAGTGGCAACCATGCTCCTTCATATATACTGTATGGTAAGTGAGCAATATCACCCTAGAACAGGAAGTGTGTTACTGGCAGGATCACCAGGTGAATATAAAGGAAATAACTCCTGAAAAAAAAAAACTAATGCAGCCACAACATCTGAAGACTGCTAAGCAGCAATATATCACATTTTTGTTTTTTAGGTTAAGATCACCTTTAAGGTGAGTGAGTTTTCCATATAGCTATAAATGCTGGGGTATGTTCCTGAGAGTAATTAGAGCTAGGGAAGCAGCAAAATTGTTTTTCAATAAACAAGTCCAGTTGAATGTGACTAACTACTACTAGCAACACAAGATGTAGCCAAAAGAGAACTGATAGGTACGAAAACTGTACAGCCATCTATACCTATATTTCCCATGAAAACTCTGAATTATCACCTTTCATCTGCCACTTTCTTAGGCTAGGTTTTAAAATAATTGCAACTACCGGGTATTTAATTGATTGTAATAGGAAGCGCTATTCTGCCCGTGGAATTGTTACTATAAGCCCAGTGAGCACACATAAGGATGATTTGCATATTTTGCATCATTTACTTAACATTGTCTGAGGGGAGAATTAACAATTACACAGAAACACTTACAGGTCCATTTGCACTGTAACTTAGGTAGTTGAGTTGGCCAGCCTTTTCCAGCAGGTAGAACCGAATCCAGTTGTGGAAGCCAGAGATCTTTCCACCATGGATTTCACCTATGAATGCAAAGCACCAATGAGTATATGCTCTGTGTAAAGAAGGCTCAAAGCAAAAAAGATACATTATGGGGGGGATTTACTAAAACTGGTGCACACAGAATCTACTGTAGCCGTGTATTGTAACCAATCAGCTTCCAGGTTTTATTGTCAAAGATTAAATGAACAAGCTGAATTTTGCAAACTGACCGGTTACTATGCACAGCTGCCCCTACCAGATTCCAGTGTGCACCAGATCTTTTAATCATCCACCCATCCTCAATTTATACATTCTGTTTCATCCACAGAAGCTATAGTGTGGCTTCTATTAACGGAGCAGCTGGAGGAGAACGGGCAGGACATGTTTTTCCGTCGGAAATGCCGATGGAGCGTGTCCCGTTGGCAAGTCCAACCGTGTGTAGCCGGCATTAGGCTTTAAACGGCAGAATTTCTGTTTTCATAATAAATAAAAGCATTTTTAAATGCCATTTCTGGCCCAGCCATTCCAATGTGCTTTTCTCTCACCCACCTTATCCACAGAAGGTTTAAAATCTTGTCAGTCTATTCGAATTTTTAAAGTGATTTTCAGATTCCATTACTTCCTGTAGTTTGTCTCGCCGCATTCACTTCCTGTAGGTCATCTCCTAAAAGCCTTCTCTTCCTTGTTGCATCACAGAAGAGGGCATGATAGGGTTCACCACCACACCTCCCTCACTACAATACCACCTTTCACCCACTTTCTATACACTCTGAATGTGTAGTCTCCTTTAGATCTCCCATCAGCTATGTAGTACAAGGGCCTGCCTGGTTTGATACAAATTGAATGGATTGGTCAGGTGTGTCTACCTGTTCCATAGTTGTGGCAAATCTAGAGGAAATTGCACAGAGATTGCACAATCAGATTGTATAGTGTATGGCAAGTACATAGGAGGGAGTGCATTCCTGCATGGGTTTTTTTTTTGGGTGTTTTGGATTGTTTTCACTTGTCACACATAGGGCAGTCCATTCACTTGAATGGGCTACCCTACACACGACAAGCGCCCCAGAGAAGCTCCAGAACTTTTTTTTGGAGTGGAGCATAGTGTGTTACCGCAGTTTTTGGTGCGTTTGCTGCACTTGGGGAGCCTTTAACATGTAATGACATGTAATGACAACACAGACATGATGCACATTTGCAGCGTTTCTGAAATGCATGTGGTTTGCCATGCATTTGGAAAAACACAGATGTGAACAGAGCCTCGTTGTTCTTGTGTAAGGACCCATTCACATTCAGAGTAGTGGGAGTGCATGTTTTTTGGCTTGTTTTTCCAGTGACACATATAGGGCAGCCCGTTGATTTCAAAGGGCTGTGCCACAAGTGGCAAAGTAGTTCCTGGGACGTTTTGGCATGCACGTATTTTACTGTGCATTTTGCTTCATTTGTAACAAATGTTTTCATGTGGTCAAATGTGCGTTTGCTTCTGTGTTTGGTGTGCCATTAACAATTAATGGAAATTAATGAATGAAAAACAAACAGGGGGATCAATACTGTCCTAATGATCCTGCTTGCTAATCTGTCGCACTTTTTTTACATTGTATGTTAGGGATAGATATATTATGTGTACAGAAGTTGTACAGTACATTAAATTAGAGTATTAAAGTGTTCCTAAGCACTTTTTTGTTGAGCAACTGATTAACTTGTAAAAGAGGTGTTTACAGTTGGGGCAGAAGAAAATAGGTAGACAGTTTCTACATGGTCGCCAAGGTATACAGAACTAAATTTGTTGCTTTGGTAGCAAAAGAAACTCAAAGATTCATGCCAACATTTTTGCAAGAAGCTAAATTAATACCAAACTGCTTTAATAAATGCCCTCCATAGTGTTTAGTGAAGTCCGGAGGGACACAACACGTCAGGTGGGCTGGTATCGATAATGTGGCATTGCATGCATATATTTATGAATGTGAGTGCAACATTTTTCATAATAAGCAAACATTGAGTGCTATGGAGCTTTTTTTTCTTTTATAGCTAAATGAGCTTTCAAGTGGCGCCAGAAAGGTGAAATGAACATTAAGTAAGACCTGGGTGGCTAGATTTCTCAAAGCTGTATCCGACCTCCTGTTTTACATTGAGGTCCACCAAATAAAGTGAGTGCACCTGGGTGATGTGGTGTTTGATGTCACACCGTTGTTCACCGAGTTTTACTGAGTTATATGGTTCACATAAAAATTGGGACTCTGGACTTTTTTACACAGTAAATGGGAACATGAGTTAATTTATTGTTTAACTACTTTAATACTTAGCCAATTCTGACACTCTCACATACACGTAAAAATCTAATTTTTTTTGCTACAAAATTATTTAGAACCTCCAAAACATCATATATTTTTTCAGCAGAGGCCCAGGAGAATAAAATGGAGGGTGTTGCTGCTTTTTATGTCACACAGTAATGGCGCAGTTGTTTTTCAAATGCAATTGTTTTGGAAAATATATATTTTAACTACTTTTATTGCGCAAAACATAACTAACATGTCACATTTTAAAATGGCATATGTCTGTGGAACGGCGCCAAACTATGGTACCTTAAAATCTCCATAGGTGTTTTTTTTACACTGTCCCTTAATTTTTTGTTCATCAAATTTATTGCTATCACAGGGGATAAACAATATCCCTTTTGATAGCATTGGCCCTGACAAGTATTCTTTATGGAGAGATCTGGGGTCTGTTAGACCCCAGATCCCTCCTCTAACTTTCATAGCATATGATTAAACCAAGATTGGTTTAATCAGATGCTTGTAAAAGACTGCAAAAACTGAAAAAGACAAAATCCTCAACACTTCCGGTTTCTGATCTCACAGAACAATGGGAGATGCTGACCTTTCTTTCCTGAACATGGAGAGACACAGATGACACTGGGAAGTGAAAACTTTCAGGAAATGCTAACCAGGGCTGTGGAGGACAGTGTGGTGAAAGGCCTGTGCTGGAGAACTGTGCGTCCATGAGGGACAACCACACAGCCCAGCACTATCCCTATAGAGAGACAGGTTGCTGAGGGAGAGAATGTGTGAGGGACAAGAAGGCTGGAGTCTAAAGGAGAGGAGAGGGAGAACCACGCTGCAGTGTGTGACCTGGAGAGGGAGCCACGTTGCCCTGTGCCACCAGAGGGAGTAGAGTGCTACAAGGAGAGAGAGGAGGCTGAGGTGTGGCTCAGGTAATGCCATCAGGGAAAGGGACCAAGCCACTGAAGCCCCTTTGCTGTGCCAGAGTTTGCACTTGAATGGGGAGAGACAGACCCACTCCTGGGACACCGTCTTTGTCGTGCTGTCCGCCAGAGTCACCTTAGGTAACCCAAGCGAGTGGATGCCGATCAGAGGGACAACTACTGCTGTGTCGCTGGGTCTGGTGAGAGGGCCTTGCACTCATTATTTGTTATCACTGCTATAGACTGAGCCATTAGGAACTGTCTGACCTGCTATCCTATAGCCTGCAGGCTTTACTGGTGGCCGCAATGAGCTCCAATGTTTAGCTGGTGAAGATTCAGGACTAAAGACTGCCACTAACCTTAGCTATCCCAGAACCTTGGCCATTTGCTAGTTAAAGGGGTACCATACCTCTGTCTATTCATTTGTGTGCACTCAAAATCTAATGTGCATTTATAAGTACCCTTGTTGCATTTAAAGTTTATATGCATTGTTTATTGCTAACTTGCCTGCTGTGTGTGTTAAATTTGGTTTAACTGTTACTTACGCTAATCCGTATCAATAGATTAAGCATATTTACCACTAAACAGGTGTGTGTGTATTTATTGACATATCCCATGGCCAGGCGACAGGTATTTCTCACTGTGTTGTCAATTGTGCTCGCAGGTGTACCAGAGGGGCTGAGGTTGTTCTTGGAGTTGAGGCGCAGAACTAAGAACACAAAATTACCTTCGGGGGGTGGCGCTACATGTGGGGGAACTTGTCCGCGATATCCTGTTCTGATAGCAAACCACAAAGACAACACCCTTGACAGCATCAAGATGCATCCTGTCGATGTGAGCCCAGAAAGTTCAGGCCAAGCAGCCTTGTCGGAAGAAGCTACCTTACTGGTGCATGCAGCCATAATAGGGCTGGAATTCATTCATTCCACAAACTCTTCCAGTCTCACCATCTGATTTGGGGAAGGGAGAAAAGGACAGAATCTCTATAGAACAGTTTTTGACACAAAACACCCCACTCTCACCTGAATGGAAAGAAAGAGTCAAAGCCCAGCTCCTGAGATGGCAGGATATGTTTTTGAAAAATGAGTTTGATGTGGGGTGTGCAAAAGGTGCTCAATATCGGATTCACCTTCAGGAAGACAAGCCATTCAGGGAAGGAGTCAGACAGATCCCTTTGGGGGTCCTAGAAGATTTAGGCAAACAGCTGGCAGAATTGAAGAGATCAGGCATCATCAGGGAATCTAGGAGCCCTTATGCCCTCCCCATAGTGGTGGTGCGGAAGAAGAATGGGTCCCTGAGTCTGTGCATCAATTATCGGACGCTCAACAGGAGGACCATCTCTGATCAGTACACCATTCCAAGGATAGAAGATGCCCTACAGAGCCTGTCAGGGGTGAAGTGGTTCAGCGGGCTGGATCTGAAGAGTGGGTACTATCATATTCCCATGCACTCTAAAGCTAGGGAGAAGACAGTGTTTATCACCCCAGTAGGGTTCTTCGAGTTTGACAGGATGCCTCAGGGTCTCTCTGGCGCTCCAGCAACATTTTAGAGACTGATGGAGAAGACAGTAGGAGACATGAATGTGATTGAAGTGCTGGTGTACCTAGACACTATCATCGTCTTCAGCAAACCCCTCGAAGAGCATGAAGAGCATCTGGAGAAGGTCCTAAAGAGACTCCATGATGAGGGGTTGAAGCTGTCCCTGGAAAAATGTCAGATTTACCAGCCTTCAGTTAATTATCTCAGCCATGTTGTCTCCACTGAAGGAATAACTACTGAACCCCAGAAGCTGGAAGCTGTCACCTCTTGGCCAAGACCTACGATCGTATTGGAGCTTAGGTCATTCTTGGGGTTTTGCTCAAACTATAAAAGGTTCATCAAAGGATTCACTAAAATATCTTGGCACCTTAATGAATTATTGACAAATGAGGATGATGACAAGGATTCAGGCCCAACAAGGCCGGTTAAACAATCCAGAGGGCCCAGGAAGCCTCGGGAATCAATCCAAAACCAGTGGACTGACCAATGTGAGCAAGCCTTTCGGTAGCTAAAGTGGAGTCTAATGACTGCTCCTGTTCTGGCCTATGCTGATCCAACCAAGCTGTATAAACTGCATGTTGATGCCAGTTGAGACGGGCTAGGTGGGGTACTGTTTCAGGAACATGATGGACACCTGTGGCCTGTTGCTTATGTGTGCCGAAGTCTTGCACCTGCTGAGAAGAACTACCCTACTAACAAGTTGGAATTCTTGGCTCTGAAGTAGGTAGTGGTGAACAAGTTGAAAGACTACTTGTATGGTGCAGACTTCATAGTCAAGACCGATAACAACCCACTCACATATTTTCATACTACCGCCAAGCTGAATGCCACTGGGCATAGGTGTTTGGAAGCCCTATCAGGATTCTGTTTCAGCTTAAAGTACCGTCTGTGGGTCGGGAACTGGGTTGCTGATGCCCTATCGAGGAGACCCTATAATGTAGGGGCTTCCTCTGAAGAGTGGACTCAACTGACATCAGAAGAGCTACAAGTTTTATGTCAGGGAGTGGAACATCAGGCCAGAGGAACAACTGGGGCTGAAACCATCATAGTCTCAGTGGCAGGTGTCCCCAAATACTACTGTGACCTGTCCCAAGTCAGGGACGGCAGCCTACCTAAGCTTTTAGACAGGGACCAGATAGAAGATTCCCTCTGTAGCTTAACACTAAAGGTCCTGGAGGGCTAACGCCCAGATCTACTGCTAACAGACTCTCCAAAAGAAGCACAATTAGTACACAAGGAATGGGAATTGACTGTAGTTAAGTAACGGGGTGGTCTACCGAAGGGGCCCCTTGGGTGATCCTGAAGACAAGTGGCAGTTGTTCCTGCCGAGAAACCATAGAGAGACTGTACTGACTGCCTTACATGACAACCATGGTCACTTAGGACCTGAAAGAATGTTCAAACTGGTGCAAGACCATTTTTATTGGCCCTGTATGTGGGCTGAAGTTGAGGGATACTGTCACTTCTGCATACGGTGTATACAGAGGAAGACTTTACCCCACAGAGCTGCCCCAATGGGACATCTTCAAAGTCAAGGACCAATGGAATTGGTGTGCATTGACTTTTCCTGTTTCTGAAGCCTGACTCGAGTGGACAGGGAAATGTCCTGGTGGTAACCGACCACTTCACTCAGTATGCCCAGGCATTTCCAACTAAAGACCAGCAAGCATCTACGGTGGCCAAAATTCTTTGTCGATTACGGCCTACCTCAACGTATTCACTCTGACCAGGGGAGAGACTTTGAGAGTAGACTCATAAAGAGACTCTTGGACCTTTTGGGTATTCAGAAATCAAGAACAACTCCCTACCACCTTCAAGGGGACCCTCAGCTGGAAAGGTTTAATCGCACTCTCTTAGATATGCTTGGGACTCTTACTGCAGAAGCAGCATTGGAGTAGGCATATTGCAGCCATAGTACATGCCTACAATAGCACCGAAAATGATGCCACAGGCTACTCACCTTACAGGCTGATGTTTGGAAGGGATGCTCGACTGCCAGTTGACTTAGCATTTAGCACATTCCTGGACCATATTTCGATGATGTCCCACAGAGGATATGTGGACCGCTTGAGGAAGAGTTTAAAAGCAGTGTAGAAAGGTCAGTCACCTCAGACTCCCGAGAGCAGCAAAACAAAAGAAATTTTGACTTGAAGGTGAGGGTACATGATCTGTAGCCTGGTGACAGAGTGTTACTGAGGAACTTAGGTGTCCCTGGAAAACACAGCCTTATATTATCTATAAGTAGCTGCCAGGACTACCAGTATACCAGATCCGCCCAGATAGGAAGTACGTGCCTACTAAAGACCTGGCACCGTAATCACCTACTGCTGCTATCAGAAGCAGTTTGTGTGCCTCAACAACCAGATCCACAGCCTACTCGAATGTCCTATAACCAGGTCTCAGTCTGTGACACTGAACACAGATGAAGAGGACAGTGAGGATGAAAACCTTGTCATGGACTGGCTGTGGCAGTCTATGCTATAAGAAACTGCCACTCTTCTTCCTTCTAAAGAAGCAGATACTAGAAACCTTAGGCCTGAGGCACCATAGCTCATACCACAGAGCCAATCACTGACAGGCCAGGACGATCTTCTGATTTCCCTAACTGCAGAGGTCACAGAGACTCTTCAGCCTTCTATGGTGGAGGAGGAAGAGGCTGCTATACCAGAACCTTCTGAGCCCAAAGAGCAAAGGGAAAAAGCGAAAAATTTGCCCGGCAAAAAGACTGACTTACGATACTCTAGGCGGAAGTTCTGAGGAAGCTATCTATACCTCTCAAAAGACTCACAACACGTCGACCCCTCCCATTGCAAGTTTAGTGGAGGGCGACTCCAACTCACCCCCGGCACATCTAGGTGGGCCATCCCAATATCGGTGGCTTGTGGGCAAGACAACCTCACCTCTTATGACAAATGGTGGGAGGTTCCCTTGTCAGGTTCATATGTGCATGCCAATTGCTTGTTTCCATACATGTACTAACCTGTTTTAGCCTCCCGATGTATTTTTAAAGCATGTAACAGATTCAGGACATTAAGGCTACTTTCACACTGAAAGCGATGTCCGTTGAGCTAAAGCGCCGCTTTGTGCTGCTTTTTGGCCGCTAGTGGGGTGCTTTTTACTCCAAAAAAGGGTAAAAAGTCCAGTTTTGCTGCGCTTTCAAATCGCTTTTTAGGCGCTTTAAAAGTGCTGCCCATTCATTCCAATGGGCAGGGCGTTTTAGGAGCACTAAATACAGTGCTCCCAACCCACCCCAAAGATGCTGCTTGCAGCACTTTTTTCATGACATCCTGCAAGTGCACCGCCCGGTGTGAAAAGACACACTGAAATAAATGGGAGGCGCTTTTCAGGCACTTAGCAATGGCTATTTTTAGTGCTAAAGCACCTGAAAACCGCCCCAGTGTGAAGCTGGTCTAAAGTTTGATGGACTCTGTCCCTCCTTTGGGGACCAAAAGTTCTTTGATGGGGGGAGTGTGTAACAGGCATGTTGCCATTGAGCCATAAAGGACATTCATAGATTATAATGTAAGACTAATTGTCATGCAATTTCTCCTTTTGGCCACAATATGAAGATAGGGATATGCTGACCTTTCTTTCCTGAACATGGAGAGACACAGCTGACACTGGGAAGTGACAAACTTTCAGGAAGTGCTACCCAGGGCTGTGGAGAACAGTGTGGTAAGTGGCCTATGCTGAAGGACTGTGCATCCATGAGGGACAACCACGCAGCCCAGCACTATCCCAGGAGAGAGACAGGCTGCTGAGGGAGAGAGTGTGTGAGGGACAAGGAAGCTAGAGTCTAAAGGAGAGAAGAGGGAGGACCACGCTGCAGTGTGTGACCTGGGGCAACAAGGGAGCCATGTTGCCCTGCGCCACCAGAGGGAGAGAGAGGAGGCTGAAGTGTGGCTGAGGGAACGCCATTAGGGAAAGGGTCACCTTAGGTAACCCAAGCGAGTGGATGCCGATCCGAGGGACAACTAATGCTGTGTTGCTGTGTCTGGTGAGAGGGCCTTGCTCTCATTATTTGTTATCACTGCTACAGACTGAGCCATTAGGAACTGCTTGACCTGCTATCCTATAGACTTAATACTGCCTGTAGGCTTTACTGATGGCCGCAACAAGCTCCAACGGTTTAGCTGGTTCAGGACTAAAGATTGCCCCTAACCTTAGCTATCCCGGAACCTTGTCCATTTGCTAGTTAAAGGGGTACCATACCTCTGTCTATCTCTGCACTCAAAACCCAGTGTGGATTCATAAGTACCGTTGTTGCATTTAAAGTTTATATGCATTGTTTATTGCTAACTTGCCTGCTATGTGTGTTAAATTCGGTTTAACTGTTACTTACGCTAATCCGTATCAATAAATTAAGCATATTTACCACTAAACAGGTGTGTGTGTGTATTTATTTATTGGCATATCCCACAGCCAGGTGAACGGTATTTCTCATTGTGCTCTCAGCAATTTTATTCAACCAGGTGTACCAGAGGGGCTGAGGTTGTTCCTGGAGTTGAGGTGCAGAACAGAGAACCAAAAATTACCAAGCGGCTCCTTCAGGGGTGGTGCTACAGGATTTATTATATAAATTAACATAAATATTGGTGTGAAGGACCTACTAAATTGTTAATGTTACCACTAATAGGAGAGCTGCACTGTTTTATTGTTTATTATACTGTTTATGTGTTTAGTGAATGCACATTAGTGATAGCTACTCGTTCAGAAATAGAAAAAGTAATTTGCTGTACTTCTGATATAGGTACTGCGGGATATCTGTTGATTTATATATTCCGAGGCATGCATGTATATGCTTATTGAGGCAACAGGAGACAAATATCCAAAGACTTTTTAAGTGATTGTAAAGGTTCGTTTTCTTTTTTAAATAACAAACATGCTATACTTACCTGCTCTGTGCAAGGGCTTTGCACAGAGCGGCCCCGATCCTCCTTTTCTGGGTTCCCCCGGCGGCGCTTCTGGCTCCCCCTTTTCATCGACTGCCACCACAGAGTGCTTTCCATGGGGGCACTCATGCGGGCATGCTCCCGAGTCCTGCTGCTGCGTCCATTGACACAGACAGCAGGACTCGTCCTCTCCCCCGGCACCCGTGTCACTGAATTTGATTGACAATCTGTCCAATGAGGACCTGAGACAGCGACTGGAGCTGCTGGGCTTGTTCTTGTCGCTGGAACGATTGGTTCAGGTAAGAAAAGGGGGGCTCTGGGGGGGCTGCTGCAGCACAGAAGGCTTTAAACCTCAATGCATAAAATTAATTAAGGTGAAAAACCCTGAGGGTTTACAACTCCTTTAAAGCTATCTTGACTCAGCAGAAGACTATAATATGAAGGCCGGGTATGCCTGGTAAGCTCCATCTTCCGAGCCCCCCCCCCCCCCCCCCGAAAAGGGAATGGAAATCAACCCAATTTGTTAAAAGTAATCTCACAGCTGTAGCCATTGATTTTACAGACTGGCATCTGGTAATCAGGATAGGAACACACGGGTATACTCTTTACTAACAATAGCTGGAAATAATGTCCAGAAGATGTTCTGAAAAACGTTAAAGATGTTTTAGACATGTTCAAAATAAAAATATCTAAAATGAGACAATGCTTTCAATAAATACTGTATATGATATGTTAGTTAGGCCTAATGTGCTGACAGTATGTTATTTATATAATAATAATTAAAAAAAAAAGCAAGATACAAGAAGCAGTTACTCCTTACCAAGAAATATGTGCTCAAAACCTGATGAGTCCAAGGGCCCCTTGGTACGGGTAAACAGTCCAAACCACATCAACTTCAGGTCATCCTTAAAGCTTGTGGAAGATGTATAATAACCTGTGTGAAGGTAAACAAATTTTCATTTAGACTTACCTTGACAATCACTGACAGGTTGCAGAGTTGGACAATTGCCTTTGGCACATTTCGTAAGAGTGTTGCTTAACTTCTTGGAGACATTTCTTTGCATTTTAATCCATAGTCTAAGATGACTGGCTTCTGAATTGGTTGATTAACCCCATACAGAAAAAAACTGCTATCCATACAGTACTTGTCATTCACCTACATAGCAAGTATAGGTTCTATGACACTAGATCACAAATGCTCAGTCTCCTTCTATAAGGTCTTGGGGTTACAGTATTTTGAAGTATAATGGCTTTGGAGAGGCCTCTCTCAAGCCCAAAATGTTATATAAGATGCATAATATAAAGAGAGACCCAAGCAAGTGTAAGTCCAAGTAGGAAAGAATATTTATTGAAAAAATTATGTTAACCAGCCCCAATCCCCCCACCCCGTCAAGGCTTCAAACTTTCAGAGAACAGGAATATATAGACTGTAAAGAACTCCTAAACAATCTGCTGGAGTATTCGCACCTTCTCTAAAATCTATATTCAGATCAAAGTTCTCCACAGTTTGAGTATTATCATCTTCTAATCATTTGAAGATCTTATCAGCATTCTTTACAGTTTGAGTATTCACATCTCATGAAAGTTTGAAGACCTTACCACAGTTTTCTACAATCTAAAGCCAGCCATACATGGATCGAAATTCAGCTGGTTCAGCAGGGATTGGAGAAATTTCAATCCATGTACAGTATGGGCAGGCTGATTGTACCCAAGTCGATCCATCGATCATCTTGGGTAGATAATCGATGGGTAGATGATTAGTGCCAGCAGCTATAGCCGCTAGCGGTAATCATTGTATTCTGTTGGCCAGGAATGCTCCCCCATCAATACTAACTGTGTTGATGGGGGAATCAAGAAATTTTCTTCCTTCCTCCACAAGAAAATTGAGTAATCTGTGGGCTGCTTAAGTATTCCCATCTCCTGAAAGTTTTTAAGCCCTGATGAAAGGGGTCTCCTATAACTCCCCTATGGTAAGTAGGTAGGTTGTAATAAAATTTTACCAACAATGTTACATCTATACATTGGATTTTTTATACGCTAAAGCTACAATACATTTTATCTGACTTTTGTACCAGGTCTAAATAAGATAATCTATCAATGTTTTGTCCAAAGCACATGTGATACAGTGAAGGCAGACATAAGAGGGTAGTGATATTAAGGCAAATAGCAATGCTCGAAATATCATAACCTTTAGCAATTGATCAAAATTCCTCTTTTACTAGTCTGTCCATAGTAAACTCAGATATGGTTGGTAAATATTATAGAATATTGTATATTATCATTGCTCATACAAAATTGTCCTTTAAAAAGGTTGTATGGACTGTTTGTATGTAAGTAATCCAATTTATAGTACGAATATGTGCAAATAATATTGTTTACCTTTTGTACCTTTGTAATAATAGTGGTATTGCTTTTATAATAAAGATGTTTACCTTTGGAAACTAGGAAATTTGAAAGTAAACTGAAGATAGAAGTCTTGAAGACCTCATCAATAAATGCATTTTGCTCTGCGATCTCTCCAGAGGGCACTGACTCTGCTGTTCCAGTCGTCTCTACGTAATTGTCAAGCAGAGCAATGAATCGGGAAAAGGTTGGACGGGCAAACAGTTTGGCCTCATTGACATAGCTGAAAACCCTAAAAGTAAAACAGAATTTAGTACATGCTTAAAGGTGCCCAACTAAGATAAAGATGTTGGTAGATTGAAAATATAACTTTATATATGATTTATATCTTTTTAACCACTTCAAAACATTGTAAAGTAATAAATAAGCCATGCAATATAGAGTCTGTGTTGTGTGAAACATTGCATCTGTGCAATGTTTGTATATTTATAAGGCCATTGGCATTAACCTGACCTTGTGGAGTCTTTCATGATTTTTAAAAGCTAGATTGATAGTTATTGCAAACAGGCACATTTCAGGTCTCATTTTTTTTTTTCTGGAAACCAAAGCAGGTTGTTGCTTGGGACAAAACCTCCACTTAATTGATACATGAAGACTTCTGTCTGAAAGGTTGTCCAAACTTCATTTACATCAGGATGTGCTCAGCAGTCCTGCCAGCAACAGTTCATAGAATCTGAACACGCGACTCTATTAAGGGCAAACTGCGGTATCACTGGTTATATGGTTCCATGAAACCTATAAACACTGGATGGGAAGGAGAGGTCACCTATTGTGGGTGCGTCTCAGGTGACCTCTTAAATGGCTAATTTCATGTATCCTTAACCACTTCAGCCCCGGAGGAATTTACCCCCTTCCTGACCAGAGCACTTTTTGAGATACGGCACTGCGTCACTTTAACTGAGAATTGCGAGCTCGTGCGACGCTGCACCCAAACAAAATTGACGTCCTTTTTTTCACACAAATAGAGCTTTCTTTTGGTGGTACTTGATCACCTCTGTGTTTTTTTTTTTTGCGCAATAAACAAAAAAAGACAGTTTTGAAAAAAAAGCAATATTTTTTACTTTTTGCTATAATAAATATCCCCAAAAAATATAAAAAAAAGAAATTCTCCTACATATTTTTGGTAAAAAAAATCGCAATAAGCGTATATTGATTGGTTTGCGCAAAAGTTATAGCGTCCACAAAATAGGGGATAGATTTATGGCATTTTTATTTTTTATTTTTATTTTTTTATTAGTAATGGCGGCGATCTGTGATATTTATCATGACTGCAACATTATGGCGGACACACCGGACACTTTTGACACTATTTTGGAACCATTGTCATTTATACAGCGATCAGTGCTATAAAAATGATTACTGTATAAATGACACTGGCAGGGAATGAGTTAAACACTAGGGGGCGATCAAGGGGTTAAGTGTGTCCTAGGGAGTAATTCTAACTGTGGGGGGGTGGGCTACCTAGGACATGACAGCGATCACTGCTCCAGAATGATAGCAGTAGATCTCTGTCTTGTCACTAGGCAGAACGGGGAAATGCCTTGTTTACACGGGCATCTCCCCGGTCTGCCGTTCCATTAACCACTTCAGCCCCGGAAGGATTTACCCCCTTCCTGACCAGAGCACTTTTTACAATTCGGCACTGCGTCGATTTAACTGCTAATTGCGCGGTCATGCAATGCTCTACCCAAACGAAATTTGCGTCCTTTTCTTCCCACAAATAGAGCTTTCTTTTGATGGTATTTGATCACCTCTGCCGTTTTTATTTTTTGCGCTATAAACGGAAAAAGACTGAAAATTTTGAAAAAAATGATATTTTCTACTTTTTGTTATAAAAAAAATCCAATAAACTAAATTTTAGTCATACATTTAGGCCAAAATGTATTCGGCCACATGTCTTTGGTAAAAAAAATGTCAATAAGCGTATATTTATTGGTTTGCGCAAAAGTTATAGCGTCTACAAACTAGGGTACATTTTCTGGAATTTACACAGCTTTTAGTTTATGACTGCCTATGTCATTTCTTGAGGTGCTAAAATGGCAGGGCAGTACAAAACCCCCACAAATGACCCCATTTTGGAAAGTAGACACCCCAAGGAAATTGCTGAGAGGCATGTTCAGCCCATTGAATATTTATTTTTTTTGTCCCAAGTGATTGAATAATGACAAAAAAAAAAAAAAAAAATTTACAAAAAGTTGTCACTAAATGATATATTGCTCACATAGGCCATGGGCATATGTGGAATTGCACCCCAAAATACATTCAGCTGCTTCTCCTGAGTACGGGGATACCACATGTGTGGCACTTTTTGGGAGCCTAGCCGCGTACGGGGCCCCGAAAACCCAGCACCACCTTCAGGATTTCTAAGGGCATATATTTTTGATTTCACTCCTCACTACCTATCACAGTTTTGAAGGCCATAAAATGCCAAGATGGCACAAACCCCCCCCAAATGACCCCATTTTGGATAGTAGACACCCCAAGCTATTTGCTGAGAGGCATGGTGAGTATTTTGCGGCTCTCATTTGTTTTTGAAAATGAAGAAAGTCCAGAAAAAAATTTTTTTTTCTTTTTTCAATTTTCAAAACCTTGTGACAAAAAGTGAGGTCTGCAAAATACTCACTATACCTCTCAGCAAATAGCTTGGGGTGTCTACTTTCCAAAATTGGGTCATTTGGGTCGTTTTGTGCCACCTGGGCATTCCATGGCCTCCGAAACTGTGATAGGCAGTGAAGAGTGAAATCAAAAATTTACGGCCTTAGAAAGCCTGAAGGCGGTGCTTGGTTTTCGGGGTCCCGTACGCGGCTAGGCTCCCAAAAAGCCCCACACATGTGGTATGCCCGTACTCAGGAGAAGCAACAGAATTTATTTTGGGGTGTCATTTCACAAATCCCCATGGCATATTTGAGCAATATAACATTTAGTGACAACTTTGTGCAAAAAAAAAATTTGTCTCTTTCCCGCAACTTGTGTCACAATATAAAATATTCCATGGACTCGACATGCCTCTCAGCAAATAGCTTGGGGTGTCTACTTTCCAAAATGGGGTCATTTGGGGGGGTTTGAACTGTCCTTGCATTTTATGCACCACATTTAAAAGCTTATGTCACACATCACCCACTCTTCTAACCACTTGAAGACAAAGCCCTTTCTGACACTTTTTGATTACATGAAAATTTTTTTTTTTTTGCAAGAAAATTACTTTGAACCCCCAAACATTATATATTATTTTAAAGCAAATGCCCTACAGATTAAAATGGTGGGTGTTTCTTTTTTTTTTTTCACACAGTAATTGCGCAGCGATTTTTCAAACACATTTTTGGTGGAAAAAACACACTTTTTTAAATTTTAATGCACTAAAACACACTATATTGCCCAAATGTTTGATGAAATAAAAAAGATGATCTTAGGCCGAGTACATGGATACCAAACATGACATGCTTTAAAATTGCGCACAAACGTGCAGTTGCAACAAAATTAATACATTTTTAAAAGCCTTTAAAAGCCTTTACAGGTTACCACTTTAGATTTACAGAGGAGGTCTACTGCTAAAATTACTGCCCTCAATCTAACCTTCGCGGTGATACCTCACATGCATGGTGCAATTGCTGTTTACATTTGACGCCAGACCGACGCTTGCGTTCGCCTTAGCGCGAGAGCAGGGGGGACAGGGGTGCTTTTTTTTTTTTTTTTTTTTTCTTTATTATTTTTTTGCTTTTTTATCTTATTTTTAAACTGTTCCTTTAATTTTTTTTTTTTTAAATAATTTTTATTGTTATCTCAGGGAATGTAAATATCCCCTATGATAGCAATAGGAAGTGACAGGTACTCTTTTTTGAAAAAATTGGGGTCTATTAGACCCTAGATCTCTCCTCTGCCCTGAAAGCATCTGACCACACCAAGATCGGTGTGATAAAATGCTTCCCCAATTTCCCAATGGCGCTGTTTACATCCGGCGAAATCTAAGTCATAAAATGCTCGTAGCTTCCGGCTTCTTAGGCCATAGAGATGTTTGGAGCCACTCTGGTCTCTGATCAGCTCTATGGTCAGCTGGCTGAATCACCGGCTGCATTCTCAGGTTCCCTGTTGAGACAGGAGAGCCAGAGAAAAACACGGAAGACGGTGGGGGGGGGCATTCCCTCCCACTGCTTGTAAAAGCAGTCTAGAGGCTAATTAGCCGCTAGGATTGCTTTTACATGAAAGCCGACCGCTGGCTAAAAAGAATGATACCAAGATGATACCTAAACCTGCAGGCATCATTCTGGTATAACCACTCAAAGTCGTGAATGGCGTACCTGAAGACAAAAAAATGGTTAACAATAAAGCACAGTAAACGGTAAAGTATAAAAAATTGCATACCTGAAAAACAAACATGATAAAACATAATAACAATAAAACATTGCAGAATATAATACAGTAAAAAAGAGCAGAACAATAGAGAGAGAATAGAGTGAGAGAGAACAATAAAACGACAACTATTTTTTTTTATTTTTGTTTGTGTTTTTTTTTTTTTTTTACACTTTTTTTTTGTAACTGTAACTTTTATAACTGTAACCGGTTCCAGGTTCGGGTCTCTCAAAATGCGATGGCATCTTGGGAGACCCTGTGAAAGTGTGCCTAGTCTGTGGAAGGCTGTACCCTACGCTAATACTCAACTAGTGAATGGTAGCGTTCAAAACATTCACCAATGCAAAGACCAGGATTGTCAGGACAGGAGGGGCAATAATAGCGGGTGTCACGTCTATATCCGCGCTTGCTGCAGACACGACATCTTTTTTGGGGGGGTTCGCTGGGTAGGGGTACTCGGGAGGACATAAAGAAAATGCCTCTCATGCAGCCGACTGCATTTGGTTGGGGATGTGAATGGGGGAAGTACGGGCGCTGCAGAAGCGGTGGGTTCCCAATTGGATTGGCGAATGCAGCAGGAAGGACATTATGGGCACGACAGGCCTGTGTTTGTCTTTTTGGTGGCAGCGGGACACTACTTGTGCTTGCCACCTCACCAGCTTGAACTGCACTTATGGGACTCGCCATGTCACCACGTGTTACTGCAGTGCTGGTATGACTACGACCGGGGTGTAATAGGCCGCTGGCGCTTGCCAGTTCACCAAAACGCTACAAAAAAAAGTGACAGTGATCGATCGATACTGCACTTGGGTGGGCTGGGCTGGGCCGGGCGGAGGGGCAAAACGCAGGTGCTAGCAGGTATCTGGGCTGATCCCACTAATGCCGCGTACACACGAGCGGACTTTACGGCGGACTTTGCCCGGCGGACTGGATTTCGTCGGACAATTCGATGTGTGTGGGCTCCAGCGGACTTTGTTTTCTCAAAAGTTGGACGGACTTAGATTTGAAACTTGTTTAAAATTTATCCGTTGAAATCGAGTCCGGTCGAAAAGTCCGCCGTCTGTATGCTAGTTCGACGGACAAAAAGCCACGCTAGGGCAGCTATTGGCTACTGGCTATGAACTTCCTTGTTTTAGTCCGGTCGTACGTCATCACGTACGAATTCGACGGACTTTGGTGGATTGTGTGTAGGCAAGTCCGTTCATTCACAAAGCCCGTCGGAAAGTACGTCGAAAAGTCCGCCGGGCAAAGTCCGCCGTAAAGTCCGCTCGTGTGTACGCGGCATAACACTGCATTTTTGGGAACCCTAAACTGCTGGGGACGCTAGTATAGATCTGATCGGATCAGATATTGATCCGATCAGATACTATACCACTAAGGGAGGCGTATGCTGCGTGTGTGGGTGTTAGCGGTACTGGCGCTAATCTGACGCTGCCTGGGGCTGGTGCTTGCCAGTTCACCAAAATGCTACCAAAAAAACTGTTAGCGATCGCAGGGATCAGGCCTGACTCTGCGAACACTGCAGTTATGCGTTTAGTGTTTTGTAAGTGACAGTGATCGATCGATACTGCACTTGGGTGGGCTGGGCTGGGCCGGGCGGAGGGGAAAAATGCAGGTGCTAGCAGGTATCTGGGCTGATCCCGCTAACACTGCGTTTTTGGGAACCCTAAACTGCTGGGGACGCTAGTATAGATCTGATCGGATCAGATATTGATGCATTCAGATACTATACCACTAAGGGAAGTGTACGGTGCGTGTACGGTGCGTGCGTGGGTGTTCGCGGTACTGGCGCTAATCTGACGCTGCCTGGGGCGACGCATATCACCGCCGGGCGATCAGGGGGCTAAACCTTTATTCGGTAATAAACGGCGGGTGCCCTGACACTATAAAAAATAAACGAACTAACCAGCGTCACCTGTAACAGTTATACGGTGATCAGTGGTGAAAGGGTTAACTAGGGGGCAATCAAGGGGTTAAAACATTTATTAGATAGTATATGGGGGTCCCTGTCGCTATAAAACGCTGACAGCGAACCTAAATATTTACGTTCCTAACTAGCGTCACCAGTGACACTAATACAGCGATCAGAAAAATGATCGTTTAGCGACACTGGCGACAGGGGGTGATCAAGGGGTTTAAACTTTATTAGGGGGGGTTAGGGGGGTACCCTAGACCTACAGGGGGGTAACACTCACTGCCCTACCACTGCTAACTGTCACAAACTGACACTATGCAGTAATCAGGAAAAAAAAAAAAACCTGCTTGGTGTCAGTTTGTGACGGGGGGGGTGATTGGGGGGGGGATCCGGGGGCGATCGGGGGGGGATCGGGGGTGTTTAGTGTGCCTGGCATGTTCTACTGTGTTGTGTGTGTGTGTTGGTGCACTTACTTGTCTTCTCTCCTCGGCGCTGGAACGGAAACTGGCCAGCCGAGGAGAGATGACATCACATCCTCTGCCTCTGTGTACTATACAGAGGCAGGGGATGTTTCTCATTGGCTGGCAGCGATCGCGAGGGGGGGGCCACGATCGGATGGTCTCCCCCTCGTCTCTCATCGCTCTCAACCATACGCCGACCGCCGATGGCACCAGGGGGGGTCCGATTGGACCCCCCGCCCGCGGGAAGGCAATCACGTACCAGGTACGTGATTTTGCCTGCCCGTGCCGCTCTTCTCACGTATATAGGCGTGAGGCGGTCGGCAAGTGGTTAAACGATCGCGGGACACCAGCGGGCATCGAGTCTGTGAGGCCCGCAGGCACGGTCACGGAGCACGCAGCGGGCGTGCGCCCACAATGCCGCGTCTTGAAGGGGACGTACCTGTCGTTTGGAGGAATTGTCTCGCTTTTAGAGCCAAATCACTCTGTCCCTTTTTCCTCCTCAATTGTCCCTCTTTTTGGAGAGATGTGTGGACCTCTATAATAAATGCAATACTTAACTACCAAAAGTGTTGAACTAAACTAAACCTTTCACACAAACCTCTTTAATACTGTTTCAAAAAGCCAGTATAAAGAAACATAGTCATGAAAAAAGCAATTTGGTGTTATTTTGGTTTATTCATTTTGGGGAATTATTAATTTTTTGCTTATTAATTCTTGATGGTGTCAACCTAGGCTACTCACTTTTAGTTTGGACAGGCACACACCTCCCTAACATGGGTGGAAGTGTTCTGTAGTTCACAAAGGTGAACTGGGAAGGGTAATAGCACTACTTGAGTGCAGCAGAAGCATAGTGTACGAGACATTACAAGTTCTGGAGCACAGGACAGCTCTTAAAGTCTGACAAAATCAGCAGGGTTTGTGCACTAATCAAACATATATAAGAAAAGATTTTTACTGGTGTATTTAACAGATAAAAAGGGGAAAATATGAGGTGTATTTTTAATATCCACATACACTTTAAGCAATTCTGTGCTTGGATACATTATTTAAAGTTAACGCCAGGTACAAATCCTTACATTTAAATGTATTCCACAATAGCCACAAAGGGTTTAAGTCCACTTTGTAGGCACCAAATGCTTTTAAAGTCCCAGAGTTTACCTGGTAAAAATAGCGGTGACATCATCCCTATACTACACAGCCTGTGCAGAGAGTGGAGCTGTGGGAGGGACCCAGCAAGTCTGCCCACTACAAGTTGTATCCATAAAACTACATGTGGAGGGGAGATACAAAGGCTGTCATCAGAACAAGGAGAGAAAACAGCAGCGACTGGTCTTTACTACAGGAGGCTCTGCACAAAAGCAAAGTACAAAAGTTGTTTCAAGAAATGCAGGATACCAGGATTTATTTAAGAATACACATGGCTTTTGTAATTAGACAATATTTGTTTGGCCTGGAGTTTAATTTTAATCGTGTGGTGCTGCATACAGCGGGGGACAGCCGATACAATTGTAAGAGGCCCAAGCATCTGGAGGGGCTTGACCAGGCCAGGAGAAGGCAGGAGCGGGTGAAGGGGAGCCGTGTTGTGCACTATAGAAACGATCTCAGCAGCCTCCGCTGCTCTGTGTCATTGAGCTCATACATCAAGCTCTTTACTGCCACCTCTGGCTACTATGTGCATGTGCACCCCTCGTGTGAGCTGCCTGTGCTGTGCTATGTACTGTGATTGGCTGCAGCTCTTCTGTGTCTCAGCAACATGTCAACTTTGTGGAAACAAGAGCTGGGTCTAGGTAGGAAGACATCATTTAGCTCAAGTAGAGGCTGTGAAGAAAAGGGAGAAGGGCTGTTTGTGTACAGGGAGGGGCCAGAGCTTTGTGTGTTTACAGATGTGTATATGTGGGGGGCTGACATATATATATAGGAGTGTGGGGGTGCTGACATATATACAGGAGTAAGGGGGGCTGACATAGATACAGGAGTGAGGGGGGCTGACATAGTTACAGGCGTGACGGGGGCTGACATATATGCAGAAGTGAGGGGGGTGTGTACAGGTGTGAGCGGGGGCTGAGTGCATACAGGTATGAGGAGGGGGCTGACATATACAGGTGTGAGGGGGGGCTGACATATATGCAGGTGTTTGGGGGGGTGCTGAATGCATACAAGTGTGAGGGGGCTGAGTGTGTACATGTATATGTAATAATCTCGTAGATATTAGTGTTAGTATAAATTTTTTTTTTTTTTTAATTTCTTCTTATGCAGTGACTTTGAAACCCTTGTGTTTCATTTCAGATATTTACATTGCTGCTCCTGAAGAGTGGATAAAATACGCGTAGAGCCTTTGTTTTGCAATGTTTATACTGATCTGGTTATTATTCATATGTATAATCTTAGATGTGCATGAAGTTCATTTATTCTTCTGCAATAGGAAGTTCTCAGGTTGTGTAGGCTCAATCCCTTCCACTGTCATGTTCAATCATGTTCCTTTTGTGTATATTAATGAATTATATTGTAACCTATTTAATGATTCTTATGAATTTTATGATATGTTAATAAAGTACCCTGTCTTGATCCCTGACTGATGTCTACGTGCCTCACTCAAAGTCCCGCACTAGACATGTGCAGGATGAAAAAATTTGTTTCATTTCGACCCGTTATTTAACTTCGTTTAGTTAAATTCGTTGCATTCGTTACATTCATTTTCGGGATTCGTTTAGTTTCGTATTCGAATTTGAAAAAATTCGACTGCATTTGAAAAAACTATCAAATTCGAAAAAAAAATTCTACCGCATTAGAAAAAAACTATGAAATTCGAAAAAATTCTACTGCATTCGAAAAAAACTATGAAATTTGAAAAAAATTCTACCGCATTCGAAAAAATTTGACCGAATTTGAAAAAGTAAACTATATATAACCATTTTGCGAAATTAGAATTTCATATACAATGAAATTGAAATCCAATAGAAAAGATTAGAATAGAATAGAAAATAAGAATAGCATAGAAAAATAATAGAACAGAATAGAAAAAAATATAATATATTCTATTCTAACCTTTTCTATTCAAGTTCAGATTCATTCTGTACCAAATTCCAATTCCGGAAAATGGTTTTATATATACATGTATACATGATTTTTTTTTCTATTCTGTTCTATTGTTTTTTCTATGAATTGGCATTCAAATAGCAAAGATTAGAATAAAATAGAAAATAATAGAAAACAATAGCGAATTCCAAAATCCGAATCTCGTATAAAATGAATTTGAATAGAAAAGATTAGAATAGAGTAGAAAAGAATAGACTAGAAAAACAATAGAACCGAATAGAATAAAATATAATATATATATTATATTTTATTCTATTCGGTTCTATTGTTTTTCTAGTCTATTTTCCATTATTTTCTATTCTAATCTTTTCTATTCAAATTCAAATTCATTCTATACGGAAGCCATCTTCCAAAATTCTAATTTCGTACAGAATGAATTCAAATTCGAGTAGAAAAGTTTAGAATAGAATAGAAAAGAATAGCATAGAAAAACAATGGAACAGAATAGAAAAAAAAAAAAAATATATATATATATATATATATATATATATATATATATATATATATATATATAAATATACATATATATATGTAGAGGAGAACCACACACAGCGTCAGCAAACAGGTCCTCCCACCGACCTTGTATATATAAAAATAAAGTTCAGATGTGTTCTGACTGATCTAAGGTAGGGTGCGAACAAATCAGCCTGAAATGTAATCTTTGTCTGAACAGATGATCGTAACAATTTTGTTTGGAATGACTCTACTTGCTTTGTAATCTTTTTCTAAAGATTTGATGGAATAAAGCAACAATTTTTTAAGTGCAGCAACCTTTGGAACTATATATATATATATATATATATATATATATATATATATATATATATATATATAACCATTTTTCGAAAATTCAAATTTCATATAGAATGATTTTGAATTTGAATTGAAAAGATTAGAATAGAATAGAAAATAATAGAAAAGAATAGAATAGAAATAATATAATAATAAAATACAATATATGTTTTTCTAGTTTTTCTAGTTTATTCTTTTCTATTATTTTCTTTTCTATTCTAATCTTTTCTATTCAAATTCGATTTCATTCTATATGATATTCGAATTTCTAGTCTATTCTTTTCTATTTAAATCTTTTCTATTCTAATACAAATTCATTCTATACGAAATTCGATCTTCAGAAGCCATGTTCCGAAATTCGAATTTCGTATAAAATGAATTCAAACTTGAATAGAAAAGACTACTATAGAATAGAAAATAATAGAAAAGAAAAGCATAATAAAACAGAATTAAAAAAATATTATATATATGTATTCTATTGCTTTATGATTTTATATTCTATTGTATTCAAATTCGATCTGAATTTGTTTTCGAATTCGATTATGTTTTCTAATTCGATTCGAATATGTTTTCGAATTCGATTCAAATTTGTTCGTTTTTTTTTTCGGATTCGCTTAAATTCATTACTGTTGTAATTCGGAAATTCGGATGCATCCGAATTTCCAAATAATGAAAAATTTGTCCGAATTTCGATTCGGAACGAAACGAAATGCACATGTCTATCCCTTACTGTCTCCTTTATTTTGTCATATATATAGGGATGGAGGGATGAGACCACATTAGGTCTCTTCCTCATCTAAAGTCCCAATTTCTCCCCCCCCCCGTTTTATTAGATATTAGTAGACATTACAGTATCTCACAAAACTGAGTACACCCCTCACATTTTTGTAAATATTTTATTATATCTTTTCATGTGACAACACTAAAGAAATGACACTTTGCTACAATGTAAAGTAGTGAGTGCACAGCTTGTATAACAGTGTAAATTTGCTGTCCCTTCAAAATAACTCAACACACAGTCATTAATGTCTAAACTGCAACAGAGTGAGTACACCCCTAAGTAAAAATTTCAAAATTTGGCCCAGTTAGCCATTTTCCCTCCCAGGTGTCATGTGACTCATTAGTGTTACAAGGTCTCAGCTGTGAATGGGGAGCAGGTGGGTTAAATTTGGTGTTATCGCTCCCACTCGCTCATACTGGACACTGAAAGTTCAACATGACACCTCATGTCAAAGAACTCTCTAAAGGCTCTGAAAAAAATAATTTTTGCTCTACATAAAGATGGCCTAGACTATAAAGAGGATTGTCAAGACCCTGAAACTGAGCTGCAGCACGGAGGCCAAGACCAAACAGCTGTTTACCAGCACAGGTTCCACTTAGAACAGGCCTCGCCATGGTCAACCAAAGAAGTTGAGTGCACGTGCCCAGCGTCATATCCAGAGGTTGTCTTTGGGAAATAGACGTATGAGTGCTGACAGCATGATTTTGAATTTGAATTGAAAAGATTAGAATAGAATAGAAAATAATAGAAAAGAATAGAATAGAAATAATATAATAATAAAATACAATATATGTTTTTCTAGTTTTTCTAGTTTATTCTTTTCTATTATTTTCTTTTCTATTCTAATCTTTTCTATTCAAATTCGATTTCATTCTATATGATATTCGAATTTCTAGTCTATTCTTTTCTATTTAAATCTTTTCTATTCTAATACAAATTCATTCTATACGAAATTCGATCTTCAGAAGCCATGTTCCGAAATTCGAATTTCGTATAAAATGAATTCAAACTTGAATAGAAAAGACTACTATAGAATAGAAAATAATAGAAAAGAAAAGCATAATAAAACAGAATTAAAAAAATATTATATATATGTATTCTATTGCTTTATGATTTTATATTCTATTGTATTCAAATTCGATCTGAATTTGTTTTCGAATTCGATTATGTTTTCTAATTCGATTCGAATATGTTTTCGAATTCGATTCAAATTTGTTCGTTTTTTTTTTCGGATTCGCTTAAATTCATTACTGTTGTAATTCGGAAATTCGGATGCATCCGAATTTCCAAATAATGAAAAATTTGTCCGAATTTCGATTCGGAACGAAACGAAATGCACATGTCTATCCCTTACTGTCTCCTTTATTTTGTCATATATATAGGGATGGAGGGATGAGACCACATTAGGTCTCTTCCTCATCTAAAGTCCCAATTTCTCCCCCCCCCCCGTTTTATTAGATATTAGTAGACATTACAGTATCTCACAAAACTGAGTACACCCCTCACATTTTTGTAAATATTTTATTATATCTTTTCATGTGACAACACTAAAGAAATGACACTTTGCTACAATGTAAAGTAGTGAGTGCACAGCTTGTATAACAGTGTAAATTTGCTGTCCCTTCAAAATAACTCAACACACAGTCATTAATGTCTAAACTGCAACAGAGTGAGTACACCCCTAAGTAAAAATTTCAAAATTTGGCCCAGTTAGCCATTTTCCCTCCCAGGTGTCATGTGACTCATTAGTGTTACAAGGTCTCAGCTGTGAATGGGGAGCAGGTGGGTTAAATTTGGTGTTATCGCTCCCACTCGCTCATACTGGACACTGAAAGTTCAACATGACACCTCATGTCAAAGAACTCTCTAAAGGCTCTGAAAAAAATAATTTTTGCTCTACATAAAGATGGCCTAGACTATAAAGAGGATTGTCAAGACCCTGAAACTGAGCTGCAGCACGGAGGCCAAGACCAAACAGCTGTTTACCAGCACAGGTTCCACTTAGAACAGGCCTCGCCATGGTCAACCAAAGAAGTTGAGTGCACGTGCCCAGCGTCATATCCAGAGGTTGTCTTTGGGAAATAGACGTATGAGTGCTGACAGCATTGCTGCAGAGGTTGAAGGGGTGGGGGGTCAGCCTGTCAGTTCTCAGACTATATGCCGTAAACTGTATCAAAATGGTCTGCATGGCTGTCATCCCAGAAGGAAGCCTCTTCTAAAGATGATGCACAAGAAAGCCTGAAAACAGTTTGCTGAAGACAAACAGACTAAGGACATGAATTACTGGAACTATGTCCTGTGGTATGATGAGACCAAGATAAACTTATTTGGTTCAGATGGTGTCAAGCGTATGTGGCAGTAACCAGGTGAGGAGTACAAAGACAAGTGTGTCTTGTCTACAGTCATGCATGGTGGTGGGAATGTCATGGTCTGGGGCTGCATGAGGGCTGCTGGCACTGGGGAGCTACAGTTCATTGAGGGAACCATGAATGCCAACTTGTACTGTGACATACTGAAGCAGAGCATGATCCCCTCCCTCCAGAGACTGGGCCGCAGGGCAGTATTCCAATATGATAACAACCCCAAACACACCTCCAAGATGTCCACTGCCTTGCTAGAGAAGCTGAGGATAAAGGTGATGGACTGGCCAAGCATGTCTCCAGACCTAAACCCTATTAAGCATCTGTGGGGCATCCTCAAACGGGAGGTGGGGGAGTGCAAGGTCTCTAACATCTACCAGCTCCATGATGTCATCAAGAGGACTCCAGCGGCAACCTGTGAAGCTCTGATGAACTCCATGCTCAAGAGGGTTAAGGCAGTGCCACACAATATTGACACTTTGGGCCCAATTTGGACATTTTCACTCAGGGGTGTACTCACTTTTGTTGCTAGTGGTTTAGACATTAATGGCTGTGTGTTGAGTTATTTTGAGGGGACAGCAAATTTACACTGTTATACAAGCTGTACACTCACTACTTTACGTTGGAGCAAAGTGTCATTTATTCAGTGTTGTCACATGAAAAGATATAATAAAATATTAACAAAAAATGTGAGGGGTATACTCACTTTTGTGAGATACTGTATGTCTACAATTTGTCTACATGGTAAAAATACAAAAGGCTGGAGTAGTTGAAGCAATGATTTAATGAAAAGGACATCCCTGAGATTACTACAGTTTTGAAATTACAGTGGACCTATGACACCTGCACTCATAATATGTCCTCAGTCTTCTGTATAAAATGACACTTCCTGACATTTAACCAGGGTGACCCAGAACAATCAGTGGCAGAATTGAAATACTGCAGGAGACAAGTACAGTAGAGTATTTCTTAACCAGAGCTGTTTTTTATGTTTACTATTTACTATTTTAAAAAATGTGTCCAGAGCTGAGCATTAAAGCCCATCTCCAGGCAAAACTTTAAATTATTCCCATCCCACCAGCATTTCATTTGTTGGTGAAGCAATTATATACTTTTTTTAACAGTAAAGTTTTTTATTTTATTAAACACTTAAGACAGTACAAACAATGCCAGCATTATTTGAGGATCCATCATGAGTCAACAGACTACAAACTTATAGCAGTACATGTATAAAACTTAAACTTCTCCATTCTATATAGTAATGTTGTGAACATAATCTTGAACAAAGTCTTAACCGGGGCCTAATCCTATACAGGTTGAAAATTATGATATCTTCATATAGCTTTTCCTTGATGGGATAATATAAGGAGACCTTTAGATACAACATCAGAGTGCTATTGATCAGTCAGCCCCACCACCTCCCAGATTAGAGGGGGGGGAAGATATAGATACCTGGGGTCTCCCCCCAACACCTGGGGTCAACCACATGCATCTATCCAGCTCGACCACACTTTGTCAAATTTTTGGGGACAGTTCCTGCTCTCATAGGTTAAACGGTATAGCGGCAGTGCATTATTTACCGCAGCTTCCCATGCACCTTTAGTAGGGGCCTCTTTATCCTTCCACTTGAGGAGTATTTCTCTCCTTGCATAGAATATGGAGTATGTTAAGCATTGTTTAATGTATCGGTCTCCCTCTATGTCTTCCAAGTGACTGAGTAATAGGACCGAGGGGTCCACCCGTACCTCAGCTCCACACACCACCCCCAGCCTGTCTGCCTCTGCGTTCCAATACAGGCGCAGCCTGGGACAGGACCAGACCATATGAAAAAATGTTCCCACTTCTAGTTCGCATCTAGTACAGGTGGGACTCTTCTCAGGGTAAATTTGTGCTAGTCGGTGGGGCGTGTAGTAGGCTCTGTGGATAAACTTTAGTTGAATAAATCTATCCCTGGCTGCAATCATGGACGGGATAAACGTGGAGAGGCATTCCTCCCATTCCTCTTCCCCCAGCGAGGGAATATCCGTCTGCCATCTGACTCTGGTTCTGTCAGTTTTAACATCGTGGGCCACTGTTAAGTATAAATACAGAGAAGATAGAGGTTTCTCCAACATCCCCGAGATCAGGAGACGCTCGATTGAATCCGGTTCGAGCGCCACCTGATCAGGAAACTGGGCCATGAGGGCGTGTTGCAACTGCATGTATCTGAAAAGGAAGGAGTTTGGTAGATTATGGGCCTGTTGCATCTCTCTAAACAACTGTACTCTTCCCCTTGACATTACTTGTTTTAATTTAGTGATGCCTCGCCTAGCCCATGTCGCAAGCAATTATATACTTACCTAAGTCCACCATCCATGTCCCTTGTCTGTGCCATTTTTGGGGATTTGAAAATCCAGCACTCGAGATGTACCCACACCAGCCATTCCTAGTTGTTCCCCTTGCACTGTTGTCATCATTTCAGTCTTTTGAATTCTAAGAGGACCCTGCCACTGGACAATGAATAGGAAGCGTCCATGCAGTCAGTGACATGGACACACAAAGAAGGACCCTGCCTCCTGTGTGACCAGGGATTTAAATTGGAACTAAATCCTTCTATTCTTTTCATCCAAGGAAATTGCCATCTTAGCCTCTGTTTGATCTGAAACTGCCATGGTGCACACACATGTAATAAGTTATGACACCAGACAGTGGATGGTTTGACGGATTGGTTGAGAGCAAAAGCAAATGTGACTGTTAGCATTTCAGCATGCCGGGAACGTAACTGGGATTTTGAAATCATTAAACCAATTAGTTCTTTACTTTAAGTAAGTAAAAGGGACATTTAGATTGGGTAATTTTATATATTATACCAGAGATTAGTTAGAGGGGGTGGAGAGAGTGATCCCTGTGCATAGCATTATATCCCATTGTACCAGTGTTGTTCCTTACTTCTATATTGAGATGTAGCACAGACTTCACCCTTTCAAGCTACAGTTCCTTACATAAGCCTTAATTAATTATTTTCCAATTACCCAGCATGTTGAAGTTTGCAACTTTCTAAAATAAAATTTGAATAGATAGAAAATTATGAAATATGATGGAAGCAGGTCATCAACCTACTTTTGGCTGGAATAGTCTGTTCCGGCGCTTGTCTGGGAGCTGGATGCCAAGTACTGGAGATTCAGGGTAATGTCACCACTGGCAGCTTTGTTTACATCGGCAGAATACAACTGCTCGACCAAATTGGTAATTTCAGCATTGGTGGCTGCAAACACCTCTGGTACTGCTCCTGGAATACAACAGTTTAAACAGAAATATAGAGTGATTGCTGCAATAATTTAATATTTAAGAAAATGTATACAAATAGAAAAAATACTGATTATGCAGGTTTTAGAATAAGTGTTTATGTCTATAATGTTTAAGAAGACACATAAAGAGCATTAAATTGCAGCTTTTAAACGTATCAAAGCATTGCCAAACAAGTGAAATCTGTTAATGAACTGCTAATTCTAATGAAACAAAAGTGGCCCCATAATACATTTAGAAAGTCCACTTAGTTTATTTTCAAAAGTTAATTCAGTTTATCTTCAATGTCCACTTATTTTAAGGATTTAAGGATTTAAAAAAACTTTCAGCAGTAGTACTGTAGCCCTTTGCCAGTCATTACCAGAGTAATTGTTTCTGAAAACTTTAAGGAGAGACTGTCATGAAGGGTTCATTTCTGGAATGCACTGCAGCCCATTGTCCCCTATGATATCAGATCTCAAACATAATTGGACTACAGTTACATCTATGGTGTATATTTGAAATATCTATTAAAATATATGTTGTCCTAATGGGTGGAGTTTGAAACTTGGGATTTCTTAAAATTCATTAAACCAGTCTCAGGAACAGGGAGATACATGTTTCTGAGGACCATACTCATTTTACAGCAGGAAGTCCTAGTACAGAAAATCAGTGCTGAGATACACTAGGGCTGTGGGCTATGTTCTATATATGCAGTTTATGTAAAATGTACTTTTCGTGATTAACTTTTTATTGTAGAGGAACCCCTGACATGTTTGAACCTTTTTATCGTAAAGGAATCCCTGATATTATTTTTAGGTTTCAGGGAACCCTTGATAACAATTACAATATCTACTGCTCATTACTGTGAACAGTAAGCTGAGATTTAGGAACACAATTTAAAGGCTAATGCCGCGTACACACAAGCGGACTTTATGGCAGACTTTGCCCAGCGGACGGGATTTGGTCAGACAATTCGATCGTGTGTGGGCTCCAGCGGACTTTGTTTTCTCAAAAGTTGGACGGACTTAGATTTGAAACATGTTTTAAATTGAGTCCGCTCGAAAAGTCCGCCGTCTGTATGCTAGTTCAACGGACAAAAAGCCACGCTAGGGCAGCTATTGGCTACTGGCTATGAACTTCCTTGTTTTAGTCCAGTCGTACGTCATCACGTACGAATTTGACGGACTTTGGTGGATTGTGTGTAGGCAAGTCCGTTCATTCAGAAAGTCCATCGTAAAGTACGTCGAAAAGTCCGCCGGGCAAAGTCTGCCGTAAAGTCCGCTCGTGTGTACGCGGCATAAGTTCACCTTCAGGAAAAAATCAATAATACACATATTTTTGCAGGAAAAAAAAATGTATTTATTATTTTTCCCCCACAGGAGTCAGTCAAAAAACTGGAGGAAGTGTCAATGGACTACAAGTGCGCAATCAGGGTTAACATTTCTGTGTCTTATTAGGCTGGATTCACACCTATGCATTTTTAGTGCTTTTTGCATTTTGCAGATTTGCACAACAGAATGTGTTCCAGAGGAAACCATGGTAGATGGCCTGTAGTGCAAATCTGCAAAATGCAAAAAGCACTAAAAATGCGTAGGTGTGAATCCAGCCTTAAGAAACGTTCTCCCCTGTCCCGTGGACCTTTCCTGTGTCCTGTAGACACAACAGGAAGTGAGAGGATATATTTCAAATGTGAGGGAAATCCCCTCTGAGGCTGGATTCACACCTATGCAGTCTTAGTGCTTTTTGCATTTTGCAGATTTGCACTACAGTCCATTTGACATGGTTTCCTTTGGAACACAATCTGTAGTGCAAATCTGCAAAATGCAAAAAGCACTAAAAATGCATAGGTGTGAATCCAGCCTTACACGCTTGTCACATAACCACACGTCTCCCATTGGCAGATTTGCCCTCTATTTCTGTTCTGGTGGCAACTCAAAATTGTGAATTTATGCCCATTTTCATTAATTATAATATTGATGCTCAGGACAATTAAAGAGAGTAAATCTCCTCAAAGAGGACAAAGACAGCAATGAAAACTTAACAGTGAGTAAAACCCCCCAGCACTTACCACAACTAAAAAAAAAAGGAACCTGAGTAAGAAGTCTCTGATAGAAGCAACCATTGCCTAACTCATCTACCGCATGCTAGTTGTGAAGCTAAACCTATGTTTTGAATCAGAAGGAACTAGTATGCGTTCTATGAGTCGGTGAAAGGCTGCTTTGATCAGGGCTTTCTCACACTGTTGTTTCAGTTCGAGAGATTCCTTTTAAACATAAAAAAAAAATTAATGATTAACATTTAATACATAGTTCATCATTCAGCTGGTTCCTAGTTTAAATAATACAATATCTAAATATGAAAGTTATTTATAACACAGCCAAGTAACTGGCACAAAAGAAAAGGATCTCACTTGGCTCTGGTAGGTGCGCTCCATAGGCAAGGTATGGCAAAAACCACAGGATAAGGAAGGAGGTCCTCATTGTGGAGTGTCTGCGGTTACAGTCCTGCAAACCTCTGTGCAGCTGCAAGTCTTTTATAGGCATCTTGTATCAGTGACCTCAGGAGATGGAATATCAATACTAGTGACCTTGCTTGTCTCACAACCTTTCTGAACTTCAGGAATTGTGCAACATTATCCTGGGTGACCGTTAAAACTTGGTGACCTTTACATTTCATTTCTTAAACATGTAATTTTCACTTATTTATCAGATACAATAAGAATTTGACTTGAAAGTGACCATAATACATTTATTTGTATATATAATTGTAATACATGTAATACAATTATTCATGTCCAGTTTGAAAAAAGTTGACGTGTAAAGCGGTAGTAAACTCCCATTGGACACTTGTACCTACAGGTAGGCTTATAATAAATCTTCCTTGCAGGTACAAGGAATATCTCCTAAACGTCCACTGTTTAGGAGATATTCAGTGTCTCTTCAGCTGGTGACATCGCTGGCACACGTGCTCTGAAGGAACAGCATACTCATGCCGTTCCTTCAGAGCCCTGTGCCGCAGCTGAGACTCCCGTGCACATGCATGGGGGTGACATCATCGTGGCTTGGCCATTCAAATGGCCAGAGCCTGCATACCCGGAAGGAAGGCCCGGTTAAGAAGGAAGTCCTGTCAATGGTGACAGCGCACTGCTGGATGGCTTAGTTTCAAGGTAAGTCTTTCATAATGTGCCAGTATGTGGTGCATACTACCACATTTTTTACATCACCTGACAGGGAGAAGATATCTTTTTTTTTGTAAAGTTTACTACCGCTGTAATTTGCATCCCTAGTTCTTCTTTTCCCTTCGTACAAATTACATTATTTACATGAAACCTTTCATACATACCTGACCCATTAACATATTCATCCATGCTTCTCTATGCAATGCAGGCAGATCATGGCTCATGGGAGGGGCCAACAGGGTGCTGCACAGCTTCCTAAAAACAAGAAGCTGTAATAATGCCCTCATGTGATGCTTAAAATCCATGATAGAAAGATCTGAAAACCAGTGATTAAAATGGATAGTAAGCCACCGTTCACACTGGTGCAATTTGTCATGCGATTTGACAGGTCAAATTGCATGACAGGTCGCACCCTATTGTCGTCACTGCAACTGTTCAAATCGGTGCACGCCGACTTTGCAGTGCTGCACCGATTTGAAAACGTAGTTCCTGCACTACTTTTGGTGATTTCAGGTGCGACTTGCATAGATATCTGTGCATAAAGTCACACAGATGTCAGCCAAGTCGCACCTGAAGTCGCACTGATATGTGGCTTTAAAATTGTGCGATTTCAAAGCCGCATTCAGTGTGAACCTGGACTTAACTTGGAGATGAAAGGGCTAGATTAAAGCAAAACTACACTCTCTCAATTAACATTACCTATGTTTAGTCCTTATGCTGCTAGCATTAGTAAAGAAATAGGAAGGTATATTAGATTTTCTTGTATTCAACTTTTTTTCTTTTTTTTTTTTTTTACATTTCTTCAGTTGCTTCTTGGCTTCTGGCCTAGGTCAAAATGATGTCATACATTCCAGAAGTCTGAATGTATTTTTCAAAATGAAATCTGGGCCTCACGACCACAACCACAAAACCACTCTCTTGTTTGTAGTCACACTTACAAAACTCCACGTCTCCATTTTTAACACATCCTGAAACAACTCGTCACAGACTTTTGGAACATTCAGCAAACATTCAAGCTATAAAGACTATGTAGCGGGCACCTTGCCAAGCTGGTCGTCACCGGATTGAATGCTGACACAGGCAGATAAGGAGAACGTGCCTGTCAGTGCCTGCGAGGGGGATTCCCCACTCCCTCTCCTCACACAAAGGCATCCACCCGCTCTGTTCCCTTCTCCTGGGTCCCTATTGACAGGAGGAGGAAGCCAATCAGCAGCACCAGCAGAGAACCATGGACATGAAGTCCTATTCACCAAATGACCCTATTGCTATTAAAGTGGGCGGAACTACAAATCCCAAGGTGCTTTGCTGAGGGTGATGTGGATATTTTGAAATTAATATTTATATCAAGGAGCTTCAAGGGAACCATTGTGAGGGCTTTCTAATTAAATTACCATGCCCCATTGTATATATATGTATGCATTGGGGTGTGTGTGTATATGTGTGTATATATATATATATATATATATATATATATATATATATATATATATATATATATATATATGTGTATGTTTTATAGGAACATGTGTACTCAATATCTTTGGGTTTAATCATGAGAGGTGGGCATATTTACTGTTTTTGGTATCTCAAACACACCAACGTCTTTTGGTCTGTTTTTTGCATAGTAAATAAGTTATTCTATTGTTCTTTGGGACGAGGGGCAGACATTGCGGCTCCCAAGTCCTTGAAATGCTAATTTATGTTATATCAAAGAGGGCTGTCGGTTGTAAATCAAGAGATAAAGCTTAAACAGGTACTCAGGTTTTCAGACATAGAGGCACCGGAGATAGCCTCTTGTTTATGTGGGAAGTATGAGACTTAAATTTCAGCCAATCAGGATTCAATGCCACTTCTGAACCAATGAGGTGATCCTGAGTTTTGATTGGTAGGAATGGGTTATTCTAACAACACAAAAACCAAAGGGATGCTAAATCTCTTTGGCTCACTGTCTAGATGAAGGATGGTCACGTCAGACCTCTCGATACAATGTATCTGTATAATCTCTTATGTCTCTTCTCTTAACTTTTTCTATCCTAGGAGTTGTCTTACCTTGATAGCATGTGTATGTCAATTGTAACCATATCTATATCTCCTTTTTGCATTAATCTTTGTAGACTGGCAACACTGTATTTTTAACATCACTATGCTATATGTGGTAATCTCTGATTATTCTAACCTTTCTTTTCTGTATAAATAAATGTGATTGTTATTCTTTTTGCACAGGTATCATTCCTTATTGATTTCAAAGGTTATAGCTACAACCGCATGGGTTGATTCATATAGATAAAAGGTTTTAATCACTTATGTTATGTATCATTAAGCATATAAGTGAGGTAGGTAAAAATTGCCATATCAAGGGGAGATCACCATGAGGGAGAGAGATAGATGTGTCCAGGGGACCTACTGTGATCCGCTGAGAAACCATCCTGTCAGAGGTTCCATAGTTGGTTCAGAGCCAGTTCCGGAGACATTCCAGAGACAGTGGAATTCAGTCATCCCGCCAGAGAGAGACCTCTGGTGAACTCTGCAGGCAATCCAAGGACAAGAGGCGATTGAGTCGTAAGGTGGCCAGATGGGCTGCTGAAGAACTATCTTCCTGGACATTCTTCTTCCTGCCTGGGTTGCAGAGCTGGTGAGAGGGCACTTGCCAATTTTAAAGACACACTACCCACTTTGAACACTACATACAGACAGCATAGTTGCATATTGCCAAGAGGACCTATCACTTACCCCTTTAAATCTCTTTATTCTGATTACTGACTCTCCTTGTAGCATACTGAGGGTTCTTTATCTTTTCTGAGCTCCAACTGCTAGTGAAGATAATCGCAAGGACTTGCACTTTGAACATTGCTATTTCATTACCCTTAAATGGGACACATCACAGATGTTTTTCTATTACCTCATTGCTCATTAGTATTAAAAGTACTATAGGCCGGCCTGGGGTTCCCCTTTAGCTGTAGTAATATCTACAGCAATCAATAGCTTGCTTGGGGAGTCCATTTTGTACTGTTATTGCTGTGTTCTTTGGTATTATTCACTTATTGTTGAAAATTGTTATTGACTATTTTGAGAACTATTTCAATATCTTTTTAAGTCTGTTCTCTTGACTAAGTAAATTTGAGAGAGCTTAAACAGTTCGAACTGTGTCTGTGTGTCCTTACTGTGCTATTCCACTACCCACATTGTTAGGTATGCCAGTAGGGGCTGAGACGCTTCTTGTGGTTGAAGGGCAGAGTAACGGACTGAACAAACTTAAGCAGCTCCTACGGGGGTAGCGCTACACTACATACCTTTATACCTTGATTTGGAGAGGAGAGTGGATGATGTCACGATTTCCACCTCAGCCAGTCAAAGGAAGCCTTGTACTCATTGATAAAAAATGCAAGGCTTTCTGTAAATGGCCAAGAAACTCTCAGCCCAACTCAGTTTTGTTCTGGCAGCAGACAGGAAGTCTCTGTACCACAACTAGAACACAACACTGTATACGGTATGTAGCTAATGCTATATACAGTTTATACAGTGCAGACAGCAGCTACATCAATCAGTAAAGAAACTTGGCCCAAACAAATTATTTAAAGTGAAAGTAAACCTGGAGCTCAGCTTCAACCAGATAATCCTATAATTAACACACTTCCTGTGCTAGGGTGACAAAAGTACAGAGCAACGTAGTCACCTTAGGACAGGGAGTGTGTTAGGATTACATGACACTGTGTTAGGACAATATAACCCTCCACCCCCTTTTCTCCATAACAGGGGGAGTTGTTTTGTAGTTCACAAAGATAGCAGGGGAAAACACTAATTAATAACAGCACCCCCCCCCCCCAAAAAAAAAAAAAAAAGCACACAGGATGTTAATAGCTTACAAGACTTCTGGCAGGATGAACAGGTACTTTTTTCTTTTTGCACTTGTTGAATAAAACGCTTTAAGTGGTATATTTAACAAACAAAAAAAGGCATGATTTCCCAATATGCAGAGCAGATCACCCTCACTCATCTGCTTACATTTGTGTTTTCACATGCGCCAAGCCACATAAAAGAGTCAGCGTCTTCTTTTTCCACATTTCCTGCATGTTGAGCAGCTCAATTAAATTAATTTTTAACCACTTGCCGCCCTTAGGATGTACCCATAGATCCTAGGGTTTCAGTGATTATATTGGTGTCATGGCTGTAGTCACCCCGTATTTTTTTTTTAGGCAAAAATTCTGAATATTGTAAAAGTGATCCAAGCAGCTACAAAGCTGCTGGATCACTATTACATATGGGGCAAGGTGGCCCCCCTCCTTCTGTCACATTCTGCCACCTTTCTGGGCTCTCCTATTTGACCAGGGAGCCTGGGACTGAAGTCAGTGGTTCTGCCGGCTAACCATAGAGATGAGGGAGGAACAAAAGTTTCCCAATCATCTCAATGGTCTATGAAACCGGAAGCGACAAGGAATTTGTCACTTCCGATTTTGGTTTGTTGTTTGATCAAATGCTTTAAAGGCAGAGGAGAAGTCTGGGGTCTGGGGTCTGATGTCTTATCAAAGCGTACCTGTCACTGACCATGCATGTTGTTCATCTCTTGTGATAGCAATATAGTTGATTAAAAGAAATGAAAAAGAGTGTAAAAAAATGCATTTTAAAGAAAATAAATACAGTGCCTTGAAAAAGTATTCATACCCCTTGAAATGTTCCACAATTTGTCATGTTACAACCAAAAATGTAAATGTATTTTATTGGGATTTCATGTGATAGACCAACACAAAGTGGCATATAATTGTGAACTGAAGTGGAAGGAAAATGATAAATGGTTCTCCAATTTTTTTACAAATAAATATGTGAAAAGTGTGGCATGCATTTGTATTTGGCTCCCCGAGTCAATACTTTGTAGAAACACCTTTCGCTGCAATTACAGCTGCAAGTCTTTTTGGGGATGTCTCTACCAGCTTTGCACATCTAGAGAGTAACATTTTTGCCCATTCTTCTTTGCAAAAAAGCTAAAGCTCTGTCAGATTGGAGGGAGAGCGTCTGTGAACAGCAATTTTCAAGTCTTCCCACAGATTCTAAATTGGATTTCGGTCTGGACTTTGACTGGGCCATTCTAACACATGAATATGCATTGATCTAAACCATTCCATTGTAGCTCTGGCTGTATATTTGGGGTCGCTGTCCTACTGCAAGGTGAACCTCTGCCCCAGTCTCAGGTCTTTTGCAGACTCTAACAGGTTTTCTGCCCTCTATTTGGCGCCATCCATCTTCCCATCAACTCTACCCAGCTTCCCTGTCCCTGCTGAAGAAAAGCATCCTCACAAAATGATGCTGCCACCACCATGTTTCGTGGTGGGGTTGGTGTGTTAAGGATGATGTGCAGTGTTATTTGTCAGCCACACATAGCGTTTTGCTTTTAGGCCAAAAAGTTAAATTTTGGTCTCATCTGACCAGAGCACCTTCTTCCACATGTTTGCTATGTCCCCCACATGTCTTCTTGCAAACTGCAAACAGGACTTCTTATGGCTTTCTTTCAACAGTGGCTTTCTTCTTGCCACTCTTCCATAAAAGCCAGATTTGTGGAGTGCACAACTAATGGTTGTCCTGTGGACAGATTCCCCCACCTGAGCTGTTGATCTCTGCAGCTCCTCTAAAGTTACCTTGGGCCTCTTGGCTGCTTCTCTGATTAATGCTCTCTCTGCCTGGACTGTTAGTTTAGGTAGATGGCCATGTCTTGGTAGGTATGCAGTTGTGCCATCCTCTTTCCATCTTCGGATGATGGATTAAACAGTGCTCCAACTGCTTTAAACTTCTCCACAACTTTATCCCTCACCTGGCTGGTGTGTTGCTTGGCCTTCATGATGCTATTTGTTCACTAAGTTTCTCTAACAAACCTCTGAGGACTTCGCAGAACAGCTGTATTTATACTGAGATTAATTTACATACAGGTGGACTCTATTTAATAATTAGGTGAATTCTGAAGGCAATTGGTTCCACTAGATTTTAGTTAGGGGTATCAGAGTAAAGGGGGCTGAACACAAATGCACACTTTTCACATATTTATTTGTAAAAAAAATTGGAGAACCATGTATCATTTTCCTTCCACTTCACAATTGTGTGTCACTTTGTGTTGGTCTTTACATAAAATCCCAATAAAATACATTTACGCTTTTGGTTGTAACATGAGAAAATGTAAAAAATGTCAAGGGGTATAATTACTTTTTCAAGGCGCTGTAATAAAATAACAAAAGGTGGGGTGTGCCTTCGCCTGTGTGCACAGGGATCCTTCCACCGGCCCTACAGCTATCCCATATTTTCTCAAATATAACAGGGCAATTTCTAGGTTTATATAACTAGTTTAGAAGCTTGAAACAAGGTTCTTGAAATGGCTTCTTTAATGCATTCCTGCATTTGAAAATCGTCTAAAATTCCCAGTATACATTACTTTGGGTGTGGATGGATAGTGGCTTTCAAGGTGTGAAGGTTTTCTGTCCAATATCTGTGGAGCTTAAGACATCTCCAAAGCATATGAATCAAATCACGCAATAAGGAGTCCTTAAAGTGGAAGTTCCACTTCTAACTAGAACTAGAAGCTCCAATTACGATTAAGGAACTGCAGGTAGCGGTTGGCTCAGCTAAGTCTGGTAAAGCCCCGGGACCGGACAGCTATACGGTCCAACAGTATAAGCTACTATCACCCCTTCTGGGTCTTCAATGGTCCTTACTTGGTCAAAATGTTGAATACTCTCATGACTCGGCTTCCTTTCACAGGGAGTCTTTGAAGGCTATTATCTCGGTCATCCCTAAAGACGGAAAGGATCCCCTGCAATGCAGCAGCTACAGGCTGATCTCTTTGCTAAATGCAGACCTGAAGTTTTTGACCAAGATACTGGCCTTCCGACTTCAGAAGCATCTGCCATCTCTGGTCCATCTGGATCACGTGGGTTTCATCACACAAGGGAGGATAACACCACCAAAGTTCTTACTTTGATCCATGCAGCATGTCAATCTCAGACTCCCTGCATATTCTTGGGAATAGATGCGAAGAAAGCCCTTGACCCGGTTAAATGGCAGTTCATGTTTATGGTTCTGAGCCATATAGGTCTGGGGGATATTATGTTTTGCTGAATAACGAGTATTTACACTTCACCTACAGCACAGGTTAAGGTGAATTGTGTTCTATCCTCCCCCTTCCCGGTCACAAATGGGACTAGACAGGGATGCCCACTATCACCCCTTCTATTTGCCCTTACACTAGAGCCCTTCCTCTGTACTGTCCGTTCAAACAAGGTTCTATCTGTGTTTCCAGCTCATCTCTATGAACAAGTGGTCCTTCCGAGAGTCCCCACTGTCCCCTATACTTGGTAAGCCCCTTTCTCTCCCGGCCTCCGTACAGGTTCTTTTAAGACGTTGATTGAGGCAGGACTTTATCTAGTATCCCACTTTACAATAACAGGAGCCTGGCCTTCATTACAGGCCCTGATGGATCGAGATGGTCCCTTCCAACTGGACATCTGGAGAGCTTCACAACTACTACACTTCCTACAGACTCTCCCTACCCCTGATACTTATTGCCGTGACCTGACCACACTAGAGCAGTATTCTGCAGTATTCGTTTCCTCATGCCCTCTCCACAATGTACAACCTCTTAGTTTCTCCTCCCGAGGACTTCCTGCCTCCCTACTTGGCAAAATGGGAAACTGTTGTGGAATTATTTCTGATTGGGACTCTAAAAACCCCAGTTAGAACTGCAGCTGTAGGAACAGATTCACAGGACGCAATCACTGTGTTTAAAATGTCCATTCAGTGCCCAAATGTATTATTACATGTTATTTTATACACAGATAAGAAAGGGGTGGTGTGAGATGTTATTAAAAACTAACAAATAGAAATATGTTATTAAAAGCTAACAAATAGAAATATATTATTAAAAGCTAGCGAATAGAACAATTGTAAAAGTAAAACCTTGAGAGGGGAGGGGGGAGTAGAGACAGAGAGAGCTTCTAGCAGAAGATGCATCTGTGTGTTAGGTGAAGGTTACAGAATACATTTCAACAGTGCGAGCAAAATGGAGTCTCTTGTGCTTAAATGAACAATACAGTGAATGTCCATGTCATTTCCCTCGTTTTGTTTATTTGACACCATTCTTCTCCACGTTACATTTAGCCGATTGCTGGTAAATCCTGTTACATTAGTGCAGAGAGACAGCGTCCTGTTCAGCTCTCTCCTAGTTTTCTCACAATAATATTTATAGCACCCACCCTGAAACAAAATTCAGGCTGGTTTTATCACAGTTGACAGAGAACTTTTCAGAAGTTATCATGCTGATAACAGAAGAACGGAGCAGGAAAAAGCCACCTGACTTATGGCTTTAAAAAGAGATAAGAATACACTGCAGATATATGTGCCCAGCTCAAATTTCCTGAATCGTGTTTACATCCACTTTAAGCAAGCTTGTGTTCTTCCTTGTGTAAAGTTGTAGATTGCTGTATTTTGCATTTGTATTTGTTATTTGTGTGTGAGTGGCATTTCTATTCTGTTTTCATTCACGTTAATATAAATTGCTTTGTTGATCTTAGAATAAACTCAGCTCTGCTTATGCCATAATATTTCTTGCTGGCTATTCTTTCTTGGTAGAATCATTGTTATTTTTATTATGTATTAAAGCGGTAGTAAACTTGTTTCCTAAAAAGAGAAAAGCTGGTTCCCCTGCGGGCTTAAAGTAGAACTATGGGCAAAACTTTTTTTTTTTTTTCATTTTGGATAGAGTAAGGAAGCGTTATAACCCTTGTCAGGTTTTTTTTTCCGCAGTCTGTGTCACATTGCAGAGATTTCTATTCACTTCCTGTCCCATAGCCAAAACAGGAAGTAAGAGGAAATCCCTGCAAATTCAGGAAATCTCTTGGGGACCCCCAGGTCACCAGAACTATTGTCCCCATTGGAAGATTTCCCCTCTATTACTTTTTTTTTTTCATCAGGGCTGGTGGACCATTTGTTGGTACAGTGGGTAGTCACACAGAGGCATAGCCTGATGAGGAAGTAAATAACAAATATGAGAAATAGGAACATTACAATGTAAGGGTCTATTTTCTGTAACTATATTGCTATGCCATATAAAAAGTCACCAAAACCTCCTAAACCCCTAAAGGGGTTCCATCCATCTTTAGCAATATCTCTGGCCTTACTTTGTAATTCTCTTATCTTAGCAAGATGCCCTTTAATAATGTCCTCATTATAAGAAATGTATATACAGCAGTCAGTGTGAAATACCTTACACATCCCACCTTGAGCTGCAATTAGATAATTTAGCATTAATCTGTGCTTTAATACTACTTTTTTAAGCTGAGCCATTTCTTCACTCAATAAACCTATATCAGTGGTAGTAAGGTTAATAATCTCATCTACAATTCTAGTGTAATTATTTATTCTTTTCATTGCTTTAATTCCCCATCCTGTCCAAGAAGGGAACCATGACCATGCCATGTCATCTTCAGTGAACAGCTCTCTTTTGAACAGTAAAGGGTATTCTGGACTTTGATCTGGTCGCACTGTATCTTTGTGAACAGCCAAAGAAGGTGCTAACTTCCCAATACACCATGTACCTGTAACATTAGTAGGAAGCCAGGCGCAAGCTTTATTTCCACATATATAATATAACCCTCTACGTATGGATGGTATACCTGCTCCTACAAAACTGGAAGCAATAATATAGAATCTCAGGTAACCAATATTTTCACATATTGGGAACTGTGAGCAATTTGTACTATAAAGGGTTCTATTTAGTTCTGGATCTGGGATATAATAATATTTACCATAGTTTCCTCCATAAACTGTAATCTTTGCTGCGGTGCAATCTGAATTGCCCAACCGTGTACATTTTTTTTTTTAAAGATATTTTTATTGATTTAAATACAAACCAGTTGTACAAAACAAGCACAACAAACAACCACTAAGAAAACCTCAGTTAATCATTGGTATACATTGTCAAGTACATAGCTCATGTGTAAATAAAAGACAAATAGTGGTACAGCAGTCTGATTTTGATCACATAGGTACATACACAAGCATTTTGTCGATGTATAGCAATATTAGTAATCTGCATATAGTATATCCTGGAATGGCCTGTAAGTGATCCATACTATGCATACATTATAAAGAGAGGGTCAGGGGGCTGGACAGCCATCTACCTCAGATTTTGTGGAACATTTTTTTACGTTTCCTGAGTTCAAAGGTAAGTCTATACAGTGGTATAACGTCATTAATTAATTTTAGCCAAAGAGATTTCAGAGACGTCTGTATACCTTTCCATGACAACAGTATAGTCTTTCTGACATATAAAATAAAGGATACGTAATAGTCTCTTAGCCTGTGATGATATCTGTGAGTCACCAAAGACCCCTAGTAAACCGTTTTTAGGGTGAATAATTTTAGGGAGGCCTAGAGCAGAGGAAATGAAAGAACCCACCTCCACGCAGAAGTCCTGAACCACTGGACAGGTCCAGAAGCAGTGCATGAAATCAGCATCCCCTCCACAACCACAGAAACACTTAGCCGTGGGCTTCAACCTCATTTTGTATAGCCTAGCCGGGGTAAGGTGGGATTGATGGAAAATTTTGACCTGTATAACTCGATCCCTAGATGAAATAACTGTGTTTTTATATGTGTCACTAAACTCAGTCCAGTCCTCCTCCGTGAGTGAAATGTCCATGGATGCCCATTTTTCCTGTGCTTTGCTAAATCTGGGGTTAAAATCTGTCATTAGGGCAGCGTAGTAAGCATAAATAAGTTTGTTAGGATCAGGTTGTCTCAGCAGCCTCTCTAGTGGGGGCAAGTTAGTGGGATCATTTAGGGAACCAAACTGAGCTCGGATAGCATGCCTAAGCTGATAATAGTGGAACAAATAAGAGCGTGGTAAGTCAAAGTCAAGTCTCAGTTGGTGAAAAGATTTGAAGCCTTGGTCATTGTATAGATGACATAGATATTTTACCCCCTGGAGTACCAGTGCTTGGTGTCGGGCAAAGAGTATAGTTCCTGCAGAGTGGGGTTAAACCATAGAGGATTATTTGGGGATGCTGCCCAGGTATGTTGGGAAATGTTTGTAACGATGTATCGGAAGATTGAAAGGGAGGTAGCCAGCATGGAGGTACCTGGTCGATTTGGGACCTTGCCCCTGTAAATAATATTATGGAGGGTTTCCATGGAAGCTGCAATGGCTCCTTCAGTGGTAGTACATGCGTTTGCCCAGACTGGATGTAGCCAGTCATGAATATGCACCAGCTGTGATGCTAAGTAATAAAGAAAATAATTTGGAAACGCCAAGCCCGCCATGTGTGATGGCAGCCTTAACGTCTCAAGTGCCACCCTAGGGGATCCCCCACTCCACAGGAATGTTGTACAGATCATATCTATACGTTTAAAAATAGATTTAGGGATTTTACAGGGGAAATTGGCCAGAACATATAACAATTTCGGTAGGTAAACAATTTTCAGTAAATTTGCCATAAGGTCCAGAGGCAGGTCCATCCATTGTTTAGTTTGCTCCTGTAGGCGACTCAGTAAAGGATCTAAATTATTAGTAATATAAGTGGATAAAGGGGACTGTACCAGGACCCTGAGGTATCGAAAAGAGGACACCACCTGCAGTTTGGAGTCCCAGTGGATCTGAGAGTTCGCTGCAGAATCCAGGGGGAAAAGACTAGATTGTCCCAATTCACCCGAAATCCAGAGAAATCTCCGAACGTATTGATCTCGGCCAACAATGATTGGAGTGACACGTTGGTATCCGCCAGATACACCAAGGTGTCGTCCGCATAGAGCGAAATGCGCACCTCTATAGTAGCAATAGGAAGGCCTTTGATGGATGGGGAGTAACGAATTTGTGCCGCTAATGGCTCCATGGCCAAGGCAAATAGAAGCGGGGACAATGGGCATCCCTGCCTTGTACCCCTAGTACTTAAGAATGACTCAGTGACCGAGGAATTAACCCGAACACGGGCCTGGGGGGAAGCATAAAGGAGTCTTATCCATGCCACTACGCAAGGACCAAAACCATACAGCTGTAACACCCGAAAAAGATACGGCCATTCCACACTATCGAATGCTTTACAAGTGTCCAAGGATACAATGGCACGTGTAGGAGGGCACTCATGGGGATATTGCAAATTGTGAAACAATCTACGAATATTCATTCTAGTGGACCTTCCAGGTATAAAACCCCCCTTGATCACTATTGACCAAGGTTGTAACTACAGCATTTAAACGGTTTGCAAGCACTTTAACCAAGATCTTAACGTCCACATTTATGAGGGATATTGGGCGGTATGATTCACATTTTCGTGAATCCTTGCAGGGCTTCAGCAGGAGAATGATCAAGGCCTCTCGCATAGTGGGGGGAGTCTGGGGGGGTGGCATTTGTGAAATGGCATTTGTGAAATGGCCACCGCAATCTCTTCAACCGAGATGGGTGCCTCTAACTCATCCCTCCTCTCAGTAGAAAGGGAGGGGAGAGATATGTCAGCAAGGTAGTCATTTAGCTGGGGTTCAGTGTACTCAGCCCTGGATGTGTATAGGTCTTTGTAAAAGTTTAAAAAAGTTTCCATGATATCCCCAGGAACATCACTAATTTGGCCTTGTATAGTAAGGATACATGGGATGGATAGATACAAGGGGCGGTCAGGTCTTGTCAGATATGCTAAGAGGCATCCAGCTTTGTTACCATGTTCAAATGATTTCTGTGCGGTATGTAACAGTCGCTTTTGAGTAAGGTCTAGTAAACGGAGTTCATACTCCCTACGCTTCTGTAGCCATACTTCTCTCGTGTCAGGGGCTGGGTTAGTGGCATAAACAGACTCAACTTGCACCATGGCGGTCTCTAGTTCCTCAGTAAGCTGTTGGTTATTTTTCCTTATAACCCCAGTGATGGACATAAAAGTGCCCCTCAATGTGGTCTTAAAGGCTTCCCATTCTACAGAAGGGTCCACTGTTCCCATATTGTCTTTCCAGTATTCCGTAATTCCTCTTCTACATGTCCCCTGCACCACCTCGTTGTCACGTACCTGACGGTAGAGCCTGATATGCAGGGAACGGCCTTTCTTACTCCTCTGATTCTGGCCCCCTGATAGAGTAGACAGGAGGCGCAGAAGTGCAGAGTCGCACGAGTGCCAGACAGTTCGTCTTCTCTGTAACTAGGAATAGCGGCAGGTGGCACGGTGCTGGAGCAGGGTTCTCCAATGAGCGGAAGATGCAGGTTAGGCAGACCGGGTCAAACACTGGCGGGAACGTCAGGAGCAGAAGCAGAGGCAGAAGCATGGACAGGATACAGGCTGGGTCGGCAATGGGCTGGCAGCGTGGTAGTAGAAGGAGCAGGCAGGTGCGGAGGTCAGAACAAGCCGGGTCAGATGCAGGCAGCAGGTAGTGGAGTCAGAGGCAATCCGGGTCGGTAAACAGGTACAGGTATCAAAGGTTAAGCAGGCAGGAACACACGGGAGTGCTGTAGAATGGACAGCACTGGATGTAAGTCCAAACAGAGTTTAAATAGCCCCTTAGGCGCACCGGCAATCTAACTGAACAACCAGGCCGCCCTGGAATCCCATCTTGAGTACTGCCGTGCCCTTCTTGGTCCTGTGCACGCAGGTGCACCAGAGGTGTTCTGGCAGGAGCTGAGGTCACAGGTCATCTTCTCTGTCAGCCATTTTGAGTGCTGGCTGGTCTTCCCTGATACTCGTCCTCCAGCCAGTAAGAATTTAGCCTGCCAAATGGAAGGGCCCGAGCCTGGGAGGATGGCGAGGTCCACAGAAAGAGAAGCGTGGTCTGAGACACCTCTAGGTAGGTAGGAAACCGCAGAGACAAGGGGAAGGGTGTCCGCAGGGGCAAAGGCCATATCAATCCGAGACATGGTGCGGAAGGAGTCTGAATGACAAGAAAACTGGTTTTCGTCTGGGTGTTTCCAGCACCATAGTTCGGTAAGGTCATAAACCTGCATCCAGTCCAGAAGGGAGGGAAAGGGTCTACCCCCACCCCCCAAGCGGTCCATGGCTGGATCTAATATGGCATTAAAATCACCCACGTAAAGTAAAGGTCCAGGGGGTCTGTTCAACAATTGAAGTGACAATTTGGACAGCACCTTCACCGAAAATGGAGGAGGAATGTAAATGTTTACAAGAGTAAGCGTCACAGATGACATTTGTAGAGTAAGTATAACAAATCTCCCATTTGGGTCTGTCTTGACTTGTTTAGTTTCAGCTGGAAGGGATTTAGCCAATAAAATAGAAACTCCCCTAGAGTAGTTTGTGTGGGTAGCATGATAATATTGAGCCAGCCATGGACGCTTAAGGGCCCTCACCCTAGTATCAGTTAGGTGAGTTTCTTTGAGGAATATGATATGGGGACGGCATTTTTTTAGGACTGAAAAGACAAGGGACCTCTTCTGAGGTGCATTCATACCTCTAGTGTTCCATGACACTACTTTTAGGGACCTTGTAAATACACTCATATCTAATACCTCACAGGCCATGCCAATCCACACACATTCAACCACATCCATATTGTGTTGCAGATATCTGTTTTTACATAAGCATGTGCTGTTAATAGATAAAACAGAGAAAACCAATGAGCTGCTCTGAGCAGCAGCTATAAAAAAGGAAAAAAGGAAAAAAAAGATGAAGAAAAAAAAAGAACAAAAAATGAACATTGTTTGAAAAACCCATATCCCCGCTCGGCCATCCCCAACTTAGCGAGCCTTGGATCCCTAAACCTGAATAAACCCCTCTTACCCCATAAGTAAAAGAAAAGGGGGAATGTTATTGAGGGTCCAACTATTCCGTGGTCACACCACTAACCGGTGAGGAGGTAATGTGGAGTCCGGTGTGGCTCTCAACTGAAAATAAGAAAATAAAATTGTGTCCTGATCCAGGATGTTTTATCCCTGCAGTCATGCAGAAGTTCAGACATCATTCAGTCCTTCTTTATGGCAAATAAAAGAGACGGTAGGCAAATCAAAAGAAAGTAATAATAATAATAATGCCGGGCGTATGAGAAGGGCCTGATGTATAAGTAAGTAATGCCCCTTAAAGCTCATGGGAAAAGTCAAAAATTATTGCGGGACTTGCAGTCCAACTCGTAAAGGTGGTTGACCTCAGTAATATGGGTCAGGCACATAGTGAATAGGAGACTTCAGAACTGTGTCAAGAAGGTAGTCAGCAAAGGAGTCAATGAACAGGTGTTGCTATCAGTTACCTTTGCGTCTGGCTGCAGGTCCATAGTGATCATTCAGCCATGCCATGGCTTCCTTAGGACTGGTGTAAAAGTGAGCTTTACCATCGTATATGATGCGAAGCTTGGCGGGAAAAAGCATGGCGTATTTCAGTCCCTCTTCACGTAACGATTCTTCACTGCTGAGAAGGAGATACGCTGGCGCTAAACTTCAGCTGAGAAATCAGAATAGATTGATATATTATTGCCATTATACTTAAGCGGACCTTTCTCACTTGCTATTCGCAGGATGGCCACCTTATCCTGAAAATTGAGAATGCGTGCTCTAATTGAGCGTGGAGGTGCTCCCTCTGGGGGAGGACATGGAGGGGTATGGTGTGCCCTTTCAATCACATAAGAGAATGAGGGTGCATCTGTGCCAAAAATGTCCCTCAGCCAGGAGTAGAGAAATTTTTCAGGGTGCGAGCCTTCTGCGCGTTCAGGGAACCCCACAAAACGGAGATTGTTCCTTCTTGAACGATTCTCCAAATCATCGATTTTGGCGCGAAGGGCGACCAGTTCCCCAGTATTATCACGCACTTTAACAGAGAGGGGGTGCACAGTGTCCTCTAAGGAACTAATGTGTTCCTCCATGTCCCCGGCCCTGTCACGGAGGTTCTGAACGTCCTGTTTCAGGAGTGAGAAGTCCATCCGTATAGAGGCTATTTGAGTAGTGAGTGAGGCCTTGCAATCATGTATAGCCAGCATAATGGTGGCTAGAGTAGGTTCAGCAGAGGGAGGAAGCTCCTCTTGGTCATTTTCAGCAAGTTGCTGGGGGTCCTGCACTGGCTGGGATTCTTGTGGTGGTTGGGAGTCTGTTTGTGTGCGGAAAATAGCTGGAGTGGAAACACTCACCCCACTAGCAGAGCTCTGGTCATCAGAGAAGGATGTCTGCAGCGTGACTGCCTGAGGAGCCTGTGTCCCGGCGCCATCTTGCCTCCGGAACCCCGCCAGCCGGTCCGACGTGAATAAGGGCCAAGCCAGCCTGTATTTCACCATATTAGCCAGCCTGCCTCGTGCCCACCGCCGTGAGGAATGATTAGAGCCCTTCGGTGAGGAGATAGGACGCAGGATGCCTGAAGGATGGCAGTTAAGAGCCGGAGTGGTGTAACTATGCGGCCGCTCGCTCCACCATCAAGCCACGCCCCCCCAACCGTGTACATTTAGTGTTAAACGGGCATGTAATGTTTAAACAAATCTGTGGCGTGTCTATCTGTTTTGAAACCATCAAAATTACTGATCTGTGTCTGTGCTCATTAGCTGTGGAGACTATGTATAAACCATTTATTCTGGTCCTGTTTAGATCAGTGAAGTTGAGAGGCATTGCTATCATGGGTATTGTTCTTGTTTGGGGATGTAAATGAGAACACATCCAGCAGTTACTAGCGTTGCTATGGGTTGCATACAATTTTAACATTTGGATGAAAGGATTATTTTTTCCATGTCTCAGTTCTCACAAACAACAAAAAGAAAAGAAACATCATCATAATTTTTCATTCAGAATTTTCTTGCAGTGACTGGCATGAATCCAGGTGGGCTTTCCTTGCAACTTGACAGCGGAACCGGTTGTCAAAAGCACCAAATGTGGTCCATCAAATTTTGGTTCTAGTGGCTTTCTGAAGTGTCGCTTGACCACTACCCAGTCACCTGGTTGGATTCTGTGTATACCTGAAACAGAATCTGGGTCGGGGATAGATTTATAAACACCTTCATGTATTTTATTCAATGTTCTTTGCAAAATCTGAACATATTCTAACAAACTATGAGTGAGAAGCCTGCAACTGTTGGGGAAAATATAGACCTGTTTTGGGTGGCCCTCCAAATAAAATCACATAGGGGGACAACCCATGTGGTTGTTTAGGGGTAGTTCATACAGAATATAGGGCTAATGGCAAACCTTCCACCTATCCTTTTCCTGTATCTGCTTTAATTTTTGCATATCTGTTTTTCAAAATTCCATTAAGTCTCTCAACTTTACCGCTACTTTGTGGATGATAAGGTGTATGGAAAGCTTGCTGTATGTGAAGGGCCTCCATTACCTCTTTCATTACTTCCCCGGTAAAATGGGTTCCTCTGTCTGTCTCTCAATAGTTTCAGGAACTCCATATCTACAAACTATTTCATTCAACATTTTCTTTGCTGTTGTTTTTGCATTTGCTTTAGCTACCAGCCAGCACTCAGGCCAACCTGAAAACATGTCAACACACACTAGAGCGTACTTATAGGTGCCTATTCTGGGCATCTGAATGTAGTCTATTTTCTATGTAATTTTTTGGAAAGGGAAATCTGGCTTAGGAGAATGCTTTTGGGGAACATGGACAGGCCTCCCTGCATTGTACAGAGCACAAGTGATACATGAAGCACAAAACTTGGCTGCAAATGCACTAAATCCAGGTGTTATCCAATAGCAACCAGTAAGTGCCACCATGGTGCCCTTAGCAAGATGACTGACGCCATGTGCCAGTTGTGCTAAAACTGGGTACAAACTCCTGGGTAGACACCACCTGTTGTCAGCGCTCCACAGGACCTGCTGATTTTGGGTAGCATTACATTTGATCCACTTATCCTTCTCTTCATCAGGGTACGGTTCTTCAACTGAATTAAAGTTTTTACATACCACTGCTCTTGATGAGGAGAATCTGTCCCCACTACCTGGGCTACCCCTACAGTAGGTATGACTCCAAATGCCATAAGGGCAGCATCCTTTGCCGCTTGGTCCACTAAAGCATTTCCTCTGGCTGTCATGTCATTTCCCTTTGCATGTCCTTTTACCTTCAAGATGGCAACTTCTGCTGGTTTCTGAAAGGCCTCCAATAGCTGCTCTAGGTTTTTTCCATGTCTCACTGGTTTCCCTGCACTAGTCAGGAAATTCCGTGCTTCCCAAATAGGCCCAAAATCGTGAGCAATTCCAAATGCATATCTGCTGTCAGTGTAAATGTTTCCCCTTTCATTTTCTAGGAGATGACATGCTTTGACTACAGCATACAACTCCGCTTCCTGTGCTGACATCTGGGGTATTAATGATTCCTGATATAAAATGGTGTCTGTAGTGGTTACAGCAAACCCTGTGTGTGGCTGACCATCATCAGTATAAAATCTGGAACCATCTACGAATAAGTGTGTGTCACAATCTGATAAAGGCTCATCTTTTGCTGGTGTGACAGAGGCCCTTTCTACCTCCATCAGAGCCATACAATCATGAGCAAAACTCTCAGGTTCTACATCAGTACCATTTGTTGCATCTTCCTCATCAGTTATAGGAAAAAGGGTAGCTGGATTTAAAGTAACACATTGTTTGATTGTTAAATTCGATGGAGCAAAAAGAAAAGACTGGTACTTGTCAAATCCACTGGAAGACACATGTCTGGTATTTACTTGATTCATGATTTCCTGTAATGCATGTGGCACATACAGGATCAGAGCAGAATCTAGTACAAGCTCCGTTACTTTGTCTAGCAGCAAAATGCAGGCTGCTATGGCTCACGTACAACTGGGGGAGCCTGTGATGTCAGCGTCTAATGAGGCTGATACATACATCACAGGCCTCTGTTTGTCTCCATGTAGCTGGGTGAGTACACCTGCAGAAACTCCATTGACTTCATGACAGAACAATGAGAAAGTCTTAGTATAGTCAGGAAGTCCAATGGCGGGAGCTTCAGACAAAATTTTAATAAGCTCTTTCATCTGCAATTCATTGTCCCATGTGAGTTTGAAAGGGTTTGTAGTGGTAGACCCATATAGAGGAGCCATAGGTTCTGATGCATTTGAAATCCAGTCCCTACAATATCCCACTAACCCCAGGAAGGCACGTAGTTGCCGTACATTTCTTGGCTTTTTCAAATTTTTGTAGAGTTTTCGATCTGGGGTTAGGTGACGAATTCCATGTAAAATGCAGTGACCCAGGAAGATCACTTTCTATTGGCAGTATTGTAGCTTATCTTTGCTAACTTTGTTTTTACTGTTATAGAGAAACATGAAAAGGCTTACTGTTTCTCTGCTATAGATGTACTTTGTATCAGAACAAATAAGCAAATCGTCTATGTACTGAAGCAAAACTGTGTTCTTCCTGGGTCATTGCATTTCACATTTTGGCACTGAAAGGACATTTTAAACACAGTGATTGCGTCCTGTGAATCTGTTCCTGCAGCTGCAGTTCTAACTCGGGTTTTTAGAGTCTCAACCAGAAATAATGCCAAAAGAGTCAGTGAGTCATATCAGGAGTTTGGCAGCGTCTCCAGAAGGAACCGCGCTTTGATCGGAATCACCAGGAATGCAGACCTCTAAATGCCAGCTAGGTAAGCTGCCCTTAAGCTTGCTATATTTCTGCCTATCCTATGTATCTTATCTGTCGGTTCTCAAGATCGGGAAATAAAGTTGAAAGAGAAACCGGAGCAAGGACCTCTCCAATCGGGTCCCGCCTCTTTCATAAAGAAGAGAAGGACTATTACGGTACCATAAAGAAAGAACTTTGTTTAAAAATGTATAAATTTATTTCAAAAGTAATAAAAAGGTCCTACAAGGGACATATATTGTACATGTTCGTGATTTAACACACATAGACAATAATAATTGTTTACAGCATTGTTGATACTACGTTAGTACAGCCAATGTCCATAACAGTACATGGACAATCCACTTAAAATCAGGCTAGGACAGCAAGCAGAAATTCTCACTAAACTCTTAGCTTCAGACACAGTTCCTACCAATCTTTTGGGAGCTGACATTTTGAACCAAATTTTAACAAACATAGACTACATTCCTACAGGAGTCCAAGTGGTCAGTAGTAAAAAGTATATATACAGTAAAGAAATGGGCTTTACTCTGGATTTTCCTCCCCTGTAGTCAACTGTAGTAGGTCAAAATATCATTATCTTTTGTGTCGTTTTTCTTTTTCTTTATGTCATGAGAACAAAGACCAAAACCATGTATACACATCCCTAAAAAACGGAACAACTGCCCGGGCTGGACATTGGAATAAATCTTGCCCGTCCCTGTTGAGGTTAAGGGTTAAATGAAAGTAGGAGGCGTGACAGCATCTCGGAGCAATAAGAGGGAGAGATATGTGTCAACTTCCAGTACGTCCTGTTGAAGCTACGTAACAATGACGTTGCGAAATGCGTCGACGTAATGAAGCAGTACGGACGCCGACCTAGTCATCTCCCACAGTGAGGGGAGATGGGGACTCCTTTGAGCGGAAAGTCGAAATCTCAAACAGTGACACGCGCGGGGATTCAAGTTGCCGCACAGGTATAGCTATACTCTGCATGCATCCGTGACTGAGAGGGTTATCACCCCCCGAATACCTGGAGGACGCAATACACCACGGCTGGTAGCGGCAACACAGACAAGAGAATCATGGAGCAGTGGAGCAACCGCAAGAGCTAAAACATCGTGCCGACCGTCATTCGATAGAGAGGTGGTAAAGTAACCCCTTTAGTTCCTTATGCAGCTGTTATCCTGAATCGTTGACAATTGAAGTGGCATGGTGTGGACGTAAGTGGACAGCAGGTTATGACATTTTGTTATATAGCCCTGTATGGGCTTTAATACCGTCTACATATTCAAAGTCCCGGGAGCCATACAGCCGCTCTGGAACAGCAAGTAAGCTGCCTCTGGCATCTCCACTATACATCTCCCTGCGCGGCACACTCTATAGAGACATTCTGGTTTACTCATCCACTTTTTAATAATGACAGAAATGGACTTGAGCTGAATTCACTATTTCATGCACATGCATGTTAAACACATTTACAAGTCCCCCTGACCCATTTATTAAGTCATAGTAGGAAACAACTACAGTGGATTTCAATCAGCAAGTCTTCAGAGTCAATATATTATTATTCCACATCCAACCCACTTTCCCTAATTTTCCCCATTTCCCCGGGGGACCACGCATGCATAAGGCCCTTCCATTTTTTACATCTTTTTCAAAGACACAATTTATTACATAATTTTTTGATGTAGCGTTTGGCCACAGGGACCTTATGCATCTGTGGGATTATAGGCGCCTGTACTGCAAGGTTTATGTGTTTATATGTGTGTTATTGTTTGGTGTTTTTTTTCTGTGTTGTTGGTTAATGGGCGTACCTTGTGCTGCATGCACAGGACGGGCCCATTAATTTGTGTCTGGTGGACCAGCTTTGTATACATGTTTCATTTGATAGCAGCCTAATCATGTTGGTATTTTTTAACATTTTTCAATAAACTTTTACATTTTTACATAATATCTCCCCATTATTGCCCACCGTATCCTTAGTAGCCACTTTTTGGACCAAGGGAGACCACTCTCTTGTGTTTTCCACTTGGTCCTTCCCTCTAATGAGAAACAGAATTAACCCGTTTAACAGATACTGGTGCAAGCTGAAGCGTTTTTAATATAGAGGACTTACCTCCAGGCAGGGCCGGTCCCAGGCGGGTGCACGGGGTGCAGTGCACCCAGGCGCCAGAGAGGTGGGGGCGCTGAAGCGCCAGAGTGCTCCCCTCCCTCCTCCTCCTCCCCTCCGTGTCCAGAAGTAGCTCTGTCCGCAGCAGCGCGCCAGCGCCGCTGTGCTTTACATTGCTAGAGCCTGTCCCCCCTCCCTCCTCCTCCTGTCAGAGGAGAGCAGCCGCCGGAGATCGGAGTGGCTGGTCTCTGTGTTGAGAGAGACCAGCCGCGCAGTGACTTCGCTGGGGGGAGGGAGGGAGGGGGGGGCGCCCGTGCCTGCAGCCTGACACAGGTTCTCTCCACTCTCCTCCGCTCTGTCTCTCACTCCCGCCTAAGCTGCTGCCTGCAGCCTGTCTCGATCTGTTCTTCACCCGGGCGGCGCGGCTGCACACTGTCCTCTCTAGCTGCTGCCCGGGTGTTAATGTATCTGTCTGTACTGATAGAGGGAGGTTTGTCCCTGGGGCGGTCTGTACTAATGGGGGGGTTGTCCTGGGGGGGCGGTCTGTACTAATGGGGGGTTGTCCTGGGGGGGCGGTCTGTACTAATGGGGAGTTTTCCTGGGGGGTCTGTACTAATGGGGGGGTTGTCCTGGGAGGTCTGTACTAATAGGGGGGTTGTCCTGGGGGGTCTGTACTAATGGGGGGTTGTCCTGGAGGTCTGTACTAATGGGGGGTTGTCCTGGGGGTCTGTACTAATGGGGGGGTTGTCCTGGGGGGTCTGTACTAATGGAGGGGGAGTTGTCTTGGGGGGGTCTGTACTAATGGAGGGGGGATTTGTCCTGGGGGGTCTGTACTAATGGAGGGGTTGTTCTGGGGGGTCTGTACTAATGGAGGGGGGGTGTTTGTCTGGGGGGGTCTGTACTAATGGAGGGGGGGTCCTGGGGGGGGTCTGTACTAATGGAGGGGGTTTGTCCTGGTGGGGGGTCTGTACTAATGGAGGGGGGTTTGTCCTGGTGGGGGGTCTGTACTAATGAAGGGGGGATTTGTCCTGTGGGGGTCTGTACTAGTGGAGGGGGGGTTCTCCTGGGGGGTCTGTAGTAATGGAGGGGGTTTGTCCTGGGGGGTCTGTACTAATGGAGGGGGGGTTTGTCCTGGGGGGGTCTGTACTAATGGAGGGGGGGTTGTCCTGGGGGGTCTGTACTAATGAAGGGGGGATTTGTCCTGTGGGGGTCTGTACTAGTGGAGGGGGGTTCTCCTAGGGGGTCTGTACTAATGGAGGGGGTTTGTCCTGGGGTTCTGTACAAATAGAGGGGGGGTTTGTCCTGGGGGTCTGTACTAATGGAGGGGGGTTGTCCTGGGGGGGTCTGTACTAATGAAGAGGGGCTTTGTCCTGGGGGGATCTGTACTAATGGAGGGGGGGTTGTCCTGGTGGGGGTATACTAATGGAGGGGGGGTGGTTTGTCCTGGGGGGGGTCTATACTGATGAAGGGGGGTCTGTACTGAGAGGGGGGTTTATACTTAGTGGGGGTCTATACTTAGTGGAGGGAGGTCTGTACTGAGGGGCGACTAAAGTTGGTGGAAGGAGGGTGACACCATGTTATACCGCACCTGGTGACACCAACCCTAGTGATGTCACTGCAGCTGCAGGCTCTTCTTTCGCCCCTTCCCCTCCCTCTCCCTCTCCCTCTCCCTCTCCTCCACACGTGCACTGCTATACTAGTGAGCGGCGCTGGCCAGCACAGCCTCCCACTATGTTTCTTCCCCCACCTTCATATCAGCCAGGGAATAATAGAATAGAAAAAGGAGAAGAGGATTGTGGGACATGTAGTCCCGAGGACTGGCAGCCCCACTGTAACACGGAAACTGCAGTCCACACAGCAGGCTCAGCTGAATGGGAGAGAGAGAGATACAGGAGCCTGGGAAAGCTTTCAGGGAAGTACACCCAGGACTCCAGAGGGAGAGGGCAGTGCTCATGGAACACCATCAGAGAGGAAACCCCGCTGCCCTGCGCCACCAGAGGGAAAGCCACACAGCCTGGTGCCATCCCTGGCGGAGAAAGGAATGGAGTCATTGCCAGAATACAGATCTGGGTGCTACCCAGCGGAGTCACCACGGGCAATTCAGAGTGAGCTTACTCCTGATCAGAGGAACCATCGCTGGGTCAGGTGAGAGGGCCAATCGGCCATTATCTACTAATGTCCATAGGAACTGCAGTCTCTGACCATCTCCTGTAATATATCTGCAGTCTCTGACCTTCTCTTGTATCATGTCTGCAGTCTCTGACCATCTCCTGTATCATGTCTGCAGTCTCTGATCATCTCCTGTACTATGTCTGCAGTCTCTGATCATCTCCTGTACTATGTCTGCAGTCTCTGATCATCTCCTGTACTATGTCTGCAGTCCCTGATCATCTCCTGTACTATGTCTGCAGTCTCTGACCATCTCCTGTATTATATCTGCAGTCTCTGACCTTCTCTTGTACCATGTCTGCAGTCTCTGACCTTCTCTTGTATCATATCTGCAGTCTCTGATCATCTCCTGTACCATGTCTGCAGTCTCTGACCACCTCCTGTACTATGTCTGCAGTCTCTGACTGTCTCTTGTATCATGTCTACAGTCTCTGATCATCTCCTGTACTATGTCTGCAGTCTCTGACCATCTCCTGTACTATGTCTGCAGTCTCTGATCATCTCCTGTACCATGTCTGCAGTCTCTGATCATCTCCTGTACCATGTCTGCAGTCTCTGATCGTCTCCTGTACTATGTCTGCAGTCTCTGATCATCTCCTGTACCATGTCTGCAGTCTCTGATCGTCTCCTGTACTATGTCTACAGTCTCTGATCATCTCCTGTACCACGTCTGCAGTCTCTGATCATCTCCTGTACTATGTCTACAGTCTCTGATCATCTCCTGTACCATGTCTGCAGTCTCTGATCATCTCCTTTATTATGTCTGCAGTCTCTGATCATCTCCTGTACTATGTCTGCAGTCTCTGATCATCTCCTGTATTATGTCTGCAGTCTCTGATCATCTCCTGTACCATGTCTTCAGTCTCTGATCATCTCCTGTACCATGTCTGCAGTCTCTGATCATCTCCTGTACCATGTCTTCAGTCTCTGATCATCTCCTGTACCATGTCTGCAGTCTCTGATCATCTCCTGTATCATGTCTGCAGTCTCTGATCATCTCCTGTATTATGTCTGCAGTCTCTGATCATCTCCTGTATTATGTCTGCAGTCTCTGATCATCTCCTGTACTATGTCTACAGTCTCTGATCATCTCCTGTATTATGTCTGCAGTCTCTGATCATCTCCTGTACTATGTCTGCAGTCTCTGCTCATCTCCTGTATTATGTCTGCAGTCTCTGATCATCTCCTGTACCATGTCTGCAGTCTCTGATCATCTCCTGTACCATGTCTGCAGTCTCTGATCATCTCCTGTACTATGTCTGCAGTCTCCGATCATCTCCTGTACTATGTCTGCAGTCTCTGATCATCTACTGTATTATGTCTGCAGTCTCTGATCATCTCCTGTACCATGTCTGCAGTCTCTGATCATCTTCTGTACCATGTCTGCAGTCTCTGATCATCTCCTGTACTATGTCTGCAGTCTCTGATCATCTCCTGTACTATGTCTGCAGTCTCTGATCATCTCCTGTACTATGTCTGCAGTCTCTGATCATCTCCTGTATTATATCTGCAGTCTCTGACCATCTCCTGTACTATGTCTGCAGTCTCTGATCATCTCCTGTACCATGTCTGCAGTCTCTGATCATCTCCTGTACTATGTCTGCAGTCTCTGATCATCTCCTGTACTATGTCTGCAGTCTCTGATCATCTCCTGTATTATGTCTGCAGTCTCTGATCATCTCCTGTACTATGTCTGCAGTCTCTGATCATCTCCTGTACTATGTCTGCAGTCTCCGATCATCTCCTGTACTATGTCTGCAGTCTCTGATCATCTACTGTATTATGTCTGCAGTCTCTGATCATCTCCTGTACTATGTCTGCAGTCTCTGATCATCTCCTGTACTATGTCTGCAGTCTCTGATCATCTCCTGTATTATATCTGCAGTCTCTGACCATCTCCTGTACTATGTCTGCAGTCTCTGATCATCTCCTGTACCATGTCTGCAGTCTCTGATCATCTCCTGTACTATGTCTGCAGTCTCTGATCATCTCCTGTACTATGTCTGCAGTCTCTGATCATCTCCTGTATTATGTCTGCAGTCTCTGATCATCTCCTGTACTATGTCTGCAGTCTCTGATCATCTCCTGTACTATGTCTGCAGTCTCTGATCATCTCCTGTACTATGTCTGCAGTCTCTGACCATCTCGTGTACTATGTCTGCAGTCTCTGATCATCTCCTGTACCATGTCTGCAGTCTCTGTCCAGCTCTTGTATCATGTCTGCAGTCTTTGACCGTATCCTGTATTATGTCTGGGGACTCTTTCTAACAGAAGCCCTCTCTGTGTGGATCAGAGAGACTCCCCTCCAGGTCTCATTAGTGTTCTCTCTTCCTGTATTTTCTTTATTGTTAAGAGATCATGGGAGGATTTCAGGGTAACGAAGACTTCTTAGAGGAGCAGCTCTGTATTTGAGTCATTGCCATAGAATCATTTGTAAAGGGGTGGAGTTGGTAAGATGACCACGCCCATGTGGGGGCGCCAGAAATATTTCTGCACCCAGGCGCCAGTGACCCTAGGATCGGCCCTGCCTCCAGGATTATTATCTACAAATTTTATCTCTGGTGTTGGCCTAACCGGGACCTCTACTGATTTGGTTGAGTCCAATCCACTTAAAATCAGGCTAGGACAGCAAGCAGAAATTCTCACTAAACTCTTAGCTTCAGACACAGTTCCTACCAATCTTTTGGGAGCTGACATTTTGAACCAAATTTTAATAAACATAGACTACATTCCTACAGGAGTCCAAGTGGTCAGTAGTCTGTCAGGAGAAATTTTAAATTCTGCCTGTGGAGTATTTTTAATCCAAGACTCCATTTCCACCAGAATTGAAAGTGATTCCCGCTGATTTATGGGCCACAGCAAATATGATGTAGGTCTGCTGGATTGCACCCCAGACATGATAAAAATTAAACAAAGATCCCATCTCCCACAGATTAAACAGTACCCACTGAGTATTGCTCAGTCTGAGGGGATAAAGGATCAAATCACTCTGACTAACTGAAAGCAGCACGGGTTGTTGTACCAATTAAGTCCCAAGCCAATACACCCCTGTTCCCAATTGCAAAGAAGCCAGACAAGAAGGGTGGGCAAGTAACATATCGCATGGTGCATGATTTGAGAGCCATTAACAATAAAATTGAGGCAGATACCCCAAATCGTGCCCAACCCCCGCACTTTACTAAGTGGAATACCTGGCTCCAGCACCTGCTTTACAGTGATTGATCTTGCAAATGCTTTGTTTTCTGTGCCCCTGCACCCAGATTGCTGGCACGGTTTTTCATTTACCCATGATGCCCAAAAGTTAACATGAACATGATTGCCCCAAGGCTGTGTGAGTAGCCCCTCTGAATATAATACTGCATTAAAGCAAGTATTAGACCAATGGTCCCTCTCACACCCAAATACAGTGATTGCGTCCTGTGAATCTGTTCCTGCAGCTGCAGTAATAACTTCTGTTTTTAGAGTCCCAATCAGAAATAATTCCATAACAGAAACAGACCTGCGTAAAACATTTAGAAAGATGCAATGAACCAATGTAACCCGATTTGCCTTGAAATCCACAACAGGAGACCAATTTCAAGATTCTTACCCAGGGGTACCGTACCCCATCCCTCCTTCACAAATACTTCCCGACCACCTCTGCTCTGTGTTGGAGATGTCAAGAGGAGCAGGGGACGTTGCTACATATTTTCTGGTCCGGTAATAACTTAGGTGATTTTTGGAGGGAGGTACGTGCAATTATCCAAAAATTCACTGATTACAAGATCCCCGAGGATCCAGCTTTTTTCTTATTACACGCCTCCACTATTCCCGCCAAGGTATACAAGAGATCAATAATTCGACACCTGCTGAATACGGCCAAGTCTTGCATTCCACTCACCTGGAAACAGACAGCCTCCGACGATTGGGCTGTGACTGAGGAAGGTCGAGGAACTAAACTGGATGGATGACTTGGTTTTGACCTCTAGGCAGAAACAAGAGACCTATATGCACACCTGGACACTGTGGAACATGTTAATTCATTCTGAGGAAGGGAAGACTCTCATTGAATGACTCCTGATGACTGAAGATCCCTCCACGTATCTTGACAGCCTGACTCGGAGTTTAAACATTATACTTTTTTTCCCCCACCCTTCCTCCTCTCCCCCTATTCCCTTTTCACCCTTTCCTACCTGCTCTTTTCAATTCTCTGATAAATTGGACAGTTTCCTATTGACTCTAGAACTACTACAGTGGTTTCCTTGCTACGGGATTCTATCCCAGAACTACGGTACAACATAACAGTCTACTGACCCTGGAGAGGATATCCCTCATGTACCATTGGGGGATTCAAACCCTCTTCGACATGAGCCCGTTGCAAGTGTTACTTGATTTCATTGCATATTCTGTATACTACCTTTATTATTTGTATGTATAATCTAATCGTGTCTTGTTTTTCTCAAATAACTTTTTTTTTTTAGAAATATGAAAAAAAAAAATTTTTTGGTGCTTTACTCTAGACCAGGGATATGCAATTAGCGGACCTCCAGCTGTTGCAAAACTACAAGTCCCATCATACCTCTGCCTCTGGATGTCTTGCTTGTGGATGTCAGAGTCTTGCTATGCCTCATGGGACTTGTAGTTCTGCAACAGCTGGAGGTTTGCTAATTGCATATCCCTGCTCTAGACCAATGGTCTCCAAACTGCAGCCTAGGGGGCAGATGTGGCCTTTTTCTTGCTTTTGTTCTGGCCCTTGGGGCATTATTCTCCCTACTATAAGCAGCAGTGGGGCATAGTCCCTACCACTGAAACAGACAATGGGGTACTATTCGTCCCACTGACTCTAATGATGGGGCACTATTCCTCCTACTAACACCAATGATGGGGCTTTATTCCTCCCACTGACACAGACAATAGGGCACTATTCCTCCCACTGACACCAATGATGGGGCACTATTCCTCCCACTAATACTAAAGATGGGGCATAGTTTACTCCCACTGACACTTAGGATGTTTTCTACTCCTGCTGGCAACATTCCGGCTCCCCTTATTTTGAAGGACAGTAAACTGGCCTTTTGTTTAGAAAGTTTAGAGATTCCTGTCCTAGACCATTGCCTCTATTGTGCTAGAAAGGGGCAACCATTTTTTGGCTGAAGCATTCCTGATTTGAAAACGCCCCAAGGCTCATGCAGGCAATGCATTCCAACGTGTGTGAAAGCATTCTAGCCCAATCCCAAAATGGTTCTGAAATCAAAGTTCACAAAGTGGTGCATTGGTCTGCATCTGACCTCCTTATGACCTGTATTTGACCTCCTTCTAAGCTCCATCAACCTGCTTCAAGGCTAGTTTCACATCTACAGGTGTGACCGAGTGCCACTTGTAGGACAGTCCATTCATTTCAATAGAGAGGTATATGGCACAAACTGGTTATCTCGTATAGAGTATGCCCTAGGATGTACAATAATAGGGGACCTGAAAAAGAGAACCAAATCCTAAAATTTAAAGTCTATATAAAAACATGACGGTCTAAAATCAGAAGCAAGTTCCAGCTGTAAGTAAAAAATATAAAGAGAGAGGTGCCTCTAAGTGTAGGAGTAAGTATACCACTTTAATGGAACAAAAACAATTGGCAATTCACATAATATGAAGTAGAAAAAGGCACACCACAATGAAGGCATCCGGAGCAAGCTGTCACCAGTGATCGTGGTCCACAGCACCGGCTCCCGCCGTGATAGTCTTATACTTGCTGCAAGGAAGTTGTCAGTCTTACTGCTGTGGCACCATGTGGTTTGACACGTGTGAAAATGAGTGTGTTAGCAGATACATGGATGTACCATTTACAATTAATGGCACCACCACGTGTCTACTAAAGGGTGGGGCGTTTCTGTGTATGTTGGGAAAAACGCACAGCAAAGGTGTAAATCTAGCCTAAAGGATTTCTATGGTCACAGCATACGCTTTTATGTTATAACATCAGGCTACAAAATGGAGAAGGAGACATTGCCCTTTGTTATTTCGCCCTCCATTGTGATGCTGAATGTCATGTTGCACTATCTCCTCCAGCCAGCAGGGGAGAGAGCTATAACCAGGAAGCCTTTGGATTCCAATGCAAGGCACTGAGGATCATGGGAGTTGTAGTTTGAGACATGAGCCATAGAATAGGGCCTATGAACCCTCTACAATACAATTCCCAGAGGATACTAAGGAGAAAAGTGAGATGCAAGAGGGTTTTTACTGGACTGCATGAAAAATCTCTTCCTCTTGGTGCTGTGAGAACCAATGAGAGCACAGCTACCTGCATGCTGACTGGACTGCTGGGAGGCCAGGCCAGGGAGGGCAGAGCTTGATGCACAGGAGCAGAGACACTTGGTGCAGAGACATACAGACCACAGCATTGCATTCCCACACTGTTGCCGCAGGGAAACCGGAGCGTCCTCTCACCCTCTTCTTCCCATCGCTGATCACCAGAGGCAATGTTGATGGGGACAAGGGCCTCTTCCCCACAACCCTGGGCGGTGGTTGTGGGGGTCTGAGAGCGGGGGGATTATCAAAATCTGGAAGCCCCCTTTGGCCCCCATATGCCGCCCCCCCCCATGTGAATGAGTATGGCTTACCCTTTTCCCAAAAAAGTGTAAAAAGTGAGTAAAGACACAACACAAGTTTTTTGAAGTCACGTTATGGACTTTTATACATATATACGTTATTTTTATTGTGCTTTATGTGATTTATGTATTTATACTTATGTTGATTTTTGCACTTTATATAGATATGTGACTAATTGTTGCACTTGTGTGGCGCTGCAGATGATTATCTTTCTGGGGTTATCTTTGATATTAAGGAGGAGGAGAATGGGTAACAGAGGAGAGGGAGAGTGGCTACAGAAGAAAACAAAAATGCAGAAGTAAGAGAAGAATAGCAGAGACAGAAGAGGGGGAGACTGGCTACAGGAGGCAATAAAGAGGAAAACAGGAAAACAGTGAAAACAGAGAGGAGCAGAAACAGAGGAGGAGGTGATCGGGAAACAGGAATAGAATGGCTAAGAAAAAAAGGAGAGTGACTACAGAGGAGGTAGATGAGGGAACAGAAGTATAGTGGAGACAGCGGAGAAAATATGCAGAGCCAGAAGAGCAGGTGATCAGGGGATTAGGAGGATAGGAGTAGTACAGTGAAGGTTACCTAAGAAAGAGGTTGGCTACAGGAGGTGCTAAATGGGGAAATGAGAGAAGAATTGCTGAGACGGTGAAGGAAAGTATCTACAGGAGGGGGTAAATGAAGAAACAGGACTAGAATAACTGAGAAAGAGGATAAAATTAGTGACTACAGGGGGATAAATAGGTAAAGAGAAAAGCAGGGACAAAGGAGAGCAAAGGAAAAAGTTATTGGGGAACATGAGGAGGGTAGCTGAGACAAATGAGAAGGAGAGTGGCTACAGAAGGGGGTAAGAGAGTCGGGACAGAGGAGGAGGTGATCAGATAAATAGGAGAAGCATAGCAAAGCTTAGGTAAGTTTCTGTAAAATAAAACATGGTGGTGCCTCCAGCTGATTCCAGGAAATTCTGCATTCAGAAAAGTAATATAGTCCATATGGGAGTGTAGCTCAATGTGACAGATACAATAAGAAACAGATCTCTTATCTTATTCCATTTAAGATGGCAAGATCAAGTTCCTCTGCCAATAAGTATACTAGGAATATTTCTTAGCAAAAAGACTATGGAAAAGGTAAAGAAATTTGATTTGGTTGCTCTCTTGATAATGCCAGAAGAGCTTTCTAAGGGTTGCTTGAAAAAGGGTGAATTCACACTAAATGCAGTGAAGGACATTTGGTCTGTCACTACAGGGACACACAAGAAACAGTTCACCATGCCGAATTATGCGGTAATGTACAGCAACGCAGCACATCACACTGCTGAATGCTGACGTGAATGAAGTGTACGTTTTGTACACTTCAAATAAAGTTAGTACAGAACAGAAAGAAGGGAACCATGTAATGCGTTGAATCGCACACCACCCTGCCCCCCACCGCAGCCAGCAATAGAGAGGTGTTGCAACAGTGAATTGCTGCGGCAGCTCTTCGTTTAGTTTGTAAAACCTGCTTTAGCTGCCTGGAAATTTTAAGAGAGCTAAACTACAGTGAAGTGCTCTCTTTCTTTAATCTGGTGCTATATTCTTATTATATGGACCTGCAAAGATGATTAACCTTTCATCAACGCAAATTCTTGTATCCAGAAATGGGTTTTGAAAATTAATGTCACAGATTTGCGGTATGATAAATGGTTTAGTTCAATCAAACCTTGATAAAATACACATTCGTTTTCAATAAATTTTACTTCCATGGAATCAAGTACAGTCTAAGGAACTGCAATTTTTTTCAGGAAGCTTAAATTCCGCACACAATTATGGAGTATCGAAACTCACCTGAATCTAACGTGCAAAAACACTAGGGCTGGCCGAACTGTATATATTACTGCACTAAAAAAACATTAACCACTTCAGCCCCGGAAGAATTTACCCCCTTCCTGACCAGGCCATTTTTTGCGATACGGCACTGCGTCATTTTAACTGACAATTGCGTGGTCGTGCAACATTGTACCCAAACAAAATGTATGTCCCTTTTTCCCCACAAATAGAGGTTTCTTTTGGTGGTATTTGATCACCTCGGCAGTTTTTATTTTTTGCGCTTTTCACAAAAAAAGAGCGACAATTTTGAAAAAACACAATATTTTGTACTTTTTGCTATAATAAATATCCCAAATTAAAAAAAATGAATTTCTTCATCGGTTTAGGCTGATATGTATTCTTCTACATATTTTTGGTAAAAAAAATCACTAAAAGAGTTATAAGAGGTTTTCTCAAGTTTTCACTGCAAAAGTGGAAATACCTTTTAAAGTGTTACTGAACCCACAACAGTAAAATCAGTCTGTATATGCAGTAAAGCATGTTTGTTATACTCACTGTGGAACCTTAGGGATTAATCCTCTGCATTGTATAAAAAGGCTGTTTTATCCTGTCTTCTCTGATCCTCCACTTCTCTGAGTCCCCAAACCATCTCCGGATAGTACAGAGGCATGAGGACAAGCTGCACATGCTCAGTTTGGTGTGTATTGCTAGAGAGTTTTTAGAGAGAGTGCATGTGATCAGCACAAGGGCCAATCAGCTATATCCAGGCAGAAGGTCAGGGGTCCTGAATCCTCATAGGACAATTATGGGAATGAAAACTCCTCCTATAAACTTTAACCAGACACCGACAGAAGTCCCAAGACTGCTCTAAATGCTGATGAGAAAAGGGTATTTAGCAGTTTATATTTACTAAAACTATTGCATTTCCATGTTCTGTGTACTGTGTGAGACCAGATATAGTGAATGCAGGGTCCTGGGTTCAGTAACACTTTAAGCACAAAGAAAAAGGCATTTAGGCAAAAATTGCTTTCTACCCCTCAAGCAAAAATTGTTCCCAGTTAACCCCCACAAAAAAAGTAGAAAGACTAGAGAAAGCATGCAAATTCATGTATTAACTGCTTTCTCCTTACTGCGGGCAGGATCAAGAAGTCATGTCCTTTCATTGCTTATGTGAAGGAAAAGTGTAGCCTCTTCCATAAACCAGTGCACATTAAGACTTAAAAGGGTTGCGTTACTAAAACTGGAGAGTGCAAAATCTGGTGCAGCTGTGCATGGTAGCCAATCAGCATCTAACTTCAGCTTGTTAAATTAAGCTTTGATAAAGAAATCCGGAAGCTGATTGGTTTCTATACAGAACTACAACAGATTTTGCACTCTCCAGT